>JAJEKV010000110.1:188186-788186 GCA_021234155.1 Isoetes taiwanensis | reverse complement strand
AGCTCAGTCACCCCAAAGCCTCTATAGTCCGGTGGGCTCTATGCACAGTAATGGCAACAAAAGTGTCTAAACTAGGAGCAACACCTAAATAATGGCTACTAGGTCTCTACCCCTTCTCAATACGCAAGAGATGCAAATATGAAATCAAGCAATATCGTACATCATTGTAACTTGATAAATAACAAGACCAACAACTAATCCTAATCACATGGAACAAACTTAAGGTTAGGGTTTATTGATTAAGGTTCACAATCAGGACTGCAGTTCATGGTCATCCCCCCTCCTGTGACAGGATACTGCCAAGAGGAAAATCAAAAGCATCCGCTTCGACAATATATGGGCATGAAGGATCTGCATGGACAAGAACTTGTGTCGTGGTAAAGGCAAACTTTCACTACTACAAAAATAGGTAGCAATGGCACAAAAGTGACATTTATCCTCTGCCTTTTTACAGAGCATAAACGTCACTTTTGTGCCATTTATGACATTTGTGCTCCCCAAATGGCACAAAAGTGACGTTTATGCTCCATAAAAAGGCGGAGGATAAATGTCACTTTTGTGCCATTTCTACCTATTTTTGTACTAGTATTTAGGATTATGAAAGCGGTTTTTGCTTTCGTACTCCATTCAATGATACATCCTTTGTCGTGAGGGGTTTCAAAGGAAGGACAATCTTTGAATAATCTCGAATAAAACACCGATAGAAGTTGGAAAATCCAAGGAAACACTGAATATCTCGGATGAAAGAAGGAGGTTGTCATTCCAAAATAGTGTTGACCTTTGCGGGGTCCATAGAGACTCGAAGAGGAGTGATTCGATAACCAAGAAACTGTACAGTATCTTGTTTGAACTAACACTTCTCCAGTTGGCATATAACCCATGCTCACTAAGCTTTTAAAGGATCTGTTGAACATGCCTCTCATGTTCTTCAAGAGTCTCTGAATAAATAAGAATATCATTCAAATAGATAATAAAACAAAAATGTCGGATCATTGACCATATGCTGAAACACAACTGGAGCATTGATGAGTCAAAATGACATAATTATGTACCCAAAATGGCATACTACATACCAAAAAGTGTCATCTATTCATCACCCTCATGAACCTAGAATGATTGTAGGCACTATGCAGATCAATCTTTATAAAGAAATGCACACCATGGAGCCACTCTAACAACTCTGGAATCTGAGGAAGTGGGTATCAATTCGACACTGTGATTTTATTAAGGCCATGATAATCAATATGCAAAGCGCAGAGAATCACCATTTTTTTTTTGATAAAAATATCAGTGCTCCCACAATGGGACTGAGAATATCGAATAAAGTCAGTAGCTAGATTCTCCTCAATATAATCTAGCAAAATCTTCAACTCAGTAGGAGATAAGCTATAAATAGGACCATATGGCAGCATCGTCTCGGGATGCATGTCAATGGGACAATCATATGAACATGCTTTGGAAGTTTGCTGGCCTTGACTTTGTCGAAAACATAAAAAAAAAAGATCATCATATTTATTTAGGACATTGGAGCAGACTTCACCAATGCAGAGCTACTCGCTCGATGAACCTGAATTGCAAATACTGAACCAGGATCTTACCTTTTAGATTTGATAAAATCATGAAGAGAAATATTTGAGATACGAAACTGAGAGCATGATTGGGATGAAGAAGTCTC
The DNA here is from genome assembly GCA_021234155.1 of Isoetes taiwanensis. Taxonomy (NCBI): domain Eukaryota; kingdom Viridiplantae; phylum Streptophyta; class Lycopodiopsida; order Isoetales; family Isoetaceae; genus Isoetes; species Isoetes taiwanensis. The sequence continues at coordinate 786,511 of JAJEKV010000110.1, read as the reverse complement.
TACGTAAGTAGGAACCTGGATAGGAGCAGGAGTAGGTGCAGGAATAAGAACAGAAGCAAGAACTAAAACATCATAATCTGGGGCATGAACTGAAGCAAAGACGAGAATAGGATCAACAGACAGAGCAGAAATAGGAATTGGAACATGAACCAGAGCAGAATTAGAAGCCAAAAATACTGCCTTGACTAGAGTAAATGTAGAGACAAGAACTGCGGACGAACTGGGACTAGGTCTAGAATCAACAAAGAGGAACGATCTATCGACAATCAATATGTGGATTATGAAACTCAAGACAGGGAAGATCCAAGACTATTGACACATGTAGACTAGCAATGAGATTGAAGGAAATGCTATAAGAAATTGTCTTGAAGAGAACGCGAAGAGGTGCAGTATATTCTATGACTGTATTAGAGGAGATCTCATGCCCAGAAATCACACAACAGAACTGAAACGCTCAACCCTGCTTCTAGGGATGGTATGCCTAGTAGCGAATGCATTATCCATAAAGCAAGCATTTGCACCACTATCAAGTTGCGCTAACGCATTTAACCTCCGATTCCAATGATATAGAGATAAGAAGTTCTAAACTAGCTTACTAAAAAAAACAAAACACTTCATCCATTGTGGAAGGAGTCTGAGAAATGTCGACCAGTCGTTGAGGGACTCCTATTACTCGGATTGGTCGTGAAGTCTTTCGATTGATGTGAACTCTTAATGGTGCAATATATCTGGCCCCAACTCAATAAAGGCATTAATTGATTTCACTTTGGTACTATTTCTCAGCAGCGGACAAAGGCCCTCAAAATACACGATCAATCTGCATAGGTATAGGATCATCTGACTTAGTAAATGTGGGCAGCACAAAAGCTGATATGACCATTGATGCTTGTTAAATTGAAGAAGCAAAATGATTCCGTCTTTCTTATTGTCTATGCTCATATAGACATTTATCACAGCAAACTGCAAACTTTATAAATTCATCCACAGTTCTGGGATCCTCGATGGTCAGCAGCACATCCTTCACATCCTTACGTAAGCCCGCTTGAAAATAATCTCGAAAAAACTACATCGTCCCAGGCAGTATCTATAGCAATTTGACGAAATTTCGATGCATATACTGAATTGGACGAGAATCTTGCCTGAGATTACTAAGTTTTATAACAGCTCTGCGCTGCCGACCTGTATCTCCAAAACATGCCTCGAGCTCTGCAGTAAAAGCCACAAAGTCATGCAACTTTGGAGCTCCTTTTTGAGCAACCCAACTGAGAGCTGATCCTGTGAGAAGAAAATCGACAATCCAACTTGTTCCTGCCTGGGATACCTATGATGATGAAGCTAAATCACAAGCCGGGTCTGATTCAAAAACTCGTGAAGCTTCGATCAAGTGCCGTCAAACTTCGTTGATCTTAGATTTGACGACGTCAATCCAGAGCTAGAGGTTGGCTCATGTGAAGCTACTCTTTTCTTGAGCTCTTTATTATCTAACTGCAACTAGTGACACACTTGCGCAAGCTGATGGACCTGTTGTACCAAGGATGAAATCTCCTCCATAGGAACCAAAACTCCAGATATAGACTAAAAAAAAAACTTTTAGACTCAGAGAAAGCAAGAACCGATAAAGGATCCCAAATTCAAACTGTCATAAATCTATGCAAAAATAAGAGGACATAAGCAAGAAATATGTAAAGAATATGCTGGAATGTTAAAAATACTTCTTATAACTGAGCAGAATACAAGGACTCGAGCTAGACGGCTCAAGAGTAGTATAGTTCGACAAGAATGAAACTTCTTTACATATATCTAGACTAATGGTCAGAATTGCAACACTCCCATGGATGAGATGGTGCCAAGTATCGCAGATGCACCTAAGTTTTGGGATATTGGCATACATATGAGAAATATGCAAGGCAATATTCTCAAGGAATATAGGTAGTGCAGTTGACAAAGGTATGTAACTTGCAACTACAGAGTTGTAAGTTCAAACCCATACTTATGCATGCATATGAGGAAGATGCAATGTGATAACCTCGAGGCATTGGCAAAAGTACGTGGCTTGCAACTAAAGAGTTGTAAGTTTGAACCTAGACGTGTGCAACTACCTTTTTAAATCGAGAGTAAAAGCATGTTAGGGTGTCCCTTAAAAAGTATTATTTAGTGACCAAAAAAGTACCTAAAAAGGTACCCAGGACTGGGTACTGGGTACCTGTGTAATATCTCAATAAAAGGTACATTTTAGAACTTTTATATATATTTTGGTCTCCGGTAGCATTATCTTTATCTTAACTTTGAATATTAATGCGTCCTTGACTTTTATTTTGGATATTTGTACTAGTTTTAATGAAAATAAAAATGAGAAAGTACCCAGTTCTGAAGTACCTAGTGTATGTACTTTTGGAGGTTCCAAAAGTGGTACACCCTAACATGCTTTTACCCTCGATGTGATGATCTTTGTACATACGAATATAATATTTGTACAATCTAGCAGAAACAATAGTTCATATCATTTTCATGAACATTGTTGATTGTGTCTAGTGCGTAAAAGATTTTTTTTTTTGTTGAAGGACGTCAGACTTTATTCAATCAAAGAGTCAAATACAAGTATAAATGCAGAGACAGGAATAAAATCTCAGCGGATAAGCAGAGACCCACCGAGTGGAGCAACCTGCCTAATCATAAGAGTGCACATCCAAATACTCCTCAAAAATCAATCGCCTCTTGCGAGGGGCAAGTGAAGAACAATGATACGACTTTACAATGTAACCTTGAGCTTCTTGGAGAACACGATTAGACCTTTGAAGATTACCAATCTTCGTCTTTTCCAGATAGTCCAAAGCAACCATCCTGCTGCTAGATGAAAAGCCTGGCCTTGTAACTCTGTCCAGGTACTTGGGTAAATTGCCAAAAGCAGTTGTTGACTTGTTAGTGAAACCTGAAAAAGGGAAAACAACCAGTCCCATACCTGTCTAAGGTGTTCACACATGAAAAAGCAATGCTCAATGGTCTCAGATCCACGCTTGCATACTGGACATTGATTTGATATTCTAGGGTTAAACTTATGGACAAGCACATTAACCCGCAGACACGTATGAAGAATCTGCCACCAAAGAACTGCCACTTTAGGATGAAGTAGCTTGTCCCATGCCCAAGACCACACCTTCTGCCATTGAAGAGGAGGAAGTTGAAGAGACCACTTATTAGACGGAGGAAGAATATCAGTATCAAGCAACAACTGATACATAGAGTTCACAAGTTTGCACTCCTTAATTTCTTCATGACAAACCCATACCAAAATATCTTCTTGGTGTGGCAGAATAGGCTGTAGAAAATCAGCAACTTTTTGCCAAAGAACTCTATCCCATCGCCCCAATAGAAACTTTAACTCTATCCCTTCCTTATCTCCATAGCTGTTCGATTCTCTCAAGAAGAAAGGGGCATAATTCCAAGTGATGCAGCAGAGACAGCAATTTTTTTGGGCTGGGCTGGCCTTTCTTTCCTTTGTGGATGCACACCGAAATGGCTCAGATTGCCTATAAGGTTGAGCAATTAAGATGCAGGGCTATGAGAGAAGATGCTTCAAATTTCTAGATAATTGGCAGCTGTATTCTTTCCTCAGGTCTGTAATGCCAGAAGCTTTTCCCTTCCTCTTGCTCTTTCCTACTAGCGGAAAGGTTTAGAGTTGTTTCTTGAAGAAAAAGAAGGAGAATAGATTAGCTTTGTCTTCGATTTTTGATGAGATCGGGCTGGGATCTTCAATGCGGGATGATTTTATTGGACTGCTTTGAGATGCCGAAACTAGGGAATTTTATTGAGCAGGGAGGAAGCCTATATATCTTGAGCCGGACTTTAGGGAGGAGTCCGTAGGCTGGGCTTTGGGGTCTAGCACAAAGCTGATTGCTTCATATCCCACAATGCAAAGATTTCCAGATGGTTCATTCTAGGCCATTTGCATATATTCCCGGTACAATCAAGATTGATAAATTTGCGAGAATAGGTTAGTTGGAGCTGAGTTAGCTTCCTTGAGCAATCTTGGGGAGATTGCTCATGTTTTCTTCATGCCTTTCTCGGTTAGTCTCTTCTCTCGCAAGAGGTGGTTCATAGAGCACTCAAGGTATATTTGTAGCTTGTGGAAAATTTATTTTTGTCTCCTGTAGTATTCCTCTAGCTGGGAAGATGTTGATTTGATCCTGTAGTACTAGTTAGCTGGAAGAAGAGGTTTGAGGAAAAGTATAAGTACCAAGCTTCAAATATTATATTTGATCCACATGGGATCTTTTGTACTTCAAGGTTATTTGATCCTTGCAGGATCTTTCTGATGTAATTCTTCCTATCTGAATATAAATTTATCTTACCTTCAAAAAAAAAAAAAAAAAAAAAAACTTTAACTGAAACGCCTCCCATGTCAGCAACTGGCCTGAGTCATACCATGCTGCAATAGTTAAGATTCCAACACTTTTCCAACGTCTTTGAGTCAATGGGTGCACTGTAAAGCAAAGAGGTTGATTGTCTACCAGAGGGATCCACCAACAAGGTGCAGTCAACTGTACACAAGCAGTTGGACTGATGTGAAATAAAGTTTTGACTGTGTGCCAGGAATCTAACAATCCCTTTAAGAATGGAGAAGCATTATGATAAGGCCGCAACTCATAAAATAAACTCCATGGAAGAACAGGTTTGAGTGTGACTTTACCAAAAGGGATACAAGAGGGTAAGAGCTCCTGTGCAATAAGCCGTAACCCAGAGAATCATCCTTACCTCGAGAAGCCGCCAAATGAATTTTGAGATCATAACCTTACTCTTGCAAATGGAAATCATCATGCCCAAACCTCCAGCAGACTTAGGTTTTATACACTTAGACCATGGAACCTTCACCACGCCTCGCCTTCATTTCCACCCCCCAGATAAAGTTTCTAACAACACCCACAATCTCCTGAAACTTTGAGTGGGAAGCAAGAAGGGCGTAAGCCATATAGACATGTGTGTTGCTTAGGACATGCTTAGCAACTGCTACCCTTCCGTGCATAGATAGCTTAGCCGTATCCCACCAAAAAGGTGCCTCCGCAACCCCTCGATTATAACATCCCAAGCATCGGTTGAAACATGAATACCCACCGGATACCAAGAAGCTTGGGTGCCTTCCCATGAGGCAACACCTTCCGGGGTAAGCAAGAACACATGGTGGGACTTCATCATCTAGAGTCCACAAAGCGTAACACTTTTTGCCAACCGACCAAAACTCCGTGAGGCTAAGGAAAATGTGTCAAGCGTAAGCTTTGCATTTTGGAGATTATCGAAGATCCGCTTTCAAAAATAGAAAGGTATCATCTCGCATCTTGATTAATAATTTCTTGAGAGCCATTTTCCATAGGAAGACCCCCGATCACATCATCCTCAAAGAAGACTAGAAAATAATTGTGAAAGCACCTCTCGCCACTATTGTAAAAAGCAATGGAGCCAAGGGGCAACCTTGACGAACTCCTCTACCAACAGAAAGACATCGAGGGGGCTCTCCCCGAAGAGTATTGTAGATCTTGCTGAAGTATGCAACTTCATGACATCTCTTGTGAATGGGATACCAAACCCTAAAGCCAATAAACACTTCTCTAAAAACCCCAATCCACACCGCCATATGCCTTGGCAAAGTCAAGTTTGAGATACACATCTACGATGGGCCTTTAGCCTTGCCCAATACATACCTTCATAGGCCACTGCAACATTATCAAGAATACACCTTCCGTAAGAACCCAGGTTTGGGTGGGCCGAAATTGACTCAACAAGAACAACACACAACTTCTCTTGCAGAGCTTTTACATAAGATCTTATACACTCTAGAAAGCAATGTTATAGGACGCCAATCCGAAATGGTCTTGGGCTCTTTACACTTGGGAATGAGGGAAATAGCACCTGTGTTAAGAATTTTGTCCAAACTTCTGTATCTTCTAAATTCACAAAATGCATTATATATATCATCTCCAATCCACTCCCAATATTCTTGAAAAAAATCTACTGGAAAACCGTCAAGACCTGGACATTTTCCTTTCTCCAATAGGCGAGCCGCTGCGCCTAGATCGTCTCTAGTGATATTTGTCTCTAAAATTGAACGTTGCTCTGCTGAAACAATAGAATGCACTTTAGTTAACACAGCTGATTGCATGTCCTCCTGAAATGGTAAGCGATGTCGAGCAAAGAATACTGCAAAATGATTATGTAGGTGCTGCTTTAAGTGCACCGGATCAGAAACCTCCGAGCCATCTGGGAGAGTAAGAGAGTTAATAGAAGTAGCCATCCTCCTCCGTTTTGCCAGCCCTAAAAAAAATGAGAACACCTATCACCGGACTTAAACCATTGCAAACCAGCCTTCAACTTCAACTCCAAAGAACTCCTAGCCTCAATATCTTTAATTTCTTGTAAGATCTGTTTTCTCTCTAATGCCGTAAGAAGGAATGTGAGCTCTGCATATTTGTAACTCCTGATATAAGGCTGTCAAATGACCTCTGGCCTCAACCACTTTACGATGACCCCATTCCTTAGCAAAGGATTTGACCGCCGCCATGGCAGCTACAAACCCCGACATCCCCCGATGATGAAGCGAATGCCTCGTGACCACGATCTTTACACTGCTTTTAAACTCTTCGCTTCTTCATGTAACCGGTATTGAGCTTGAAAAATGTTTTAGTGGGCCTTCTATTATTTGCCGTATGTAAGAAAACCATTGTGGGTTGTGATCCTCAAACGGAACTATCCAATAGATTAGTCCCGTGAAAAGGAAGTACCAAGCCAAAGAAGCAATAACATTATAATAGCCACGATCATGGCGAGCATAGGCTCTACCATAACCCGGCCCAACCATTACACCATGTGTATGACCGGTCCCCATCAATTTCCCCATCTACACTCCAAATAGAAACGCCGCCAATCGTTCCCTCTCAAATCCTTGGATTACTTGTGATCCCCACCACATCTATCAACTTCTGCTTCTACCATATTAAAGTCACCAACCATAAACCAAGCAACATTACTTCCAAGTCTAAGCACCTTACTCCTCAAAGAAGCCCATAAAGAACCCTTTGACCCGGTTGATTATGAGCATAAACATTTACAATACCCCATTCCCCGACCCTTATCCCGCCATTTAACAATAATCCAAATGACCAAACTTATCACCGAGTAAATGTCACATCAATAGAAGACCTCCAAGCAAAGAGAACCCCAAATTTTAGATGAGTCACCACCACCAAAACATTGTACTCCTACGACCTAGAATGGAAGCCACCTTGTGTACATCACCTCTTCGACACTTGTGTTCTTGAAGGCAACAAAAATCCATAGGAAATTTAGATAAATAAAGGTGCTTCTTTTACTGGGGGAAGAAGCAATGCCCCGAACATTCCATGACACAATATTCATAATACTGAATTGGGATGTTCCACTTCCATACTCACTATTTGCATGTCTACCACATCGGTCCCCATGATATTCTTTCCGGGAGATCTGCCCAACAAGTCCTAGAAAGTGGTAAGGGGAGCCTCCTCTCCTGCCCACCCTTCCATTGTGCACTGCAATTCTTGGCGGAGGAGAGCCTCCTCTCTGCTCTATCCTCCCCATATTTTGTGCAGCTTCACCATGAGACTCAAGTGGTGAGGGAGAGCCTTCGCTCCGCTCAACCCTCCCATTTGCCTCTTCAGGAAGTGACAACCTGCGCGGCAAAGTAAGCATATTTGTTCCTTGCAGCTTTTTTCAAACTCACTTTTGTCCATCCCGCTTGAACTCGCTTCTTGCCGTTCTTGTTCTATTTGAATCGAATGCAATTTAGTCAGTAGCAAAGATCATCAAAAAGAAGAGGGAAGGAACACCTACGCCACATTTACCGGATTTTGCACAAGACAAAATGAGAAGGAGAAGGGAGAGACACAAAGGTGTAGAAGTATTGGGGATAGAAGCAGGAAGAGTGGCAGTAGAGGGTATGGACATGTGGGGAAGAGCAACAGGATGATCCCTCTTAGCTCGAAAGTTTGCAAACATTGCTAGTTGAGGAAATAAGAGGGCAAGCTGAGGACCATTAAGCAATTTCAAGTCAAACTTAAGAAACATGGGGCCACTTTTAATTACAACGGACTTCGCAAAGCATGACCAAGGGGAAGTGACACACGATCTTTGCCCCATCAACAATGGAATGGGCCAAATGAGTGCCCAAACCATTAGCAATGTTAACGAGGAACTCGGGGACCAAAGAAGTCGAGGAAGATTGAGATTCGAGAGCCAAAAAGGCATTTTCAAAGCATTGAGCATGTTAGGATTAAAACCTGGAGAATAAGACTGATACAATATATAATCACTCCACATAGGATCAACCCCTCGTGCCACCAACTGATCTGCTACATCAGCATCATCAAAAACAATCAAGAAAAAGTTTTTATCTAACATTTTCAATGTGCGATAGCCAGGAAGTCCAATTCTTCGAAGATGACCTCATTAACCAAAGATCCAAGCTTTCTAACATCCAAATAAACACCAAGATAACGCCCACAACTCCAAATGACATCAAATTACCAATACACTTCTTATGAAGATCATGATCAATTTCTACCACATGATATCCAGAAGCTTTAAGGGTGTCTCTACATACCTCAGGTTCATAGAACACCTCCACTGGTGGTAAAGAAAAGTCAAGTTGTGCCTCACGTGCTAGAAGCTCGCCCAATAAGGATCCAATATCTCTTTTTATTTTCATGAATCATCAAATCAATAGCTCCCCAAAACGCGAAGAAGAAATAGCGTAAGACAAATCTTTCTTAATCCAATCACTAAAGTGTTCCCCGTTTACCCTAGTCACCGAATTTCCGCACCTCCATGGTAATGCAGGGCGAAGCCACAACCGTGGGGAGCCGGGGATAGAAGCACTATCACTTTGAATTCTAATATCGAGCACCAACAGAGACAAAGACGAACTTGGCACATCCGCTCTATTACCATTAGGGGAACACCCCGAGATGGTAATTGGGGAAAATCAATATGAGAGATATCCATACCTTCTTGAACCAAGCTCTCTTTCATCGATCTTTTCCTCATTGCGGCCCCTTTAGCGGCATGAGACTTCGTCCCTATCGGGGGCTTGAAGGCCACTTGAGAAGAAGAAACAGAAGAGACTGCTTTCGTCACCATCAAGGATGAGGTGGCCGAAAGTGATCAGACCAGATCCGGCTGCCTTGTGCAAAAAGCAACCCACCACAACACACACTGATGGAAAGCCCTCGACGCAAGCTTTCCAACGAGCCCAGACACACCAAAAAGCGAGCTCGGATGCAGAAGTTATGGCAGAAAAGGTAAATCTGCCATGTCCGTCGACCGGCCCATCAGAGCGCCTTCCATAGAGTTTTCCTAGTGCGTAAAAGATGCTATCAAACTAAACAGGAAGAGGAGAACACATATTTCATGGTCTTTCTTTTTTGTGAACTTACATATTTCATGGTCTTTCCAAAATCTATCCGGCCCTCTCATATTTCTTCCTTCTTTCAAACTTCTCCAATTCCACCTTATCCTTGACAAAGGATAGGGCAGGCTTGGAGACAGAAAGGAAATGAAAGAGAGGGAGAATGCGAGAGGCAAAGGAGGAGGAATTGTCAATTTTTACCATTTGAAGACAATGCATAAGAATATTAAGATAGAAGATAACTACTACCAACATTTCCAGGTAATTTTAGAGCAATATCATTTTGTGCAATAATTTTATCATTTATAGGATTGATGATGTGATATCCAACTCTAATCACTTAATAAAAAAAAAATAGAAAGCAAAAACCGTTGGTTCAAGCATTGAACATAAGAGACAAAATTGGGGCCACAGAGGACCTGCATAGCATAGTGACGCAAGTAGGTTTGTTTCAAAACTTGCATGACCTAAAAGATAGTTGGGAACTCTAATTTGCTAATTTTGAGGAACATTTTGGTGGAGTTGTATATAATGTGAGGCTTGGACAATGTATAAAATTGTCTTTTTCTAGACTAATGTGATTGCATCATGGACATCATTTTGTTATAATGATAGAGAAAGGTATGAAGCATGATGAGGTCACGTCTTAACTATCCTGCAGACTTTTGCCATCTTTTGTGATCTCAAGGCGGCAAAACTTATCCACATATCCTGCAAACTTCTACCATCTTAAGTGATCATAGGGACGCAACATTTGTCCACATCTTTGGCAATTCCTATGGATTTAATTTGGTTATTTCTATTGGCAACTACACTAGTGAGAACGTATAGAAGCATAAGAGGTGCAAGGAAAACTATCAAATAATTCATGTAAACGACATTGTTGGATCGTCTACAATGATTGTCATTTAGATTGGTAGACACTGATCATGTCCAGACCTTGAAGGACAAGAATTTACTTATCAAATGCTTGTATGTAGGCGAGAAGTTCGTTTTTGTTATTATTGTATATCTTTATAGGGTGTGAAAAGCACTTGCACTGGGCAGGCTTGTGCATGGTAAAATTGTCAACAATAAATTTATTCATATTTGTATGCCAGATGTTGACTCTCAAGTCCCCTTTCTTTTTTCCTTTTTTTTTTTTGGCGAAGTAACATAGTTAAATTATGCATAATTGTGTACGTGGGAAGGAAGGAAGGAAGGAAAGAAGGTTCTTTTATCGTCCGCAGAGGCCAATCGGCCTATGGGACCCAAATTACACGGGTGCAGCAAGCCCGTTGCTACCCGGATTAAAAAACCCCCCTTAGGAGGGAAAAACCGTCGCAGCAACAAGGGGATTGAAAAACTTCTTTTCCTAATTGCAAAATTATACACTTGAATTTTTTCTTCTTAGGATCTATCCAAAACATCAATTTTTATTATTTTGGGATGGCGCAAGTGTGACATGATAAGTGAAATTCTAACAACAGCTTGAAAACCAGGGCTGCGAATCCTCACCAAGATGATAACACACTAGACGCATATATTTATGCATGTGTAGCAGATAAACTTCTTGAAAATTTCATCTCTCATACTTTGGTCACTAAGTTGTCATCTTCTCAGCCTGTAGCACTATAAAAATTTGAAAACAGCATGTATGTTGAGGTAATTCTACCCTCCAACCTCATGACTCGTACTAGGGCATTCTTTGCCATATCCAACTTTATATGGAGTTACATGTGCTAAGAAATGTTGTTAGCACAATTGCACAAAGCTCAAGTGACATTGAAGTGACAAAGCCATTTGCCTCATTCAAACTTCCATTATATCCAACAATAGAAGCAAAATGATCTCCTATTGGAATACCACATGTTTCATGGTCATTAAAACATACTAATTGACCCTTGTTCATAAGTCCTGAATGGCTAGAGGCAGAATGAATGGAGTTTTCTTTGTTGAGATACCCCTATTTCTGTAGCAACTGGGGTCATCCTCAGTAATAGAAAAAGGAGATGGATGGGTAACTGAGGTTGGCCTGCTGTAGTCAGCACAAATATGAATAAAAAAACAAATATCCCCAAAAACAGAACACAAAACCTAAAATGCTAGCCGCAGCTCCCCAACTTTACTAATGCACGATGCTCTCTCATTGTGCAGCTGGATCGAGGACCCGACATTCCACTAGATACCTTACGTTGCCGTGGGATGCAAAGTCATAATTCTTACCAATATGGGTATACCCGGAGAAATAGTCAACGGAACGACAGGAATAGTCACATACATAGAGACCGACGAGCAAACAGGCGACGCGAAAGGCATCACGGTTCACATCGACAACTCCTTCCACCACATGCACGTCAAGCGAACGCTGGTCGAGTACGAGCACCAAGGGCAGAAGACCATCTTCAAGAGAACATTCTTGCTCGTGTTGGCGTACGCCATGACAGGGCACAGAGCCAGAGCTCCACAATAGAAGGCAACTCAATCATGGTCGTGGTTTATGCCTGGTCTCTTGTGCGTGATGCTGTCGTGAATCAAGGACAGGAAGCAACTGTCGATCGTGTCACCAATCACGATGACGGACTTCCAATCGAACAAAATGCTGCTAATGTATCTCCTTCAAAACATGTGGTAATCCCCACTTTGTCGTACAAAGGGGTCCATCGGGATGCCCAATGTAACATTCATATATTTATACATATTCTCTTCGCATGCCATTGAAATTTCCATTACTACAATTAAAATTACAACTCAAATCCATCTACCTAATCTTCTTCCCAACCCTGCAGTTCTGCTAGTTAGCAGGGTTGCCTAACCCGAGCTGCCCACTTTCCTGAAATTTTAGCTATGCCACATGTCCTGTCATGTCACTTGAAATCATTTTGAACCATGTTAGTCCTGTGCCTCCTGGTACAGGACTATTCATGCATACGTCAGACCAGGTCAAGCTCAAAGATCCTCAGTCAACCACGGGTCGACATCCAAGCCTCCAGAAGACTAAGCAAAGGCCACGCAGCCAAAGCCTTTGGTCATCAACAAGAGGCGCCGCTCGGACAAGTGATTTGCCCGTCACCGCGCGTCGGCGTCCAGTGATTCTAGGCACTTCAAGAGGCACCGGCCAATATACCTCAAAATCGGGCCTCCTTCCGTGAGTCGGCACCCAGATCACCGTCGAGTGTCTATATTGGGCCCAAGGCCATTGTACTATATATATGAGTAGAGTTAGCTCATAAGTTTTTAGATGAGTTTTGAGTCTTGTCTCCTTTCGGTTTTCTCTCTATTGCGAGCTCATGTATTTTCATCATTGATATCAAGGAAGCTTATCATCTTTCTTTCATTTGTTCTCGTTCTCTTCTTTTCTTCTCTTTCAGCAAATCCCGTGACATAGTCCCCCGGACTCTCTGTTAGATCCACGGGTCCTCCAGCAGGGTCTGTCTTCCCAGAGTTCCCGAACCCGGACCCCAAACACCTTATGTGCCGGTCCGATTTTTGCCTACTTTCTTCGTGGCCCATGTTCCGTCCGTAATTTCCACGCCGGAAGAACTCCTTTCTCGATTGGCATCTCGCTTTGGCGCCATCGGCGTCGGAAATCGCTCGCGACATGTATGGATCTGCTTATGACACATAGGGGAGGCCATCTTCGGTCTAGGGCTCGATCCGCACCACCCACTCCTCGTGTCGGGCCTCGTCCCCGTTCCCGCCCCAAGCGTGCAAACATTGCTCCCAACCTCCGGTCCCCTCATCACTATCGGGGCCTTATCCGCTCAAACTTCTCAACCGGTACTTTCACACCTCCGGAACATGCCTACATCCATCATTCTTCGGGCCATCGCCTCTTCCTTCCGCAACCATCATCTCCCCGGTGGGCACGGCTATCCACATGTCTCCTTTAGCCTACCGGGAATATCCTTTCCCTTTTTACGCTTCCCCACGCTCTTCCGCTTACAACCTTACGGATCTCAAAACCAATGCTCCAGCTACTTTGGGCTCAACCACAGTCACCCCTTCATCCGGGTCCGGCCGTGCACAATGCCCCATCCTCCTCAACCTCCATATCCTCACTATATCCGCCCCTCGTGACAGCCCAAAGACTTTCACATCTACCTTTCAAACTCTGAATCGACTTATCCCACCTTTGGCAACACGAAAGACAAACCGTTAGACCAAAGTGCTCGTGCCCACATGGAAGAATTTGAGGCTCTAGCTGTCCTAAATGGTCACGCCGCAACCCTCAACCGAAATTCCACATCTTTTTTCCACCACACTAAAGGCGGCTTTTCCTCATCAATGGCTCATGTCCAACAAAAGCCATTGGAAACAAGATCCGGTCCGGAATGCGCGCGATCGCTTTTCTCTCTCATTACGGGACCCGCGGATGATGATCAACTTCATCTCAAGCAACTCAATGAACTTCAACAAGAGCCCACGAGAGTCCGCCTTCGATTTTATGGATCGACTTCACATTACGCTAAGTAAGCTCAAGGAGTACCCTACCGCAGCCGATTTTGGTCCGGTTTCTCCAAGGACTTCCTCCTCGCTATTCGACTCATGACTGAATACCTGCGTCCCAAAAACTTTGGAGCAGGCTATCGACCTTTGTCAATCACTCAATGTTTCCTCCCCGAGGCGTGGCTCTTCAAGAGCTCCCGCTCATTCCACCCGGCCATGGTTCCACAAGCGGTACGGCTCGTTTCAACACGCTAATCCACAGCCGATCAAATCAACTGTGCCATCTTTTGCAAATATCAAGGCCATTTGGCCAATGAGTGCAACTCCACCAATGGCACGCCTCATTGCAAGCGATGCAACATGTGCAATCATGCCCGCGGAAGAGTGCACTCGCACTCATCCCACACCGTTCATAAAAAAATGGTTTATCAAGTGCAAACCACACCTCAGCCACAATCACACTATCGCCAGCCCACCTCTTCGTGCAGCCCACAACTCTATCCAGAAGGACCAACCACGGGGATCCAACCAACGACCTCCTTTTTGATCCTTCTAAAGCTCGGTGTTATCACCATCAAGAATGGGGTCATACCACCACCGTGTCCTCAACTTCCACGGGTTCGTGTACGCTTCCTCGGTACCAATCGGGACCACATCGGTCCGCCTCACGGCTTACCAACTTTGGCTAGCTAATGGCAAACAAGGCCCGGCACCAGTTCTTAAGAAGCCCCAAGAGCCTCGGCAATCACGCTATCAACCAAATCCAAAGCAAATCAACCTCAACCTGGATCAACAAGCCCAAGAGGAAATTTTTCGTGCACTTAATCCTCCCGTATAGCCGCTCAAATTGGGTTGGTCTAGTTTCACGACGCACCAAGGCATCACGTCCCTTTGACTATTATTCGTAAGGATACGCAACCCGCCTTTGCGGTTGACACCCTTCCTCATGAGGACGAAAAAGGTTCACTTTGCACCTGACTTAGACAAGCTAATGCCAAATGTCATGCCCAAAGTTCGCCAAAGCATTTTGAATCTCATGCAAGCCGGCTTAAGGCCGCGACATTGGCCAATGTTCATGCCACCACTAGAGCTCAACAAAGACATGATACCCTTCAACATCTCAACCTCCACGCCTCTCGGACATATCCCAATATTGCGGTAGGTTGACTTACTCAAAGAAGTTTTTCGCCTCGCCACGCACTCCGCACCAATGGAACCAGCGGATCCTTTTCTCATGTACCTCTCGAACTCCAAGAGGAGCTTGCCAAGATCAAAAATTCCTTTAAGCTTGGCAACCATTTTAAAACTCGTCACGCCTGGAAGGACCGGTTACCACTCCCCCACCTGTTTTAGTTGGGGTACGTGGCTACCTCTACACCCACCCGGTCCATGCAGCGGTGGGAAATCA
The DNA here is from genome assembly GCA_021234155.1 of Isoetes taiwanensis. Classification (NCBI taxonomy): domain Eukaryota; kingdom Viridiplantae; phylum Streptophyta; class Lycopodiopsida; order Isoetales; family Isoetaceae; genus Isoetes; species Isoetes taiwanensis. Next base: position 771,248 of record JAJEKV010000110.1, on the reverse strand, counting down.
GCAAGTCAACCATGTTCAAATAGATGGAGGTAGTGCAATCAATCTCATCACGGATAAACTCGCAAAACAAATGGGCATCACACAACTCTTTAGGTGCCCCCATATGACATCAAATTGGCAAATGGCCATATCACGAGACCTCAAGCGTCACACCTATTCTTCACATCAACATTGGTGATCTCCGCTTTCCCATGGAATTTGGAGTTTGGAAGGCTGGTGAAGATCCGTGTGACTATGAAATGCCGGTGGGGCGACCCTTTCTCCGCCAGCAAAAGTATCCATTATCGGGCCACGGACGATTAGTCATCCAGATGGTCATCTCAATGCCACCATGGACTTGCAAACGAGCGGGATCATTTCGTTGACAATGCGGAACCCTCTCTCTCGCATAATCGATTCGAAGAAGCTCGAATATTTATCAAGTTCAGGGCCACACTGTGCGTCCGCCTCTATCCTCCTACCCCGAATATGCTGATCCTTGGGGAGAAATGACTCTTGATCAGGACCGGGCTGTGGCTGCCTTGCTAGACCCCTACCCGGCTCCTTGCAATCGAATCCAACGCGTTGATCACTTTTCGGATGTCGACACTCCCCCAACAACTCCTGTTGATGTACACGCCATCATGAAGCAAGCACCGCTAGATGAAACCCGAGCAACCTCTCTTTTTCACCACGCAAAGTGCCACGCATCCGGTTATGCTCCAACCTCCTGCACACATTGTCCAGGATACTGAAGTCATACCCCATATTCAGACTCCCGAAGTCGAGATTGTGGATGTTGGCAACAATCAACCTGTCCGCATTGCCGCAAACCTTCCGCTCCTTATCGTATCAGGCCGCCACGCTTGTTCAAAAATTCAAACACATTTTCGGCCGGAGTTACAAAGATCTTCGGGAATCAACAAAAGCTTGGGGAACTCACCATTCCTACCAAATCGATGCACGACCAAGTGTAGCAACGGCGATGTGCTCAACCCTAATTACCGTGATCGGCGTCAAGGTGGAAATTGACAAACTCCTTGCTGCAGTTTGATCTATGAGGTCAAACATTCTGAATGGGTGAGCCCTATCGTCATTGCCCTTAAGCACAATGGTAAGATCCGCCTGCGGTGGACTATCTGAAACTCAATCAGGCCACGGGCGTGATCATTTTCCACTTCCCTTCACCGCACCAAGTTCGGAAGAAGTGGCTGGACATGAATGTACTCCTTTATGGATGGTTTTTCCGCTACAATCAAATCTCCATCAAAGAATCCGATCAACTCAAGACTACTTTCACCACCCAGGGGCACTTTTTGCCTACAAGGTGGTTCCTTTTGGATTATCCAACTCTCCTTCAACATTTCAACGATCATGCTCTCGGTTTTCATGATTTCATGAAGGAAAATCCTTCTTGCAAATTTTTCAAGATGACTTCTCTTGCCCTCGCCCATGGTCGACCATTTGGATAAATTGGAACTCGTCTTCCAGAAATGTGATGAGTCCGCATTAGTCTCAATCCCGAGAAATGCACCTTTTAAGCCACTTCGGTGTTCTCATAGGCCATGTTGTCGCCAGCGGGGCATCACCACCGATCCCGCCAAAATCGGCTTGTGTGCTCAAAGCTCAAGCACCGGCCAATATCAAAGAGACACGCTCTTTCCCCGGAAAGGTCAATTATTACTCCACCTTCATACGGGACCGCGGCCATTGCGGATCCCATTCATAAACTCATTGGTGATTTAATCCACGGGCTTGGAATTCCCGGAAGCCGCTTTCAACAAATTTGAAGCTTCGCTCACTCGTGCACCGGTTCTTGTTCCTCCTCAATGGGACAAGCCCTTTCACGCTCATGTCGATGTCTCGGCGTTTGCTATTGGGCCGTTCTTTCTCAAGAATATGATGCGCTGACCGATAAACCAAATTGCTTTCGCCCGAAAAACTCAATTACGAAAGGCGAACTATTCTCGCCCGCGAGCGTGAAGCTTTGGGTCTCATTTTCAGGTCCAACGCCCGTCATTACCTTTTGGGCAGTCAAATCAAGTTCTTTGTGGACCACCAAGCACTTCTCTATTTGATCAACACATCCACGCCCACGGGCCGCATAGCTCGTTGGGTCCTTCTTCTCCAAGAATTTGCTCCTTTTTGAAATCGTTCATAAAGCGGGCAAATCTCATGTTATTCCGGATTATCTTTCACGATCCACACGGATGATCCCGCAAATGGGTCTCGGATGCCTTCCACGATGCTCAACTCTTTTTTAGTCACGGCAACACCACATTGGTTTCATGATTTTTCAAGCATTCCTCACCGGGTGCTCTTCCACCGAAGATGAGGCGCTCTCTCACAAGCGACAATCACGTCGCCATCAATTTCTCCGCCGAGGTCCGTGGACTACACCATGGTTCTTGGGACATCTCTACAAAAAGGGTAAGGACACCATCCTTCGACGCTATGTGTTCTCCCTCATGAAGTTCCGGACATTGTTCGAGAAGCTCATCAAGGGGCTCGGTGGTGGTCATTTTCATGGTGACACCACGGCCGCAAAATCCTTCTCGGGGTATTATTGGCCCACTCTTTAAAGATGCTCACGCGCCCGCCAAGACGCGTGTGGCGCTTGCGGCCGGGTGGGCCGCCCACGCCCGTGGCGGCTCTTCCCTTGGCGCCGGCCGCCACGCCACTTCCCTTCAAAAATGGGGAATGGACTTTGTGGGACCTATAGATCCTCCTCTCGGCACACTCGTGCCCCATACATTCTCGTTCTCACCGACTCGCCACCAAATGGGGCGGAAGCTTGTGCACTTCCGCACAACACCGCCGCAAGCACGCCTCGAGTCCTCTATCAACAAATTATCACGCTGATTCCGCTGCCCCCACTGAGCTGGTCGTGGACCGTGGTGTTCATTTCATCAATCATACTATCAAGGAGTGACGGATTATCTCTTGATCCATCATCACAAGAGCACACCTTACTATCCTCAAGGCAATGGGTTGGCGTAGCACCAACAAAACTCTGGTCACCATTCTCAAGAAAATTTGTGACGCTTCCCCGCATACATTGGCGCACAAAACTTCCTACTGTTCTTTGGGCCTACAATACTTGTTTCAAGATTGCTACGGGTCACACTCCTTTTAAATTGGTTTATGGTCGGAAGCTCTCATGCCCTTTGAATACATTCTTCCAACACTCCGGTTTAACTGGCTCACGCTCATAATCCCCAATTTTGCTCTCAAAGAACGGGTCTATCAATTAGAACAGTTGGATGAACTTCAAGGGATGCTTATATTCGTTTCTTCATGGACAAATAGTTGCAAAAATCTTTACATGACAAACGCTTGAAGACAAAAACATTCAACCAAGGAGATTTGGTTCTTCTTTATGATTCCGTGTACAAAAATTTTCCGTAAACTCAAGTTTCGCTTGGCTTGGCCCTTATCAAATTGTTCAAGTGGTTAGACCAAGTGTTTTCCAACTCGCTGAATTAGATGGCACTCCATTACCTACATTAGTTAATGGTTTTCGCCTCAAAGCATTTCATCACCTGTAAAGTGAACATCCAAACACGTAGACAGTTCAAGAATCAAACACCACGTAAAGTGACTAGAAAGGCGGTAGATTATATTATAGTGGAGATTTTTTTTTTTTTACAAAATGTGGCGCAGCCCAAATATTTTCGCTATGGGCACCGCCTATATACAAAAAGGGCTCGAGCCCTATCTACTAAGTCCTAAGAGGAAAAACCCTCTACTCGGGTTCGGAGCGAGGTGATGCGAGGAGGGAGATGGTAGAGGTTCTGCGCCCGGATCCCGGCCAAGGTGCAGAACCACCTCCATCCCGTTGGTCTTCGGCCGGGATGTTCAGCCATCCCGCACACCAGCCGTCCATGCGAATGCCCGCGGTTGTGGCAGCGCCCGAGATCCGCACAATTCATCTTACAAGTGATCCACTCACGACAATTCGCCGGCATGGTGCAATCTTCGTTGAAACCAAAGAAATTTATACTGGCGCCATCGGATGCCTTCGCTTTCTCTCGGTTCGTCTTATATAGCCAACTGAGGCACTTCTTGTCGGCGTGGACCAATCACACAAATAAATAGCGTGTTTTGCAATGCAAAATTTGTTTCTAATATGAGAATCATTCTCCCGTAAGATATCTAGCCATGGTACCTTCCTCGACACATTCCTTTTAATGATATCCCACTTCGAGTTGCCCGGCATTGAATGCCATTCCTTCTTTCCACGCCGTCGAACATTAATGGGTGTCCTTTGCCATCTGTCACATCGATCTTTCTTTCCGTCTCATCCTCACCGGTTCATTGCTTCTCCCCTTACGTTTTGGGGACTTAGCCAAATTTTGTCTCTCAATCCCGCTTTCTTCGCATCTTTTGACACCGGCATCATCAACGGTTCTGTTTTAAGCACTCTTCATACCTCTTAAGCCTCCAGGTTATTAGCCCTAAAACAAACCTTTTCATTCATCTGCCTTCATCCTCCTCCCGTGCTCGACTTTCGTCTTCCGCCTTTGGCATCTCTCTTTGTTCCCAAATCATTCCCATGGCTGCCCCTGATTTTCTACACTTCAAACCACCGCTCCCAAGGATCCGCCCCTTTTGCATCAGATCCTTCTTGACGCCCACTTTCCGTGAAGCCCTTTGTTGGCCCCAATAAAGAAGTCGGAACGCCACCAGCTTTTTAATTTTCTCAAATGGAACTTCCGGCTCCAAATCCCCCTTGCTTGCAGCCAGTTCATCGCCAATATTGTTAACAGCCCAAGTAAAAGTACACCAATTATTCGATGGCACCACTATTTCATTGACTCAACACTTGATTTCTGAGGTATTTCATATTCCCTTGCACACTCCTTGTGTATCATGGTCTGCTATACGCATGGATATTGATGTCACGCGAGTTTGGTGCACCCGCTTATCACCAATGTCCATCGTCGACCAATATCGATAAGCCTCATGAGACCTTTGTGAAATTTTTGTATGCGAAATTCCTTCGGGTATTCTATCAAGAACACCCATATCAATAAGCCTTTCTATAACCTGGTCCCTTCTTTGCTACACACTCCAAGCACCACATAGATTGGCCCCAAATGATGTTCTATCGGCTTCTCCAAGAAATGGACCGCCGGGGTACCACTTCCATTTCTCGAAGTTTTACGTGGGAGGGCACTTTCAAGCCCTCATCCGTCATTACTTCCTCCCACACCACCAAATTCTCATACTTCCACTCGGGCCCCTTCCAGGTCAATCACCAAGTTGGCACATCACGCCCATCTTCCCTACGGTCATGACCACGGTCACACTCATGTCCTTGTCTCTTCCTCCTCGCTACACCCTCCACTTCACACCATTTTTCCCAACCTCCCACACCCGTGCAACGGCCCGGTTCCACCACCACAACACCCTAAATCGGTTGTTGTATCCCGATGTCGGCCAGGATGCTCAAAGGTTCTTTGCTCTTAAGTTACAGGAATCCCAAGACGCTCTTATGAGCGGGGTTCAATGAGCACTCGAGGCCTCTCGATGCGGTACTACCAAGACCTTCAGGCCGCGAATCACTCCCAAGTTGCAACTTTGGAGGCCAAACTTCAAGACAAGCATGAAGCTCTCTTACAGCTCATGCGGATCTCAAAGAGTACACAAGCTCAAGTCAGCCAACTCGCGGATCAGCGGGCTCAGCTCGGTCGGAAATTCAGACTCTATTGAGCACAACAAGTCCAAAGCTGCTCCCCCGAAAGTACCAAGGATGAAGATATTGCTAAACTCAATGCCTTGTACTGGGCCGTGTGAAAACTTCAGCACTCCAAGTTCAAAATCTTTTCAGCCCGAGACGCTCAAGTTGCCTCCTTGACGGCTAGCTTTTCTACACGACCTCTCCGGATCACCTCTCTTCAAGATCAAATTCTGTGAGGTGCAAACGTAAAATACTGATGACCTTGGAGATTGCCGTGCTTCGTCTCAATACACCGGGGAAATCTTCCTCCCAGGTCAATCCTTCTCAGAAACGGGTCCGTGACCAGTCACGCCTCCTACTCGAAAAGGAAAATAGGATCCGTGATCTCGAACAACAGCTGCAGCAAGCTATTCAGTCTGCTGATGAGGCTCAAACCAAACTTGACGCCCAGACTTCAATTCTTCACAGAATGCCAGTGGACTTCCCAGCTCCCTCCTGCTATCATGATTATGTGGTTGCTCGACGCCACCTCTTCCTTTCAAAGTGGCACGCAGCTGATGGCCCTGTGGATATCCCACTGAGCAGTGCTGATTTTTCTCGGATTTGGCCAGAACTCTCCATTGAAGACAAAGGGTTGTGTTGTGCCCTTGTTGTCTTTGATCTCATACACTGTGCCGATCCAGACTTTATCACTTTCCGCGTGGTTCAGCCCATGGCTTATATCTTTCATGATTTCTATCTGGGTGATACACAGGAAAACTTTGGCAATGGGCCACGCCAGCTTTTCCAGGGTGACCCCACTGCACAATGGGTGCTTCAGGATAACAATCCATATCTTGCGGATCCTGCTCAGACCAAAACTTTTCATCAGGAGTACATGCCTGAGCTTGCCAATCATTTATCTCTCTGGCAAGCGGAAGCGCTGCAACAAATTAGGAAGTATCTGGGACATCCCGAAGATCTTCCCTATGCACAAGTCTATATGCAGCACCTCGCTGGTTACAATCAGTTACAGGCTCTGTTGGATAGCAAGACGGTCCCCACGGGATGGGATAGCCCTCCTGTCAACTCTCAGCTCTCTGCTTCTCTTTGGGATCGCTGGTGTCAGGCACTTGATCCAGATCTTGTCGATCAATTCAGAGGAGATCGCCAAGAACCAACGCCCACGGGCATGGTTCCTTCTCCTATGCTTCCCCGAACATTACCTCCACGCCCCAGGTTCCTAACTTCTGATTGGCGCCTTCCTTTTTGGACCAAGGTCATGGATGGTCATGCAGGCTGGACACCACCTCAGATCTCGACGGATCTCCGGTGGGATCCACGTTTTGTTCGCCGCTCACATTGGGAAGAAGGTGCTACTCTGGACAACACCACCAATTGGATCTACATTGCTAATGAGCGTGGTTGGCAACAGCCTCGCGATCGCTTCATGGTCTCAACACCTTCTTGCGAGCGCCTCCCACCTCCCCCGATCCTTCGGCCCATCTTCAAGCGTGATTTTGCGCCGCCCTCAAATGCATTTTGCTAAGCTCCTTAAATCGGCAAAGGCCCCATTTTTCATCACAGAATCCAAATGCGGCCAATTGCCTTTGGCCTTCGACCTGTCTTCTCATGGAGTGTCGGTATTTTTCTTCGACGCCCACGCCGCGCGAAGACATGGTACGCGCTCGCTTTTTATTGATGCTGATCCCCGCCTTTGGCCAAAACACACCTCAAGCTCTTCAATCACGCCAAGATCTCATCAGCCATTATCATAATGGTGCCCGGCCCTCACTCCGCGAGGATCACTTTCGATCGATGGCTTCCCCGCCCTCGGCGCTTCCTCCTTTTCTTCACTCGAAAGTGTCGCTTGGTGGGGAGTGTTAGTCTTGTGCCTCCCGTACCGAGACTATTCATGCATAAAATCGCACCGTGTCAAGCTCAAAGATCCCGGTCAACCACGGTCGGACATCCAAGCCTCCATGAAGACTAAGCAAAGGCCACGCCCTAGATCAAAGCCTTTGGTCACAACAAGAGGCGCCGCTCGGATAAGTGACGGCCACACACCCCTGCGTCGTACGTCCAAGTGATTCTAGGCACTTCAAGAGGCACCGCCAATATACCTGCAAATCAGGCCTCCTTCCAGAGTCGGCACCAGATCGGTCAGTGTCTATATTGGGCCCAAGGCCATTGTACTATATATATGAGTAGAGTTAGCTCATAAGTTTTTAGATGAGTTTTGAGTCTTGTCTCCCTTCGGTTTTCTCTCTTATTAGAGCTCATGTATTTTCATCATTGATATCAAGGAAGCTTATCATCTTTCTTTCATTTGTTCTGTTCTCTTCTTTTCTTCTCTTTCAGCAAATCACAAGTGACATAGTCCCCCCTGACTCTCCCCGTTAGATCCACGGTCCTCACAGAGGGCCCGCCTTCAGAGTTCCCAACCCGGACCCCAAACAAACCATCTGATTCTATAATTTCGAAAGGGCCAGGTAAATTAGAAAAGCCAAGTAATTCTCTGCCGGAGTTTGGCTCCTTGGAGTTTGGCGATCCTTACACCGCACACCTCTGACCTCGACCTCTCCATTATTTTGATCTCGTTCTTTTCGACTTCACTGCTGTTCTAGTCTCCACCTTCTCTGTTCTGTTCTATTTTGCCATGGCCAAGCCAAGCCAAGCTTTTCGAGATCTACCAAGCTTTCTTGGTGGCCATAGCCAAGCTTTTTTGGTGGCCATAGCTAAAACTCTGAAGCTTTCCACATCTTCTGAAGCTTTTTGCATCCTCAGACTTCCTACTTTGACGATCCTTCGGACTTCGTGCATCCTCTAGAGCGTTGGCCAAATCCACATGAAATGCTTCCATTTAGCTTTCCAAGATCTATCAAACTTTCTTGGTGGTCACTGCGACTTTCTTATGGCTATAGCTAGGATTCAAAAGCCTCTCGCATCCTGCAAAGATCCTTCGGACTTTAAAATTTTATGATCCTTTGATGATTCTTCAGACTTCTTGCATCCTCTGAAGCTTTTGTTGGGCATCGAACCATTTTTTTTTCCTGCACAAGAAGGCGCTCCAGAGAAGGATCGTGGTCGTGAACGGCATAGTAGTTATGCCCGGGAAAACTCTTGAGCTATGGCACGAGGTCAGAGAAGCAGAGGCGGTGGTTGCCAAAGCCAGACCTTCATGTGTGTATCTGCTTGTTTTGGATCACCTTCAAATTTTTACCACAAAGAGGAATCATGTGAACTGACCTCTGCTCTAAGCCGGAATGGAAACAGATTGAACAGAGCGTTCTTGGAGTTTTTAATTTATTACATGAGCGGTAACTAAATTATTCAGGCTGCGGTCAAGGCACAGGCTTCGAACAGATTAGGTCAGACTAGTTTTAAATTGTAGGATTCTGTTCTGCTCGCTCTGTTCTGATCTGATGGTCTGTTCAAATTTAGGCCTAAGCTCGGTTCTCTTATGTCTTGGCGTTATGTTTCTAGCCCCTTTAAGCCTTGATGTCCTTTCCTTCTTGTTTCGACATATTTGTGGTAGAAAGGATGCTTTTAAACCTTTGTATGTGTTGTCGGTATTGGATTAAAGAACGTGGAGGAGTTTAAAAACTCCCCCGCTTTCAGGTTTTGAATTGGTGTTATGTCTGTAAGTTCTGCACTATCAACATTGCAGCTTGGAGTAACTCATCATCTTATTCTGTTGTACTTATCTTTGTAGCTCATCAATTTTGTTTTGTTCTCAAATTGTTGTACTTCAAATATTCCATATCTGTGATCTGGGTGCGGTTTTACTATGTGGCCAGCAAACATAAAAATGTGTTTGTTGGAAACTTAACTGGACCATGACCATCACTATGGCTCTGTTTTGATTAACTACAGATAAATTACTTTCTTGCTTGCTGCTGGCAGTACGGGCATAACGGCGACAACTGTTAGAATATTGAATATTGGATTTGTACAATGTTATCAACATGCATTAGATTGCATGCATGTACATGCACATGCGCATGCACGCATGTGATTGCATGCACAACACTTGTATAGTATGCATGTGCATTAAGATTTATTCATTGTATATATATTGGATGTGAATAAAGGAGAAGATGTCTTGGTTTGGTGAAGGATCTTGTTTATTGTCCTCCTCTACCTATTCTTTACAACAACTGTATCCATTTATTATCCTTCTCCATTGTTAAGATTTAACTTAAGTAGCAGTGGTTTTTGCACCAAGAATCAGTGTTATTTGCATCATTTTGGGTTTTATAACTAACGACATTAATATAAAGTAGCATTAACTAACTAGAACATGTTTTGTCCCCTTCTGATCATAAACAAAGCATAAATGTGATTTGAACCCAGTTGTTTTATGTATCTTACAAATTCTAAATCAGTTTTATGTGCTTCCAAATTGACTTCCATGCTGGTTAGTCCAAGATTTTGGCTAATGAAGTATGCTATTATCATTTCAGCATGAGTATATGTTGATTGTGTTTTGGACAAGTTCTGCAATTGCACATTTGTTTGCGCATGCATCATATTCTCATTTTGATCATGTTTTTGGACTACTTAATTTGATGTTGCTTATGTACTTTAAAATAACTCTTTGTTTTGTACAATGCTCTTGGTATGCATGTGTGCCAAAAAACTACAGCAGCTAAGAGTATCTGAAATGCTATTAGAAATTTAAGAGTTGGACCACAAGTTCCCTGATTTTTAGCTCCCTGTAGCACATGTCAATCTAGGTGGGAGACCTCTTCTTTGATTAGGGTCACTTGGTAAATAATGATGATTCAATAGAGATATATACAAAAATGCCGACACATCATAATTATGCTTATGAGTGTATGTTGTGCACTTTTAACATATCCTTGCTTTTTTAGTATGCAAACTTCAAGCACCATGCTTGCTTGCAGAAGGAACCTAGCAGGCACTACTTGCTGCAGCTCTAATAGTATTAGTGAGACATCCAGCTATTGTAGATCACTCTATGAAATTTGGCCATCATTGGTAGGACATGCATATGACAACTGCCTTTGTCCCGAAAACATAGCATGCAGCTACCCTCTAAAAATCAAATTCTAATCACAGAACCACGCAGCCAAAATAGCAGACCAGGTCTATGCAAAACACCTAGCTGCACTCTGCACTATGAGCTCTCAAATTGTTAATGGAGCGCATCTATCCCTTCATGTTGACATGTACATGTGACCATACCCTTAGAGGGATGCAAGAAAGACGTTATGGGTAACAACAAATTTATAATGGCACATAAATGAACTAAACAAACTGAAGCAAAGGGGTAACTGTTTTTTCGATATTGCTCATGCCGTTTCTAGATTTTTAAGCACACTACCTACAAATCGTTTGCGGCTTCAGGGTCAAAGCAACTGTAAGTTTTATTGATCCCAAGCAAGCTATGTGGTATGACGGGTGTGTATCATGCAAAAAAAAGCCAAATTGCTGTAGAATATGATATATACTGGTTCTGTTTTCCTACATGGTTCTGTTTTTTTATTAGTTTGCAAGGTTTGGTGAATACATAAATAAGAAACCATCTGAACTTATATCTCCTATTGTGTGTGGTTATCTATATGTCTGCGAATGCGAATGGTTTACAGTGGCGCCTAGATTATCTGCAATTTGCACTTTATGGGGTCAATGCTTATAGTTTCAATTTGAACGGATGTAGTAAGTTTGCTAATATAGAACTAGGCACCTTCATCTATGGAGGAACTGTTCATAATGAGATACATACTTGAATCAGTTTGGACTTCCCTAGGAATAATTGATGATGATCGTCTATCCATAGGCATATATTATTTGTGGTCAAAAACGTTGATCTGCAAATACCTTCTTATCAGCTAATGTCTAGAATGCATTAAAAAAAACTTGGAAATTATTTGAGTTCAAAATCATGCTTTCGAGGTTTCCCATTGTTTTCATCAAAACGGTTTGAAATGCAGCGGAGTGTTACAACAAAGAAGAACAAGAATTATCTACCTTAGAAGGACAATGGAAAATCAAAGGGAGCCTTGCTACAATCTTGCAATAAGCTATAAGAACCTTTGCAGACTGTTAGGAAATCTAAGTGGGTCTAGGGATAGATATCTTGGAGAATCCAATGACATCTTTGTAGAGGTTAAATAAGCTATCACATGGCTTTGGCTTTGGCTTAGATAAGTCAAATTGAACCGTCTCCTTTAATAAACAAATAAGGAAACTCAACAGGTATAAAGGTACAAATTAATTTAATAATTTGACTGACATTGTAGTGAAAAGGTGAGAGCGCCTAGGTTGTGCTGGAAACCTGAGAAGAAAAAAGTGAGTATGACGATTTTACATCAAAGTTACTATGCTAGAAAGCTGAAATTCAATAGCTAACATAAGTTTGAATTGAATTTAAAGAGTCGGGCTACAAATAAGAAGTTAAAGTCAAAACCTAGTCGCAATGAACCCTCTCCCAAAAGGTTGACTTTCTTCTATTGCATAAATTTTTTCTTTGGGTTCCTGAACATTGACTTTCAATAAGGAATAAGGGGGTCGTCAAGGTACTTGAAACTACATTAGATAATGACATCCACATTTGAATGCTGACCTTTCCTTCTAATAAAGATAATTTATTCAAAATTCAAAGTCGTGCTGACTAGTGACTAGTGCCCAGATATTGCAAAATATCTTCCAGCAAACCTTACATCAAACGTTGCATCACTTTTGGGTATGGAATGTGCACTTGAAGTAAATACATAGCATCCATTTCATCAAAATGTGAAGTATCTATATGTTGATGGCGAATATTTGGCAACTGTGGAGTATCGAAAACTAGAACTTTCTTAGAATTTTCTTAATTGGTGATACCCCAAATGGTCTTTCAGGATCAACCATGGGGATATATATCTCTCTATCCTCCTGACAAAAGATAACTATATTCAAGACTCCTTTTCAATGCATTTCAATAATGATAAATCTAGGCGAGTTGTATTCAGATTTAGGATAGATAAATAGCACATTTCTTGCTAAGATAAGATAAGATAAGAAGAGGTAATATAAGCCCTTTGATGTGCCTTAAACTTAGGCTATTTGACTGCGATCTTCGTAATTAATATGTATTTTGCTATGGAAAAAACCAAGATTTGTTGGGTGGTCTTTGTTGACGTTTCAGACTAAGCATTGGGACATGAATAGATATGTATGAGAATATCACTCAATGACTTTTTATATTTTGTTTACCAAACAAACCATTGCATCTGACTTATGAAAAAAACACACATGTAATATGGTATATGGGGCCAAAGGGGAGGTCGTTCCTTCAAACTATGTTTGCAAGTCTCCCCAAGTTTGCCCAGATGCAAGTCTTGACGACGATGTCGCTTGGCTCTTTTGCAGTTGCTGCTATGAGCCATCCCTTTTCGTAGCTTACAGTACTAATGTCAGAGCCTATCTATTCATAATAATATGAGATAGGTTCTATTTGATTGAAAGATGCCTCATGTTTGGCTTTGTCGATTCAAAGTTTAAATTCGACTAATGGTTGAAGTAGCTGTTTTTTGCACCATTGGAAGTTTCGGTAGGGTGAAGGCGAAAAAAGTTGGAGGCCCTTGATCAGGCATGAAGTGGGGAATATTTTGACCATCAACGGCCCATAATAAAAGATGAAAACATCCCATTAAGATACATCCATAAATAGCAAAGATTCCTTTATATGACATGCAATTAAAAATACGAAGCTCAAAGACAATAAAGTTTTATCCTTCTTCCTAAAATAACAAAAAAATAAACCAATATATTTCCGTAAACCTTCAGCTATTTTTTAATTCTTGCCAAGAATCAACTTTTAGCTGTACTAACTAGGACAGTAACATGGCGCATTACATACAAGAACCAAGACAGATAAGCCAGAAAACAAAGTAATATTTAAAGTAATCAAAGTTAAGGACTAATTTTAGGACATTCCAGCATTCAGGGACTTATGTAAAGCCCTGAAGGAAGGCCATCGTTTGAGTAAAACTTAGGAGTTTCTCTGGACCAAGTTTACGGTGTGGAGATGGTCAGATATGATGCGGAAGGAGTAGTGCTCTCCATAATACTCTTTGTATTTGCAGGGATCTGCGAGATAGGGGGAGGCTGGTTGGTGTGGAAATGGAGAAAGGACGGATGGGCATGGCCATTTTTCCTTCTGGGCGGTGCTCTGTTAGTTGTATATGGTATCATTCCCACCTTACAAAAGCAGACCTTTGGTCGGACTTATGCTGCATATGGTGGATTCTTCATCATCTTGTCTATTCTTTGGGGCTGGGCTGTTGATAAACAGAGACCTGATGCTTGGGATGGTGTTGGTGCCGTAGTGGCTCTTGTTGGAGTTTGTTTGATTATGTTCATTCCCAGAAATTAATACTACTTTGGCTGTTGTGCACTGTAAATTTGTGACTATCAATCCTTGAATTTTAGACATATTAAAATCTGATGTGCTGAACTTCACTACAACTTGGCATCTTCCACAATGATTTTTATTTAACCGTCACTTTCCTTCTGTTTATGCATTATAAGCTTTAGTCCAAATTATAATTGACAATAGAAACATAAACAGTGATATTTTGAATATTGAGACAGTTGTACAATGTTCCTGTGATCAGGAATTCTTTTCTGATCTGATGGCACATATAACCAGAGGACCCATAATGCATCTATATTATGTTGTCTCACATCTGCATTGTGTTGTCTCACTTAATCCAAAGGATGCTGTGGCACACCTTTGTACATGTCACTTTTATCTGTGTGTCAAACAATGCCATGGTCCTCGAGGCTGATTCTGACACAAGGAAATTTAGAACCTCAACTATATTATTATCATCATTGCCTAGGATCCATCATCGCCACACTTGCAGCTGCATTTTCCTGCAATTGTTTCTTCTCCTCTACTGTCCTCATAGAAAGGCACATGAGTTGTTCCAGAACTGCCTTGGCACTTGGCCGTGCAGATGGTTCTTTTTGCGTACAGGAAATGAAGATGTGTATCAGTTCCTTTAAAACCTTCGAGCCTTCGATACCTGCCAAAGACGTAGCCATGCACACCACGTCGTCCTTTATGCTTAACAGCAATTCACCAGTCTTGGAATTATGAAGCACTGGCCTTTCACCTCTCTGCAATAAGACAGCCAGGTTAAATTGTTTGCGAGTCTATATCCAAGAGGAAAAAGTCTTGCATACCTGAAGATAAGAACACACCTCTGCTTCGTCTAATCCTGCATACGGTACATCAAGTGTAAGCATCTCTCCAAGCAGGCACCCGAAAGACCATATGTCCGTTTCCTGATATGACATCACATGTATGAGAGCATTCTCCTTCTCTTTTTGGAAGATACAGTATAAATATAACCATTTTTGTAGATAAAAATGAAAATGCTTGCTCACCAATCCATATGACTGCTTGGTACAATTAGAATTCAGCACTTCAGGAGCCATCCATCGAAGCGTTCCAATGCAACTGTTCATTGATGGCACACCAAGGTGTGCCAGATAGCATCCGTGCCATGCAGATGAATTAAGAGAAACTGCACTGTCGAAGTCGCAAATCTTGACAATTGGCATACCTGCACTTTCCATATCTAGAAGAATATTTGTGGCCTTAATATCCCGGTGGATTATATTCTTTGAATGAAGCCATGCCAATCCAGATACTACTGACTTTGCAATATGCAACAAAATAGCGGCAGGCATGTGGCTATTTCCTTCAAGCATCAACTTTTCTTTGAGGTCCTGCAGCAACAAAAGCTTAGGTCTTCAAGAACTGGCGGAATTTATAGTGCAATCATCTACTGCCAAGACTACCTGAAGTGTGCCAGTCTTCATATACTCCAAAAACAACATGAGCTGTGAAGCAATCCTGTCTTTCCCAGTTGCTGTTTCTGGAACTAGTTGCAGCTCGTGACCATAAAAGCTTACTATGCATGGATGCTCTCCAATGCTGTAGAGGATATGCAATTCACTCAACCAACGGTATCCACTTTGCTTTAATAAGAAAGCATCACTTGTA
The DNA here is from genome assembly GCA_021234155.1 of Isoetes taiwanensis. Classification (NCBI taxonomy): domain Eukaryota; kingdom Viridiplantae; phylum Streptophyta; class Lycopodiopsida; order Isoetales; family Isoetaceae; genus Isoetes; species Isoetes taiwanensis. The sequence continues at coordinate 755,580 of JAJEKV010000110.1, read as the reverse complement.
CTTAATTGTCTCACCTGTTCAATAAAGCATCAAGCTCTGAAAAACTAATAAGAATTTATACAGAACAAGACTAACCTTAGTGGCCAGTGTATGCCCTTCGAGAAGGCATCTATAGACAACAGCACCAGAGGCACCACAACCGATCTCCTCTAACAGCATAGGTGCTTCGCCACGACCATCTGAAACATTTCCCAGATAACCCGGCAATGTAACCCGCTTCAGAGGAAGGTACCTGCAGGTTCGTAGCAGTAAGACGACATGCCCTGGTAAATAATGCTGCCTACATGCATACTTATTTGGTACAGCCAGGGAAAAGGAAGCTAATCCCACCTCAAGCCAAAGTTTTTGGACAAAATCAATGGAAGCCAGAAGGCAGACAAAAACTCACAAGTCCCAACTTTCAGGCTGGATCATCATTTGGTTCCAAATCTAATATCACGAAGAAGCTTTCAGTTTGTCCTATATTAAAGGTCCACTTTTCCAACAACTTTATACTAGAGGAGATTGAATTTAAATGTCAGACAATAAGCAATATATTGAAATTAGAACATACCGGCAAAAATACTCTGGATCATCCTCAGGCCGTATATCGAAAGGATGGCATGCATCCACCAGCATGCAGACATCAAGATTATTTTTCTTAACGATAATGATATTCCATGCATGGGATGTATAGTCCAAGTACCCACGAACAACTGCGCAACGTACAGGAGGATTGATTCTGTCACATAAATACTAGAATTAAGCAAGGCAAGGTCAGTAAGCAACAAGGTTAGCAAGCAACCAAGAGATTCTACCAATAACCTGATTGTAAATGTTTTACCTTGAAAAGTAAGGCTCTGTGTCTACAAACACCAAACTGTAATGCACCGAGTGGCACTATATTTGACCTTTGTCTTTGCTTTGCATTGCATATATCCATATTTGACAAACTGACCAGAGTGTGAGAAGAAGTCTCCAAGGAATTTGAAGTAACATTATAAGCTCCATTTGCCATATTCCAAGTCCTATCTAGACAGGAACATGTCTGTAGAGCAATTGAGCTGCCACCATGAGCAGTTCTTCTCACCTGTTTCATATTCCATAAAGAATCGCTACCACCAAAGTGGTTAGACACGAAAAGAGCAAGTACAGAAGCTCTATGACAATCGTCCATATGTGTACCAAGTGATGCTAGAAACTGTTTTGCCAAAGACACTGTCACATCCAGATTATCATCTTTAGACCTGTTCATTTCTCAAAAGGTTAGGGTATTCCAATTTAAATTCGGAACTAGATGACCGTTAAGATGCTAGTGAACATACCATCCTCCTCACCTGTCAACAAGAATAACTTCCCTGGTGCCAAGCCGTAACCCTTCCTCTTCAAGTTCATCCAGTGGCAGAAATGGATGACCTCTTCCAGCATCGTAAAATCCATCATGCATATATTCATCAAACCCACAAAACGATTTTTCAAAGTACTTGTATGAAAGCTTAGAAGAAACACTCACAAGCCTCCTCTTTTTATAAGAGCTATCACTTTCCCCATTCTCAGAGCATTCCCTGGACCGTTTTACTTGAAGCAAACATGGCCCCGCATCTTCCGAAAAGGGGAATCTCTCTGCCACAGAAATAGTAGAATCTCTGTGCTCTTCAAAATTAGACGTACTAGGGCTGTCTGCAGATTTTTGTTCAAGTGCGGGAAGATCCAAGTTTGTAGTGTTATTGTTATCATCACTATCCAGTTTTGTATCCTGATCCTCTTCATCACCAATAGGTTCATCAACTTTTTTACTTCTGCATTCTTCCAAATCTTCAGCACAGCTCTCCAGATCTTGCTCATTGCTACTAATAACTCCCAACTTAGGACCAGTTACAACTTTATAGTATCTGCTTCTAATAAGTCTGTCTTGGCGTGTCCTATATTGTGAATCCGTGAACTTGGCTCCTTTACTAGATATTGAAGAACTGTAAATCTTTCTAGAAACTATGGTTGCATTTGAATTTGATAGTCCTACAAGGGACACAAAGCATGATCTTAGAAGTCTTTTGGTACCATCTATCTTACTGATGGCAAAAGAGTCACTCACTTGCATCACTATGTACCATGAAATTGTGTAGTAAGCTTTCATTCCCTTCAAAATTGCATTTAATCCAAAATGGCACTTCTCCAATTCGCTGCAACTTATTGCACTGAAAAAAATAACATAAATAAACAGTCAAAGGCAAGGGCAAGGGATATGCTCAAGATGAGGCTGAATGTCAATACCCGTGCATCTAGCTCCAGAAGGGTCTTCATTGAATGCATCCCAAGAGACTGAAGTGATGTTAGTTTATTGTAAGAAATGTCAATGCTCCGTATAATTGGAAGATCTGTGAGCTCGCTGGGGAGCCTTACTAGTTTGTTACTTGCAACTTTTAATACTGTCAGAGCCTTTAGTAGACCAATCTCACTTGGGAGCAATTTCAACTTGTTAAATGATAAGTCCAACTCCTTAAGACACCTCAGAGACCCAATTTCAGGTGGTAGACACCTGTTGAACATTATGGAACAAAAATCAATTTAAACGGGCCATTAAAGCATTAATAAATGTGCACTATTACTATCTCAAAAACAGGTTACTCGTCAATGATTCTAAACATTTAACTAAATGGGAAAAAAGGGAATAAGATTAACCGTGGGAAAACTTTGCTTACGAGATGGAAAAATGACAAATAGCAAGGCGGGTCAAAGATTGCATTTGAGAAATATTAGTTGGTATTATAGAAGCTGAAGGCTTTGGCAGGATCTGATGTAGTTCCAAGGACTTGAGATCAGCTAACTTTTCCAAAGGAAAGATGCTATCAAGCCCAGATGGATGCATTTTCACTTGTAAATGTTCCAGCTCCTGCAGCTCTTCAACTTCTTTTGGCAGATATTTTACATTGTTGGAGAAAATCTTCAAAACCTTCAATTTTTTGAAGGCCTTTATCGTATGTGGTACAATCGTAAAGGTATTGTCAAACACATAACCTTGTTTGATGTCTGATGCATCAGCACAGTTCGATTTTTCAAACAACAAAGCCAAATTCACATCATTCCTTGAGATGTCGATGGAGAGTTCACTTTGAGACATATTCGCAATATGAGAAGAATTCACTTCTTTTGCTGCAAATGGTTTATCCTCTTCATACTGATTATTACTTTTACCATAGCTTCCATCACTTTTCTTAACCGTTCCACGTTTACAAAAAGCTTCTTTCCCAGACTCTGGCACCAAACCATCGTCTTCTGTGTCCAGTGACTGATCATCACTTGTTCCGTTGAACGTCACTACTTGGTCTGCTTTTGATTTTCGACCCTCATCAACTATCTGACTTAACTCTCCTTGCATATTCGTCTATTTAGCTGCAGGCATAAAGAATATTACTTTGCTTCCCAGTTCAAAAACGGTATCATGGGCTGGCTTGGCTGGCTTCCTGCAAAGACACGAAATATTATGCCCGCGGCATATTTCAAAACAATGCTATGAAGCCTACCACGCATCTTCAAATACCTTATCTTCTACATCACAAAACCAGCTCAACAGTACTAAATACTCAAAATTGGCCCTCAGCAACATAATACCTAGGTTGAATTTTGAAATGCTTCAGGTCTACAAGACTGTCACGAGAACTTGAGCAGAAGAAAAAACGAGTAACGAAATTATACCTGGGTCAATCTGTGGAAGGAGAGAGTTGGGGAAACTGGGGCGTGCATAAATAAACGAATTTATAAAGAGCAAATGGGACAACTTCATGGCTGCCCACGGCGCTGCCATAGCCAGAAAGTGCGAACCTACTTCCAAACTATCCGTTTTTTCAGTGTCATCGTCGAGCGCAGTATATATCGGATGCCGTCATGTTATAACCACGGCATGTTATAGCCACGCAAAAATTACAGGGCATTTTTTTAGCAGGGTTGCCTTAACCCCCTGCCCACTTCGAGCTATGCCACGTGTCTTGCCACGTCAGCTGTTTTCTTTTAGCCCGTCCGATTCTTTATTTTTTCCGATCGTAGGGTCATGGAAATTAGAAAAAAAGTATTTGCTGCCGGGAGATCTACCAAGCTTCGTGGTGGCCATAGCCAACTTTTTTTTTCTTTCTTCTTCCCGCCGGTTTAGGGCAAAGTGCACGATTGCGTGGCCGGTGTTGGGATGCTGTTCCTTTGTGGAAGTTGCTGCCATGAAACCCAATCCGCTCCCATCGAAGAAGGAATGTAACCATAATCCACTCCACTGAGTTCATTCTGCTCCACCAACCCAATCCGCTCCATAGCCTCGCCATAGCCATCCTTTGACCTAGATTTTTCATGTTTTTGCTACTTGCTCTTGATCGAGATTTGAAACCCAATCCTTGAGTTTTTATTTCCATTTCTTCCTTTCTTACGCTTAGGCCGTGTCTAAAATTTTGTTACGTCGGATGGCCGGGATCTTTTCGGTTATGGAGTGGCTTCAATTAAGGTCACCGATTCTGATTTCTAATAGGTCGCGATGCCAATAGATCTGCAAGTTCAAAAGCTAGACTTTATTTATCATAGGAGGTCTTGTGTTCATCATAGCCACCTCCTTCCGTGTTGAGCTAGGATATCCTAAGCCAAATCCTATGGAAGTTATGAAGGGCCTTGTTTATTTCTAGATTAAATAGAAGTGGTTCAACCGCATTGGCCATCTCTTTCTTTGGGTGCAATGATTATATTGTCTTGATTTAAACCACAACAAAAGGAACATATCCACAGTCTTACCAAGGAATAAAGGTATGTATTTCGACTAAACCATGCATGTTTGGACACTTTTGCATCAATGATATTATTGTCCTTGTAAGATGTATGGCCAGAAGCTAGCCTCCATGTTGTTGTTGACCTCTATTGCCTTCATATAATGCCGCGGTAGTTAACGAGATGTTGTGAAATATTTTGCAATTATTTATCGTGCCGGTTGGATAGCTATGATCTTTATGCTCGCTTGTTAAAAAATTTGCTCATCATGTAGGCTTGATGGTCTAACTCTAAGCTTGTAGTGTTAGCTCTTTTTATTTTTAAGTGCGGTAAAACTTGCAAATTCAACATGGCTGCAAGTTCACGATTTGTTATCAAGGTTCTTCTGTTGCTATGCAATTATAGATCAAACCTTTTTGTCCTATGTGGAGCAGGATGGCTCTGAGATACTACTTCACGGAGAGTGCATCATCATTGTTAGTGGCTTTTACGATCAATATATTTTGTTATTTACGTAAGCAGACAATTTGTACCAAATAATGACCTATCTAATGAAGACGAGAAAAAGCGTGTGGACTTAGACTTGAATTACACTCCATTTTTTATTGCGGGTAAGTTCTTTGTAGCCTTTCACTAGAAAATAACCTTTGTACATATGAAGACAAGATAAAAAGAAACGAGACATATGTGGGATATAGTAAAACATTTGACAAGAGGTCCCATTTTTTCAATATGTCTATTTGTTTGGGTGTGTGTGCCTACCTTATGGGCATGTCTCATATTGTTTTGGCAAAGAATAAAGTACATTTAGCATGGCTGTCCGGAAGAGGGTGCACCGGCTTGTATGGTGGTTCTAAAGTATGTAGTATACTCATGTAAGATTTCTTTGAATATAGATGTCCAGATGAGTGATGGATTTATAAGGTCTATTCCTTTCCTGAGGCTTAGAGAATTACAATGCATTTTGGGTCCTTGCTTATTTGGAAGAATTTGGAGGTGAAGGATACTAATAATCGGCATGGCTCAGCGTATATAAGATCCAGTTCTAAAGGCAGTGGTCACTAATTTTGTAGGTCTTCTCATTCAATAGCAATTTTAGTTCATTGGGTGAAGACTTGTCTCGCCTTCTCTGCTCCCTCTTGTATATCATTTTCTATTATTGACTATTCTCATCTTACTTTTTGTGATGCATATTCTTTTGAGGAAACAAGACTTTCCAGCATGACTTAGACGAATCCATAAAATCATATGTCCGTCCCTAATACATCTTCCCACCTGTTCAGTATACACTTCATTATGTTGAATTGCTTCTTCACTTGGGTTATCTTCAAATGCAAAGTTCTCTTACAATTGTGCAGCCTGATGGTCACAAGATTGAATCCACAGCAAAATCTAGTCTTGTAGAATGTATTTCTGGACTCTATTGGTAACTAAACACAATATAATTTGCTAATATAATATTGGATATGGTTAGTTGGGTTGGGTGTTAACTATGTTGTTGCTTGATGGTTCTGGATATCTTGCCCCTATATAACCAACAATTGGCTTCATTTTATGGTGATTATGATGCATTTGAAGACAAAAGCCATAGGTCTTTGAAGGCACATGAAAGAAGTTTGTCAAATCTATTCCTGTTGTAGCCCTTGTTAGATTTTCCGAAACATGATCTATACATGGTAAATAATACACCTGACACCACGTACTGTTGTTGGGTAAGTTTACTTTCCAGATCATAACTTTTAATTGTCATATTGTACTAGGTTTGCAAAAAAGCAGCACAAGCTTGAGAAGAAGACCCAATAAAAATAAAGAAATCAAGCTTGGCTTGGATTGATATTTTGTTTGCAGGCATAGAGCAAATTAAAGAGGAATATGGTTACAAAGCTTGTCAAACCTGGCCAGGTTGGATTTATGTATGCACAACAGAAATACTTCTCTCTTCTGACAGTTACTTATTGAAAATTGGCCTAGTTGAACATATCCCAGAATGTGACAAAAACTATTGAGCTTTCTTGGGTAATGCTAAGGAGCACCGACACATAGTCGTTTCTTTTTTCATAAGAGGGCATCCAAAGTAGTATTTTTGCATGACAATCATAAACATCTAGAGACTTCATTTTATCATATTCATATGTGATTTTCTATTATGCTTGTAACTGAATAATGTACGCTGGGGATGTGACTTTCTCCGTTTGGATATGCCCTGAAGCATGAGCAATGCTGCAAGCCTAAAGACAAGCCATTTTAATAACATATACAAGACATTTGGTTCATTTTCAATATCTGGTTGTCATAGTTTCTTGTAAAAGTAAATATATTACATGTAACAAATCTTTGTAGGCCTGAATTAAAGGGTGCTCTTCTTTCTGCAAGTCCTTTGAGAATGGCCGATTAAGCATTCAATGTTATAACTTTTGAGTGATAAAACCTTTATGGTATGCAAGTGCTCTTGAAACGGTTAACCAAATAACAATAAGAATATTACCTTGAGCCTAGATCTTATGATGAGTGCCCGAAGAATATGTTGATCGAGCAAAAGTAGCCACGACACTTTAGATTGAAGAGATGGTATTTATTTCTAGGTTGATATGATTGCACATATCAAAGGAAACAAGGGACATCAATTGCATATTTTACAAGTAAAATTGCACATCCCCGATCTTATACTATCTATCTATCTACAACACGAAATCAATTATTATCTATCAACACCTGATTTGTCAACAAAGGTACTATTGTGGTGGCTATAAAACCCTCTATAGGACCGCCCATGAAAAGATAAATACAAAGAATCAACAAAACTTAAATCGTTGCTCCGTACCACGTTGCATTTAAAAATAAAGCAGCCAAAGTAACTTCTCTATCCCAGCCCTAACCTTCACCCCAACCACGCAATTACGCTGGTTTTTAGCGGGGTTGCCTAACCCGAGCTGCCGATTTCTGCAATTCTAGATATGCCACGTGTCGTTACCCGTAAAGCTAAAACAATTCCTGTCCATTGGATCTTTTTATTTTTCGGCATCAGCGGTTCGGGAAATTCTAAAAATCCGACAATTTCTTTCCCACTTGTTGATGCGTAGGCCTTTTCTCTTGGCGGTACGCATCCCTCGCATCCCCACTTTGTAGCCATGGGAACCACCGTTTTGCTTAAGAGGAGGCAGCCAAAGTGTGTGGCGTAAGACAGCAGCAGAAGCAACCCCATTTGATTTCGACGAGGTCAAGTCTACCAAAAGCTCTGGATTGACCACCATGTTAGGTGCTTCTATTAAGCAGTTTCAAGCTGCAGCCGAGATCATTGGATACAAAGTTTGACAAAATGATTTTCGGGGTTTGATCACGGCTGCCTAATATACCAGGAAAATTTATTCTAGAAGATATGTTTGAAATAAACATGGAAAAATTAAAATGGTTTTCTAATGATCTGGTTTGGTGAAGAGTTTTTGCATTTCTATCTTCTGGCAGAGGTAGATTGAAACACTTTTTAGGGCATGCAGGAACGTGTCTTAATACCACAGGCAGTCATTGAACTGTGAGTAGCCTCACCACGTTTCTGACATAACTAGATTCCATCGGAATGGGATTTGCATTCTTGCACCGTTGACTTCCGTTAACCGACAATGTAAAGTCCTATAGGAAGTGTTAGATTTTGAGCTTAACCTCAATCATATCAATGATAAAAACAAACAAGCATACCTTATCGTGCAGGATGAAGGTAAGGTTTTTCTTCATGCCGCTTGCCGCATGAGCTTAGAGCCATATTTAACATGCTACAATTCTTCTATTTTTGCATGCTTCTGTTTCTTATATTTTGTTTTATTCGAGAATTCATGAAGTTATAGTTTTGGACTGAGCCGGTTCTCTTATTACATATAAGCCTGAGACAATAGCATGTCAAGGCCCAATTTGTGCTTGGGCATAGATTTTTGTCAAGTGGCACTGCCACAATATGCCACGTATTCCAGCATATTAGTTTTGGGGTCAAAGATAAAAATTCTAATCCTTACTGACTTACTGACATGCTAGAGAATAAGATTTTCTTCGTTGTATACAAGGGCAATATGGCAAAGTAAAATAATGGGTATATTGCCAGCAAATGCAATAAAAAAGATTGTCTATTGATAACGTTACTTTGGGTAGCATCCTTTTTACATGTCATGAGGATCTTGCTGCCATGTCTTTTCTTCTATCAGTCAAGGCTATGGGATCACCACCAACATTAGAGCACTATAGCTGTCTGATTAACATCTTTAGACTGATGGGATGGTTGGATGATGCTGTCAAACAGCATCATCCAACCAGACGTTGCATTGAGGATACATTTACCTGATTCGTGCGGAACTTATGTTGACCTAAGCCAAGCAACATGCATTGTAACCTACTTGCTGAAGATGTTCCAGAAGGTGATATCTTTATGTCAGTGGCTTAACCAACTTCTTCGTCTTTGTCTGCAAAATAAATAATATTCTGTTGACAAATCCAAGACAAAGCACACAGGGTTCTTCATCAACAAAGAGAAGTTGAACGTACTCTTCCTCTTGTGCCAATTAATGCGTTTCACATTGCTTATGGTCGTTAGAAGCCTTTTTAGTCTTATTTTTTCTTCTTCTTTTAGGCTTTTGTTACAAGTATATCAATCTTGTTAATTTGAAAGTTTCCGGTCTGGAGAAAAACGTTTTTGGATTTTTTTTAGCAGATTTTTCTATGGTTGTGGGGCTTTTTTGTTCTTAGGAAATAAAATCCGATTTGCCAAAATCGAGATTTCATTTAATATTGCTCTTTCAATCAATTTGTCCCCATTCAATTTTTGACATGCTTATGCTACGATTATAGGCCAAAAGTCATTCCACAATCGAGGCCGATTGGGATCACATCACCAAACTTGCTAAATAGACTTTTGATTAGTCAATTTTTACTGCTTTCTAGCATGGATGAAAGACCTAATATAAACTCTGTTTGGGTATGGGTATTCGAGAGAATATAGATCCCCATAAAATTAGCCCTTTGAGGTCTGACTTTATTGTTTGAGGCTACGGAGGTGAAGAAGTTTTGGGGGCGTTAAAAGGGATAAAGGATTTTTTTGGCGACATCGCCTGAAGAAAGAGTTTCTATCTTTGGGCAATTTTTTTCTTTCACGGCATGTCGACTTGCATGCCAAGATTCTGGATAATCTTCTCATCCCTCACGGTTCGTTACAATTTTGCATCTGAGGAGGATCACGGGTGGCAATTTTGAGCCTCCTTTGCTTTTCTTTTTTTACCTTTCAAAATACTTTTCCCTTGCGGTTAAGTATTTCTCACGTTTTGTTTATGATGACTTGATCATGTTTTCTTGGCCAAAATCACGGGGTTACAAAAACGTCCATGATTTCTGCTCACCCTTGCTTCATTTCATAACCTTGGAATATGGATTGGGGCTTATATTATCGACATTTCTATCAAGCAAAAGCGGATTGTTGTGGGAAATTTGGATCTTACACAATTTACCATTCTTGGTGGCAAAGCTTTGGAAACAAAACAACAAAGGGTTGTATTTCTTCTTTTTGAAATTTTAGAATACAATCTGCATAACTTATTTTGCAAGCATTAGCGGGGCTCCTTTGTGTTGTTAAAGGCGGCATAGTGTAAAACTAGGACTCTTCATGATCCGTCAAAATGGAGGCGGACTAGGTATTGGTTTTAATCTTACATGTACTTATCACTTTACATTTATAAAAATAGAGGCTTAGTGAGTGCGGTAAAAGCTTAGTCGGACCAAATAGATTTCTTTGGAGATTCCTAGAGCGAGGCATGTCTTTTTTATTGTGTTGTTAAGATTATGTAATGTGAAGCACATTTATGATAAGCATAAAATGCGGAGTGGGAAGGTTTCAATTTTACATGTACTTATCACTCTGCTTTTAAAAATAGGCGTGTAGACCTAAACTTGGGCGGATAAAATACATGTTCTATAGATTCACGCAACAAAGCGCACACTTGACATCTCTCATTGACCTCATTTCCTTTTGCAAATAATATTTCCTTATTGTAGTGAATAAAATGCATTATTGCGATCATAGCGACAATGCTTCAACATTGAATGGATTACAATGAAGGTACAAAGCATTGAGTTTAGGCGTAGTATGATTGCCTACTTCTATTCTATTTCTATTCTATTCTAGATTTCTTGTAAAGGATATTATTGAGTTCAAGCTATACTATTCTTCTAATCTATATTAAAAGCAAAGCTCTAAATCTTTCACCAATCGGATGGCGTGCTTTTGGTTTCTAAGTAGCAATTTGGAGTTGTAGTCTTTGCATGGTATGGATAACTTGGAATGCTTGATCATGTTTCTTTTCCTTTCATGCTTTATGTGATACCGGGGAATATCACTTGCTTTGGCGTTCTATTGCATGCATTGGGCGGTGTCAATATTAGGTAATAATTTTGTCTCCCTATGTAATTTGAGTCTATCTTAGTTAGAAAGATTGGAATTCACTTAGAAGTTCACTCTTCAACGGTCTAAACACTAAGTGTCTATTCAATACAATCTGAATGTTATTGTTCTATTTCATTTTGATGTGTGTGGCTATCTTTCTCTGCATGTGTTTATTTGAGAAAAACTCATGAGGGCATAGTGCTTAACCTCATTATGATATTTATACATGTTCTTTGTTGATTAAAACATACCATGTTGTCTTCCAATGTATGTTGCAGTCAAATGAGAGACAGAAACGAATAGTTGAAGCGCACTGTAATTTGGAGGAAAAAGACTTACGAAGCTTTCAATTATTTCTTGGTTTGCGTGTGCCATCTTCTATCTTTGGAGGTAAATATAAGGGTTTGCACAACTAGCATCATAGGACGTTTCATGCACATCTTTCTCCTTTCAAATTGCTTATAGTGATCCTATGATACTCTTATATTTAATTGAAGATTGGCAATGTCTTGCCATGATTGAATCTTCCTATTAAATCTTATTGAAGCTCTTATTCCTTTTAAACCCGTTAAGATTTCTATCTATTGAAGACAGTCTAAATTTGTGTATTATTTATCCTCTTCAGTTTTTTGCACTCTCGATTGTTGTTATATTCTATTCTTGCATGTTAGATCAAGCTGTTCCATTCTTAGTTTTCAGTCGTGTGCTAATTGCTACATGAAAAACATTTGAACATTGCATAGCCTTCTATTCTAAATATTGACTAAAAAAGTGCTCTATCAATTGAACAACCAATTTAGTACTTTTTTGAAGAACAAAAATATAGAATCCGGCATTAGAGCATGCCTATTGGATGCTTCAGGGCATCGACTTCTACCATTGTACTAAATGATTATGTCTATCATGTGACCACTATTTTTTAGTTTGAATGTTGCCAGTTGTTTAGGCTTGGTGACTTGCTTGCTCAAAACAAAGCTTCGATTAATTGGTAGCTTGATTCAAACGGACTTTAGGGCCTTTAATGATTCAAACACATTGGATGGTGGTTTTAGATGCTATCATTTTCAAGATCAACTTCAGTAATCTACTTGAAAAATTGTCTCAATCGTGGGATTTCTCGCACATTCCGATTAAACATAGTCTCGTATTCTTGGTTTGCTAGATGCTAAGCCCCAAGTTTATCTTATTCTATATGTTTCCATCTTCAAGTCTCTCTACTACATATATACATTCATTGGCCCTATTAACAACCTTCGAAATTGAATTTTATCAAGCTAGATCACGACGTATGCGGATGCAAATGAGGGGAAAGAATAGGAGTTAGTCGGTGCGCGCAGGATCTTAGATCACGGATGCCAAACCCCAAGTTTATCTTATTCTATATGTTTCTGTCTTTGAATTGTCTCTACTGCTTACATACATTCATGGCCCTATTAACAACCTTCAAAACTGAATTTCATCAAGCTGGATATAGCATGTGCAGATGCAAATGAGGGAATTAGCCGGGCTGCACAGACTGCTACAAAAGGAATTTAAGCATTCGTCTGGTAAGTTTCCTTCCCCAAGACTCCTCTCTCTCCCCTTTCCTTCTATCTATCTCTTTGATCAGTTTTGCAACATCATCATAATGCATTCACTTTAAATGCCATTGTTAAGGTTACTATACATGTTATAGTTTACTGTATTTCCCATTTACTAGCTTCCTTATAGCTATCTGCCATAGGTAGTTCTGGTAGACAAAGCAGATGGACTAGAAGGGCTTGTGCAACATACACCACATTCACATGGTGAACTCCTCTCATGACATTTTTTAGGCAAGCACCTCTTTTCTCCAACCCCTATTATTTCATGAGTTCTATGCCAAAACTCTTAATATATCATATGATGCGACTTATAACATATAAAGGCTGCTCAGTTCTATAGTTTCTCTTTTGCCTTTGAGGCATCTCAACATCTCAAATGTTTGGTGCGGGTAACTTGCTATTCCATGATGTTGGATGCTCACTTTTGTTATAGGTGCACACAAAATCCAAAGGGCGACGAGCCTCGGGGAAGCTTAAGCTGTTGGAGTCTCTTCGGATCCCAAATAGCACGATAGCCATTCAAGATATAGCAATGCTTAACTTCGAAGATGACAAGTTGATGTTTGCGAAGCATAGAAATTGTATATGTTTTTCGATGTATGCTCATTTGCAAACATTAGATAAGTCAACATTAAGAATACATCACCATCATGAGCTCCACGATTAGCTCTGGCGTAAGCGTAAATTTATTAGGGCGAGTATTTAGATCTTACAATTGTGTTTTTGTAACCCGGACCTATATATTACCTTATGTTTGCTTAATTTATTTGCATGTGAACAAGCTAATATTTCAACTTATTCAAGGTCCACAAAATTGGCTAAAAGCATTATCTGCGGCATTACGACGTGCGTCAAGCCCGAATTAACGATTAGTGCGGAGATATGGATTTTTAGTCAGTGAACTAAGTATATTCTTAAAGCTTTATATCTTAGTGTTGTCCCATTGAAATGTGGTGAACTTTTGCAAGCTTGATTAATGTGTTACCTAATCATTTCTCTCGCATGGAAATCGACGGGTTGTTGCTAAAGGGACATTACTCCAATGTAGTTAGCCTTAAGTTGAAGGTGTATTTGGCTGACTCAGGCAAATTAAGATAGGTGGGCAGATATGTCGAGGCAAATCAAGACAAGCATCACGAGATCACATTGTACAGTTCTTTATATTGCATAATGAAGGTAACTGTAGCCTTAAGTTGAAGGTGTATCTAGCTAACTGAGTCCACTAGTCTTTTGTCGTGCACAACTTATAGCTCAATTTTAAGTGTCGATGGTTAAAAGCTTTAGCATTTTGCAAAGGAAACTAGGCGAGAAGATAGTTTTGATTTTCTAAAAGGTTGCAGTTTCAATATGGCATGGATCCAATGTTTTTACATGGGGATAACCGCATGCATGAAGTTAAAACATTTCGGAATATGTCCTCCGGACCTTAAGTGCATGAATCTAAAAGGCTTGACATTTTGCAAGGAAACTAGGCCGAACATCGTTTGATTTCCTTCAAGGTTTGCAGCTTCAACAAGATATGGACTTGGACCCAAAGGTTTTTACATGGGGATAAATGCATGCATGAAGTTACATTCCAAAATATGTCCTCGGACGTATTATTAGATTTTAAAACCTATAAGTAACCATTATCTGTGCCATAGCCATGCTGCCAACATTTAGGGCAATTCAAAATATCAAACTTACCCTTTAGAGACAATTCAAGAAGGATTCAACATCACAAAGTACACATAGTCAGGGATGCACTGTGATGAAAATAATTAGCCATTTATTGAGCAAAGAAAAATAATTAGCCATTTATTGAGCAAAGAACAACTTCTAGGCTTCAAAGTTTGATGGTTGGTTGCATATTCTTTGTAATATATTCTTTGTACAAATTTTTGGTTGCATATTCTTTGTAATATATTCTTTGTACAAATTTTAATCTAAGTTTGTGGATGATATTTTACTTTTAACATTTTAGCTTTTAAAACCTGTAAGCAACCATTATCTGTGCCATAGCCATGCTGCCAACGCTTGGGGCAATCCAAAATATCAAACTTATCGGGAGGATTCAAAACCATAAAGTATACATAATCAGGGATGCACTTTGATGAACCCAACAATTAGCGATTTGTTGAGCAAAGAATACTTCTAGGCTTCAAAGTTTGATGGTTTGATTGCATATTCTTTGTATATATATTCTTTGTAAACATATTCTCCGTACAAAATTCTCATCCAAGTTTGTGGATGAAATTTTACTTTTTTAACATCTGCAATCTGTAAATAAAACTTAGACGTGAAAGAGTGTTATGTTAGCTTTATTATGCAGTGTCGGTCCCAACACTCCTAAAAGCGTGCCAAGGGATTGGAAGACACATTTATGTGCACAAGAGGCTCGAACCACATTACTCTTCTTGGACTGAATAACAATGTTCTCTAAACGATATATATATTCTCTATTATCCTATTGCTTATGTTGTGTTTGGACATATATGGAATATGTAGCATAATAACAGGGGGTTTTCTTTGTGTTTTTGTACGGTTTTCACAAAGGTTTTTCTAAGATTTCATGGCGTATTTGAATGGATGTACTAATGCGTACATCTAGAGTGCATCATTTCTTAGTCGTTGATTTAGTTTTTTTTTTCAAAGGTCCAACATCGAAGGGCTCACAACAAAAGCCCTCTTTTTATTTTAGTTGTTATTTTTTTCGAGTTTGGCATGCAAGCATCGTGCCATCGTGTTTTAGGGTTAGGAAGAGAAATCATGTTTTATCATGTTTTGCATCTTTTGAGCCCGTTCTTGTTTTTGAAAGGCGAAGCGCGCAGGAGGCGGGCAAACTTTGGCGAGTAGATCCAAAAGTAAAGATCTGTTTTTCCAGGGCTAATCAATTTTTCTTTTTGGGCGGGAAGTTATGGCATCTCTGCTTTTCTTAAGCGAACATCGGCATACTTTCCTTAGCGCCAATGGTTCGGGAAGAGTCGAAGAACCCGGATCGGAGGTCTACGATCGCATTTGAAGAAGCGGGATCGGAGGTGCAAAATCTGAAGCGGATCGAGGATCGAGAGGTTCGGTTGTGTGGTGCATAATTTGAAGATTCGAGGTTTTCTTTGTTGTCGCGGTCGGCGTGGCTCAAAGACTCCTTCGAGGGTTTCTTTGTGGTGCATGTTTGATCCGGAGTTGCGAGGTGTTCTTGCCATTTGCTTCTTTTATGGATCTTTGCTTGCAAAGATGATATCTGCAAACCACGGATCCGAAAAACAAAGCGAAACTCCTTCCTTTCACGAATCGCCAAATCTGTAGCTGCTCCTCTGCTTGCTTAGTTTTCATATTTATAGCTTCATTACTTGCATTGCTTAGTAGGGATCTTGCCTTCATCATTGTTCTTAAGAAAAACTACGGCTTCATCTTGCATCTGTATATCTGCTTGGGGTTTTTTCCTTATGGTTCGTAAGGAGCTGAAGTATCTCAACTATCTCTGCGCTTTATAAGTTTACTCGGTCATCGGGGGCATTTATTACATTTTGTGCATTCTCCATAGCACATACAAAGGGGTATTTATCTGTTCCGTGCATTCTCCATAAGCGCATGCAAGGTTAAAGTGGTTGTAATTGCTTATCCGTTGAAATTGCTTAAAGAAGAAGAACAAAAGGTATCTTTATTTTTCGGTTTTACCACGGAAGGCGAGAGGAGAGGATTTCGTGGTTGTAATTGCTTATCTATTCTATTCTAGAAGAAGGGTGTTTCGTTTTTGGTCAACCTGAGGAAACGGAGAAGATGATCTTGTGGGTGTGCTTATCGAGGGACCAGACTATTCAATTTAGGCGGAACTATTGAGGAAATTAGAATTGATTGGCAATTGGTAATGGTGTTTGATGCGGAACTTTTGTATGCGCTTTTTAATGCGGTGGAATATGATATTAGCCTATTTTGGATCTGTCGAGAATGATGCCAGCCATAGCATCTCATAGTGTCTTGTAGTAAATATTTTTTGAACCTTCACTAGTGTCTATGGAGTAGTTATAGAAAACCTCAAGCCTAATGAAGTTCCTTGGCTTTCCATCAAAAAAGCTATTTTACAAGAAAAATTCTATATAGTAATGGCTTAACGGGGAATTGATGCTACCCATGCAAGACATGTTGATTTGGCATTTATGCTATCTTATTCTGGTTTTGGGCAGTTAAAGGACTACATGTATCTCTGTATTGAATAAAGGCAACCATGAAGAGGACTCGGGGTTGCGAGAAAAGGACTAGTCTCGAGCTAAAAGTATAAAAGTAAGCAAAGCGGATGGCCATGGATAGCCCTTCCCAATGTTTGGCGTTGAGTTCGGTCCTATAGTTGGTTTAAAAGCGTGGAAGAATCCAAGCACTTCCTACTCGGCTTGAATTGAAGAAACAACGACAGCGGTTTTACTTTAAAGGTAGGCTGCTTTTTTTTTTTTTTTTATCTTGTTCATTCTTCTACTCCTTTACCGCGAAACATCACTCTTGCAATTTGATGTCTAGAAAGAAGTCTTTCCACTGATTTCAATCTGTTTATTATATCTATCTGTATCAACAAGAAATTTTGATGTCTTGAGCGGGCATTGGCTTTAAATTTCTAAATAAAATGCTTTTATAGCATATATAATTATATTACATTATACTCATGTTTCATTTTTACTATATACCCTTTTTTTTTCTTAATCTTTGCATATTACATAACACATATTGCTACATGTTTTAAATGTCTTTTTTATATTCTCACGTCTGTTTTTTTTTTATGGCTGAAGGGCCAAAAATTTTAGTATAATAACCAACACATAACTACCATTGACATTAATAAATATAACCATTGGATCCAACACATTTAAATTAAAATCCCCCTTAAACCCCCTTTGGTTTGGGTGCATATTCACCGCGGGGTGGCGTAGGCGGCGAGAGCCCTCATAATTGTATTTTGCGTCTGAAATCAACACCATATAGTATTAGGTTGAAATCATATAGTATTTTGCGAATCTTATTATCTGATTATAGCAAATCTTGTACTTGCATACCCACAAGCGAGGAACTTTGCGTACGGTGTAGATTAAAGAATAAGGGGCGAATATGCCAATCCGACAGCTCTCGATGCCCGGAGTCACCCCCCGTGTGAATATGCACCCAAACCAAAGGGGGTTTAAGGGGGATTTTAATTACAACTGAGGTGACCGGACTCTCGCTAAAACATTGGATTCCCAACTGTATAATTTGACATCGAGTCCCACTCCATATTAAACCTTATCCCCCTCCGCATACATAGTCAGATCATACCAAAAGGTTCTATTCCAAAGAGTTAAACACAATCCATTCCCAATCATCACTTAGATCACTTGCATCTCTATCCAATAAAAACACAATGCAACTACGAAACAACCACCCCTACAAATTACTACTAAAGCCCGGCAACGCTGGGCACCATAACTAGTTTCTTGAGATTCAGGACACATAGTTTATAAACATGTCAAATGTGTAACGCCTAATTTCTTTCCTGCTGCAGTACTAGATACTAAAATAAACAGTCTTGTCGGATACAAGGAGCTATGATCAGGAAAACAGAGAACGCTTTTGGCATTATTACAACGGTACGTGTTATTTGTTAATTTGGCTAATCTTTTGGTCTTTTAGAGAAGTCCAGCATTTTAACATGGTTTATCTTCTACATTTCTGATGGATGGCATACGTGTTACAGAGGTACCTAAGAAGGGATCAATATTTGCATTGCAAGTAGGCAACCTAAACGTTACCTTGTTTGGCAACATGTTGTTCATGTGCAGCTTCCATTCCCAGGCAAACAAAAGTTGAATGACACTATTAAACCATAGGTGCAGGTTCCTCTCATTGGCTTAAGTACAAAAAAAATTCTTTGGTCTAGGATATCTGTTTTATTTTGCTATGTGGTCTTGTGCCACTTGAAATCTTGCAGTTGGAATCTCAAACAATGCAGAAAAAGATCACAAATCAATAACAAATCAGTTTTTATAAATATTGTTCCAGTCATTTTGCGTGTCATGGATATTGATTACTAATGCAAGCAACTGGACTTAAGTGGCCACATTATCGTGCTTGAGGATCTTGCATTTCACACAATTATATTGTCACAAACTTGACAAGGAAAGCTTTGCTCTGAAGCTTTAATGAAATTGGAGGCACCTATTGTATCATCTCCTGGAAAAGATGAGATTGGACACATAGAACTCATGAGACTTGACTGCAGATAAATAAGAGTCTCATTGTAGCTAGAATAGACATAACTGCTAGCTGCAATAGATTTATAAGAAAAGAATGTGCTCTGATGAGCACAATCAAGGATTCGTGTTTTTGCAAGAACCATGTTCATGACCATGTTTTTATAAGAAAAGAATGTCTTGTTGATGAAGGCACAATCAAGGATTAGTGTTTTGCAAGAACCATGTTCATGACCATGCTTTTAAGATCAACTGAAACAAGCCTCTAAGCAAGTGCCATCTTTCATTAAAGCAATATCCCAGATGTTGACATTGAGCATAAAGCATAAGGCTTAAATTGACTCACTATCAATATATATAAGTTGCAAATCCAACAATTCAAGGGTTTCTTTGTGGCCTCGTAAATAGTAGATAGCTTGGTTGAAATCTTTGGGAAAAAAATCCATCATTGCTATGAGAATACTTCCCATTAATTGTATCGAGTCAACATGCCATTTTTATATATTGCTCTATTAGGTCTTTTTAGAGAACAACAATAAAGGCTATGGCATAGGCTTCTTTCTTTTAGGCTTATCACAGTAATGATGGCTGCTATAGAAGTCGTAAGTATAAGGATGGATCGTATTTTTGCCTTATCGTTTGTGTTATCTAATTTATTATGGCGGGGTTTTGGTCCGGGCTGGAATTTTTTCAACTTCAAGATGTGCCTTCCTTGACAAATCCATAGCGGTGGCGTTAAGTTCTCGACAAATTAATTTTTGCTAATTGTTGCATCCTATCAATTTCTAGCTCCATGTTTATACAATCTTGCTAACGGCTTGTTTTCAGGGTTCTCATGGCCTTTTGGCAAGAAACCATGGTAAAATTGGATCTATATAACAAGAGTTTCAGCCATACAATAATTGCAAAGCAAGGGTTTATGCTTGATGCGACAACTCAGACCGCAGCAAAACAATAAGTCAATTTCATGCTGGAAGATGGCATAAGGTCCACAATTTATTGCTTGCGAATCTGGATACATCTGCCTAGTATTCTTATTATGGCTTCGGTAAATTGCTATCTTCAAGACCCTAAATTCCAAACAATATATTAGTTAATGTGCAATCCCTTGTTTTATTTTATGTGCTAGAAAATCGGGATGTACATCTAGAAGGGACCTGTAATGTTTTTTAGTTTAATATAAACACCCATGCCTTGGGCTACCACCATCTTGGTCAATATTGTAATTAACATGTAACTGAGTTGCTGGGCATTGGGACTATTGCTGGATTAATGGAAGTTCAAATATTTATCCTAAACATTGGATGCTCAAGCCTCAGCTATAATCATCGAACATTTGAGCTAAAGGTTTCAAAGCAAAGCATGATTAATAACAAGATGGCTCTTCCATCTTTAAGAACAAAGTGCTAAAGCACTATGGATTGCCCCAGTGCCATGGGCAATGGTGTGCTTTAACGCAAGCTTTTAAAGAACATAAACAAGTTTATGTTCTATGTATTAATGCGAAAGTGATATTTGCCAATCACGATAAATGACTTCGAACCAAACAAAACACTTTTGATGTAGCAACAATTGCACACAAGGAAAGCATTAAATGCTCATTGTTTATTCATACCAAGCACAACAATCTCCTAAAATTTCATATTTCTTAAGAGACAGCCAAAGCAACAACTCCAACAAGAAGGAACAAAGTTACATGTACCTATGTAATGGACATGCACCACAACAATGACAGTACTAGCTTTCGCTATTACAATAAATTTATCGCGGCCGCCAACATTTCTCTCTATCAATTTTCATGTATTAGGGAAGCGACTTCCCTCTACTAACTCATTTACTAATTAGAACTCTGTTTGCCCTAGATTCTATGAAGATTTCCTTAGGTTCCATATGGATTCTTCTCGTCAAATGCGATTCCTCTAGGTTCTCGAAGATTCTCTTATGATTTTGTTAGGTTCTTGAAGATTCTATAAAGATTACCCCAAATTCTCTTAAGATTCTGATGCATTCTCTGATAATCTATGAAAATTCCCCTAGATTCTCTAAGATGCCATCAAGATCCTCCTAGATGCTCTAACTTTCCTCAGATTTTCTTAAATACCATGAAGTTCTCCAATACTATATAAAAGTTCCCCTAGATTCTCAAAGCTTCTATGAAGCTTCTCTAGGATTCTCTAAGATTCTATAAGGATTCTTTTTAGATTCTCTTAAGATTTGTCTAGATTCCAAAGATTCTCTCAAGATTCCTCTAGATTCCCTCGGATTCTAGGAATATTTCACATAGGTTCTCAAGATTCCATGAAGATTCTCTATTTTCGACTACATTGGCTATAATGGCATTGAAACAATGGCAAATTACCAGTTGTTGGAAAGCTCTCGACGAGGGGAATCTAATGGCATGGGGCCTCCTTAATCTGACTCAACCATTGGTGCTTGTTGCTGCAAGCTTGGTGATTTCCGGGGAATGCGGATGTCATAGCTCTGCCGGGCAGTGATGGGAGTCGATTGAGCCTCATGGCTTGGGGCTGAAACCAAAGGGATATGGCGAGGAAAAGAATCCTCCAGCAAAGGGGAAGGGGCGCGGGGTCTCGGCATGCATGAAGAGCCTGAGCTGTAGGAAGTGGCATGCAATTGGTGGCAGAGATGAGGGAGCTCTTGGAATCCCCTTCGGTTGAGAGGTATGTGGATTGTTCTTCCTCTCAATATAATTCTGAGATCCCAATAGATTGCGTTTTGGAGACTCCGGTCTTGATTCCATCAAGCATGCCCCCTTTGGAAACTGGATCTGTGATGCCCTCTTCCCCTGCGCTTGGGAAGGGATCGCTTGCTGGTGATGCACCCTCTTCTAGGGTGCATATAGGCTGATATGCCTCACAGGGTTCCCCTGGATACCTCTCGGGGATGCCAGGGCGGCCCCTAACTCTGTCGCCCGGCCTGGCGAACAATGACAGCTTGCTTTCGCATCCTTTCGATATGGTTTTCAGATTGGATCAAGCGGAAGGCTCCGGTGTAGGGCTGCCCGTGTTCAAGAGCTCTACGAAATTTGTGGAGGATCATCACTCTGTTGACTGCTTGGGCTCTTCGGAGACTCCATGGATAGATATTGATCATATCGGGCATGTTCGGACCATTGAGAATCTAGTTTCATTTTACGGTATTGGGCTACTTCACGGGTTATATATTGGACACGAGGAGGTTTAGCTCTTGCTTGCTTAGGACATTTGGGCGAGTTGGTTTGCCAGTGTCGATCTCTGAAATTCCTACCAAATAATTTCTTCATAATCATGTTTGAGGCTGAGTCTTCCGTGCGGCAATTGGCTAGTCGGGGGGTGGATACTTTGGGTGAATCATATATGTTGTATCAGTATTATACTCTGGCAATGTCCACTAGTTCTTTGACAACGGTTAAAATCCCGTGTTGGTTCAGTTCCGGATCTTCCTCTGATCGATGGTGCACGATTTCTTGGTTTCTATGGCTAATGGCACGGGTGTATATTTGGCTCATTCTGTTATATACGGTCCCCAAGATGCGTGTTGCTTTCTGCCTGCTTTGCTTTGTGCCCGCTTCTCTTCCAGTGCGTAGTGGTCCCTGGCATTTTCTCTTCCGATTGAAGCTTTTGAATGGCCCTGAGATCCGGCGGATGTTTCCATCTATTGTGCTACCATCTGACCCTGTTGATGATCCTGCTGGTGCTGATGATGTGGTAGGGGTTGCGGGTGCTTATGCAGGGGCCCGAGATTCCTCTGTTCTGAGGCAGGCGGAGAGGACTTCCGTGAATGCGATGAGAGTGGAGTTGGACGAGTGGTGTGGTTGGGAGAGGTGGTGTGGGGCAGGCGAGGCTGGGGCGGGCTTGTTCTTTGGGCCCCATTGGATGGCGGGGCTAGGGGCGTGGTGGCTGGGGAGGGGCTCGGATGATTTGGTTGTGGCTAGGCTGAGGACGGGGTTGTGGGAGGGGCTGGTGATCCTGCGAGAGGGATGTCCGATAGCGGTATGTCTTGAAGCATGAGGTGGCTGGAGCAGCCGGTTGGAGGTAGAGACTAGTGTAGCCCATGACTCTATGGAGGTGCCAGGGGACTTCCAACACGTGTTGGAAGTGGAAATATCACGTCTAAGAAACAGTATGGGTCACATTCTTTGTGATTAATCCTCACAGCTCCTAGATGATGACTCTTGTGGAGTGGGCTGATGGCCTGGTGGGTAGGCATATGGGGCTGGACACTTCTCCTCCGAGATGAATAGGTTGATCCTCGGTTGGAATATCACGAAGTCACGGTCCTCTAGTAGTAAGAGGGGCCGTGTTTCTTTAGCACTTTGGCGGTTGCGTCTGATATTGTTTGTATTCAGGAGCATAAGTGTCCACCGAGGGGGTGATATGTCGAGCTCATGGAATATGGTTGGTAAGCGGTTTGGCTCCATTGCTTCTTCTTTACGGCCCGGACTAGTGGGGGTACTCTTATTGCTTGGAGGATGGATGTGCGAGGTCCGTGCTCTGCAACAGACATGTTTGGTCAGTGGGCAATAATTAAGTGGTTGGAGGGAGGGGGCAGAGTGGGGGATTGTTAATGTTTATGCCCCTAATCAGCCTTCTCGGTGAGTGCTTTATGGGCCACAGTCAGGAATAAGTTCTGCGAGCCCTTGGTGGGTTCTTGTAGCTTAGTTCTTTGTTAGGGGACTTTAATATGGTAGGCCCGGTAGAGGATCGGCTGGATTGCAGAACCAGTTGTGCATGGGTTTGAGGAGGGACCACTAGTCTCGTTTGTTGAGGTTGGCCTTGGTTGAGGGTCCACAGGGACTTGTCTTTCACCTATTGTAATGGCAGATTAGTGCGGGCGGGCGTGTCGCGGTATGATCGGTGCTATGCTTCCCCATGGCCGGATAGTGTGCCCTCTTTCTTTAGCCCGAGTAACCTGGCTACCTCCATTTTACGTCGTTACCCTCGGGTTTTGTCCGGTCGAGTGCGGTTGCCTCTCGACCCTCTAGGGCCGGTGTTCCCGTTTGAACATCCAAACTTCGGCTGATCTTGATTTCGGCCAGTGCAGGGGAGTTGTGGCTTGATACCTTTTCATCTCGAAGGGTATATGCGGTATGGTGGCGCTCGTTGGCGAGGGGGCGGCTTTGCCAAAGGTCTTTGGGTAGGCAGCGTTATTAATGCAGGGCGGGAAGTTGCATAGTCTCTATCGAGGGAGTTGGAGAAAGGTTGGCGTATTGCTTGGCCGATGATGGCGTTAAGGAAGATGCGGTGTTGCGGTGTTTGTTGCTCACGGAGCAGGTTAAAAAGTGCGAGGCCCCGATGTGAAGACCCTTACGGCTGAAAGGAGGGACACAAGTTCGTCGGTGTTCTTGAGGCGGCTAGAAGCGTGGCGTATGCAGCATCTATGGTGTCCCCTTGCTTTGCACGATGGTGGGACTTTGGAAGGGATCCAGCTGATTTCTGAGAGGTATGTGCTGCATGCTCATTTCTGCGAGGGGTTCTTAGCATGCGCGCTCTTCCCTATGGCGGGGAGATGTAGGAGCTTGTTTAGGGGCTGTTGTTAAGCCCAAAGGGATTCACCTAATGGTCCGCGTATGGACCAATTGCGTGAGCGTTTAGGGTTTTATTTGGGGTGAGTGGCCGAGTCTACGGTCGAATTCTCATCTTGATCGAAAGCCATGCCGATTTGGCGTGAAGGGGCAAGGCGGGAAGGAGGAGATCCGTGGGTGGTCGATTTGGGCCTCTGTGCGATTTATGATGGTGGTTTCGTTTGGTTTATGGCCGAGGTACTTGATCTTTGCTTATAAACTAATCTCTAGGCTTGATTTTGTCTGCAAACAGAGCTCTATTTGTTCTATTAAACCTACGTCATTTTCTTTTTTTGTTGTAATTTCTAATTTTCAAGCTTGTATTTTTTATCCTTAGTTGTGTTCGTGAGTGAAACCTGTGAGGGCCGGAAGAAAAGGCCATGGATTTTAAAGTTACATATAGCTATGTTCTTGATTCAGGCTCCAAGTGTTGCCCGAGCTTGTTATTTTGTGTGTTGAAATCTAAATTGTTTGGAGATAAAGCTTCTTACAACAAGATTGAGGGCAGCAATTAGCGGTTATTTGGCAAGGAGTTCACAAGGTTTTGCTGGGGAGATCTCAACAAACCTAGAAGAAAGAGGGGCTTAGTTGCAAAAGACCTATTTATTCAAGCTCAAGCACTTCTTTGCCAAAATGACGGAGGGCCATCCACAACTCCTCACCATCCCGGCCATAGAATTGATAAGATATTGGGGCAGGGAATCTTACCCACGGTGTGATCACACTCTAAGACATGAACTTCCAGTTCAGCTTTTCTTTCAATTCACTCCATGCCCAAATACTTCCATTGTGCTAAGGAGAATGTTTGAAGCATGGAATACGGTACTTGTATATACGGGCCCCAATCATTTGTCTGAGATGCAAGGATATCCACTTCTTTTGGCATCACAGCGAGGTAATACCACCGGTAACAATAGTACTGGCTCTTAAACACCCACAAAAAGTACATGCAATGGCATAAAGCGGGGATCGGGAAAATTGAAGACTTGAGAAAAGGAGGGTACTGGAAGGATTGGGAGGAAATATCACTTACTCCGCGAAGGCTCACGGTTAGATAAGGAAATTTATGAGCTCATTATGGATAAAGTGGGGGTATGAAGAATTGTGAAAGTTCAAATCGGTGGCACTTAAAGGGTAAGAAATATACTCTGTAAGGGATATCTATAAATGTTGAAGCATCAAAACTACACAACTCTGGCTGCGGAGAAAAAAATGGCTTGCTATATGTGCTTTCTGGTGGAAGAATTATCTGACAAACAAAGTTAAGACTTTAATTTTTGATCTTGCATCGGAGTTTGAAATACTTGCTTTCGGAGGGTAAGCAAAGAGTCCACAGAGAATCAAATATGTTATTCCTATTCTGGTCGACAGCAGTTTTTAAATGGAGGAGATCCTTATGTTCAGGCCATATGGGCTCCGCGAAATGGGAGTACTTTATAGAAAGAAGAATCGAACTTGACATGGTTAAAAAGCGAGATCTTTCGCATTTTAATAGACTCGGCCATTACTTTCGCCCGGCAAGCTGGGTTATGACAAGGAATGGCATGCATTGGCAAATTCAAGGATCACATAGATTCTTTGCTAGAAATCTAATTATTAGTATTGTTTTTGGTCTGGGTGGGAGAGCTTATAAAGTTGGGCGGTGAGAGAGAGAGTTAGAGGTGGCATATGATTCGGATGTGAGTTCTCCACTCTTTCTGCGGAGCAAGAGATATTCATTAAATTTAAACGAAATGGTCGGCCATCGCCATACAAAAGGTACTCAAAGGCAGAGGCATGGGACCTGTGAGCTGATGCTACGATTTATACCTGCAGTGGGGTAGCGACTTGACCCCTTGCTAGATTCTGTTGGGCTTACCATTTTCAATGATCAAAACTTGATTTCTTCTTCAGGCTATGCTGAAAGTATTTTAGATCTCACAATGCACAGAAATGGCTCGGATTGCCTATAAAGGTTGAGCAATTAAGATCACGGAGGCTATGAGAAAGATGCTTCAGAATTTCTAGATAATTGGCGGTATATTCTTTCCTAAATTGCATAATGCGGAAGCTTTTCCTTCCTCTTGCTCTTTCCTACTAAGCCCGAAGGTTTGGGGATTTTCTTGAAGAAAAGAAGGAGAATAAGTGCTTTGTCTTGATTTTTGATGAGATCGGGCGGGATCTTCAATGCGGATGATTTTATTGGTTTGAGATTTTGAGGAAAGCTAGAATTTTATTGGCGGGGAGGGAAGCCTATATATCTTGAGCGGAACTTTAGGGAGAATACGGTTGGTGGACTTTGAAGGGTCTATACGGGTGATTGCTTCATATCGAACAATGCGGCATTTCCGATGGTTCATTCTAGGCGGTAGCATATATTCTGGTACAATCGGTATTGATAAATTTGCGAATAGGTTAGTTGGGCTGAGGTTGGCTTCCCTTGAGCAATCTTGAGGGAGATTGCTCATCATTTTCTTCATGCCTTTTCGGTTCGTCTCTTCTCTCATAAGAGGTGGTTCATAGAGCACTCAAAGGTATATTTGTAGCTTGTGGAAAATTTATTTTTCTCTCTGTAGTATTCCTCTAATTTGGGAAGATGTTGATTTGATCTGTAGTACTAGTTATTTTGGAAGAAGAGGTTTGAGGAAAAGTATAAATTACCAAGCTTCAAATATTATATTTGATCACATGGGATCTTTTGTACTTCAAGGTTATTTGATCCTTGCGGGATCTTTGATGTAATTCTTCCTATAAGAATATAAATTTATCTTACAAAAAAAAAAAAAAAAAAAAAACTTTAAGCGGCGCCTGGAATGTGAAAGCGGCCGGCCTGAGTCATACCATCTTTGCAATAGTTAAGATTCAACACTTTTCCAAGCGTCTTTGAGTCAATGGGTGCCTTTGTAAAGCAAAGAGGTTGATTGTCTACAGAGGATCCACCAACAAGGTGCGGATCAAGCGTACCTGCCGGTTGGGCTGATGTGAAATAAAGTTTTGGTATGTGCGCGGGAATCTAACAATCCCTTTAAGAATGGAGAAGCATTATGATAAGGCGCCAACTCATAAATAAACTCCATGGAAGAAACGGGTTTGGTGTGACTTTACCAAAGGGATCTGATGGGTAAGAGCTTTGTGCAATAAGCACGTAACCGGGGAGAATCATCCTTACCTACGAAGCTAGCCAAATGAATTTTGAGATCATAACCTTACTACGCAAATGGAAATCTGTCATGCCCAAACCTCCGGTGAGACTTAGGTTTTATACACTTAGACCATGGAACCTTCACCCTTTGCCCACCTTCATTTCCACCCGGATAAAGTTTCTAACAACACCCACAATCTCTGAAACTTTGGGTGGGAAGCAAGAAGAAGCGGAAGCCATATAGACATGTGTGTTGCTTAGGACATGCTTAGCAAGCTGTTACCCTTCGGGCATAGATAGCTTAGCCAGGTATCCCACCAAAAAGGTGCCTCGCAACCCCTCGATTATAACATCCCAAGCATCGAAGTTGAAACATGAAGATACCCTTTGGGATACCAAAAAGCTTGGGTGCCTTCCCATGAGGCAACACCTTCGGGGGTAAAAGCAAAGAACACATGGTGGGACTTCATCATCTAGAGTCCTAAAGCGAGAACACTTTTGCCAACCCGACCAAAACTCGAGGAGGCTAAGGAAAATGTGTCAAAAGGAAGCTTTGCATTTTGGAGATTATCGACATCGCTTTCAAAATAGAAAGGTATCATCATCTTGATTAATAATTTCTTGAGCCATTTTCCATAGGAAGACCCCGATCACATCATCCTGTGACACTAGAAAATAATTGTGAAAGCACCTACGCCACTATTGTAAAAGCAATGGAGCCAAGGGGCAACCTTGGCGAACTCCTCTACCGGCGGGGAAAGACATGGGAGGGCTCTCCTGGAAAATCTTGTAGATCTTGCTGAAGTATGCAACTTCATGACATCTCTTGTGAATGGGATACCAAACCCTAAAGCCAATAAACACTTCTCTAAAAACCCCAATCCACCTTTGTCATATGCCTTGGCAAAGTCAAGTTTGAGAGATACACAATCACGATGGGCCTTTAGCCTTGCCCAATACATACCTTCATAGGCATTTGCAACATTATCAAGAATACACCTTCAGGGCAAGAACCGGTTTGGGTGGACGAAATTGACTCAACAAGAACAACACACAACTTCTCTGCGGGCTTTAGCAAAGATCTTATACAGCGTAGAAACAATGTTATAGGGCGTAATCGAAATGGTCTTGGGCTCTTTTACACTTGGGAATGAGGAAATAGCTTTTTGTGTTAAAATTTTTTTGTCCAAACTTACGTATCTTCTAAATTCACAAAATGCATTATATATATCATCTCAATCCACTCCCAATATTCTTGAAAAATCTCTTGGAAAACCGTCAAGACACGGACATTTTCCTTTCTCAATAAATGAGCAGCTAGCCTAGATAGTCTCTAGTGATATTTGTCTCTAAAATTGAGCGTTGCTCTGCTGAAACAATAGAATGCACTTTAGTTAACCACGACTGATTGCATGTCCTCCTGAAATGGTAGCGATGTCGAGCAAAGAATCTTGCAAAATGATTATGTAGGTCTTTGCTTTAAGTGCAGGATCGAAAACCTCGAGCCATCGGGAGGTAAAGAGAGTTAATAGAAGTAGCCATCCTCCTCCGTTTTTTGCCGCCCTAAAAAAAATGAGAACACCTATCACCGGACTTAAACCATTGCAAACCAGCCTTCAACCGCTCCGTAACTGCACTTGATCTCAATATCTTTAATTTCTTGTAAGATCTGTTTCTCTCTAATGCCCGGAAAAGAAGGAATGTGAGCTCTGCATATTTGTAACTCGATATAAAGGCTGTCAAATGACCTCGGCCTCAACCACTTTACGATGACCCCATTCCTTAGCAAAGGTTTTTGGCCGCCCGCCATGGCGGCTACAACCCCGACATCCCCCGGATGAAGCGAATGCTGTGACCCGCATCTTTCGACTGTTTTAAACTCTTAGTTCTTCATATGGCGGTATTGAGCTTGAAAAATGTTTTGGTGGGCCTTCTATTATTTGCAGTGTGAGAGAAAACCATTGTGGGTTGTGATGCGAAGCGGAACTATCAATAGATTAGTCTGTGAAAGGAAGTACCAAAGCCGGCAGCAATAACATTATAATAGCCCACGATCATGGCGCATAGGCTCTACCATAACCCGTCCAACCATTACACCATGTGTATGGTGGTCCCCATCAATTTCGCCCATCTACACTCCCGGGAAGCGTGCCCTTTGTTCCTCTCAAATCCTTGGATTACTTGTGATCCCCGACCACATCTATCAACTACGCTTCTACCATATTAAAGTCACCAACCATAAACCAAGCAACATTACTTCCAAGTCTAAGCACCTTACTCCTCAAAAAGCCCATAAAAGAACCCCTTTGACCCGGTTGATTATGAGCATAAACATTTACAATACCCCATTCGACCCTTATCACGCCATTTTAACAATAATCCGGTGACCAAACTTATCGAGTGCGAGGTAAATGTCACATCAATAGAAGACCTCCAAGCGTTGAGAACCCGACTTTAGATGAGTCATTTGCCGCCACCAAAACATTGTACTCACGACCTAGAATGGAAGCCGACTTGTGTACATCACCTCTTGACACTTGTGTTCTTGAAGGCAACAAAATCCATAGGAAATTTAGATAAATAAAGGTGCTTCTTTTTTACTGGGGAAGAAGCAATGCCCCGAACATTCCATGACACAATATTCATAATCTTGAATTGGGATGTTCCACTTCCATACTCACTATTTTGCATGTCTACCACATCGGTCCATGATATTCTTGGGAGATCGCCCAGCAAGTCCTAGAAAGTGGTAGGGGGAGCCTCCTCTCTGTTTCCACCCTTCCATTGTGCCTTTGCAATTCTTGGCGGAGGAGAGCCTCCTCTCTGCTCTATCCTCCCCATATTTTTGTGCAGCTTCACCATGAGACTCAAGTGGTGAGGGAGAGCCGCTCAGCTCAACCCTCCCATTTGCCTCTTACGTGGAAGTGACAACCTGAAACAAAGTAAGCATATTTGTTCCTTGCGACTTTTTCAAACTCACTTTTGTCCATCTGCTTGAACTTCGTTCTTGCCGTTCTTGTTCTATTTGAATCGAATGCAATTTAGGCTGTAGCGGCATCATCAAAAAAAGGGGAAGGAACACCGGTCGCCACATTTCTTGGATTTGCACAAGGGGGTGAGAAGGAGAAAGGGAGAACAGGCGATTGTAGAAGTATTGGGGATAGAAGCGGGGAAGAGTGGCGATGGGGGTATGGACATGTGGGGAAGAGCAACGGGGGATGATCCCTCTTAGCTCGAAAGTTTGCAAACATTGCTAGTTGAGGAAATAAGAGCAAGGCCCGAGACCATTAAGCAATTTCAAGTCAAAACTTAAGAAACATGGGGCCACTTTTAATTACAACTGATTTCGGGCAAAGCATGACCAAGGGGAAGTGACACCGCAGGATCTTTGCCCCATCAACAATGGAATGGGCCAAATGGGTGCCCAAACCATTAGCAATGTTAACGAGGAACTTCGGGGACCCAACAAGTCAGGGAGGAAGATTGGAGATTGAGAGCCGACAAGGCATTTTTCAAAGCATTGAGCATGTTAGGATTAAAACACGGAGAATAAGACTGATACAATATATAATCACTCCACATAGGATCAACCCCTCGTGCCACCAGCCCGATCGCTACATCGGCATCATCAAAAACAATCAAGAAAAAGTTTTTATCTAACATTTTCAATGCGATAGCCGAGGGAAGTCAATTCTTGAAGATGACACATTAACCCGATTATCCAAGCTTTCTAACATCCAAATAAACACCGGTATAGGCCCACAACTCAAATGACATCAAATTACCAATACACTTCTTATGAAGATCATGATCAATTTCTACCACATGATATCGGAAGCTTTAAGGGTGTCTCTACATACCTCGGGGTTCATAGAACACCTCCTTGGTGGTAAAGAAAAGTCAAGTTGTGCCTCCACGTGCTGAAGCTTCGCCCAATAAGGATCAATATCTCTTTTATTTTCATGAATCATCAAATCAATAGCTCACGAAACACCTTGAAGAAGAAATAGCGGAAAAGACAAATCTTTCTTAATCAATCACTAAAGTGTTCCACAGTTACCTAGTCTTTGAATTTCCCGGACCTCCATGGTAATCTGAGGCGGAAGCCTAGCTTGTGGGGCTGGGGGGATAGAAGCACTATCACTTTGAATTCTAATATCGGAGCACCAACGGGGAGACAAAGGCGAACTTGGCACATCGCTCTATTACCATTAGGGGGAACACCGAGATGGTAGTAGGGAAAAAATCAATATGAGAGATATCCATACCTTCTTGAACCAAGCTCTCTTTCATCGGATCTTTTCCTCATTGCGTCCCTTTGGCGGCATGAGACTTCGTCCCTATCGGGGGCTTGAAGGCCACTTGAGGAAGAAAGCGAAGAGGCTGCTTTTCGTCACCATCAAGGATGAGGTGGCCGAAAGTGATCAGACCAGATCCGGCTGCCTTGTGCAAAAGCAACCCACCACAACACACCTGATGATGGAAGCCCTCGGCGCCAAAGCTTTCCAGCGAGCGAACACACCAAAAGCGAGCTTCCGGATCGCGAAGTTATGGCGGAAAAGGTATGCATCGCCATGTCGTCATTCGGCAAACCCATCGAGCGCCTTCCATAGAAGTTTTTCCTAGTGCGTAAAAGATGCTATCAAACTAAACAGGAAGAGGAGAACACATATTTCATGGTCTTTCTTTTTTGTGAACTTACATATTTCATGGTCTTTCCAAAATCTATCCGGCCCTCTCATATTTCTTCCTTCTTTCAAACTTCTCCAATTCCACCTTATCCTTGACAAAGGATAGGGCAGGCTTGGAGACAGAAAGGAAATGAAAGAGAGGGAGAATGCGAGAGGCAAAGGAGGAGGAATTGTCAATTTTTACCATTTGAAGACAATGCATAAGAATATTAAGATAGAAGATAACTACTACCAACATTTCGGGTAATTTTAGAGCAATATCATTTTGTGCAATAATTTTTATCATTTATAGGATTGATGATGTGATATCCAACTCTAATCACTTAATAAAAAAAAAAATAGAAAGCAAAACCGTTGGTTCAAGCATTGAACATAAGAGACAAAAATTGAGACCACAAGAGGACCTGCATAGCATAGTGACACCAAGTAGGTTTTGTTTCAAAACTTGCATGACCTAAAAGATAGTTGGGAACTCTAATTTGCTAATTTTGAGGAACATTTTGGTGGAGTTGTATATAATGTGGGGCTTGGACAATGTATAAAATTGTCTTTTTCTAGACTAATGTGATTGCATCATGGACATCATTTTGTTATAATGATAGAAAGGTATGAAGCATGATGAGGTCACGTCTTAACTATCCTGCAGACTTTTGCCATCTTTTGTGATCTCAAGGCGGCAA
Source organism: Isoetes taiwanensis (assembly GCA_021234155.1). Lineage (NCBI taxonomy): Eukaryota > Viridiplantae > Streptophyta > Lycopodiopsida > Isoetales > Isoetaceae > Isoetes > Isoetes taiwanensis. Next base: position 722,623 of record JAJEKV010000110.1, on the reverse strand, counting down.
AACTTATCCCATATCCTGCAAACTTCTACCATCTTAAGTGATCATAGGGACGCAACATTTGTCCACATCTTTGGCAATTCCTATGGATTTAATTTGGTTATTTCTATTAGCAACTACACTAGTGAGAACGTATAGAAGCATAAGAGGTGCAAAGGAAAACTATCAAATAATTCATGTAAACGACATTGTTGGATCGTCTACAATGATTGTCATTTAGATTAGTAGACACTGATCATGTCGGACAGAAAGGACAAAATTTACTTATCAAATGCTTGTATGTAGGCGAGAAGTTAGTTTTGTTATTATTGTATATCTTTATAGGGTGTGAAAAGCACTTGCTTTAAAATGGCTTGTGCATGGTAAAGGTATCAACAATAAATTTATTCATATTTGTATGCCAGATGTTGACTCTCAAGTCCCCTTTCTTTTTTCCTTTTTTTTTTTTGGCGAAGTAACATAGTTAAATTATGCATAATTGTGTACGTGGGAAGGAAGGAAGGAAGGAAAGAAAAGGTTCTTTTATCGATCATGAGGAGGCCAATCGGCCTATGGGACCAAATTACCGAGTGCGACAAACTGGTTGCTACGGTTAAAAACCCCTTAGGAGGGGAAAAACGAGTCAGCGACAACAAGGGGATTGAAAAACTTCTTTTCCTAATTGCAAAATTATACACTTGAATTTTTTCTTCTTAGGATCTATCCAAAACATCAATTTTTATTATTTTGGGATGGCGCAAGTGTGACATGATAAGTGAAATTCTAACAACAGCTTGAAAACCAGGGCTGCGAATCCTCACCAAGATGATAACACACTAGACGCATATATTTATGCATGTGTAGCAGATAAACTTCTTGAAAATTTCATCTCTCATACTTTGGTCACTAAGTTGTCATCTTCTCAGCCTGTAGCACTATAAAAATTTGAAAACAGCATGTATGTTGAGGTAATTCTACCCTCCAACCTCATGACTCGTACTAGGGCATTCTTTGCCATATCCAACTTTATATGGAGTTACATGTGCTAAGAAATGTTGTTAGCACAATTGCACAAAGCTCAAGTGACATTGAAGTGACAAAGCCATTTGCCTCATTCAAACTTCCATTATATCCAACAATAGAAGCAAAATGATCTCCTATTGGAATACCACATGTTTCATGGTCATTAAAACATACTAATTGACCCTTGTTCATAAGTCCTGAATGGCTAGAGGCAGAATGAATGGAGTTTTCTTTGTTGAGATACCCCTATTTCTGTAGCAACTGGGGTCATCCTCAGTAATAGAAAAAGGAGATGGATGGGTAACTGAGGTTGGCCTGCTGTAGTCAGCACAAATATGAATAAAAAAACAAATATCCCCAAAAACAGAACACAAAACCTAAAATGCTAGCATGGCTCCCAACTTTACTAATGCCGCGATGCTCTCTCATTGTGTTTGGATCGAAGGACCGACATTCCACTACTAGATACCTTCGTTGCCGTGGGATGCAAAGTCATAATTCTTACCAATATGGGTATGCAGGAGAAATAGTCAGCGGACGGCCGGGAATAGTCACATACATAGAGGCAGAGCGAGCAAGCGGTGGCGAAGGCATCGCGGTTCACATCGACAGCTCCTTCCACCACATGCGTCAAGCGAGCATTTGGTGCAGTCTGAGCACCAAGAGGCTGAAGACCATCTTCAAAAGAACATTCTTGCTCGTGTTGGCGTGCGCCATGGCGAGAACCGCGAGAGCGAGCTCCACAATAGAAGCAACTCAATCATGGTGGTGGTTTATGCGGTCTCTTGTGCGTGATCTTTGTCGTGAATCAGGGCGAGGAAGCAATGCTATCGATCGTGTCACCAATCACGATGGCGGACTTCCAATCGAACAAAATCTTTTGCTAATGTATCTCCTTCAAAACATGTGGTAATCCCCACTTTTGCCGTACAAAGGGGTCCATCGGGATACCCAATGTAACATTCATATATTTATACATATTCTCTTCGCATGCCATTGAAATTTCCATTACTACAATTAAAATTACAACTCAAATCCATCTACCTAATCTTCTTCCCAACCTGCGGTTTCGCTAGTTAGCGAGGGTTGCCTAACCGAGCTGCCCACTTTCACGAAATTTTAGCTATGCCACATGTCTGTCATGTCACTTGAAATCATTTTGAACCATGTTAGTCTGTGCCTCACAGTGCAGGGACTATTCATCTCTCGTCGAACCGAGTCAAGCTCAAAGATCCTCGGTCAACCACGAATTCGGAACATCCAAGCCTCATGAGAAGACTAGCGGACCCTTGTGGTCAAAGCCTTTGGGCTGTCAACAAGGCGCCGCTCGGACAAGTGACGGCCCGTCAGCCAGCGTCGGCGTCGGCGTGATTCTAGGCACTTCAAGAGGCACCGCCAATATACACTGCAAATCAGGCCTCCTTCGAGAGTCGGCGAGATCGGTCGGAGTGTCTATATTGGGCCCAAGGCCATTGTACTATATATATGAGTAGAGTTAGCTCATAAGTTTTTAGATGAGTTTTGAGTCTTGTCTCCTTTTCGGTTTTCTCTCTATTGCGAGAGCTCATGTATTTTCATCATTGATATCAAGGAAGCTTATCATCTTTCTTTCATTTGTTCTGTTCTCTTCTTTTCTTCTCTTCGACCAAATCCGTGACATAGTCCCGGACTCTCTGTTAGATCCACGGGTCCTCCACGAGACTGTCTTCCGGGAGTTCGAACCCGGACCCCAAACAGCCATGCCTGCGGATGCGATTTTTGCCTACTTTCTTACATGCGCCATATGCGTGGTAATTTCACGCCCGGAAGAACTCCTTTCTCGAGCGGCATCGCTTGGGCGCCATCGGCGTCGGAAGCTGTTGGCGACATGTATGGATCTGCTTATGACATAGAGGGAGGCCATCTTCGGTCTAGGGGCTCGATCCGCCACCACCCACTCCTGCCGTGTCGGTCTCGTCCGGTTCCCCCCAAGCGTGCAAACATTGCTCCCAACCTCGGTCCCTCATCACTATCGGGGGCCTTATCCGGCTCAACCTTCTCAACCGTACTTTCACACCTCACGAACATGCCTACATCCATCATTCTTCGGGCCATGCGCCTCTTCGCCGCAACCATCATCCGGGTGGGCACGGCTATCCACATGTCTCTTCTGCGCCTACCGGGGAATATCCTTTCCCTCGTTTCCCTTTGCTCTTCACGATTTTACAACCTTACGGATCTCAAAACCAATGCTCCGGCTACGCCCGGTTTCTCAACCACAGTCACCCTTCATCCGGGTCCGTCGAGGGCACAATACCCCATCCTCCTCAACCTCCATATCCTCACTATCTCCTGTCCACAATACGACCCGGCACTTTCACATCTACCTTTCAAACTCTGGCGACTTATCCCACCTTTGGCAACCGCGAAAGACAAGCCCGTTAGACCAAAAGTGCTCGGGCCCACATGGAAGAATTTGAGGCTCTAGCTGTCCTAAATGGTCGCGGCAACCTCAGCGAAATTCCACATCTTTTCCACCACCTTTGCGTGGCTCTCCTCATCAATGGCTCATGTCCAACAAAGCCATTGGAAACAAAACTGGTCGAAATCGCCTTTGCTTTTCTCTCTCATTCGGGACCCGCGGATGATGATCAACTTCATCTCAAGCAACTCAATGAACTTCAACAAGAGCCCACGCAGTGATGCGGGATTTTGCGGATCGACTTCACGATACGCTAAGTAAGCTCAAGGGTACCCTACGAGGCAGTTTTGGTGCGGTTTCTCCAAGGACTTCCTCCGCTATTCGACTCATGGTTGAATACTGCGTCCAAAAACTTTGGAGCGGGCTATCGACCTGTCAATCACTCTGTCAATGTTTCCTCCGTGTGGCTCTTCAAAGCTCCGTTCATTCCACCGTCATGGTTCCACAAGCGGTACATTTCGTTCAGCCTCAACACGCTAATCCGCAGTAGCGATCCAAATCTGGTGCCATCTTTGCAAATATCAAGGCCATTTTGGCCAATGAGTGCAACTCCACCAATGGCCGCCTCATTGCAAAGCGATGCAACATGTGCAATCATGCCCGCGGAAGAGTGCACTTCGCACTCATCCCACACCGTTCGCCAAAAATGGTTTATCAAGTGCAAACCACACCTCGGCCACAATCACACTATCGTGACCACCTCTTGGTGCAGCCCGCGCAACTCTATCGAGCGGGACCAACCACGGGGATCCAACCAGCGACCTCCTTTTGATCCTTCTAAAAGCTCGGTGTTATCCTTTGTCAAGAATGGGGTCATACCACCGCGGCGTGTCCTCAACTTCCACGGGTTGAGTGCGACTTCACGGTACCAATCGGACCACATCGGTCCGCCTCACGGCTTACCAACTTTGGCTAGCTAATGGCAAACAAGGCCAGCGACCCGGTTCTTAAAAGCCCCAGGCGCCTCGGCAATCGCTATCAACCAGCTCCAGCAAATCAACCTCAATTTGGATCAACAAGCCCAAGAGGAAATTTTTGAGGGCACTTAATCCTCCGTCACGGTAGTCAAATTGGGTTGGTCTAGTTTCCACGGCGGACCAAGGCATCCGTCCCTTGACTATTATTCGGAAGGATCGCGCAGCTTTGCGCTGCGGTTGACACCCTTCCTCATGAGGGCGAAAAAAAAAAGGTTCACTTTGCACGACTTAGAAAGCTAATGCCAAATGTCATGCCCAAAGTTAAGCCAAAGCATTTTGAATCTCATGCAAGGCTGCTGAAGGCCGCACATTGGCCAAATGTTCATGCCACCACTAGAGCTCAACAAAGACAAGATACACCTTCAACATCTCAACCTCCGCTCTCGGACATATCCCAATATTGCGGTAGGGTTGACTTACTCAAAAAAGTTCTTCTTCCACCCGCGCACTCCCTTTGATGGAACCGGCCAGATCCTTTTTCTCATGTACCTCTCGAACTCCAAGAGGAGCTTGCCAAGATCAAAATTCCTTTAAGCTTGGCAACCATTTTAAAACTTCGTCACGCTCTCGAAGGACCGGTTACCACTCCCATTTGTTTTGGTTGGGTGTGGCTACCTCTACACCACCCGGTCCATGCAGCGGTGGGAAATCAGCAAGTCAACCATGTTCAAATAGATGGAGGTAGTGCGGTCAATCTCATCGCGGATAAACTCCAAACAAATGGGCATCACACAACTCTTTCGTGCCCCATATGACATCAAATTGGCAAATGGCCATATCCGCGAGACCTCAAGGCGTCACACCTATTCTTCACATCAACATTGGTGATCTCCGGCTTTCCCATGGAATTTGGGTTTGGAAGGCTGGTGAAGATCGGTGACTATGAAATCTTTGGTGGGAAGACCCTTTCTCCGCCGGGCAAAAGTATCCATTCTTGGGCCCGCGGACGGTTAGTCATCCTGAGATGGTCATCTCAATGCCACCATGGACTTGCAAGCAGGCGGGGATCATTTTACGTTGACAATGCGGAACCCTCTCTCTCGGACGATTAGGAAGGCTTTCGGAATATTTATCAAGTTCGGGCTCCACTGCGGCGTGCGCCTCTATCCTCCTACCCGAATATCTTGCGATCCTTGGGAGAAATGACTCTTGATCGGGACCCGGTTTGTGGCTGCCTTGCTGAGACCCTACGGCTCCTTGCAATGAATCCAGCGTTGATCACTTTTTCGGATCTTGACACTCCACCGCAACTCTGTTGATGTACCGCCCGTCATGAAGCAACCTTGCTAGATGGCCCGAGCAACCTCTCTTTTCACCCGCATAAAGTGCCCGCGCGTCGGTTATGCTCCAACCTCACGCACACATTGTCCGGGATCTTGAAGTCATACCCCATATTCAGACTCGAAGTCGAGATTGTGGATGTTGGCAACAATCAACTTTGTCGCATTCTTTTGCAAACCTTAGGCTCCTTATCGTAGCGAGGGCGTCCGCGGCTGTTCAAAAATTCAAACACATTTTGGCACGGGTTACAAAGATCTTGGGGAATCAACAAAAGCTTGGGGGAACTCACCATTCCTACCAAATCGATGCCGCGACCCGGTGTAGCAGCGGCGATGCTGGGCTCAACCCTAATTGCGTGATCGGCGTCAAGGCGGAAATTGACAAACTCCTTCTTTGCGGGTTTGATCTATGAGGTCAAACATTACGAATGGGTGAGCCCTATCGTCATTGCCCTTAAGCACAATGGTAAGATCAGCGTGCGTGTGGACTATCGGAACTCAATGGGGCCGCGGGCGTGATCATTTTCCACTTCCTTCCGAGACCAAGTTACGGAAGAAGTGGTTTGGACATGAATGTACTCCTTTATGGATGGTTTTCGGCTACAATCAAATCTCCATCAAAGAATCGATCAACTCAAGACTACTTTCACCACCGGGTAAAGTCACTTTTGCCTACAAGGTGGTTCCTTTTGGATTATCCAACTCTCCTTCAACATTTCAGCGCATCATGCTCTCGGTTTTTCATGATTTCATGAAGGAAAATCCCTTCTTGCAAATTTTTCAAGATGACTTCTCGCCCTCTGAGTTCCATGGCTGACCATTTGGATAAATTGGAACTTCGTCTTCGAAATGTGATGAGTCAGGCATTAGTCTCAATCTGAGAAATGCACCTTTTGCGTCGCCGGTGTTACGTTGTTAGGCCATGTTGTCGACAAAGCGGGCATCACCAGCGATCTGCCAAAATGGGTTATTGTGCTCAAAGCTCAAGCACCGGCCAATATCAAAGAGACACGCTCTTTCACGGGAAAGGTCAATTATTACTCCACCTTCATACACGGGTGGCGACCATTGCGGATCCCATTCATAAACTCACGGGTGGTGAATCCACGGGCTTGGAATTCCCGGTGAAGGCGCTTTCAACGGTGAAGCTTACGCTCTCCTCGGCACGGTTCTTGTTCCTCCTCAATGGGACAAGCCCTTTCCGTTCATGTCGATGTCACCGGCGTTTGCTATTGGGCTGTTCTTTCTCAAGAATATGATCGCGCAGCGATAAACCAAATTGCTTCGCCCGGTAGAAAACTCAATTCTGGCGGCGCAACTATTACGCCCGCGGGCGTGAAGCTTTGGGTCTCATTTTACGTGTCCAGCGCTTCCGTCATTACCTTTTGGGCAGTCAAATCAAGTTCTTTGTGGACCACCAAGCACTTCTCTATTTGATCAACAAATCCACGCCCAGGCGCATTGCTCGTTGGGTCCTTCTTCTCAAAATTTGCTCCTTTTGAAATCGTTCATAAAGGCGGGAGCCAAATCTCATGTTATTCGGATTATCTTTCCGCATCCACCACGGATGATCCAATGGGGGTCTCGGATGCCTTCCACGATGCTCAACTCTTTTTAGTCGCGGCAACACCACATTGGTTTCATGATTTTCAGCGGTACCTCCTCACGGTGCTCTTCCACGAGAAGATGAGGCGGCTCTCTCACCTGCTGGCGACAATCGCGTCGCCATCAATTTCTCAGGAGGTCAGTGACTACACCATGGTTTTGGGACATCTCTACAAAAGGGTAAGGACACCATCGCCCTTGACGTGTGTTCTCCCTCATGAAGTTCGGACATTGTTAGAAGCTCATCAAGGGCTCGGTGGTGGTCATTTTCATGGTGACACCACGACGCATAAAATCCTTTCATGGGGTATTATTGGCCCACGCTCTTTAAAGATGCTCCATACGCCGCCGCGTGTGGCGCTTGCCCGGCGGGTGGGCATACGGCCGTGGCAGCTCTTCCCTTGGCCCGGCCCGCGCGCACTTCCCCCGACCAAATGGGGAATGGACTTTGTGGGACCTATAGATCCTCTGCGGCGGCACACTTTCGTGCCCGATACATTCCGGTTCTCAGCGACTACTCGCCACCAAATGGGCGGAAGCTTTGTGCACTTCGGACAACAACTGCTGCTGCAAAAAGCGGCTTCGAGTCCTCTATCAACAAATTATCTTGCGATTGGCTGCCCCCGCGGGCTGGTCGGTGGCCAGGTGGTGTTCATTTCATCAATCATACTATCAAAGGCGGCGGATTATCTCTTGATCCATCATCACAAGAGCACACCTTACTATCCTCAAGGCAATGGGTTGGCGAAAGCACCAACAAAACTCGGTCACCATTCTCAAGAAAATTTGTGGCGGCTTCCCCGCAGTTGGCGAGACAAAACTTCCCTCTTGTTCTTTGGGCCTACAATACTTGTTTCAAGATTGCTACGGGTCACCTCCTTTTAAATTGGTTTTATGGTGGGGAAGCTCTCATGCCCTTTGAATACATTCTTCCAACACTCCGGTTTCAGCGGCTCTTTGCTCATAATCCCATTTTGCTCTCAAAAAGCGGGTCTATCAATTAGAGCGGTTGGATGAACTTGAAGGATGCTTATATTCGTGTTCTTCATGGACAACGAGTTGCAAAAATCTTTACATGACAAGCGTTTGAAGACAAAAACATTCAAACAAGGAGATTTGGTTCTTCTTTATGATTCCGGTACAAAAATTTTAAGGGTAAACTCAAGTTTCGTTGGCTTGGCCCTTATCAAATTGTTCAAGTGGTTAGACCAAGTGTTTTCCAACTTCGCTGAATTAGATGGCACTCCATTACCTACATTAGTTAATGGTTTTCGTCTCAAAGCATTTCATCACCCGCGAAAGTGAACATCCAAACAGAGGCGGTTCAAGAATCAAACACCACGAGAGAAAGTGACTAGAAAGGCGGTAGATTATATTATAGTGGAGATTTTTTTTTTTTTTACAAAATGTGGGCGGCCGGCTATTTCGCTATAGGCGCGCCCTATATACAAAAAGCAGACTCGAGCCCTATCTACTAAGTCCTAAGAGGAAAAACCCTCTACTCGGGGTTGGGCTTGGAGGTGATGCGGAGGAGATGGTAGAGGTTACGCTCGGATCGGCGAAGGTCGCGAGAACCACCTCCATCCCGTTGGTCTTGGTCGGGATGTTCAAGCCATCCGACACCACCGGCCGTCCATGCGAATACCCACGGTTGTGGCGGCGCCCGAAGATCGAACAATTCATCTTACAAGTGATCCCTCTCGGCGGTTCGTCGGCATGGTGCAATCTTCGTTCAAGCCCGGCGGCCGCCATCTTGGCGCCATCGGATGCCTTCGTTTCTCTCGGTTCGTCTTATATAGCCCGAGGCACTTCTTGTCGGCGTGGACCAATCACACAAAAATCGCCAGCGTGTTTGCAATGCAAAGTTTGTTTCTAATATGAGAATCGTTCTCCCGCGCATATCTAGCCATGGTACCGACGACACATTCCTTTTAATGATATCCCACTTGAGTTGCCCGGCGTGAATGCCATTCCTTCTTTCCCGCCCGTCCGAACATTAATGGGTGTCCTTTGCCATCTGTCACATCGATCTTTCTTTCCGTCTCATCCTCACCGTTCATTGCTTCTCCCTTACGTTTTGGGGACTTAGCCAAATTTTGTCTCTCAATCCCTTTCTTAGCATCTTTTGACTTTGGCATCATCAGCGGTTCTGTTTACGCACTCTTCATACCTCTTAGCCTCGGTTATTAAGCCCTAAAACAAACCTTTTTAGTTCCTCTGCGCCTTCATCCTCCGTGCTTTCGACTTTCGTCTTCCGCCTTTGGCATCTCTCTTTGTTACGCAAATCATTCCCATGGCTGCCCCAAGATTTTCTACACTTCAAACTCGCTGCTCCCAAGGATCGGCCCTTTTTGCATCTGTATCCTTCTTGGCGCCCCACTTCCGGTGAAGCCCTTGTTGGCCCCAATAAAGAAGTCATTTGAGCGCCACCAGCTTTCTGAATTTTCTCAAATGGAACTTCCGGCTCCAAATCACCCGATTCGCGGCGGTTCGCCATAATATTGTTAACAGCCTTAAGGGTACACCCGCTTGTGGTCGATGGCACCACTATTTCATTGACTCAACACTTGATTTCTGGTATTTCATATTCCCTTGCACACTCCTTGTGTATCATGGTCGCTATACGGGATATTGATGTCGCGAGTTTGGTGCACTGCTTATCACGCCAATGTCCATCGTCGACCAATATCGACAAGCCTCATGAGACCTTTTGTGAAATTTTTGTGGCGCCAAATTCCTTGGGTATTCTATCAAGAACACCCATATCAATAACCTTTCTATAACCTGGTCCTTCTTTGCTACACACTCCAAGCACCACATAGATTGGCCCCAAATGATGTTCTATCGGCTTCTCCAAAATGGACCGCGCCGGTACCACTTCCATTTACGAAGTTTTACGTGGGAGGGCACTTTCAAGCCCTCATCGTCATTACTTCCCTCCCACACCACCAAATTCTCATACTTCCACTCGGTAGCTCCCTTCCGGTCAATCACCAAGTTGGCACATCCGCCCATCTTCCCACGGTCATGACCACAGTCACACTCATGTCCTTTGTCTCTTCCTCGCTACACCCTCCACTTCACACCATTTTTCCCAAACCTCCCCACCCGGGCAGCGCCCGGTTCCACCACCACAACACCCTCGTCGGTTGTTGTATCGATTATCGGCCGGGATGCTCAAGGCTGCTGCTCTTAAGTTCTGAGGAATCCCAAGGCGGCTCTTATGGCGGGGTTCATGAGCACTTTTCGAGGCCTCGATGCGGTACACCAAGACCTTCAAGCTGCAAGCTGCCCAAGTTGCAACTTTGGAGAGCCAAACTTCAAGACAAGCATGAAGCTCTCTTACGGGCTCATGCGGATCTCAAAGTACACAAGCTCAAGTCAGCCAACTTCTTGGATCGGCGGGCTCGGCTCGGTCGAGAAATTGAGACTCTATTGGAGCACAACAAGTCAAAAGCTGCTCTCACGAGTACCAGGATGAAGATATTGCTAAACTCAATGCCTTGTACTGGGGGCGTGTGAAAACTTCAGCACTCAAGTTCAAAATCTTTCGGCCGGGGCGGCTCAAGTTGCCTCCTTGGCGGCTCGGCTTTCTACGAGAACCTCTCGGATCACCTCTCTTCAAGATCAGCTTACGAGGAGGTGCGGCTTGAGAAAATACTCGATGGCGGAGATTGCGGGTGCCGTCTCAATACCAGGAAATCTTCCTCCCGGGTCAATCCTTCACCGAAGCGGGTCCGTGACCCGATCCGCCTCCTACCGAAAAGGAAAATAGGATCCGTGATCTCGAACAACATTTGCGGCAAGCTATTGGTCTGGCGATGAGGCTCAAACCAAACTTGGCCCGGACTTCAATTCTTCCACGAGAATGCCGGTGGACTTCCGGCTCCCTCCTGCTATCATGATTATGTGGTTGCTCGGCGCCACCTCTTCCTTTCAAAGTGGCCGCGGCGGATGGCCCTGTGGATATCCAGCGGCGGTGCTGATTTTTTCACCGGTTTGGCGAACTCTCCATTGAAGACAAAGGGTTGTGTTGTGCCCTTGTTGTCTTTGATCTCATACCTTTGTCGATCCGAGGCTTTATCACTTTCAGCGTGGTTCAGCCCATGGCTTATATCTTTCATGATTTCTATCACGGGTGATACGGGAAAACTTTGGCAATGGGCCACGCCCATTTGTTCGGGGTGACCCCCTTTGCACAATGGGTGCTTCGGGATAACAATCCATATCTTGCGGATCTGCTTTCCGGACCACAACTTTTCATCAGGGTACATGCACGAGCTTGCCAATCATTTATCTCACGGCAAGCGAGGCCTGCTGCAACAAATTAGGAAGTATTTGGGACATCAGAAGATCTTCCCTATGCACAAATCTATATCGACACCTCATTTGGTTTACAATCGATTCTGAGCTCGTTGGATAGCAAAGGCGGTCCCCACGGGATGGGATAGCCCTCTGTCAACTCTCGCTCTCTGCTTCTCTTTGGGATCGGTGTCGGGCACTTGATCGAGATCTTGTCGATCAATTCAGAGGCTGCTTTCGGCAACCAATAGCATACGGGCATGGTTCCTTCTCCCTATGCTTCCACAGGCGTACCTCCCGCCCCGAGGGTTCCTAACCGATTGGCGCCTTCCTTTTTGGACCAAGGTCATGGATGGTCATGCGGTGGACACCACCTCGGATCTCGGCGGATCTCGGTGGGATCCGCGTTTTGTTCGCCGCTCACATTGGGAAGAAGGTGCTACTACGGACAACACCACCAATTGGATCTACATTGCTAATGGCGTGGTTGGCAACAGCCGCGGATCGCTTCATGGTCTCAACACCTTCTTGCGAGCGCCTCCACCTCCCACGATCCTTACGTCCATCTTCAAAGCGAGTTTTTGCGCTGCCCTCAAATGCATTTTGCTAAGCTCCTTAAATCGGCGTCCCATTTTTCCTTGCAATCAAATGCCGGCGTCGGTGCCTTTGGCCTTGAGACTGTCTTCTCATGGAGTGTCGATTACATTTCTTGAGCATGCGCTGCGCGAAGACATGAGTGCGCTCTCGTTTTCTTATTGATGCTGATCACGCCCTTGGCCAAAACACACCTCAAGCTCTTCAATCACGCCAAGATCTCATCGGCCCGGTATCATAATGGTGCCGTCCTCACTCCGTGAGGATCACTTTCAGGCCCGATGGCTTCGCCCTCCGGCGCTTCCTCCTTTTCTTCACTCACGAGGTGTGGTTTGGTGGGGAGTGTTAATCTTGTGCCTCTGATGCGAGGACTATTCATGCATCGTCGGACCGGGTCAAGCTCAAAGATCCTCGGTCAACCCCGAATTGGGACATCAAGCCCTCATGAGAAGACTAAGCGAAGACCCCCTTGATCAAAGCCTTTGGTGTTCAACAACAAGCGCTTTCGGACAAGTGGCGGCCGTCCACCAGCGTCGGCGTCGGCGTGATTCTAGGCACTTCAAAGAGGCACCGCCAATATACACAAATCAGGCCTCCTTCGAGTCGGCACGAGATCGGTCGAGTGTCTATATTGGGCCCAAGGCCATTGTACTATATATATGAGTAGAGTTAGCTCATAAGTTTTTAGATGAGTTTTGAGTCTTGTCTCCTTTCGGTTTTCTCTCTATTGCGAGAGCTCATGTATTTTCATCATTGATATCAAGGAAGCTTATCATCTTTCTTTCATTTGTTACGTTCTCTTCTTTTCTTCTCTTTCGGCAAATCGTGACATAGTCCCAGGACTCTCTGTTAGATCCACGGGTCCTCACGAGGGCTGTCTTCGAGGAGTTCGAACCCGGACCCCAAACAAACCATCGATTCTATAATTTTGAAAGGGCCGGGTAAATTAGAAAAGCCAAGTAATTCTCTGGGGGTTTGGCTCCTTGGGTTTAGCGATCCTTACACGCACACCTCGACCTCGACCTCTCCATTATTTTTGATCTCGTTCTTTTCGACTTCACTGCTGTTCTAGTCTCCACCTTCTCTGTTCTGTTCTATTTTGCCATGGCCAAGCCAAGCCAAGCTTTTCGAGATCTACCAAGCTTTCTTGGTGGCCATAGCCAAGCTTTTTTGGTGGCCATAGCTAAAACTCTGAAGCTTTCCACATCTTCTGAAGCTTTTTGCATCCTCAGACTTCCTACTTTGACGATCCTTCGGACTTCGTGCATCCTCTAGAGCGTTGGCCAAATCCACATGAAATGCTTCCATTTAGCTTTCCAAGATCTATCAAACTTTCTTGGTGGTCACTGCGACTTTCTTATGGCTATAGCTAGGATTCAAAAGCCTCTCGCATCCTGCAAAGATCCTTCGGACTTTAAAATTTTATGATCCTTTGATGATTCTTCGGACTTCTTGCATCCTCTGAAGCTTTTGTTGGGCATCGAACCATTTTTTTTTCCTGCACAAGAAGGCGCTCCAGAGAAGGATCGTGGTCGTGAGCGGCATAGTAGTTATGCGGGAAAACTCTTGAGCTATGTACGAGGTCGAGGAGAAAGCGGCGGTGGTTGCCAAAGCGGACCTTCATGTGTGTATCGCTTGTTTTGGATCACCTTCAAATTTTACCACAAAAGAGGAATCATGTGGTGACCTCTGCTCTAAGCGGAATGGAAGCAGATTGAGCAGGCGTTCTTGGAGTTTTTAATTTATTACATGGCGGTAACTAAATTATTCGGGGCTGCGGTCAAGGCCGCGGGCTTGAGCAGTTAGGTCGGACTAGTTTTAAATTGTAGGATTACGTTACGCTTTCGCTCAAATTTACGATCTGATGGTGCATTCAAATTTAGGCTAAGCTTCGGTTCTCTTATGTCTTGGCGTTATGTTTCTAGCCCCTTTAAGCCTTGATGTCCTTTCCTTCTTGTTTTGACATATTTGTGGTAGAAAGGATGCTTTTAAACCTTTGTATGTGTTGTCGGTATTGGATTAAAGAGCGTGGAGGGTTTAAAACTCCCAGCTTTGAGGTTTTGAATTGGTGTTATATGCGTAAGTTTCTGCACTATCAACATTGCGGCTTGGGTAACTCATCATCTTATTACATTTGTACTTATCTTTGTAGCTCATCAATTTTGTTTTGTTCTCAAATTGTTGTACTTCAAATATTCCATATCGTGATGCAGAGTGCGGTTTTACTATGTGGCCAGCAAACATAAAAATGTGTTTGTTGGAAACTTAAGCTGGACCATGACCATCACTATGGCTCTGTTTTTGATTAACTTCTGGATAAATTACTTTCTTGCTAGCTCTTTGGCGATCTGGGCATATGGCGACAATTGTTAGAATATTGAATATTGGATTTGTACAATGTTATCAACATGCATTAGATTGCATGCATGTACATGCACATCGCATGCGCATGTGATTGCATGCACAACACTTGTATAGTATGCATGTGCATTAAGATTTATTCATTGTATATATATTGGATGTGAATAAAGGAGAAGATGTCTTGGTTTGGTGAAGGATCTTGTTTATTGTCCTCCTCTACCTATTCTTTACATGGTATCAGAGCTGTAGGTTGATCTTGTCTCGTTGTTCGAGATGTCTAAGTTTATGAAGATTGAGTCCACTCTAAAGCCTTTTGATGGAACGCATTGGCATTCTTGGAAGTTTCAGTGAAGGGTTTGTTGGAAGGCGATGATTGTTGTCTGTGATAGGGCGTCTAAACCACAAACTCGGCGGATGATTGGAAGGAGAAAGATCGAAGGGCGATAGCATTTCTTCTAAATGTTATCACTGATGGTGTATTAATGCAGTTACCAGGAAGTAGTTCTATATCTTCATCATCTTCACCAACTTCTTTCACATCTGCGCATGATCTTTGGGAGGCATTAGAAGCAAAGTATGGCCAATTAACCTCTGCAGAGCTTGCTGCTTTAGAGGCAAAGTTAGATACTTTGAAGTATAAGGAAGGAGAAGACGTGGAAAAACTCATTGTAGCTTTCAATGAGATATTTGCAAAAGTTCTTTCTTTGCAGAATAAACTAAGACCGGGAGGCTCAAGTTATAGCTTTCACAAAAGCTTTTCCTCAAAAGACTTGATCCTTTAAAGATATGCGTAAGGACACTTTATAAAAGGTAATTTTGTTGAAGCGTGTAGTTCCATCAAGGTGAGCTTGAGACACAACAAAGCTGCAGGCTATATGAGTAATTCTAATGAAGTGGCTCTTGTCACATGGCCGTGGGCGTGGAAGAGGTGCGGTTATGTTTATCGTGGGCGTGGTCGTGGTGGCAGAGGTGGTGTAGGTACAAGTAGAGGTACCACACAAGAAGATGGTAATGGTCGTGGAGGGCGTTGGCGTGATGATGGGAGATTTGCCAATGATGATGGGAGATTTGCCAATGTCGAGGTGTAACTATTGCCATAAGTTGGGTCACATACAAAGATTTTGTAGACAAATGAAAGCTGATTTGAAGAGAATGTCATTTGGTACAAGAGCCAAAATGTGAATGATATTGCTCCGAGCAAGTGGCGCAACAAAGCGTTGCATTTTCGAGGTGAATCAAAAATGAAAATAAAAAAGAGATTGGTTTGAAAGTTATGGAATTTTGATAGATATAGTAAGTCGTTTGTGCATTGATTACGGTGCAACAAATAATATGTTTTCATCTAAGTGCTTGGTTTGATAAGTTTAGAACACTTCAACTACGGTGAGAGTTGGAGATGGTGATGAAAAGATTGTAGGTGGAGTAGGAGATGCAATTCCTTTGTCAAATGGAAAAGTTTTGCATTTTATGATGCTTTATTGGTTTTGATTTGATCACTAATCTTGTATCGGTGGCAAAGATTTGCGACCTGAGGACATCAGTGTTGTTTGGCGGTGAATCTTTGTAGAATCTTCAATCTAGATTGGAAGGTGGTTCTTCAAGTCGAGCGTCGAGGTAACTTGTATGAAGTCTTGGTTGATTTGACCAAGAGAAGTTGTTGAGTCTTGTAGCAAAACCTCTGCTTCTCAACTTGAACTTTGGCATCGTAGGTTGGCACATTTGAATGTGGCCACGATCCAACATATAGTGAAGAATCAATTGGTAGCGGATCTTAGTTGTGGACATGAAACTAAGATGGGTGTTTGTTACGGATGCATGCTTGGAAAGATGCATGTTTTGCCTTTCAAAGACTACGAAAGGAAAACTAGTGAAGTATTGGAGCTTGTTCATTACGATGTTGTTGGACCCATCACGGGTTACTTCTTTGAATAGAAAGTTATACTTTGTAACTTTCATTGGCGATTTTAGCGAGGAAATGCAAATGTTATTTCACGAGCACTAAGGATGAAGTTTTTGGAGTTTTTCAAGCAATATAAAGCAGGCTGAGAGAACTTGATTGGAAAAAAGATCAAATGTTTGAGATCTGATCAAATGTTTGAGACACTGTAGCAACACCAATTGTACCAGGTACTATCTTATCTATCTTGGATGAGACCTAAAGCCTTGAGGGGAGTATGAAACAATGTTGAAGACACCATATCAAAGCTTGATTGGAGCATTGATGTACCTTGCATTGAACACTAGACCGGATATTGCTTTTGCAGCGGGATATCTTAAGCGAGGTTTATATGCGAACCGGGTTCTCAACATTGGCAAAGCCGCCAAAGCGTTCTTGATATTTGAAAGGTACTATTGATTATGGTTTTAGTACTTCATGGTGGACAAAAGTTGTTAGTATACTCGGATCTGATTGGGCTGGTGACATTGATACTAGAAGATCCACTAGTGGTATGGGCGTTTTTCTTGATGGTGGAAGTTTGATTTCTTGGAGATGTAAGCGTCAAGAATCGGTGGCATTATCATCAGCTGAAAGCGAGTATATAAGCGGTCTCGGTCTTTGCAAAAGTCGTATGGATGCGAAGACTTATGAAAAGTATTTTTATGAAACAAATAGAACCAACAAAAATATTGTGCGACAATCAAAGTTGTATTGCTATAGCGAAGAATCGTGTACCACTATAGAACAAAGCATATTGCTATCACGACATCATTTTATCGTCAAGTAGTAAAAAGCGAAAAGATTAAGTTGGGTTTATGCGTCTTGAAACACGGGTTGCGGATATATTTACCAAACCATTGCGGCGTGCTTTCGTTTTGAAGAATTACGCCATATTTTGGGAGTTCAAGTGTTGGCATGAGGGGAGTGTTAGAATATTGAATATTGGATTTGTACAATGTTATCAACATGCATTAGATTGCATGCATGTACATGCACATGCGCATGTCTGCGCATGTGATTGCATGCACAACACTTGTATAGTATGCATGTGCATTAAGATTTATTCATTGTATATATATTGGATGTGAATAAAGGAGAAGATGTCTTGGTTTGGTGAAGGATCTTGTTTATTGTCCTCCTCTACCTATTCTTTACAACAACTGTATCCATTTATTATCCTTCTCCATTGTTAAGATTTAACTTAAGTAGCTTGATGGTTTTGCACCAAGAATCGGTGTTATTTGCATCATTTGGGTTTTATAACTAACGACATTAATATAAAGTAGCATTAACTAACTAGAACATGTTTTGTCCCCTTTTGATCATAAACAGAGCATAAATGTGATTTGAACCCAGTTGTTTTATGTATCTTACAAATTCAAAATCTGTTTTATGTGCTTCCAAGTGTTATTTGCATCATTTTGGGTTTTATAACTAATGGCATTAATATAAAGTAGCATTAACTAACTAGAACATGTTTTGTCCCCTTCTGATCATAAACAAAGCATAAATGTGATTTGAACCCAGTTGTTTTATGTATCTTACAAATTCTAAATCAGTTTTATGTGCTTCAAATTGACTTCCATCTTTGGTTAGTCCAAGATTTTGGCTAATGAAGTATGCTATTATCATTTCAGCATGAGTATATGTTGATTGTGTTTTGGACAAGTTCTGCAATTGCACATTTGTTTGCGCATGCATCATATTCTCATTTTGATCATGTTTTTGGACTACTTAATTTGATGTTGCTTATGTACTTTAAAATAACTCTTTGTTTTGTACAATGCTCTTGGTATGCATGTGTGCCAAAAAACTACAGCAGCTAAGAGTATCTGAAATGCTATTAGAAATTTAAGAGTTGGACCACAAGTTCCCTGATTTTTAGCTCCCTGTAGCACATGTCAATCTAGGTGGGAGACCTCTTCTTTGATTAGGGTCACTTGGTAAATAATGATGATTCAATAGAGATATATACAAAAATGCCGACACATCATAATTATGCTTATGAGTGTATGTTGTGCACTTTTAACATATCCTTGCTTTTTTAGTATGCAAACTTCAAGCACCATGCTTGCTTGCAGAAGGAACCTAGCAGGCACTACTTGCTGCAGCTCTAATAGTATTAGTGAGACATCCAGCTATTGTAGATCACTCTATGAAATTTGGCCATCATTGGTAGGACATGCATATGACAACTGCCTTTGTCCCGAAAACATAGCATGCAGCTACCCTCTAAAAATCAAATTCTAATCCGGAGAACCACGACCAAAATAGCGAGGGACGGTCTATGCAAAACACCTAGCGCACTCTTGCACTATGAGCTCTCAAATTGTTAATGGGCGCATCTATCCCTTCATGTTGACATGTACATGTGACCATACCCTTAGAGGGATGCAAGAAAGACGTTATGGGTAACAACAAATTTATAATGGCACATAAATGAACTAAACAAAGCTGAAGCAAAGGGGTAAGCTTGTTTTTCGATATTGCTCATGCCGTTTCTAGATTTTTAAGCACACTACCTACAAATCGATTTTGAACCCGGGGTCAAAGCAAGCTGTAAGTTTTATTGATCCCAAAGCAAGCTATGTGGTATAACGGTGTGTATCATGCAAAAAAAGCCAAATTGCATGTAGAATATGATATATCTTTGGTTACATTTTTCCTACATGGTTGTTTTTTTTATTAGTTTGCAAGGTTTGGTGAATACATAAATAAGAAACCATCGAACTTATATCTCCTATTGTGTGTGGTTATCTATATGCTTGAATCTGCGAATGAATGGTTTCTGATGGCGCCTAGATTATACGCAATTTGCACTTTATGGGGTCAATGCTTATAGTTTCAATTTGAGCGGATGTAGTAAGTTTGCTAATATAGAACTAGGCACCTTCATCTATGGAGGCTGTTCATAATGAGATACATACTTGAATCGGTTTGGACTTCCCTAGGAATAATTGATGATGATCGTCTATCCATAGGCATATATTATTTGTGGTCAAAAACGTTGATCTGCAAATACCTTCTTATCGACTAATGTCTAGAATGCATTAAAAAAACTTGGAAATTATTTGAGTTCAAAATCATGCTTTCGAGGTTTCCCATTGTTTTCATCAAAAGCGGTTTTGAAATGCGGTGAGTGTTACAACAAAGAAGAACAAAATTATCTACCTTAGAAGGACAATGGAAAATCAAAGGGAGCCTTGCTACAATCTTGCAATAAGCTATAAGAACCAACTGCGGACTGTTAGGGAAATCTAAGTGGGTCTAGGGATAGATATCTTGGAGAATCAATGACATCTTTGTAGAGGTTAAATAAGCTATCACATGGCTTTGGCTTTGGCTTAGATAAGTCAAATTGAACCGTCTCCTTTAATAAACAAATAAGGAAACTCAACAGGTATAAAGGTACAAATTAATTTAACAATTTGAGTGACATTGTAGTGAAAAGGTGAGAGCGCCTAGGTTGTGCTGGAAACCTGAGAAGAAAAAAGTGAGTATGACGATTTTACATCAAAGTTACTATGCTAGAAAGCTGAAATTCAATAGCTAACATAAGTTTGAATTGAATTTAAGGAGTCAGGCTACAAATAAGAAGTTAAAGTCAAAACCTAGTCGCAATGAACCCTCTCCCAAAGGTTGACTTTCTTCTATTGCATAAATTTTTTCTTTGGGTTCCTGAACATTGACTTTCAATAAGGAATAAGGGGGTCGTCAAGGTACTTGAAACTACATTAGATAATGACATCCACATTTGAATGCTGACCTTTCCTTCTAATAAAGATAATTTATTCAAAATTCAAAGTCGTGCTGACTAGTGACTAGTGCCCAGATATTGCAAAATATCTTCCAGCAAACCTTACATCAAACGTTGCATCACTTTTGGGTATGGAATGTGCACTTGAAGTAAATACATAGCATCCATTTCATCAAAATGTGAAGTATCTATATGTTGATGGCGAATATTTGGCAACTGTGGAAGTATCGAAAACTAGAACTTTCTTAGAATTTTCTTAATTGGTGATACCCCAAATGGTCTTTCAGGATCAACCATGGGGATATATATCTCTCTATCCTCCTGACAAAAGATAACTATATTCAAGACTCCTTTTCAATGCATTTCAATAATGATAAATCTAGGCGAGTTGTATTCAGATTTAGGATAGATAAATAGCACATTTCTTGCTAAGATAAGATAAGATAAGAAGAGGTAATATAAGCCCTTTGATGTGCCTTAAACTTAGGCTATTTATTTGCGATCTTAAGTAATTAATATGTATTTTGCTATGGAAAAAACCAAGATTTGTTGGGTGGTCTTTGTTGACGTTTCAGACTAAGCATTGGGACATGAATAGATATGTATGAGAATATCACTCAATGACTTTTTATATTTTGTTTACCAAACAAACCATTGCATCTGACTTATGAAAAAAACACACATGTAATATGGTATATGGGGCCAAAGGGGAGGTCGTTCCTTCAAACTATGTTTGCAAGTCTCCCCAAGTTTGCCCAGATGCAAGTCTTGACGACGATGTCCTTGGCTCTTTTGCAGTTGCTGCTATGAGCCATCCCTTTTCGTAACTTACAGTACTAATGTCAGAGCCTATCTATTCATAATAATATGAGATAGGTTCTATTTGATTGAAAAGATGCCTCATGTTTGGCTTTGTCGATTCAAAGTTTAAATTCGACTAATGGTTGAAGTAGCTGTTTTTTGCACCATTGGAAGTTTCGATGGGAAGGCGAAAAAAGTTGGAGGCCCTTGATCTGGCATGAGATGGGGAATATTTTGACCATCAACGGCCCACAATAAAAGATGAAAACATCCCATTAAGATACATCCATAAATAGCAAAGATTCCTTTATATGACATGCAATTAAAAATACGAAGCTCAAAGACAATGAAGTTTTATCCGTTACGCCACCAATATATTTCCTTAAACCTTCAGCTATTTTTTAATTCTTGCCAAGAATCAACTTTTAGTTGTACTAACATGGCCCATTACATACAAAAACCAAGACAGATAAGCCAGAAAACAAAGTAATATTTAAAGTAATCAAAGTTAAGGACTAATTTTAGGACATTCCAGCATTCAGGGACTTATGCTTAAAAGCCCTGAAGGAAGGCCATCGTTTGAGTAAAATTTAGGAGTTTCTCTGGACCAAGTTTACGGTGTGGAGATGGTAAGATATGATGCGGAAGGAGTAGTGCTCTCCATAATACTCTTTGTATTTGCAGGGAGGCTGGTTGGTGTGGAAATGGAGAAAGGACGGATGGGCATGGCCATTTTTCCTTCTGGGCGGTGCTCACCAATCCATATGACTGCTTGGTACAATTAGAATTCAGCACTTCAGGAGCCATCCATCGAAGCGTTCCAATGCAACTGTTCGTTGATGGCACACCAAGATGTGCCAGATAGCATCCGTGCCATGCAGATGGATTAAGAGAAACTGCACTGTCGAAGTCGCAAATCTTGACAATTGGCGTACCTGCACTTTCCATATCTAGAAGAATATTTGTGGCCTTAATAATATTAAGTTAATATCCCGGTGGATTATATTCTTTTAATGAAGCCAATCCAGATACTACTGACTTTGCAATATGCAACAAAATAGTGGCAGGCATGTGGCTATTTCCTTCAAGCATCAACTTTTCTTTGAGGTCCTGCAGCAACAAAAGCTTAGGTCTTCAAGAACTGGCGGAATTTATAGTGGAATCATCTACTGCCAAGACTACCTGAAGTGTGCCAGTCTTCATATACTCCAAAAACAACATGAGCTGTGAAGCAATCCTGTCTTTTCCAGTTGCTGTTTCTGGCACTAGTTGCAGCTCGTGACCATAAAAGCTTACTATGCATGGATGCTCTCCAATGCTGTAGAGGATATGCAATTCACTCAACCAACGGTATCCACTTTGCTTTAATAAGGAAGCATCACTTGTACTTAATTGTTTCACCTGTTCAATAAAGCATCAAGCTCTGAAAAACTAATAAGAATTTATACAGAACAAGACTAACCTTAGTGGCCAGTGTATGCCCTTCAAGAAGGCATCTATAGACAACAGCACCAGAGGCACCACAACCGATCTCCTCTAACAGCATAGGTGCTTCGCCATGACCATCTGAAACATTTCCCAGACAACCCGGCAATGTAACCCGCTTCAGGGGAAGGTACCTGCAGCTTCATAGCAGTAAGAAGACATGCCCTGGTAAATAATGCTGCCTACATGCATAGTTATTTGGTACAGCCAGGGAGAAGGAAGCTAATCCCACCTCAAGCCAAAGTTTTTGGACAAAATCAATGGAAGCCAGAAGGCAGACAAAAACTCACAAGTCCCAACTTTCAGGTTGGATCATCATTTGGCTCCAAATCTAATATCACAAAGAAGCTTTCAGTTCGTCCTATCCAGTCAATTAAAGGTCCACTTTTGCAACAACTTTATACTAGAGGAAATTGATGAAATTTAAATGTCAGACAATAAGCAATATATTGAAATTAGAACATACCGGCAAAAATACTCTGGATCATCCTCAGGCCGTATATCGAAAGGATGGCATGCATCCACCAGCATGCAGACATCAAGACTATTTTTCTTAACGATAACGATATTCCATGCATGTGATGTATAGTCCAAGTACCCACGAACAACTGCGCAACGTACAGGAGGATTGATTCTGCACATAAATACTAGAATTAAGCAAGACAAGGTCAGTAAGCAACAAGGTTAGCAAGCAACCAAGAGATTCTACCAATAACCTGATTGTAAACGTTTTACCTTGAAAAATAAGGCTCTGTCTCTACAAACACCAAACTGTAATGCACCAAGTGGCAGTGGCACTATATTTGACCTTTGTCTTTGCTTTGCATTGTATATATCCATGTTTGACAAACTGACCAGAGTGTGAGAAGAAGTCTCCAAGGAATTTGAAGTAACATTATAAGCTCCATTTGCCATATTCCAAGTCCTATCTAGACAGGAACATGTCTGTAAGAGCAATTGAGCTGCCACCATGAGCAGTTCTTCTCACCTGTTTCATATTCCATAAAGAATCGCTACCACCAAAGTGGTTAGACACGAAAAAGCAATTACAAGCTCTATGACAATCGTCCATATGTGTACCAAGTGATGCTAGAAACTGTTTTGCCAAAGACACTGTCACATCAGATTATCATCTTTAGACCTGTTCATTTCTCAAAAAGGTTAGGGTATTCCAATTTAAATTGAACTAGATGACCGTTAAGATGCTGATGAACATACCATCCTCCTCACCTGTCAACAAGAATAACTTCCCCTGGTGCCAAGCGTAACCCTTCCTCTTCAAGTTCATCCAGTGGCAGAAATGGATGACCTCTTCCAACATCGTAAAATCCATCATGCATATATTCATCAAACCCACAAAACGATTTTTCAAAGTACTTGTATGAAAGCTTAGAAGAAACACTCACAAGCCTCCTCTTTTTTTATAAGGCTATCACTTTCCCCATTCTCAGAGCATTCCCTGGACGTTTTACTTGAAACAAACATGGCCCGCATCTTCGAAAAGGGGAATCTCTCTGCCACAGAAATAGTAGAATCTCTGTGCTCTTCAAAATTAGACGTTACTAGGGCTGTCTGCAGATTTTTGTTCAAGTGCGGGAAGATCCAAGTTTGTAGTGTTATTGTTATCATCACTATCAGTTTGTATCCTGATCCTCTTCATCACCAATAGGTTCATCAACTTTTTTTACTTCTGCATTCTTCCAAATCTTCAGCACAGCTCTCCAGATCTTGCTCATTGCTACTAATAACTCCCAACTTAGGACCAGTTACAACTTTATAGTATCTGCTTCTAATAAGTCTGTCTTGGCGTGTCTATATTGTGAATCCGTGAACTTGGCTCCTTTACTAGATATTGAAGAACTGTAAATCTTTCTAGAAACTATGGTTGCATTTGAATTTGATAGTCCTACAAGGGACACAAAGCATGATCTTAGAAGTCTTTTGGTACCATCTATCTTACTGATGGCAAAGAGTCACTCCTTACATCACTATGTACCATGAAATTGTGTAGTAAGCTTTCATTCCCTTCAAAATTGCATTTAATCCAAAATGGCACTTCTCAATTCGCTGCAACTTATTGCACTGAAAAAAATAACATAAATAAACAGTCAAAGGCAAGGGCAAAGGGATATGCTCAAGATGAGGCTGAATGTCAATACCCGTGCATCTAGCTCAGAAGGGTCTTCATTGAATGCATCCCAAGAGACTGAAGTGATGTTAGTTTATTGTAAGAAATGTCAATGCTCCGTATAATTGGAAGATCTGTGAGCTCGCTGGGGGAGCCTTACTAGTTTGTTACTTGCAACTTTTAATACTGTCAGAGCCTTTAGTAGACCAATCTCACTTGGGAGCAATTTCAACTTGTTAAATGATAAGTCCAACTCTTAAAGACACCTCAGAGACCCAATTTCAGGTGGTAGACACCTGTTGAACATTATGGAACAAAAATCAATTTAAACGGGCCATTAAAGCATTAATAAATGTGCACTATTACTATCTCAAAAACAGGTTACTCGTCAATGATTCTAAACATTTAACTAAATGGGAAAAAAGGGAATAAAGATTAACCGTGGGAAAACTTTAACTTACGAGATGGAAAAATGACAAATAGCAAGGCGGGTCAAAGATTGCATTTGAGAAATATTAGTTGGTATTATAGAAGCTGAAGGCTTTGGCAGGATCTGATGTAGTTCCAAGGACTTGAGATCAGCTAACTTTTCCAAAGGAAAGATGCTATCAAGCCCAGATGGATGCATTTTCACTTGTAAATGTTCCAGCTCCTGCAGCTCTTCAACTTCTTTTGGCAGATATTTTACATTGTTGGAGAAAATCTTCAAAACCTTCAATTTTTGAAGGCCTTTATCGTATGTGGTACAATCGTAAAAGGTATTGTCAAACACATAACCTTGTTTGATGTCTGATGCATCAGCACAGTTCGATTTTTCAAACAACAAAGCCAAATTCACATCATTCCTTGAGATGTCGATGGAGAGTTCACTTTGAGACATATTCGCAATATGAGAAGAATTCACTTCTTTTGCTGCAAATGGTTTATCCTCTTCATACTGATTATTACTTTTACCATAGCTTCCATCACTTTTCTTAACCGTTCCACGTTTACAAAAAGCTTCTTTCCCAGACTCTGGCACCAAACCATCGTCTTCTGTGTCCAGTGACTGATCATCACTTGTTCCGTTGAACGTCACTACTTGGTCTGCTTTTGATTTTCGACCCTCATCAACTATCTGACTTAACTCTCCTTGCATATTCGTCTATTTAGCTGCAGGCATAAAGAATATTACTTTGCTTCCCAGTTCAAAACGGTATCATGGGCTGGCTTGGCTGGCTTCCTGCAAAGACACGAAATATTATGCCCGCGGCATATTTTCAAAACAATGCTATGAAGCCTACCACGCATCTTCAAATACCTTATCTTCTACATCACAAAACCAGCTCAACAGTACTAAATACTCAAAATTGGCCCTCAGCAACATAATACCTAGGTTGAATTTTGAAATGCTTCAGGTCTACAAGACTGTCACGAGAACTTGAGCAGAAGAAAAACAGTAACGAAATTATACCTGGGTCAATCTGTGGAAGGGAGAGTTGGGGAAACTGGGGCGTGCATAAATAAACAATTTATAAAGAGCAAATGGGACAACTTCATGGCTGCCCACGGCGCTGCCATAGCCAGAAAGTGCGAACCTACTTCCAAACTATCCGTTTTTCAGTGTCATCGTCGAGCGCAGTATATATCGGATGCCGTCATGTTATAACCACGGGCATGTTATAGCCCGCAAAAAAATTACAGGGCATTTTTTTTAGCAGGGTTGCCTTAACCCCCCTGCCCACTTTCTGAGCTATGCCACGTGTCTTGCCACGTCAGCTGTTTTCTTTTTTAGCCGTCCGATTCTTTATTTTTCTGATCGTAGGGTCATGGAAATTAGAAAAGCAAGTATTTGCCTGCCGGAGATCTACCAAGCTTTCGTGGTGGCCATAGCCAACTTTTTTTCTTTCTTTTCTTCTGCTTGGTTTAGGGCAAGTGCTGATGCGTGGCCAGGTGTTACGGATGCTGTTCCTTTGTGGAAGTTGCTGCCATGAAACCCAATCCGCTCCACTGAAGAAGGAATGTAACCATAATCCACTCCACTGAGTTCATTCTGCTCCACCAACCCAATCCGCTCCATAGCCTCGCCATAGCCATCCTTTGACCTAGATTTTTCATGTTTTTGCTTACTGCTCTTGATCAGAGATTTGAAACCCAATCCTTCGAGTTTTTTATTTCCATTTCTTCCTTTTCTTACTTTGGAACATTGCTAAAAGAACATTACGTCGGTGTGGCGGGATCTTTTCGGTTATGGAGTGGCTTCAATTAAGGTCACCCGATTCTGATTTCTAATAGGTCGCGATGCCAATAGATCTGCAAGTTCAAAAGCTAGACTTTATTTATCATAGGAGGTCTTGTGTTCATCATAGCCACCTCCTTCCGTGTTGAGCTAGGATATCCTAAGCCAAATCCTATGGAAGTTATGAAGGGCCTGTTTATTTCTAGATTAAATAGAAGTGGTTCAACGCATTGGCCATCTCTTTCTTTGGGTGCAATGATTATATTGTCTTGATTTAAACCACAACAAGGAACATATCGCGAGTCTTACCAAGGAATAAAGGTATGTATTCGACTAAACCATGCATGTTTGGACACTTTTGCATCAATGATATTATTGTCCTTGTAAGATGTATGGCGGAAGCTAGCCTCCATGTTGTTGTTGACCTCTATTGCCTTCATATAATGCACGGTGGTTAGAGGATGTTGTGAAATATTTTGCAATTATTTATCGTGCCATTTGGATAGCTATGATCTTTATGCTCCGCTTGTTAAAAAAATTTGCTCATCATGTAGGCTTGATGGTCTAACTCTAAGCTTGTAGTGTTAGCTCTTTTTATTTTTAAATCACGGTAAAACTTGCAAATTCAACATGGCTGCAAGTTCCGCGATTTGTTATCAAGGTTCTTCTGTTGCTATGCAATTATAGATCAAACCTTTTTGTCCTATGTGGAGCAGGATGGCTCTGGATACTACTTCTGGAGAGTGCATCATCATTGTTAAGTGGCTTTTACGATCAATATATTTTGTTATTTACGTAAACAGACAATTTGTACCAAATAATGACCTATCTAATGAAGACAGAAAAGCGTGTGGACTTAGACTTGAATTACACTCCATTTTTATTGCGGGTAAGTTCTTTGTAGCCTTTCACTAGAAAATAACCTGTACATATGAAGACAAGATAAAAGAACAGAGACATATGTGGGATATAGTAAAGCATTTGACAAGAGGTCCCATTTTTCAATATGTCTATTTGTTTGGGTGTGTGCCTACCTTATGGGCATGTCTCATATTGTTTTGGCAAAAATAAAAGTACATTTAGCGATGGCTGTCGGGGAAGAGGGTGCACCGGCTTGTATGGTGGTTCTAAAAGTATGTAGTATACTCATGTAAGATTTCTTTGAATATAGATGTCCAGATGAGTGATGGATTTATAAAGGTCTATTCCTTTCCTAGGCTTAGAAATTACAATGCATTTTGGGTCCTTGCTTATTTGGAAAATTTGGAGGTGAAGGATACTAATAATGCGGCATGGCTCCTTTGTATATAAGATCCGGTTCTAAAAAGCCCGAGTGGTCACTAATTTTGTAGGTCTTCTCATTCAATAGCAATTTTAGTTCATTGGGTGAAGACTTGTCGCCTTCTCTGCTCCCTCTTGTATATCATTTTCTATTATTGACTATTCTCATCTTACTTTTTGTGATGCATATTCTTTTGAGGAAACAAGACTTTCGGCATGACTTAGGCGAATCCATAAAATCATATGTAGTCCCTAATACATCTTCCCACCTGTTCGATTATACACTTCATTATGTTGAATTGCTTCTTCACTTGGGTTATCTTCAAATGCAAAGTTCTCTTACAATTTAATGCGGACGATGGTCACAAGATTGAATCCTGACAAAATCTAGTCTTGTAGAATGTATTTACGGACTCTATTGGTAACTAAACACAATATAATTTGCTAATATAATATTGGATATGGTTAGTTGGGTTGGGTGTTAACTATGTTGTTGCTTGAGATGGTTCTGAGATATCTTTGCCCTATATAACCAACAATTGGCTTCATTTTATGGTGATTATGATGCATTTGAAGAAAAAGGGCCATAGGTCTTTGAAGGCACATGAAAGAAGTTTGTCAAATCTATTCTGTTGTAGCCCTTGTTAGATTTTCGAAACATGATCTATACATGGTAAATAATACACACGACACCACGTCTTTGTTGTTGGGTAAGTTTACTTTCGGATCATAACTTTTTAATTGTCATATTGTACTAGGTTTGCAAAAAAGCAGCACAAGCTTGAGAAGAAGACCCAATAAAAATAAAGAAATCAAGCTTGGCTTGGATTGATATTTTGTTTGCAGGCATAGAGCAAATTAAAGAGGAATATGGTTACAAAGCTTGTCAAACCTGGCCAGGTTGGATTTATGTATGCACAACAGAAATACTTCTCTCTTCTGACAGTTACTTATTGAAAATTGGCCTAGTTGAACATATCCCAGAATGTGACAAAAACTATTGAGCTTTCTTGGGTAATGCTAAGGAGCACACGACATAGTCGTTTCTTTTTCATAAGAGGGCAGCACAGTAGTATTTTGCATGACAATCATAAACATCTAGAGACTTCATTTTATCATATTCATATGTGATTTTCTATTATGCTTGTAACTGAATAATGTACGCTGGGGATGTGACTTTCTCCGTTTGGATATGCCCTGAAGCATGAGCAATGCTGCAAGCCTAAAGACAAGCCATTTTAATAACATATACAAGACATTTGGTTCATTTTCAATATCTGGTTGTCATAGTTTCTTGTAAAAGTAAATATATTACATGTAACAAATCTTTGTAGGCCTGAATTAAAGGGTGCTCTTTGCTGCAAGTCCTTTGAGAATGACAGTCGCCATTCAATGTTATAACTTTTGAGTGATAAAAACCTTTATGGTATGCAAGTGCTCTTGGAAACGGTTAACCAAATAACAATAAGAATATTACCGCAGAGCCTCGTCTTATGATGAGTACCGTCAGAATATGTTGATCGAGCAAAGTAGCACGACACTTTAGATTGAAGAGATGGTATTTATTTCTAGGTTGATATGATTGCACATATCAAAGGAAACAAGGGACATCAATTGCATATTTTACAAGTAAAATTGCACATCCCCGATCTTATACTATCTATCTATCTACAACACGAAATCAATTATTATCTATCAACACCTGATTTGTCAACAAAGGTACTATTGTGGTGGCTATAAAACCCTCTATAGGACCGCCCATGAAAAGATAAATACAAAGAATCAACAAAACTTAAATCGTTGCTCCGTACCACGTTGCATTTAAAAATAAGCTTAGCCAAAGTAACTTCTCTATCCCCGCCCTAACCTTCACCCCAACCCTGCAATTCTGCTAGTTTTTAGCAGGGTTGCCTAACCCGAGCTGCCCGATTTCCTGCAATTCTAGATATGCCACGTGTCGTGCCACGTAAGCTAAAACAATTCATGTCCATTGGATCTTTTATTTTCGGCATCAACGGTTCTGGAAATTCTAAAAATCCAGCAATTTCTTTCCCACTTGTTAGATGCAGCCGACTTCCTTCTCCACGGCGCATGCATCTGCATCCTTTGTAGCCATGGGAACCACGTTTTTTGCTTAAGAGGAGGCAGCCAAAAGTGTAATGGCGTAAGGCGGCCGGCGGAAGCAACCCATTTGATTTCGACGAGGTCAAGTCTACCAAAAGCTCTGGATTGACCACCATGTTAGGTGCTTCTATTCGCACGGATTTCAACTGCAGCAGATCATTCAGATACAAAGTTTGACAAAATGATTTTCAGGGTTTGATCCTGGGCTGCCTAATATACCAGGAAAATTTATTCTAGAAGATATGTTTGAAATAAACATGGAAAAATTAAAATGGTTTTCTAATGATCTGGTTTGGTGAAGAGTTTTTGCATTCTATCTTCTGGCAGAGGTAGATTGAAACACTTTTAGGGCATCGAGGAGGCGTGTCTTAATACCACAGGCAGTCATTGAACTGTGAGTAGCCTCACCACGTTTCTGACATAACTAGATTCCATCGGAATGGGATTTGCATTACTGCACCACGTTGACTTCCAGTGCTCGACAATGTAAAGTCCTATAGGAAGTGTTAGATTTTGAGCTTAACCTCAATCATATCAATGATAAAAACAAACAAGCATACCTTATCGTCTTGGGGATGAAGGTAAGGTTTTTCTTCATCCGCTTGCGCATGAGCTTAGAAACCATATTTAACATGCTACAATTCTTCTATTTTTGCATGCTTACGTTTTTCTTATATTTTGTTTTATTAGAAATTCATGAAGTTATAGTTTTGGTGAGCGGTTCTCTTATTACATATAAGCCTGAGACAATAGCATGTCAAGGCCCAATTTTGTGCAGGCATAGATTTTTGTCAAGTGCCTTTGCCACAATATGCCACGTATTCCAGCATATTAGTTTTGGGGTCAAAGATAAAAATTCTAATCCTTACTGACTTACTGACATGCTAGAGAATAAGATTTTCTTCGTTGTATACAAGGGCAATATGGCAAAGTAAAATAATGGGTATATTGCCAGCAAATGCAATAAAAAAGATTGTCTATTGATAACGTTACTTTGGGTAGCATCCTTTTTACATGTCATGAGGATCTTGCTGCCATGTCTTTTCTTCTATCAGTCAAGGCTATGGGATCACCACCAACATTAGAGCACTATAGGCTGTCGATTAACATCTTTAGGCTGATGGGATGGTTGGATGATCTTTGTCAAGCGGCATCATCAACGGGCGTTACGTGAGGATACATTTTTACGATTAGATGCGGAACTTATGTTGACCTAAGCCAAGCAACATGCATTGTAACCTACTTGCTGAAGATGTTCCAGAAGGTGATATCTTTATGTCAGTGGCTTAACCAACTTCTTCGTCTTTGTCTGCAAAATAAATAATATTCTGTTGACAAATCCAAGACAAAGCACACAGGGTTCTTCATCAACAAAGAGAAGTTGAACGTACTCTTCCTCTTGTGCCAATTAATGCGTTTCACATTGCTTATGGTCGTTAGAAGCCTTTTTAGTCTTATTTTTTCTTCTTCTTTTAGGCTTTTGTTACAAGTATATCAATCTTGTTAATTTGAAAGTTTCCGGTCTGGAGAAAAACGTTTTTGGATTTTTTTTAGCAGATTTTTCTATGGTTGTGGGGCTTTTTGTTGCCGGAAATAAAATCCGATTTGCCAAAAATCGAGATTTCATTTTAATATTGCTCTTTCCAATCAATTTGTCCCCATTCAATTTTTGACATGCTTATGCTACGATTATAGGCCAAAAGTCATTCCACAATCAGAGGCAGAATTCGGATCACATCACCAAGCTTGCTAAATAGACTTTTGATTAGTCCAATTTTCTGCTTTCTAGCATGGACGAAAGACCTAATATGGCTACGCTGGGTATGGGTATTCGAGGGCAGAATATAGATCCCCATAAAATTAGCCCTTTGAGGTACAGCTTTATTGTTTGAGGCTACCAGAATTGAAGAAGTTTGCAGACGTTCTGAAAGGGATAAGGAATTTTTTTTGGCAGCATGCGCACCGAAAGAGTTTCTATCTTTGGGCAATTTTTTTCTTTCAGCATGTCGACTTGCATGCCAAGATTCCTGGATAATCTTCTCATCCCTCTGGTTCGTACAATTTTGCATACAGGAGGATCTGGGTGGCAATTTTGAGCCTCCTTTGCTTTTTCTTTTTTACCTTTCAAAATACTTTTCCCTTGCAGTTAAGTATTTCTACGTTTTGTTTATGATGACTTGATCATGTTTTTCTTGGCCAAAATGCAGGTTACAAAAACGTCCATGATTTCCTGCTCCTGCCTTGCTTCATTTCATAACCTTGGAATATGGATTGGGGCTTATATTATCAGCATTTCTATCAAGCAAGCAGATTGTTGTGGGAAATTTGGATCTTACACAATTTTACCATTGCGGGTGGCAAAGCTTTGGAAGCAAAACAGCAAAGGGTTGTATTTCTTCTTTTTGAAATTTTAGAATACAATCTGCGCAACTTATTTTGCAAGCATTAACAGGGCTCCTTTGTGTTGTTAAGGCGGCATAGTGTAAAACTAGGACTCTTCATGATCACGTCAAAATCTGGAGCAGACTAGGTATTGGTTTTAATCTTACATGTACTTATCACTTTACATTTATAAAAAATAGAGGCTTAGTGAGTGCAGCGTAAGCTTAGTCAGACCAAATAGATTTGCTGGAGATTCCTAGAGCGAGGCATGTTTTTTTATTGTGTTGTTAAGATTATGTAATGTGAAGCACCTGTTTATGATCGCATAAAATCTGGAGTGGGAAAGGTTTCAATTTTACATGTACTTATCACTCTGCTTTTAAAAAATAGACGTGTAGACCTAAACTTGGGCAGATAAAATACATGTTCTATAGATTCCTGCAACAAACTGCACACTTGACATCTCTCATTGACCTCATTTCCTTTTGCAAATAATATTTCCTTATTGTAGTGAATAAAATGCATTATTGCGATCATAACAGCAATGCTTCAACATTGAATGGTTACAATGAAGGTACAAAGCATTGAGTTTAGACTGTAGTATGATTGCCTACTTCTATTCTATTTCTATTCTATTCTAGATTTACTGTAAAGGATATTATTGAGTTCAAGCTATACTATTCTTCTAATCTATATTAAGAAGCAAAGCTCTAAATCTTTCACCAATCAGATGACGTCTGCTTTAGTTTCTAAGTAACGAATTTGGAGTTGTAGTCCTGCATGAGTATGGATAACTTGGAATGCTTGATCATGTTTCTTTTCCTTTCATGCTTTATGTGATACCAGGAATATCACTTGCTTTGACGTTCTATTGCATGCATTGGAGCAGGTGTCCAATATTAGGTAATAATTTTGTCTCCCTATGTAATTTGAGTCTATCTTAGTTAGAAAGATTGGAATTCACTTAGAAGTTCACTCTTCAACGGTCTAAACACTAAGTGTCTATTCAATACAATCTGAATGTTATTGTTCTATTTCATTTTGATGTGTGTGGCTATCTTTCTCTGCATGTGTTTATTTGAGAAAAACTCATGAGGGCATAGTGCTTAACCTCATTCTGATATTTATACATGTTGCTGTTGATTAAAACATACCATGTTGTCTTCCAATGTATGTTGCAGTCAAATGAGAGACAGAAACGAATAGTTGAAGCGCACTGTAATTTGGAGGAAAAAGACTTACGAAGCTTTCAATTATTTCTTGGTTTGCGTGTGCCATCTTCTATCTTTGGAGGTAAATATAAGGGTTTGCACAACTAGCATCATAGGACGTTTCATGCACATCTTTCTCCTTTCAAATTGCTTATAGTGATCCCTATGATACTCTTATATTTAATTGAAGATTGGCAATGTCTTGCCATGATTGAATCTTCCTATTAAATCTTATTGAAGCTCTTATTCCTTTTCTGGCTTCGTAAGATTTCTATCTATTGAAGACCCGTCTAAATTTGTGTATTATTTATCCTCTTCAGTTTTTGCACTCTGGTGTTGTTATATTCTATTACTGCATGTTAGATCAACTGTTCCATTCTTAGTTTCAGTCTGATGTGCTAATTGCTACATGAAAAACATTTGAACATTGCATAGCCTTCTATTCTAAATATTGACTAAAAAAGTGCTCTATCAATTGAACAACCAATTTAGTACTTTTTGAAGAACAAAAATATAGAATCCGGCATTCTGAGCATGCCTATTGGATGCTTGCAGGCATCTGACTTCTACCATTGTACTAAATGATTATGTCTATCATGTGACCACTATTTTTAGTTTGAATGTTGCAGATTGTTTAGGCTTGAGTGACTTGCTTGCTCAAAACAAAGCTTCGATTAATTGGTAGCTTGATTCAAACAGACTTTAGGAACTGCTTTAATGATTCAAACACATTGGATGGTGGTTTAGATGCTATCATTTTCAAGATCAGCTTCAGTAATCTACTTGAAAGAATTGTCTCAATCTGTAGGATTTCTCGCACATTCCAGTGCTTATAGTCTACGTATTCTTGACTGCTAGATGCTAAGCCCCAAGTTTATCTTATTCTATATGTTTCCATCTTCCAAGTCTCTCTACTACATATATACATTCATGGCCCTATTAACAACCTTCGAAATTGAATTTTATCAAGCTAGATACAGCATGTGCAGATGCAAATGAGGGAAAGAATAGGAGTTAGTCGGTCTGCACGGACTGCTACAGATGCAGATGCCAAACTCCAAATTTATCTTATTCTATATGTTTCTAGTGTCTCTACTGCTTACATACATTTATGGCCCTATTGACAACCTTCAAAACTGAATTTCATCAAGCTGGACATAGCATGTGCAGATGCAAATAGGAGTTGGGCTGCACAGACTGCTACAAAAGCAATTTAAGCATGCATCTGGTAAGTTTCCTTCCCCAAGGCTCCTCTCTCTCCCCTTTCCTTCTATCTCAGTGATCAGTTTTGCAACATCATCATAATGCATTCACTTTAAATGGCATTGTTGAGGCTACTATACATGTTATAGTTTACTGTATTTTCCATTTACTAGCTTTCTTATAGCTATCTGCCATACATAGTTCTGGTAGACAAAGCGGATGGACTAGAAGGGCTTGTGCAACATACACCCTGTTCACATGACTGAACTCCTCTCATGACATTTTTAGGCAAGCACCTCTTTCTCCAACCCCCTATTATTTCATGAGTTCTATGCCAAAACTCTTAATATATCATATGATGCAGCTTATAACCTGATAAGCTGCTCAGATTTCTATAGTTTCTACTGCCTTTGAGGCATCTCAACATCTCAAATGTTTGGTGCAGGTAACTTGCTATTCCATGATGTTGGATGCTCACTTTTGTTATAGGTGCACACAAAATCCAAAGAAGGACGAGCCTCCCAGGAAGCTTAACTGTTGGAGTCTCTTACAGATCCCAAATAGCACGATAGCCATTCAAGATATAGCAATGCTTAACTCGAAGATGACAAGTTGATGTTTGCAGAAGCATAGAAATTGTATATGTTTCGGATGTATGCTCATTTGCAAACATTAGATAAGTCAACATTAAGAATACATCACCATCATGAGCTCCACAGTTAGCTCTGCTGTAAGCGTAAATTTATTAGGACGAGGTATTTAGATCTTACAATTGTGTTTGTAACCAGACCTATATATTACCTTATGTTGCTTAATTTATTTGCATGTGAACAAGCTAATATTTCAACTTATTCACAGGTCCACAAGCTGGCTAAGAAACAGTATGCAGCATTCTGCGTCAACTGAATTAACAGTGGTGCAGATATGGATTTTTAGTCAGTGAACTAAGTATATTCTTAAAGCTTTATATACCGTGTTGTCCCATTGAAATGTGGTGAACTTTTGCAAGCTTGATTAATGTGTTACCTAATCATTTCTCTCGCATGGAAATCGACGGGTTGTTGCTAAAGGGACATTACTCCAATGTAGTTAGCCTTAAGTTGAAGGTGTATTTGGCTGACTCAGGCAAATTAAGATAGGTGGGCAGATATGTCGAGGCAAATCAAGACAAGCATGCAGATCACATTGTACAGTTCTTTATATTGCATAATGAAGGTAACTGTAGCCTTAAGTTGAAGGTGTATCTAGCTAACTGAGTCCACTAGTCTTTTGTCGTGCACAACTTATAGCTCAATTTTAAGTGTACGATGGTTAAAGCTTTAGCATTTTGCAAGGAAACTAGGCAGAAGATAGTTTTGATTTTCTAAAAGGTTGCAGTTTCAATATGGCATGGATCCAATGTTTTTACATGGGGATAACCGCATGCATGAAGTTAAAACATTTCAGAATATGTCCTCAGACCTTAAGTGCATGAATCTAAAGGCTTCAGCATTTTGCAAGGAAACTAGGCCGAACATCGTTTGATTTCCTTCAAGGTTTGCAGCTTCAACAAGATATGGACTTGGACCCAAAGGTTTTTACATGGGGATAAATGCATGCATGAAGTTACATTCCAAAATATGTCCTCGGACGTATTATTAGATTTTAAAACCTATAAGTAACCATTATCTGTGCCATAGCCATGCTGCCAACATTTAGGGCAATTCAAAATATCAAACTTACCCTTTAGAGACAATTCAAGAAGGATTCAAAATCACAAAGTACACATAGTCAGGGATGCACTGTGATGAAAATAATTAGCCATTTATTGAGCAAAGAAAAATAATTAGCCATTTATTGAGCAAAGAACAACTTCTAGGCTTCAAAGTTTGATGGTTGGTTGCATATTCTTTGTAATATATTCTTTGTACAAATTTTTGGTTGCATATTCTTTGTAATATATTCTTTGTACAAATTTTAATCTAAGTTTGTGGATGATATTTTACTTTTAACATTTTAGCTTTTAAAACTGTAAGCAACCATTATCATTGCCATAGCCATCTTTGCCTTAGCGCTTGGGGCAATCAAAATATCAAACTTATCGGGAGGATTCAAAACCATAAAGTATACATAATCGGGGGATGCACTTTGATGAACCCAACAATTAGCGATTTGTTGAGCAAAAGAATACTTCTAGGCTTCAAAGTTTGATGGTTTGATTGCATATTCTTTGTATATATATTCTTTGTAAACATATTCTCAGGTACAAAATTCTCATCAAGTTTGTGGATGAAATTTTACTTTCTTTATCTGCAATCTGTAAATAAAATAAAACTTAGGCGTGAAAAGAGTGTTATGTTAGCTTTATTATGCGTGTCGGTCCCAACACTCTAAAAAGCGTGCCAAGGGATTGGAAGACACATTTATGTGCACAAGAGGCTCGAACCACATTACTCTTCTTGGACTGAATAACAATGTTCTCTAAGCGATATATATATTCTCTATTATCCTATTGCTTATGTTGTGTTTGGACATATATGGAATATGTAGCATAATATGAGGGGTTTTCTTTGTGTTTTGTCACGGTTTTCACAAAGGTTTTTCTAAGATTTCATGGCGTATTTGAATGGATGTACTAATCGTACATCTAGAGTGCATCATTTCTTAGTCGTTGATTTGTTTTTTTTTTTTTCAAAGGTCCAACATCGAAGGGCTCACAACAAAAGCCCTCTTTTTATTTTAGTTGTTATTTTTTGAGTTTGGCATGCAAGCATCGTGCCATCGTGTTTTTAGGGTTAGGAAGAGAAATCATGTTTTATCATGTTTTGCATCTTTGAGCCCGTTCTTTGTTTTTGAAATTTGAAGGCATAGCGAAGCGAGCAAACTTTGAGCAGTAGATCCATAAAGAGTAAAATCTGTTTTCCCGGGCTAATCAATTTTCTTTTTGGGCGGGAAGTTATGGCGCTCTCTGCTTTTCTTAGGCGAACATCGGCATACTTTCCTTGGCGCCAATGGTTCGGGGAAGAGTCCCGAAGAACCGGATCCGGAGGTGCGATCGCATTTGAAGAAGCGAGGATCGGAGGTGCAAAATCTGAAAAAGCGGATCGAGGATCGAGAGGTTAGCTATGGTGCATAATTTGAAAGATTCAGGTTTTCTTTGTTGTGCGGTCGGCGATAACAAAGAGACTCCTTCGGGGTTTCTTTGTGGTGCATGTTTGTCCGGAGTTGCGGGGTGTTCTTGCCATTTGCTTCTTTTATGGATCTTTGCTTGCAAAGATGATATCTACAAACCACGGATCGAAAAAGCAAACTGAAACTCCTTCCTTTCACGAATCATAAAATCGTAGCTGCTCCTCGCTTGCTTCGTTTTTCATATTTATAGCTTCATTACGCTTGCATTGCTTAGTAGGGATCTTGCCTTCATCATTGTTCTTAAGAGAAAACTCGGCTTCATCTTGCATCTGTATATCTGCTTGGGGTTTTTCCTTATGGTTCGTAAGGAGCTGAAGTATCTCAACTATCTGCGCTTTTTATAAGTTTACTTCGGTCTAAATCGGGGCATTTATTCTGTTTTGTGCATTCTCCATAGCACATACAAGGGGTATTTATCTGTTAGTGCATTCTCCATAAGCGCATGCAAGGTTAAAGTGGTTGTAATTGCTTATCAGGTTGAAATTGCTTAAGAAGAAGAACAAAGGTATCTTTATTTTAGGTTTTACGAGGAAGGAGAGGAGAGGATTTCGTGGTTGTAATTGCTTATCTATTCTATTCTAGAAGAAGGGTGTTTCCGTTTTGGTCAACCTGGAAAGGCGGAGAAGATGATCTTGTGGGTGTGCTTATCGAGGGACCGACTATTCAATTGGAAGCGGAACTATTGAGGAAATTAGAGGAATTGATTGGCAATTGGTAATTGGTGTTTTCTGGAACTTTTGTATGCGGCTTTTTAATGCGGTGGAATATGATATTAGCCTATTTTGGATCTCCGAGAATGATGCTGACATAGCATCTCATAGTGTCTTGTAGTAAATATTTTGAACCTTCACTAATGTCTATGGGTAGTTATAGAAAACCTCAAGCCCTAATGAAGTTCCTTGGCTTTCCATCAAAAGCTATTTTTTACAAGAAAATTCTATATAGTAATGGCTTAGGGAATTGATGCTACCCATGCAAGACATGTTGATTTGGCATTTATGCTATCTTATTACTGGTTTTTGGGCGTTAAGGACTCTGTGTATCTACGTATTGAATAAGGCAACCATGAAGAGGACTCAGGGTTGCGAGAAAAAGGACTAGTCTCGAGCTAAAAAGTATAAAAAGTAAGCAAAGCGGATGGCCATGGATAGCCCTTCCCAATGTTTGGCCCGTTGAG
The DNA here is from genome assembly GCA_021234155.1 of Isoetes taiwanensis. Taxonomy (NCBI): domain Eukaryota; kingdom Viridiplantae; phylum Streptophyta; class Lycopodiopsida; order Isoetales; family Isoetaceae; genus Isoetes; species Isoetes taiwanensis. The sequence goes on along the minus strand of JAJEKV010000110.1, from coordinate 683,167 downwards.
TTCGGTCCTATAGTTGGTTTAAAGCGTGGAAGAATCAAGCACTTCCTACTTCGGCTTGAATTGAAGAAACTTGGCAACAGCGTTTTTACTTTAAAGGTATTTGCTTTTTTTTTTTATCTTGTTCATTCTTCTACTCCTTTACCGGAAACATCACTCTTGCAATTTGATGTCTAGAAAGAAGTCTTTCCTGTGATTTCAATCTGTTTTATTATATCTATCTGTATCAACAAGAAATTTTGATGTGCGAAAGCGGGCATTGGCTTTAAATTTCTAAAATAAAATGCTTTTATAGCATATATAATTATATTACATTATACTCATGTTTCATTTTACTATATACCCTTTTTTTTCTTAATGCTGCATATTACATAACACATATTGCTACATGTTTTAAATGTCTTTTATATTCTCACGTCTGTTGTTTTTTTTTTATGGCCCGAAGGGCCAAAAATTTTATTATAATAACCAACACATAACTACCATTGACATTAATAAATATAACCATTGGATCCAACACATTTTAAAATTAAAATCCCCTTAAACCCCTTTGGTTTGGGTGCATATTCGCGAGGGGGTGGCGTAAGGCGACCGAGAGCCCTCATAATTGTATTTTTGCGTCTGAAATCAACACCATATAGTATTCGGTTGAAATCATATAGTATTTTGCGAATCTTATTATCTGATTATACCAAATCTTGTACTTGCATACCCACAAAGCGAGGAACTTTCGTGCGGTGTAGATTAAAGAATAAAGGGCGAATATGCCAATCCGGCTCTCTCGATGCAGGAGTCACCCCGTGTGAATATGCACCCAAACCAAAGGGGGTTTAAGGGGGATTTTAATTACAACTGAGGTGACCGGACTCTCGCTAAAACATTGGATTCCCAACTGTATAATTTGACATCGAGTCCCACTCCATATTAAACCTTATCCCCCTCCGCATACATAGTCAGATCATACCAAAAGGTTCTATTCCAAAGAGTTAAACACAATCCATTCCCAATCATCACTTAGATCACTTGCATCTCTATCCAATAAAAACACAATGCAACTACGAAACAACCACCCCTACAAATTACTACTAAAAGCCCGGAAACCTTATTGGGCACCATAACTAGTTTCTTGAGATTCGGGACACATAGTTTATAAACATGTCAAATGTGTAACGCCTAATTTCTTTCCTGCTGCAGTACTAGATACTAAAATAAACAGTCTTGTCGGATACAAGGAGCTATGATCAGGAAAACAGAGAACGCTTTTGGCATTATTACAACGGTACGTGTTATTTGTTAATTTGGCTAATCTTTTGGTCTTTTAGAGAAGTCCAGCATTTTAACATGGTTTATCTTCTACATTTCTGATGGATGGCATACGTGTTACAGAGGTACCTAAGAAGGGATCAATATTTGCATTGCAAGTAGGCAACCTAAACGTTACCTTGTTTGGCAACATGTTGTTCATGTGCAGCTTCCATTCCCAGGCAAACAAAAGTTGAATGACACTATTAAACCATAGGTGCAGGTTCCTCTCATTGGCTTAAGTACAAAAAAAATTCTTTGGTCTAGGATATCTGTTTTATTTTGCTATGTGGTCTTGTGCCACTTGAAATCTTGCAGTTGGAATCTCAAACAATGCAGAAAAAGATCACAAATCAATAACAAATCAGTTTTTATAAATATTGTTCCAGTCATTTTGCGTGTCATGGATATTGATTACTAATGCAAGCAACTGGACTTAAGTGGCCACATTATCGTGCTTGAGGATCTTGCATTTCACACAATTATATTGTCACAAACTTGACAAGGAAAGCTTTGCTCTGAAGCTTTAATGAAATTGGAGGCACCTATTGTATCATCTCCTGGAAAAGATGAGATTGGACACATAGAACTCATGAGACTTTGCTTGAGATAAATAAAGTCTCATTGTAGCTAGAATAGACATAACTGCTAGCTGCAATAGATTTATAAGAAAAGAATGTGCTCTGATGAGCACAATCAAGGATTCGTGTTTTTGCAAGAACCATGTTCATGACCATGTTTTTATAAGAAAAGAATGTGCGCTGATGAGCACAATCAAGGATTCGTGTTTTTGCAAGAACCATGTTCATGACCATGCTTTTAAGATCACTGAAACAAGCCTCTAAGCAAGTGCCATCTTTCAGTAAGCAATATCCCAGATGTTGACATTGAGCATAAAGCATAAGGCTTAAATTGACTCACTATCAATATATATAAGTTGCAAATCAGCAATTCCAAGGGTTTCTTTGTGGCCTCGTAAATAGTAGATAGCTTGGTTCGAAATGCTGGGAAAAAAATCCATCGCTGCTATGAGAATACTTCCCATTAATTGTATCCAGAGTCAACATGCCATTTTTATATATTGCTCTATTGCAGTCTTTTTAGAGAACAACAATAAAGGCTATGGCATAGGCTTCTTTCTTTTAGGCTTATACAGGTAATGATGGCCTGCTATAGAAGTCGTAAGTATAAGGATGGATCTGTATTTTGCCTTATCGTGTGTTATCTAATTTATTATGGCAGGGTTTTGGTCCGGGCTGGAATTTTTTTCAACTTCAAGATGTGCCTTCCTTGACAAATCCATAGCAGAAGTGACGTTAAGTTCTCAGCAAATTAATTTTTGCTAATTGTTGCATCCTATCAATTTCTAGCTCCATGTTTATACAATCTTGCTAACGGCTTGTTTTCAGGGTTCTCATGGCCTTTTGGCAAGAAACCATGGTAAAATTGGATCTATATAACAAGAGTTTCAGCCATACAATAATTGCAAAGCAAGGGTTTATGCTTGATGCGACAACTCAGACCGCAGCAAAACAATAAGTCAATTTCATGCTGGAAGATGGCATAAGGTCCACAATTTATTGCTTGCGAATCTGGATACATCTGCCTAGTATTCTTATTATGGCTTCGGTAAATTGCTATCTTCAAGACCCTAAATTCAAACAATATATTAGTTAATGTGCAATCCCTTGTTTTTATTTTTATGTGCTAGAAAATCGGGATGTACATCTAGAAGGACACTGTAATGTTTTTAGTTTAATATAAACACCCATGCCTTGGGCTACCACCATCTTGGTCAATATTGTAATTAACATGTGGCGAGTTCTTTGGGCATTGGGACTATTCTTTGGATTAATGGAAGTTCAAATATTTATCCTAAACATTGGATGCTCAAGCCTCGGCTATAATCATCGAACATTTGAGCTAAAGGTTTCAAAGCAAAGCATGATTAATAACAAGATGGCTCTTCCATCTTTAAGAACAAAGTGCTAAAAAGCACTATGGATTGCCCTTGATGCCATGGGCAATGGTGTGCTTTAACGCAAGCTTTTAAAGAACATAAACAAGTTTATGTTCTATGTATTAATGCGAAAGTGATATTTGCCAATCACGATAAATGACTTCGAACCAAACAAAACACTTTTGATGTAGCAACAATTGCACACAAGGAAAGCATTAAATGCTCATTGTTTATTCATACCAAGCACAACAATCTCCTAAAATTTCATATTTCTTAAGAGACAGCCAAAGCAACAACTCCAACAAGAAGGAACAAAGTTACATGTACCTATGTAATGGACATGCACCACAACAATGACAGTACTAGCTTTCGCTATTACAATAAATTTATCGCGGCCGCCAACATTTCTCTCTATCAATTTTCATGTATTAGGGAAGCGACTTCCCTCTACTAACTCATTTACTAATTAGAACTCTGTTTGCCCTAGATTCTATGAAGATTTCCTTAGGTTCCATATGGATTCTTCTCGTACGATTCCTCTAGGTTCTCGAAGATTCTCTTATGATTTTGTTAGGTTCTTGAAGATTCTATAAAGATTACCCCAAATTCTCTTAAGATTCTGATGCATTCTCTGATAATCTATGAAAATTCCCCTAGATTCTCTAAGATGCCATCAAGATCCTCCTAGATGCTCTAACTTTCCTCAGATTTTCTTAAATACCATGAAGTTCTCCAATACTATATAAAAGTTCCCCTAGATTCTCAAAGCTTCTATGAAGCTTCTCTAGGATTCTCTAAGATTCTATAAGGATTCTTTTAGATTCTCTTAAGATTTGTCTAGATTCCTAAAGATTCTCTCAAGATTCCTCTAGATTCCCTCAGATTCTAGGAATATTTCACATAGGTTCTCCAAGATTCCATGAAGATTCTCTATTTCGACTACATTGGCTATAATGGCATTGAAACAATGGCAAATTACCAGTTGTTGGAAAGCTCTCGACGAGGGGAATCTAATGGCATGGGGCCTCCTTAATCTGACTCAACCATTGGTGGCTTGTTCTTTTGCAAGCGGTGATTTCGTTGAATACGGATGTCATGGCTCTGCCGGGGTGGTGATGGGGTCGATTGAGCCTCATGGCTTGGGGCTGAAGCCAAAGGGATATGGCGAGGAGAAAGAATCCTCGGCACAAAGGGGAAGAAGCGGGTCACCGGCATGCATGAAGACACGAGGTATGTAGGAAGTGGCATGCAATTGGTGGCGAGAGAGGGAGCTCTTGGAATCCCCGCCGGTTGAGAGGTATGTGGATTGTTCTTCCTCTCAATATAGTGCGAGATCCCAATAGATTGTGTTTTGGAGACTCGGTCTTGATTCCATCAAGCATGCCCCCTTTTAGGCCTGGATGCGTGATGCCCTCTTCCCTAGCGCTTGGGAAGGGATAAACTTGCTGGTGATGCACCCTCTTCTAGGGTGCATATAGCTGATATGCCTCACGGGGTTCCCACGGATACCTCTCGGGATGCGGCGGCAGCCCCAACTCTGTCTTGACTGGCGGAGCAATGACCTTGTTGCGCATCACTCAGCCATGGTTTTCAGATTGGATCAAGCGGAAGGCTCCGGAGTGTAGGACTGCCCGTGTTCAAGAGGCTCTGAAATTTGTGGAGGATCATCACTCTGTTGACTGCGGTGGCTCTTCGGAGACTCCATGGATAGATATTGATCATATCGGGCATGTTGGACCATTGAGAATCTAGTTTCATTTGCAGTATTGGGCTACTTCACGGGTTATATATTGGACACGAGGAGGTTTAGCTCTTGCTTGCCGGACATTTGAGGCGGATTGGTTTGCCAGTATCGGTCTCGAAATTCCTACCAAATAATTTCTTCATAATCATGTTTGAATTTTGAGTCTTAGATGCGGCAATTGGCTAGTCGGGGTGGATACTTTGGGTGAATCATATGTGTTGTATCGATATTATACTCGGCAATGTCCGGTAGTTCTTTGACAACGGTTAAAATCTGTGTTGGTTCAGTTCGGGATCTTCCTCGATCGATGGTGCTGATTTCTTGGTTTCTATGGCTAATGGCACGGGTGTATATTTGGCTCATTCTATTAATGCAGTCCCCAAGATGCGTGTTGCTCTGCCTTTGCCTTTGTGCCCACTTCTCTTCGGTCGCGTAGTGGTCCACGGCATTTTCTCTTCGATTGAAGCTTTTGAATGGCCACGAGATCCGGCGGATGTTTCCATCTATTGTGCTACCATCGACCACATTGATGATCCTGGCGGTGCTGATGATGTGGTAGGGGTTGCGGGTGCTTATCACGGGGCCGAGATTCCCCTGTTCTGAGGCAGCATGAGGCGAGAGGACTCCGTGGTCTTGATGAGTGGGTTGGGCGAGGTGGTGTGGTTGGGAGAGGTGGTGTGGGGCGAGGTAGAGGCGAGGGCTTGTTCTTTGGGCGCCCATTGGATGGCGGGGAGCTAGGGGCGTGGTGGCTCGGGGGGGGCTCGGATGATTTGGTTGTGGCTAGGCACGAGGGGGACGGGGGTTGTGGGAGGGCTGGTGATCCTGGGGGGGATGTCGTGGCGGTATGTCTTGAGCATGAGGTGGGCTGGAGCAGCCGGTTGGAGGTAGAGACTAGTGTAGCCCATGACTCTATGGAGGTGCAGGGGACTTCAACCGTGTTGGAAGTGGAATATCGCGTAGAGCAGGGTGTGGGTCACATTCTTTGTGATTAATCCTCGGCTCTAGATGATGACTACGTGGAGTGGGCTGATGGCACAGTGGGTAGGCATATGGGCTGGACACTTCTCCTCCAGAGATGAATAATTGATCCTCGGTTGGAATATGCGCGGGAGTGCGGTCCTCTAGTAGTAGAGGGAGCGTGTTTTTCTTTGGCACTTTGGCGATTCGCGTCGATATTGTTTGTATTCAGGGAGCATAAGTGTCCAAGGGGTGATATGTCGAGCTCATGAATATGGTTGGTGGCGGTTTGGCTCCATTTGCTTCTTCTTAGGCGGACTAGTGGGGGTACTCTTATTGCTTGGAGGATGGATGTGCGAGTCCGTACTGCACCTTGAACATGTTTGGTGGGTGGGCAATAATTAAGTGGTTGGAGGGAGGGCAAAGTGGGGGATTGTTAATGTTTATGCCCCTAATCAGCCTTCTCGTGGGTGCTTTATGGGCCTGATCAGGAATAAATTCGCGAGCCCTTGGTGGGTTGCAGTAAAGCAGTTCTTGTTAGGGACTTTAATATGGTAGAAGCGAGTAGAGGATCGCTCACGGTTGGAACCAGTTGTGCATGGGTTTGAGAGGGACCACTAGTCTCGTTTGTTGCAGGATTTGGCCTTGGTTGAGGTCCACGGGGACTTGTCTTTCACCTATTGTAATAGGCAGATTAGTGCGGGCGGTATGCGGTATGATCGGTGCTATGCTTCCCCATGCGCCTTGGATAGTGTGCCCTCTTTCTTTCTTGAGTAACGACTACCTCCATTTCTGTCGTTACCCTCGGGTTTTGTCGGTCGGGAGAGTGCGGTTGCCTCTCGACCCTCTAGGGCGGTGTTCGTTTGAACATCCGGCTTACAGGCGATCTTGAGTTTTTCGGCCCGGTGCGGGGTTGTAACTTGATACCTTTTCATCTCGAAGGGTATATACGGTATGGTAGGTGCGTTGGCGGGGTGAAGCTTTGCCAAAGGTCTTTGGTAGGCAGCGTGTGCGGCGAGGCGGCGGGAGTTGCATAGTCTCTATCGGGGAGTTGGAGAAGGTTGGCGTAGCCTTCGATGGCGTTAGGGAGAATGCGGTGTTTGCGGCGTATTGTTGCTCTGGGGCGGAGGTTAAAGTGCAGGAGAAGCGCGTGTGGCGGCCCGCCACAGCTGAAGGAGAGGGACACAATTCGTCGGTGTTCTTGAAGCGACTAGGCGTGGCGATATCACGGCATCTATGGTGTCCCTTGCTTTGCGATGGTGGTCGGACTTTGGAGGATCCGCTGATTTGCAGAGGTATGTGCATGCTCATTTCTCGAGGGGTTCTTAGCACATCGCACTCTTCCCTATGGCGGGGAGATGTAGGAGCTTGTTTTAGAACATTAAGCCCAAGGGGATTCACCTAATGGTCGCGTATGGACCAATGCGTGAAGCGTTTAGGGATTTTATTTGGGGTGAGTCGGTAGTCACGATTGAATTCTCATCTTGGTCGAAAGCCATACAGGATTTGAGCGTGAAGGGAGCAAAGGCGGGAAGGAGAGATCGTGGGTGGTCGATTTGGGCCTACGGTGCGATTTATGATGGTGGTTTGAGTTTATGGTAGTACTTGATCTTGCTTATAGCGGCTAATCTACAAGGCCCGATTTTGTGCAAAAGCGAGCTCTATTTGTTCTATTCAGCTTTGTCATTTTCTTTTTGTTGTAATTTCTAATTTTCAAGCTTGTATTTTTATCCTTAGTTGTGTTAATTAGTGAAACCGCAGGGCGGAAAAGGCCATGGATTTTATAAGGTTACATGGCTATGTTCTTGATTTCCGACTCCTGCAAGTGTTGCCCAGAACTTGTTATTTTGTGTGTTGAAATCTAAATTGTTGGAGATAAAGCTTCTTACAACAAGATTGAGGCAGCAATTAGGCAGTTTATTTGGCAAGGAGTTCACAAGGTTGCCTGGGGAGATCTCAGCAAACCTAGGAAAGAAGGAGGGCTTGGTTGCAAAGACCTATTTATTCAAGCTCAAGCACTTGCTGCCAAAATGACACGGAGGGCCATCCACAACTCCTCACCATCCCCAGCCATGAAATTGATAAGATATTGGGTACCGGAATCTTACCCTGTTGGCAGTCACACTCTAAGACATGAACTTCCAGATTCAGCTTTCTTTCAATTCACTCCATGCCCAAATACTTCCATTGTGCTAAGGAGAATGTTTGAAGCATGGAATACAGCTGCACTGTATTACAGGCCCCCAATCATTGATACAAGATGCAAGGATATCCACTTCTTTTGGCATCCTGAGGTAATACACAGTAACAATGACTGCCTGGCTCTTAAACACCCACAAAAGTACATGCAATGGCATAAAGCAGGGATCAGGAAAATTGAAGACTTGAGAAAAGGAGATTCTGCCTGGAAGGATTGGGAGGAAATATCCTTACTCACGAAAGGCTCACAGTTAGATAAGGAAATTTATGAGCTCATTATGGATAAAGTGGGGGGGTATGAAGAATTGTGTGAAAGTTCAAATCAGTGGCACTTAAAGGGTAAGGAAATATACTCTGTAAGGGATATCTATAAATGTTGACCATCCAAAGCTACACAACTCTGGAACTGCAGAGAAAAAAGACTGGCTGCTATATGTGCTACAGGGTGGAAGAATTATACAGCAAACAAAGTTAAGACTTTTGGCTGGCTGATCTTGCATCAGAGTTTGACACTGCTCAGGTAAGCAAAGGAGTCCCTGGAGAATCAAATATGCTGGTATTCCTGAATTCTGACAACAGGTTACTAAATACTGTTAGATCCTTATGTTGCTGGGCCATATGGAAACACAGAAATAGGACTGCTATAGAAAAGAAGAATCCGAACTTGACATGGTTAAAAGCAGATCTTTCTAAGCACATTAATAGACTCAGCCATTGCACACAAAGCAGCAAGAGGACAGGGTTATGACAAGGAATGGCATGCCATTGGCAAATTCCAAGGATCACATGAATTCTTTGTGCTAAATCTAACTGTTAATGATGTTGTTTTGCACAGGTGCAGTCAGGAGGCTTAACAAAGTTGGGCCAGCAGAGAGAGAGTTGGGAGTGGCATATGATTCAGATGACGAGTTCTCCACTCTTTCTACGGGTGAGCAAGAAGACATGTTCATTCAGCTGAAACAGGAAATGGTCCATGCATCTGCCATACAAAAGGTACTCAAAAGGCCAGAGGCATGGAGACATAATAACTTGAGACAGTACTTTCTGAATTTATACCATAAGTGGGAGCGGAAACGAGAAGCCCATGTACTAGTTCTGCTGGACTTCACCAATTACTCAGCAGATAAACTTGATTTGCTGCTGAACATACTTGGAAGAAGAAGTGTTACAGATCTCACAATGCAAGATCTGGTTGATGCTCAGTAAATTAATGATCTCACTACCTTCTCCAAAATTGTTATTAAATATCAGGGGTTATAGTTCCCTGAATTTTCTACTTACATACTTCATTTTATAAGAAGTATGATGCTGATTTATATTATCTGCATTAAGTATACCTCGGTGGTGTACTATATGATGTACCTTTGACATATGAATACTAAGCTTCACCAAAAAAAAAAAAACAAATATCTAACTTTTGATGAGCTCTTCGTATAGTTTCATTGGAGACCATGAGAAGAGCTCTTCGTATAGTTTCACTAACATTTATAATTGGTGTTTTGACAGAACATGAAATGCCTCATTTCTGTAAGGGTGATGCTACATTAGGTGAAGAGGTAAGCTTTCAAACTTTTAGTCTAATTCATTTCATTCAGTCATATTTTCTGATTCAGTCTCGATTGCATGCAGTGCAAGTTCATATTCATTCTCTTGTTTAAGGTTTAGCTTAAGATTCAGAGTTGTGTGAAGCTTTAAGTTGATGAATCAAAGCCCTCTGTTGCATTATTCCTAATGCTTTGCTTTCAAGCTGGCCCTAGACTAATTTGGACTATCCTTTGCAGCGTAAATGCAATTACAATGGCCTGCATCAATGGAAAAATACGCGAGCTCATAATGCAAGCCATAGTTCCTAATGACGTGAGTCATTTTGAATTTCATGCAGCTCACATTTTAATTCATTTCCATTATGTTGTTACTTATATGGAGCCCTGGAGCATGTGATAGATTCTTACATTCTGAGCAGTGGGCATGGCTGCAAGCAGATAGATAGATAGATAGTATTTTAACGTCCCCCCAACAGTACCGAGTGCGATTCTGGGCTTTAAAATTGCTCAAGGCTTCAACTAGGCGTCTCCCTAAGAACAAGTAATTAGTGCACAGGTATATCTTATATTCTCAATGTTAGCGTTTAGTTTCAAAAATGTCAGCAATTCTTTAAATGTAGCTCAGGCTGTGAGATGTCTAATCATGGAAACATTAATTCTAAAGGATGCTTATTCCACTGTTTTTCTAAGCCAACCAGATTGGGTACATGTGCAGATGCTTCAACAAGTTGCAAGTATGAGATGTGATCAGGAAATATAGCATATTGTAGCTGGCAGACTGTGCAGCATGTGACGAGAGTGATGACTTGGTAGAAATGACAGCATATTGTAGGTGCGTACTGTAGCTGCAGAATGATGTGCAGCATGTGAGAAGGGACATAGGAAAAGTCGCCTGAAGTTTTTCTTTAATTCTCATTCTCATTCTCATTTAAAACTGGACATTGTTCTCTTATTGCATGTACTAGGAAAGCTAGAGATAAAGTAGAGTATGAATAAGCTTTAAAGCCATGTGTAGGAATTAAACTGTGAAGCAGCATATGAAGGTAAATATGTCTTAATATCTTCAGCCATCCAACACTTTCTTGCTTTTGCAAGTTCCCTGTTGCCATTACAGTTGCTAGACCTGGAGTATTAGCAAAGTTGCTGGATCTGGAAGCTTTGGCAAAGAATTAGACCATAAAGGAATTGGGTTACGAGCGTGCCATATATCCAAAATAATTTATAAGCCTGGATGTTAGGTTTTGTATCATGTTTCTACAAAGGAAAACAAGCCATTCTGTACTATGTTTTTAATGGTTCTGGGAGTGCTTGTTGAATGCTTATGTTACCTAATCCAGAACCTGTATCTAGTTCCGAAACTTGTCTATTTTCCTTACATTTGTCTACTTCCTTACCTTTGTCTACTCCCAAAGCCTTTTAGATTATGATCGTAAGTATTGGAAACCAAATCCGAAATAGGTAATGGAAACCCATTTTACCTTTGTCTACTTCCGAAGCATTGTAGTCTATTTTCCTTACCTTTGTCTACTTTTAAAAGCCTTTTAGATTATAATCGTAAGAATTGGAAGCCAAATCCGAAATAGGTATTGGAAACCCATTAAGGATGTGCACATAAACCCATCAAATTTTGCTATTATATTTACCTTCAATATCTAAAAGATAGAATTCTTAGTAACTATTTTAAGTGAGGGACCTAATTGGGTCTTCCAAATTATTATGATTTCATTGATTTTTCTAGATATGTGTTTTTGCAGTTTAGTTTCAAATTCATACGATGATCATTAGAACTATTAATTCCACAGTCTGTGATTTTGAAGTTTAAAATTATGCCTTTACATGCCACACGAGCGAGGGGAACATTCTCGTCAATATTTCTTAGCTCATTGTACTCTAGGTGAATGGATCAACATGGGGGCAACAACATTTTATCTTGAGAATTGTTATCTAATATTACTCACCTTCAAAGTTCTACCTCAATTCTATAGAAAATAAGATAGTTATTGAATTAAGAGAAAACCAACCTTTTGGGAACCCGAATGGGTCCCTAATAGAATTTGACACTCAAAATTTTTTTTGTTGAAGGACGTCAGACTTTATTCAATCAAAGAGTCAAATACAAGTATAAATGCAAAGACAGGAATAAAATCTCAGCGAATAAGCGGAGACCCACCGAGTGAAGCAACCTGCCTAAGCATAAGAGTGCACATCCAACAACTCCTCAAAAATCAATCGCCTCTTGCGAGGGGCAAGTGAAGAACAATGATACGACTTTACAATGTAACCTTGAGCTTCTTGGAGAACACGATTATCTGCCACATCCAGACCTTTGAAGATTACCAGTCTTCGTCTTTTCCAGATAGTCCAAAGCAACCATCCTGCTGCTAGATGAAAAGCCTGGCCTTGTAACTCTGTCCAGGTACTTGGGTAAATTGCCAAAAGCAGTTGTTGACTTGTTAGTGAAACCTGAAAAAGGGAAAACAACCAGTCCCATACCTGTCTAAGGTGTTCACACACTCAAAATTTAAAGAATTATTACTCCATAACTACTCCATAGTTTTCAATAATTTTTTTTTTCATAGGTAGCTAATGTCATGCATTGCAAGATTTATGAATCAAAAAGTTGAGGAAAAATCGTATGTGCCTAATATAGCAAGAAATATCAATAACATTGAAACTTCTACTTACCCCAATTAAATATCATAGCTTTTCTCAACACCTTGTATCTTTATAATTTTAGCTTTATTTTATCTTAAATGTCTATTCACAAGGAACATCATAGTTGATGCTCTTGGAAAAAATACGTTATATGTGGTTCTAGATAGAATTTAATAAAAACAATGCAAATGAACCCATTTGGGTCTATGTTGGGACAACTCTAGTGTTAAGTTCGCCATTGGTGGGGACTCCACCTTATTCTTCTATACTTGGGACCTCTACATTGAGAAAAGAAATGACACCTTATTTAATGACACCTTATTTAATACAAGCCAACTAGTTGAATCACATAGGATCCCATGTTTAACTATATGTTCGTGTATATGCATGAGAGCTATTTTTTGCCACTAAATATGTCGTGTATATCTGTAGGCTTGGTGGGATCGTACCTCCGGGAGGTAATGGATACGCGGACTCAGTTATGCCCCCCTGTCCGACATTAACCTCAACTGTACTTGTGATTATGTATATAACTGTGCAGTATGTCAGCATCCTTATTGCTACTAAGGTTTTTCCCCCGAAAACCCTTCGGGGCGGGGGTTTTTTAATCCTGGTAGTAATGCGCCTGCTGCTCTTTCTTTGTACTTGGGTCCCATAGGCCAGTTGGTCTCCGTGGACGATAAAATCATATTCTATTCTATTCTATTCTATTAAGAAGATAACCACCAAAGTAAAATTGGGCACTGCAAATTTAGGCATATGAATAGAACCTACTGAATTTGGCATGAATATTGGCCTTAGGCAGTGGCAATAAAATTGGACAAAAATTAGCAAAAGTAAATGACAATTTGTTCAGAATTATATGATCGGCCACTCATGTAACGAGTTTTAATATCTAACCACTAGCGTCTTTTTACTTTAAGCTGGTTTTTAGAGGTTAACATTTACCTCAAGCAATAGAAATAACCCTTGCGGCCAGTGGAGGTTGGACTTCAACTGGTTCATATCATAGTGAAAATCGTGATGTAAACAATAACAAGAATAAACCATCTCCCACAAAGTTGCTGGCATGACAAAAGGTACAAAGTCGGAAATGGATTATATAATTTGGCAATCAATCGTAAATCTACGGATAGAGGCTATATTGTATGTTAGTTCGAAAAACCGTATGGTATGGGTTTTTCTACTCCAAAAAGCCGTATACAGGGTTTTTTCTATGACCCCTCGATCGCACATGCCATCTGTCCATATATAGAGGTGCACCTTGTTTGGGGTCTGGGTTCGGGAACTCCTGCAAGACAGCCCTCTGTGAGGACCCTTGGATCTAACAGGAGAATCCGAGGGACTATGTCACGCGGGATTTGCAAGAAAAGAACACGAAGAAGGAAACATAACTAAAGAGAACAATGAGAGGAAAATGATAAGCTTCCTTGATATCAATGATGAACATACATGAGCTATCGCAATCGAGAGAAGTCTGAAGGGAGACAAGACTCAAAACTCATCTAAAACTCATGTACTAGCTCTACTCATATATATAGTACAATGGCCTTTGGCCCAATATAGACACTCTGACTGATCTCGGTGCCGACTCACGGAAGGAGGAGGCGATTCTGAGGAATGTTGGCGGTGCCTCTTGAAGTGCCTAGAATCCTGCCCGACTTGGCCGGCGGTGTGGCGGGTCATCACAATGTGGCGCCTCTTGGTATGAGACCAGGGCTTTTGGCTGTGTAGTGCAGCGCAGTCTTGTTGTTGGCCTTGGATGGCCCGACCCGTGCACATGCGTGGATCCTTGAGCTTGACTTGGTCCGTCGTATGCATGAATAGTCACGTACCGGGAGAGCCACAGGACTAACCTCCCCACCAAATGACTTTTCGGTCGAAGAAAAGGAGGAAGTGCTTAGAGGCGGGGAAACCAGCCGGTGGAAAGTGATCCTCAAGGGAATGAGTCGAGGCGCCATTATGGTAATGAAGCAATGAGGTCTGGCGTGTTTGAAAAGCGTCGAGGGGTGTTGAGGCCCTAGGGCGGATGGGCCTCAATCAGGAAGTGAGGCGCACCATGTCTTCGAGGCGGCATAGGCCAGAAGGAACATCTTGGCACTCCATGAAGCGAGGTTTGGAGGCCGAAAGGCCTTGTGGCGGCATTGGGATTGCGGTGAAAAGATTGAACTATTTGCCGATTTAAAAGGCTGGCGGGATGCATTTGAGGAAACCACGAAACTAGCAGCGGTGGTGAAAGGGTGCGGTGAGGTGGCGACATCTTTGCCAAAGAAAGGTATCAAGACCATGCAAGGCATCAGCCGGACTTTTGCCAACCACGCTCATTTAGATATAAATCAATTTTCAGTAGTTTCCAAAGTGGCATTATCCTCCCAATTGGGCGTCGACAAATCGGGGATCCCACGAGATCCGTGGAGAGTCGGCCGAGTCGACCCGGCGTGGCCATCCATGACTAGCCGTCCAAAAGGGAAGGCGCCCGGTCGAAGAAAGGAACCATGGGGCGGGGAGGGGCTCCTAAGGAAGCATATGGAGAGGAAGCATGCGGGTGCGTGGGTTGAGAGCCATGTCCTAAATGCTTGAACAAGATTTTGATCAAAACCGCGACACCAATGGTCCCATTACGAATTAGAGAGTAATTGATAGGCGGGGAGGATTGACCCAACCCGTGGGGATGGTCTTGCTTTCGAGAAGCCCACGGAGTTGATTGTAGCCTCCCAAGTCTTTGCATATAAATCTGGGCAAACTCAAGATCATCGTGCGCCCGATTTTTTTGTTTACTGTTCCAACGTTTCAACGCCCACGAGAGGTAAGTCTTTGAGCGAGTTCGGGCATGTACTCTGTTCAAAAGTCGAGGCCCGGCGGGATCCTTGAAATATTTGTTGGTTGCTGATAACAACCAAGCGACATTGGAGTTGCCTCTAAAAGCCACGATGGGCCTCATCAGGAATTTATCACGGAGATCCGCCCGGTAGAAGTCATGAAAAACATAAGCCATTGGTGAACAACTTTCGGAAGATGACTAATTCGGGGTCTTCAACGGTGAGCTGATCAAAAGACTAAGAGTGCACAAAATAAACCCTTGTCTTCTATAGAAAGATCGGCCGGATCGAAGGAAGCCCACACTTGTGAGTGGGCTGTTGATGAACATTGCCATTGGCAGCGTACCACTTCAAAGAAAGAGTCTGCCGTCGGGCCACCACATAGTCAAGATAATTTGGAAGGAGTAGAGAAGTCCACCGGGATGTTTGTAGCAATGTCAAGATATCCCTCTGTTTGTTTTGGGCTTCCTCGGTGATTGAGCGCTTCTTTGGAGCTGATGTTCAAGGTCCGCATTCGATGCTCCTTTTCTAACAAAGGCGGGACTGATCTCCGGACCGTTTACGAGGAATCATGGCATGTGAAGAGGATTGCCCAGGGTATGGGCGGCGTGGCAATCTCGGCGTCATCGATGACCTTTGTTTACGAGCCTCAAAAAGCTGAGTGCGGAGGGGCGTTAAGCGATGAGTGGCGTGGAAAGGCTGAGCTTCAAGGGGGAGGTGAGTCGGCGTCCGCTTTCGGTGAGGTTTTGAACGAATCTTGTAATTGTCACAAAGCTCGGTACAAGGTGTCGAGCTTAGCAATGTCTTTCTCCTTTTTCACCGGGGAGGGTATCTTTGGACATGTTACGTTCCAATAAGTCTGAATTTGGGTTTGGGCTGAGCACTCTTGATGTATGTAAGTAGGCTGGTGCGATCTGAGCACTTGTGAGATCTATACGGGCTGTAATAGAGCAGCGTGCTTGTCTTGAAGTTGGGCCTCAAAGTTTGAACATGGGCGTGGCGGCTTGAAGGTCTCTTTGAGCGACAGCCCGGAAGCCTCGGGGGGCGCTGAACACCATTCATGAGAGCCTCTGTGATGCTTGTAGCTGCATGGCGGCGGTTTGAACATCTTCTTTGGTATTTGTGCAGGGAGCTCGAGGATGTGGAGGTGGAGGGCCACCATTGCTGCCTTATGCGAGATTGTTGAGGGATGGCGGGAATTTGAAGGCTTGGCTTGAGAGGAAGAAAAGGATCAGTGACATCGTGGTGCGGTGTTGAGCGGGACGAGGAAGTGCGGCGTGAAGAGTACGACTGTTGGGTTTGGCGGGAATCGGCCGGTGAGTGGAGGTATGGGAAGTGGAAAGGGCTTGCAAACGAGGAAGGTAATGGCGAATGAGGGCTGATGGCCACCGCGGATATTCGGGCTTATACGATCGGGTCTACTTCTTGAAAGAAAGATGGAAAATAAGAGCGTGGCCAATCAACATGGAGAGTGGAGTGGATGGCGGTGATGACCATATTATAAAAGCGGCTTATTGATGTGGGTGTTCTTAATGGAATGCCCAAGCAATTTCATACGAAACTTCACAAAAGTCTCATGTGGTTTGGCAATATTGGTGGCGATCTTTGGTTGGCTTGATAGCGGGAGCTCCAAAGCGAGTAGCGTCCATATCTGTAAAGCGGCCAAAGAGGCGAAAGTTTTTGCAAAGGGATGCGGAATACCTCAGAAATCAAATCTTTGAGTAAGTAAAATGGTGGTGCCATCGACCCCTTAGCTTAAATCCTTCGGCTGTTGACAATGTGGCGATGAGCTAGCTTGTAATTCGCGGCCGGTTTGGGGCAGGAGCTCCATTTGTGAAAAGTCGTAAAGCTTGTGGCGTTCACTTAACTTCCATTCGGACCAACAAAGAAGGGCCTCGCGAAAGGTGGGCGTCGAAAAACCTGAGACCGAAAAGTCGCATCCTTGGAGGGAAGCTTGAAGTGTAGAAAGTTTAGAGGGCAGCCATGGCAAAAAGAGAAAGGCAGTCTTTACGCAAAGGCGGAGGCGGAGAAGCGAGGAGGGCGAAGTATGAAGAGGCGAAAAAAAGGTTTAAAGCGCAAATGAATCGAAGAAGGCATGATGAGGCGAAGGCTGCAACGTTGATAGTGCAGTGTCAAAAAGATGCCAAAGGCGATTGAAGCAAAAATTTGGCTAAGTCCCGAACAACAAAGAATAATGAAGCGATGGAGATGAAGCGTGAAACATGATCGGATGTAATGGTGGCCAAAGGACACACATTAATGTTCGGCGAATTATGAAAAGAAGGAATGGCATTTAATCTTTGGCAACTTCGAAGTGGGATATCATTAAAAGCGAATGTGTCGAGAAGGTACCATGGCTAGATATATCGGCGGGGAGAAAAGATTCTCATTTAAAACGACCTTGCATTGCAAAACGTTGGCGAGTTTTTATTGGTCCACGTCGACAAGGAGTTCTCGGTTGGCTATATAAGGCAGGCGGGAGTGAAGCGAAGACATCAGATGGCTTCGGCATAATTTCTTCTTTGGTTTTGAGCAGGCGCACTATGCCCACTAAGCTGTCGGGGAGTGGATTACGCAAGATGGATTATGCGGACCTCTGTGGCGCTGCCACAATCATTGGCTTTGAGAATGGATGGCTGGTGTCGGGGGGATGGCTGAACATCCCGATCCTAAGACCAGCGGGATGGAGGTGGATTCGCACCTTATTTTGGGACCACTGGCGAGAACCTCTACCACCTCCTCGCATCACCTTTGCTCGAACAGGGTAGAGGATTTTTCTTACGAGGTTGTTAGTAGATAGGGCTCACGAGCCGTTTTTGTATATAAGGCGGTGCCCATAAGCGGAAATAAGCGGGGTTTGTGCCTACATTTTGTAAAATGTCCACCTATAATATAATATCCGCCCGTTTTAGTCACTATCATTTGTGTTTTGCGTCTTGGTACTGTATCGTTTGTTGATTTTCACTTCTTTGTGGTATGAAATATTTTGGCGAAAGCCATTAACGATGTAGGTAATGGAGTTCCATCTAACTCGGCCAATTTGGAAAATTTGGGTTGAACCACTTGAACAATGTGATAAGGGCCAAGCCATGAAACTTAAGCTTACAGGAAAATTTTTGTGCTGGGAATCATAAAAGAAGAACCAAATCTCCTTCTTGGAATGTTTTATCTTGGGGCGTTTGTCATGTAGAGATTTTTGCAACCGTTGTCCATGAAGAACACGAATATAAGCATCCGTCGAAGTTCATCCAAGCTGTTCCAATTGATAGACCCTTTCTTTGAGTCGGTGGCCGGATTATAGGCGTGCCGGTTGAAAGCAGTGTTGGAAGGATGTATTCAAAGCGGCATGAGAGCTTCTTGACCATAAACCAATTTGAAAAGAGTGTGACACGTAGCTATTTTGAAACAAGTATTGTAAGCCCAAAGAAACGATAGGAAGCTTATTTTGCCCGGTCGGTCGAGAAAGCGTCACAAATTTTCTTGAAATTGTGACGAGTTTTGTTAGTGCTTCGGCCAAACCATTGCCTTGAGGATAGTAAAGGTGTGCTCTTGTGATGATGTAGAGTAAGCAAAAAGCTTCAATTTGTTGGAAAGCGACATCCGCTTTGGGAATTCAAGCCCAGGTGGATTCATCACCCAGCGAGTTTATGAATGGGATGCAATGGGCGCTAGTCGGGGAATGAAGGTGGAGTAATAATTGACCTTACCGAGGAAAGGCGTGTCTCCTTGATATTGGCTGGTGCTTGAGCTTTGAGCACACAACTGATTTTGGCGAGGATCGTGGTGATACTGCTTGGTGACAAGCGTGTCCCTAACAAAACACACGAGGTGACACAAAAGGTGCATTTCTCGGGTTGAGACTAATCCGGACGCATCACATTTACGAAAAGGCGAGTTCAATTTATCCAAATGGTCAGCCATGGGCTGTAGGCGAGAGAAGTCATCTTGAAAAAATTTGTAGAAGGGATTTTCCTTCATAAAATCATGGCGAGAGCATGATCGTTGAAAGCGTGGATGGAGAGTTTGATAAGCCAAAGGAACCACCTTGTAGGCAAAAGTGCCCCCGAATTAGTGAAAGTAGTCTTGAGTTGATCAGATTCTTTGATTGAGATCGATTGTAGCGGAAAAAACCATCCATGAAGGGTACATCTCATGTCGGCTGACCTCTTCGAGAACACAGTGCGTGAAGGGAAGTGGAAAATGATCCGCTCGTGGCTGATTGAGTTTTCGGTAGTCCGCAATCGCGGATCTTACCATTGTGTTTGAGTGCAATGGCGATGGGGCTCACCCATTGAATGTTTGACCTCATAGATCAAACTGCGGCAAAGGAGTTTGTCAATTTCCGCCTTGGCGATCCGCGGTAGTGGGGTTGGCGATGCTGTCGTTGCTATCTTTGGGCGTGCATCGATTTGGTAGGAATGGTGAGTTCCCCAAGGCTTTGTTGATTCCCAGAAGATCTCTGTAGCTCGGTGAAAATGTGTTTGAACTTTTGAAAAGCGTGGCTTTGCCCTACGATGCGATAGGGGTTGGAAGATTGGCGGCAAAAGGCGGGCCGAGGGTGATTGTTGCCCTACGTCCGCGATCACCGACTTGAGTCGAATATGGGAATTATCCTTACGTGTCTGGACAATGTGTGCGGGGAGGTTGAAGCATATAACGGGATCGTGGCACTCTGCGTGGTGAAAAAGAGGTTCTTGCGGTTTCATCAGCGAGAGGTTGCTTCATGACGGCGTGGACATCACGGGGCTGCGGAGATTCCACATCGGAAAAGTGATCAACCCGTTGAATTCGATTGCAAGGAGCGGGTAAGGGTCAAGCAAAGCAGCCATAGCTGGTCACGATCAAGGTCATTTCTCCCCAAGGATCGGCATACCGGGGGGTAGGATGAGGCGACTTCGCGGTGGAGCTGAACGATAGATATTTTAGGCGTCCTCGGGAATCGATCGGTGTCGGGAGAGGGTTGCATTGTCGGCGGAAATGATTTTGCACTGTTTCAAGTCCATGGTAGCATTGAGGTGACCATCGTGATTAAGCGTCCGTGGCCCGATAATGGATACTCTTGGCTGGCGGAGAAAAGGTCGCAGCGACCAACATTTCATAATCACTGGATCTTCTCCAGCCTTCCAAACACCAAATTCAAGGGGAATCGGAGATCACCAATGTTGATGTGAAGAAGAGGCGTGGCGCCTTGAGGTCTCGTGATATGGCCATTGGCCAATTTGATGTCATATGGGACGCGATAGAGTTGTTTGATGCCCATTTGTTTTGCGGAGTTTATCCGTGATGAGATTGGCGCTACCTCCGTCAATTTGAACATGATTGACTTGTTGATTGCCCAGTGGCATGTACCGTGGGAGTAGAGGTAGCAACAGCCCAACCAAAAGCGGTCGGGGAGTGGTAAGCGGTCCTTGAAGCGGGGACGAGTTTCAAAATGGTGGCCAAGCTTAAAGGAATTTTGATTTTGGCTAGCTCCTCTTGGAGTTCGAGGCACATGAGAAAAAGGATCATTTTGGATCCACGGTGTTGGAGTGCGTGGTAATGAAGCGGCAACTTCTTTGAGTAGGTCAACCTCGGCGACTATATTTGGATATGTCGAGGCGTGGAGGTTGAGGCGTGGAAGGTGCTTCTTGTCTTTGTTGAGCTCTAGTGGTGGCATGAACATTAGCCAGCGTCGCGACCTTCAGCGGCTTGCATGAGGTTCAAAATGCTTTGGCGAACTTTAGGCATAACATGCGGCATGAGTTTCTCAAAGTCGGTGCAAAGTGAACCTTTTTTTAGCCGTCATGAGGAATGGTGTCGAAGCGACAAAGGCGGGTTCGCGTGCCATTAGGAATAATGGTTAAGGGGCGTGGCATACAGTGCGGCGTGAAACCAAACCAACCCAATTTGATGGGTTTGGACTGGAGGATTAAGCACGAAAAATTTCTTCATGTGCTTGTTGATCCATCGAGGTTGATTGGCGGGGAGGCTGTTTGATAAGCGTGATTGTTGAGGCGAGGTGGCTTCAGAAGAACGGGATGCGGGCCTTGTTTGCCATTAGCAATCGAGTTGGTAAGCCATGAGGCGGACCCGATGTGGTCGATTTGTGCCGAATTTTTTGAACTTGTGGAAGTTGAGGACACGTGGTGGTGGTATGACCCCATTCTTGGCGGTGATAACGAGCTTTGAAGGATCAAAAGGAGGGCGTGGGTTGGGTCCCGTTGTTGCTCATTGGCGATAGTGTTGATTGGGTTGCGTCTGCAGTGGTGGGCTGGCGATATTGCGATTAGTCTTTGAGGTGTGGTTTTGCACGTGATAAACCATCTTGTTGCGAGAAAGGTGTAGGATGAGTGCGAGTGCACTCTTAGGCGGGCATGATGCACATGTTGCATCTTTTACAATGAGGCGGGCCATTGGTGGAGTTGCACTCATTAAGCCAAGTGGCTGGATATTTGCGAATATGGCACGAATCGGCTGGCTAGCTGCCGGATTGGCGTATTGAGGTTGAACGGCGATCACGGGGAACCATGGCGGGTGGAATGAAAGGAGCTCTGAAGAGCCCGCATACGGAGGAAACATTGGTCGAGTGATTGACAAGATCGATAGCTTTTGCTCCAAGGTCTTGGTATGAGTATTGATCATGAGTCGGATAGCTGGAGGAAGTCCTTGGAGAAACCAGACCAAGATCGGCTCACGTGTGGGGTACTCCTTGAGTTTCTTGGCGAGAATGTGAAGTCGTCCGCAAAATCCACTGGCGAGACTCGTGGGGCTCTTGTTGAAGGTCATTGAGTTGCTTGAGATGAAGGCGATCATCATCCGTGGTCCCATAGTGAGAAAGAAAAGCGGTTCGCATTTCGACCAATCTTGTTTTCAGTGGCTTTTGTTGGACATGAGCCATTGATGAGGGGAGCCACGCGATTGTGGTGGGAAAAGATGTGGAATTTCGGTTGAGGTTGCGCATGACCATTCGGGCGACAGCCGAGCCTCAAATTCTTCCATGTGGGCACGAGCACTTTGGTCTAAGGGTTTGCCTTTCGTGTTGCCAAAGGTAGGATAAGTCAGCTTAAGGGTCCGAAAGGTAGAGGTAAAAGTCTTTGGGCCGGGACGGGAACATGATAGTGAGGATATTGAGGTGGAGTTGGCGGTGGCATGGTGCACGAAAAGACCACGATGAAGGGGTTGCTGAGGTGGAGGTCTTTGGAGGTGCTCGATCATTGGTTTTGAGGTCGGGTAAGGTTGTAAACAGAAGAGTGGTGGGAAATGTAGGGAAAAGGAAATTCCCGGGGAGGAGCAAAAGAGACATGTGGATATCCCCGTCCACCCGTAGGGAGATGATGGTTGTGAAGGCAGAGGTATGGAGGAAAGGCTACTGGATGAAGGCATGTTCGGGGTATGAAAGTAAGGTTGTGCGAGGTTGAGCGGATAGGGCTCTGATAGTGATGAGGAGATCGAGGTGTGAGCAATGTTTGCACGCTTTGAGGCGGAGAATTTGGACGAGACATGACACGAGGGGTGGGTGGCGCCCGGCGACCCCTAGACCGAATGTGGCCTCCCTCAATGTCATAAAAGCGTATCCATACATGTCACGAACAGCTTCCCTTCGATGATGGCGCTCCAAAGCGAGGCGCCCGTCACAGGAAAAAAAGTTCTTCGGGCGTGAAGTTTAGAACGGACGGGACATGGCGGCGGAAAGAAAGGAAAATCGAATCGAACCCCGGCCAGCGGCGGTGTTTTGGGTTGCGGGTTCGGGAACTCGCAAGGCGACCCTCTGTGGAGGACCCTTGGATCTAATGAGGAGAATCAGGGGGACTATGTCATGCTGGATTTGCAAGAAAAGAACACGAAGAAGGAAACGAACTAAAGAGAACAATGAGAGGAAAATGATAAGCTTCCTTGATATCAATGATGAACATACATGAGCTCTCGCAATCGAGAGAAGTCTGAAGGGAGACAAGACTCAAAACTCATCTCAAACTCATGTGCTAGCTCTACTCATATATATAGTACAATGGCCTTTGGCCCAATATAGACACTCTGACTGATCTCGGTGCCGACTCCTGGAAGGAGGCCTGATTTGCAGGAATGTTGGCGGTGCCTCTTGAAGTGCCTAGAATCTTGGCCCGACGACGACGGCGGTGGTGTGGTCATCACTTTTGTGGCGCCTCTTGGTAGCTTGAACCGGGCTTTTGTTGCGTGGTCTGCTGCTTGGTCTTCTGCTGGGCCTTGGATGACTGACCCGTGCCTGTCTGTGGATCCTTGAGCTTGACTTGGTTCGTCGTATGCATGAATAGTCCTGTACCAGGAGGCACAGGACTAACACACCTCCCGGGGTTAAGCCATCTATTCTCTATTCTGCCTCACCAGCATGAGAGCTTGGAGCAGGAGCTCTCCAGAGAGGATTTAGCAGAGGCATGTATGTGCATGGCCAAGGATAAATGTCCTGGGCTGGATGGCATCCCTGTGGAATTCTTTCAGACTTATTGGGAGTGGGCTGGTGAGTCTGTGTACCAAGTGTATCTTGAATTGCTGCAGTCTTCTCAAATGGATAGGATCTTGAATACCGCATGCATTTCCTTGATTCCTAAGGTTAAGCAGCCTTCTACTATTAATGATTGGAGGCCTATCTCCTTGTTGTCCTCTGTGTACAAGATTATTGCGAAAGCCCTGGCAGAGAAGTTGAAGCCGGTGTTGACTTCTTCCATTAGTAAGGTGCAGTCTGGGTTTGTTCATGGGAGGAACATTTTGACTAATGTTGCTGCAGCTTATGAGGGCCTCTATTGGGCCAGGAGAATAGGTCAAGATATTGCCTATCTTAAGCTTGACTTTGCCAAAGCTTACGATAGTGTCCGTTGGGAGTTCTTGTCTGCCATGATGTTAGCGTTGGGTTGTGGTCCACGCTTTCGAGAAACGATCATGGCTGCATAGGTCGGCCACGGGCTCACGGTGGTGTGCCGGGGGTGAACTCTCGCCTTTTTCTCCTTGGTAGAGGGGAGTGCGCGTCGGGTGCCCTTTGGCGCCGTTTTTCTGATTGTGGCGAGGCCTTTGTCTCGATTGTTTTGGGCTGCGGTGGAGGAGGGGTGGTGGATGGGCCGGATGCGGGATGATATATGATTATTAACCGGTTCGTCGATGACACTTTCCTCTTCTTGGTGGCGAGAAGAGGAATTTGCGAGAATGTAAAGGGTTTCTTTGGATACTTTCTCCTTGGCCTCGGGCATTCTTACGAATTGGGGCAAATGCTCGCATTATGGGCCAGTGACTCCGCCTCCCCTTGTTTGGCTCTATTCCCTTGGAAGGTGCTTCCGGGGTAATGTATGTACTAAGCATTGGGTATTCCCTTTGGAGGGATATTTTCATGGGGAAGGTGTGGGATGAGATTTTTGGGGTTTGCGAGAAACACCTCAATTGGTGGAAGGGTAGCAAGTTGTCCATGGCGGTAGGATCACTATTACCAAGTCAAGTGCTTTGTAGCACTCATGTGTATACAACATCTGCGATGTTAGCTCTTGAGGGTAAGATGCGCGGGGCTTTGGATAAGATTGTTCGAAATTTTTGTGTGGGGGGGGATGATGAAGGGCGGTTGTTAAAGTGGCTTGGTGGAAGTGTCTCCCCAGGGAGGATGGGGGGCTTGGCCATTCGGATTTGGCTTTGCATAGTAAGGTGTTGGTCTCCAAGTTTGTTTGGAGCATTACGAGGATGGAGCATCTTCTCACAGTGCGGTATTTGTTGGTGCTCTCTTAGCCATTGTGTGGCATTTGGGAAGCCCGTCTGTGCATGTGGAGTTGCCACAGGCCTTTGTTGTATGGTCTCCGGTCTTTTCCACATGCATCCCCTTTTCTCACGGGGGTGTTGCGGGCTTGGGATCATGTGTGTGTGCTCTTCCGGCTAGATTATGCCTCGGTTTATCACCACTCTTCTTCTTTCTTGTGGGTTCCTCTACCCCGCCAAATAAGACTTGCCCTTGGCGCCCCAGCATGCATGCTCTCGGACCACCTTGAGGCCCGTTGGAGGCGGCTGCGTGCTTTCGCCTTGGAGGATTGGTATTGGGGTGGTCGAGTTAGCTTCATGGGAATTCTTTCGAGAAAGCTTCGCTTTGAGGGGTGTGGCCAGGCTATCACGGGAACAAGTGGCGGGGAGTATTTCGCTACACATACCTATAGTCCCTCGGGGATGATGTGGTGGTGCGAGGTTTGGAAGGTTCATCCGGGATGTTGTGTCTTCTTGTTTTGTGCGGTCTTGTTACGGGTCTTTGGCTATTCATGACACACCCCTTCGGGCAAGTGGTCTCTGCAGACTTCCGGGTTCTCGATGGCACTTTCGGTTTGGATGTGGACATGGACTCACTTCCTCCACCTTAGAAGGTTAGGTGCTTCAATGGCGGTGGTGCAGGCTATGTATCGTGGGTGAATGCCCTTGTGAGTAAGTTTAGGCGGGTGTGAGCCCTCTCTACCCTTGTTGTGGCCTTCATCATGAGACCGTGGAGCATTGTGCGGTTCTATGCCCTCACTTGCTTGGCTGCTGGGATTGGGTTAGGGCTCTATTTAAGGTGAGATTGACTAGCGGCGATTGCGCTTCATGTGTATCCTGGTGCTTGGCGCTCTTGCGGCGACAAAAGCCTTGCATCTGTCGCGCGGGCTTGGTTGGTGTGGCTGATTTGGAAGGCGGTTTGTGGATCTTCGAGGGGATTCAACGACTGCGGCCCTCTCGATTCCTCGACCGGTACAAGCTATTTCAAAGCTTTACGGTGTTCCGGGATTAGTAGAGCGGAAGTTTGCCATTTGGCGGGTTCTTGGGTGTTGTAGATGGTGATGGTCGGTTTGTCTGGTGAAAGGGAGTTGATTTTTTTACGTGAGTGTTGTGGAGTGTCGAGGTATCATTTGTCTCTTTGGGGCAGTTCTTCTTCCTCCTCACTTGCTTTGTAACATTACCATTCTTTTAGTATATTGATGACACAGTTTATAAAAAAAAAAAAAAAAAAAACGCATCAAGATCTTTGGGGAAAGACCGGTTACGAGAGTTCAAGCTTGGATCAGCCTTCCATATGCCAGATTTTCATGAATTACTGATGAACTTTTGAAGAATTTCCTGACTGTAGACCTTGTTTGATCCTGTGCCCAAGACTTAGAGCTTGAGATCTTTATTTGCTTGCCATGTGACTCCGAATCAAATGAAAATCCAATCCTTGTTGACAAATCTGTGAAAGTATTCTGTTGGCTTTGTGTTTGATATCATACTCGTATAACATTCAATCCTTGCATCCTAGCATAAAAAGGAGATAGCATAATTGTTGCATAAAGCATATATAGTGTAGATTCATGATAGCTATAGTGCATGCATAATCCATTGATAGAAATTTGAGCTTGCACAACCAGATCATTATTTTTTCCTTAATTAGTTACACTTGCATCTTGCTTGAGTAATTTGCATCTCTTCATTTAGAGAAGCATTGATAGCATTCATATGACCCTGAAAAGCAAAAAAAATGCACCCAAGCATCTAGCAAATCCAAGACTTGCCTGCTGTTCTTAGTCTGTGACAGGCAGTCAAACCAAAAATCAAAATTCCAAAAAAGTTGTATATCTTTTTGCAAAAAGCATTCTTGAACATTGTGTGCAGACATTCTAGAGAGGGATTCAAGCATCAAATCCCAAAAAGAAGTTACCTTTCTCAAGTTAGAAAAATTGACTCTCTACCAGGGATATTGACAAAAAATTGACCTGGTCAGAGATACATTTTTGAGAGGCTTGCTCTAATCAAAATCTATCTGGCTTATAGAAATCCAAATAGAAATAAAAAATTATACTCTCAATTATATATGTCTAGAAATCCAATCCCTTTTTGGCACGCAGCTTGTTTTTTACTCTATATGACCTGTGTTTATTGTTGAGCTTGGTAGTCTGTCTTCAATGTCTTCTTTGCTTTCGAGTAGTTACTACTTCAAGCAACTTATATTGATTGGCAAGCTGAGTTCTCCAAAAGCTTTATCTATTTATTACTACAAAAATAGGTATAAATGGGAGAGAAAGTGCAGAGCATAAATGGCACATATGTACACAAATGGTTGTGTACATATGTGCCATTTATGCTCTGCCCTTTTTATGCCATTTATACACTATTTTTGTACTACTGTTTGATTTCCTACCTAGTTGGCTTCTCAAGTTTGCATGGAAAAAAATTTCGAAAATAAATTTTCTACGTAGCTATTTATTCCATGTTCCATGTTCTCTCCCACAAATCGACTTTGCTTTGCCCTTCGACCTCTTTCCTCATCTATTTCAGCTATGATTTCAACCTCAACATCGATCTTCTATCAACATCGACTTTGAACTTGAGCTTTCTCATGTCTCCTTTCCATTGCTATTATCTTTTTCGCTTTTGCGTTAAATTATTGTTTTTTTGGGCTTTCCATGTGATACAGTCATAGTTCTTTGTCTGTTTACATTTTTATTGTACCTTTAGGTTGTTTACTACAGTTTAGGAATTTTGCATGATATTTTGACCATTATTGAAGTCGACTATCATTGGGAACATAGGCAATAAAATGTTGTTGTGGTGGATAAATGGCATTTATACTTTTCTGAATTGCAGAGAAACTTGATTATTCTTATATCTATTCATCTTTCTTTTCTTAGAGTTTGTGTGACTGAGGAGCTCTCATTTTAACTTTTTTAAATCGTGGATGTAGCATGTCTTTCGGATTTCCCTTGGCAGTGTTTCAATTTTTGGCCTTTTGCCCTTCTTCTATTTCGCATATTGTTTTTGGAGAGCTTGCCATAGTGTTTTCTAGTGGCCCCAGCGGGCCAGTTTGGCCACACATTCATATTTTCCAAAAAATAGTCGGCCACGCCGAAGTAGGATGCCTTTTCATCCTGGCCAATGGGTAGTGGGCAGTTCAAAACGCCAACTTATTATTTTCACTCCATAAGTGACCAATTTGATATTTGCTAAATCTTCAAACCTATAGGGCGTGGCCATTTCAAAAGATCACACACATAAGCAACTTGCTGGGGTGGCCATTTAGAATGTACAATAATTTAAAGCTTTTAAGAGTGTGGATAGGGTCTATACTAGCCATGATTAAGGACATAAGATTGCTACTTGTAGGGGGATCTAAAATTTGTTTCGAGTTCTAAATTTCTAGTGATCTTTCTAACAATATAGTATTTTTCCTTCTGATGACCTGGTCTAATTTTTTTTTATTTGATTTGTGATTTGTATCTCAAATCTGCCCTTTATCATCTTGCTTGAATCTGCTCTTTATCCTCCCAGCTCAAATCCAGGTTAGTTTCCATATGGTTCTTGATGAAATCCGTCTTATGTGCTTTTGCCTACAGAGAACGTCTTAATACATTTAATTGATCTTATAGAAACTAGTAGAGAAGCATCGCATTCATTTGTTTAACATTATAGACAGACATAGTGACTTTACATGTTCGATGTGTGGATATGGCCAATTTGTTTTTTCTTTTGGGAACCATATTTCGCCATTTAAGTCACAACTTCTGGAACTAATGAGTCAAAAATGGCCAGGCTAGACTACGCTTAGCAACTTATCCAAGGTAAGTAGTGGCCAATATTTTACGCCCCTTCAAATATGTAGGGAGATTAAAAAACACCCTGGAGCTTGCCTCACATGTGCTTATGGTAATTTAATACATTTGGCTTCAATGCTGCAAAGTTTTTCTATCCGAGTATTTTTTTTTATTCTAGTCTCTTGCTATCTAATAAGCTTGTCAAATCTTTTCGATGTCCGTGGGGTTTTGACATTATTAACATAAACTATTGCCTTTAACACATTTAAATTAAAATCCCCCTTAAACCCCCTTTGGTTTGGGTGCATATTCACACGGGGGTTTACTCCGGGCAACGAGAGCTGTCGGATGGGCATATTTGCCCATTATTCCAAGATCTGGACCGTACATAGCGATCCTCGTTTGTGGGGTATGCATGTACAAGTTTTTGTATACTGTATATTAAGGTTTGCAAAATACTATAAGGTTTGAGAGAATGTACTTAATGGTGTTAATTTTATACATGTATTATAAATATATTTTGAGGGCTCTCATTTGCCCTACGTAACCCCCCGTGTGAATATGCACCCAAACCAAAGGGGGTTTAAGGGGGATTTTAATTTAAATGTGTTAAATGCAATAGTTTATGTTAATAATGTTAATTATAGTTGTGTGTTGATTATTATATTAAAAAAAAATTTGGGCCCTTCGGGCATTAACTAAAGCAAACATAGGTAAACTTTATGGGTGTAAACATTAATTACTAAAAAGCACAATAACATCAAGACAAACAAATTATTTCCATTGCATACCAAGAGCCGCCCAAATATAACATAAAATAAAATGATAGTGATGACACTATCATAAAAATGGGCAAGTAGAATCAAAGGCAACTTCAGAATAACAACCAGCGGATACAATAGTGTCATCAGTGGAGCAAGAAGCTGTAAGAGTTTTGGAGTGCATGGTAATCATTAGTTAAAAAGGGAGAAGATACACAGTAGAGTCCAAGTATTTAAATGCATTGCCAACCCAAATAAATACATTGTATGAACAATAACCATGTCCACTGCACTCAATGCGATTAAATTAATGTTTCAACCTATTCGTAACAACTTACATTATGTTGTTCAACATTGAAAAAATCCTTTGTACTCTTGCATTGATGTCTATATGATTCTGTACACCAGAAGAACGCCATGCATTGATATTTACATGTTTTTGTACATCAAATTTGCTATTTAAGTATAAAACTAAATTGTAGAATATTGACTTCTTTTTTACCAGCAGTTACCTGACAACTGTTATACCTTGTCATTCCTGGAACATAAGAGAAATACCAACAAATGTCAACCAGATAGTGACTACTACCCAAAAATAAGGACTGCGTTCCCAACGCGCTGGTCTCCATACTAGCCAATCCTCCAAATAATCCCAACTCTGCGATGTTGCAGCCTTGTACCTTCTTTTCTTACCATACCTTACCATTTGACTCCATGTTCTATCAGAGCTGCAGTCAAACAACAAATCTCATCTCATTTCTCTTATCAAATGTTGTATGTCATATCATTAGTTATGCCGTAACTGCAGTCACTTAAAAAGAAAAAATCTTTGATGTACAACGTTGTGTTCTAGGTTAGATAATTATCCCTTTTAAAAAACAAGCATAATAGGATCCAAAATTGAGGCTTACTGTGTTTCTCTTACATTGGCACTGTCAGAACATACCTGTTATACTCAGCATCAAGAAGAGGAATAGAAACCATTTCATCCTTCGAGATTTTTAGCTTGGGGGCCTCCAATATATATCGTAAACCAGCTGCTTGTTTCCTTATTTCTGTAATTGGATGTGTGTTCTCAAGACGTTTGTAGAGAGCAATGGAGTCATCATGTCTATTATGGGCATCACATGTCATAGCTAACCAGATCTGAATCTGAGGCGTGCAAACAACATGGGTTACTAGTTACAAAGTCTAACAAATTCCATCTTCAAACTCCTGTCATTTTGTAAGGGAACAACACTTACCTGTTCACCAAGAATTGACATAGCTGGAACATTTGTTAATGCACCCTCAAGAAATTCAACAGATTTATCATACATGCCTCTTCCATAAGCCTGCTGACCCATGTCAAACATCTTCTCTGCTTGTTTCCTTCTTTCAGTTTGCTCTTTTGCCCGCTGCAAAGAACAGAGTGAGTACTAGATTAGGCTTAGTTTTGGGATGACTAAAAGACTGAACACAGTGGGAATGTTTGATTGCATGGCGATACAGATAATCTAGCTAACTTAAATGAGAGAGGCTCAGAATTAAAATAAGAAAGGTAAACAATGATGAAACTCATGAAAAAATAATCAGCCTGCACGCCAGGAGTTTTAATTGCACCGTTTGCTTCTTCATCTTCAGAACTAATGCTGAAGCAATGTAATGCGGCCAGCCAGACGCAAGCACACTAAATGAGCATCTTCCTTTCGTTCAGATCCATCATTACTGAAGCAATCCCGCCAATAAGTTTATCATGCAAGAGCTAGAAGCAAAAAGGAGAGAGGAGAGAATCTATAAAGGAAATTAACGTTCCACTTATCTTGTAGTTCCATCGTTGTATGCCCATAGAACCCATCGAAATGCAACATGAAATAGAAGGAAAATCGATCTGCAGAAAAAAATATAAAACAAAAGGAAATATGATTCTGCAAAGGAATAGAGGCACGTGAGTATCATTTTTTTCATTATCTACGAATACAAAACAAAAGGAAGTTCGATCTGCAAAGGAATGGAGACTAGCGGCCTGGGAGTATAATTCCTTTCACGATCTTAGTTTGAAGACTCGTGCTCTTGATTACTTACGAGAACAGACCCATAATAATGTCGGAGCTTGCCATATCTCACAGCTGGATAATCTGCTACCTACAGAGAAACTTCATTCCCTCATTTGCAAATTGTTAAGACAAACCTATTCCGCAACCGCATGGGCTTCACCTTCGACTGCAGAAGAAAGGGAGGCAGCTGGATATGCTAGATATTGCAGCCGGATTCCCTAAAGTTCGATAATGGCTCCACCAAGGCCTTTCCGAAACCCTAGAAACGGTTCCGTTTTGTTTTTTCATGAGAAAAGGGCTTTCATTATAAGCCCTTGATCTTTTTTGAATTAAAAGAGGGCTTTTTTTAAAGCCCTCTGATCTTAACCATTGAGGAGGATGAAACAAAAATTGCACAAATTGCATGCAAAAACTTGGTGCACTCTAGATGTACTGATTAGTATGCCTCTTGCAATACGCCCATGAAATCATATGAAAACCATACCAAAAAACGTATAAAATCACAAAAAAAACCCCCTGTTATTTTGCTACATATGTAGCTCAAGTTGTTAGAAAATTTCATGGTAACACACGTGTTCGTAAGTTGCATTCGCTTTAATGTTATACATTCTTCACACTAAGGGATGAGGATCCATCTTTCGATTGTATTTATAGATTTTATTTTTCTTAACGTGATACATTTGTTGATCCACACTTGGATGTGCAGCTTCTAACATATTTTCCCTAGAGTGCTGCATTAGCTCAGTTTAGTTTACATCATTTCTTTATTTCTGACTAATTTCCCCATACATCTGTTGTGGTTTTGCATCCAGTCATGTTTATCTTAATAATACAGTATCTAATAGGACATATTCTTTTGTAGCAGGGCGTTCTCACTTCAAATTTCTCGGATCATCTTGGATGCGTCCTCTGTTCTCATCCACATTTCTTAGCACACTTCTTTTGCCCTCCAACTGTCCTTCGACATTATTCAGCTACAAATGTCGTGACTTCCTTACCCTGGTTGTATTATAGGAATTCTATATCGAGCTGCAATTGTAGGTGACTATGCCAATGGCTTCCACTTTATTTGTGGCATCCACTGTCGAGTTTGTCTCATTTCATTCTTCTTTGTTAAGCTCAACAATTGGGATCACTACACTTCGACTACACCCTTTCCCTTGACCTCCTCAGTCTTGTTCTGCATTGCCATTTTCAGTCTTGCTCGAACATGACCATTGCCCTATTCCATTCTTTGCCCACCTCCTTTTGGCACATTTTTTCTCTATCAAGATGTTGTATCTCATATGTTAGCATTCCAGGTAATGTATATCACGAGTTCCATTTTTGCATATGGTTTTGCACTTAGATAGTATGCATTATATCTCACGACCATGTAAAAATCAACACCATGTAGTATATAACCACAAATCTTATAGTATTTTGCAAAACTTGTTATACAATATAGCAAATTTTGTACTTGCATACCCCACAAACGAGGAACTTTACGTACGGTGTGGATTAAGGAATAAAGGGTGAATATGTCTATCCAACAACTCTCGATGCCCGGAGTCACCCCCCGTGTGAATATGCACCCAAACCAAAGGGGGTTTGAAGGGGGATTTAATTTTTAAGTGTTGGACGTAATGGTTTAGTGTTATGTATTGTTATATGGTCGTGTTATATCAAAAAAATTACATGGTGAATGATGGTGGATGGAGAACCATTGGGAATTTTAATGATTCCATTAGAAGAAAAAATTAGAAATAAAAGCAATAACTACGATGATCTATGAGAATGGAAATATTCTAAATCTTCTAAACTAGAATGCTAAAAGATGCATTTTATGCATGTAATAGTAGAACAATAGCATACTTATGGCATGGGACTCAAACCCAATCATATCTTTGAAATCATTGCAGTCATATCTTTGCGAACATATGCGCTTGCAATAAGAAATACCATGTGAATTGATATTTAGCTTGCGAAGATACTCGTAATAGTATTCCATATTTGAAATCCAAACAGCTTTATTAGCAAGAGCAAGGCACAATTCCATCATCAGACTGCTAACATCATCAGCTTGATTTCTCATGATTTTGCATAAAAGCATGTATTTCAAAGAGAAAGCTGCTTTAGAATCATCTAGAGCATTGAATGCTTCGAATGCTTCAAAAAATAACTGAAAGCTATTTTGTAGTCTTTTTCTTCGCCAACTAAGATACCACTATGATGATCAATGGTACATATATAGCATTAGCTGCAGCTCTTGCTGCTATCAGAGACACTTTAGCCTTTGGAAGATTTCTTAGAGGAAAATGCAGATTGCTTTCCAACATGAGCAAAAACTTATCATCTAATCTCTTAACCTCCTTCACAAGATTTGATGTCAAGGTAAGAGCTTGTGAATAATCCTTTTCCTGCATCAGCAGTGCCGCAAGACGAGCTTGTGCACTCTGTCGCAAAAAGGTCCATTTTTTCTGTCCAAGTCCACTCAACCATATCTCTCCATAAGGAAATTTGGAGAGCAGAACCACCAGGAATCTTAGCTATGGCATCAGTCACACTTCGGACAATCTTCATCGTCTTAGCTTTAGGGATTATGGCAAAGAAAGGGCGCAGATCTATGAGAAGGCTACGAAGTTCCTCATTCTTACCTTTTTTTGAAAGGACATCAGAAAGAACTGAAATTGCCTGTCAACTATAAGTCTTTCATTACCAGACCCATCATGCTAGATATTCATGCAGAACGGTTGCATTATGGCTGTAATGTAAGGACATTTCAACTCCAAGCACAAAATTTCTTTATACTGCAACTCCTTTCTTTGAAATAAACGGGAGTGCTCTTTCATTCAGTGAATGATAATGAATCAACCGTCCTTTGGCAGTTCCAGCATTGAGAATCTCCTTTTGAAGGCCAATGTGAGGATGTGCCGCATCACATACATGAGCAACTAAAAGTCCTGTTTTAACAAACAGCGACTAAGGGTTTTGACTAACTCGCCTATTTGCTCAGCTTCATTAACTTCTTGGATTTCAAGTTCTAGCATTGGAGATCCGTCATTATGTACTCCAAAAGCCGCCTCCTTGTCAAATTTCAGCTGGGATGCAAATGCTAAAATAGGATGGTCTGCTTTCTTCATTAGCACATCTGTACCCAATCCACTGGCCTATTTGTTGTCAGACATAAAGGATGAACAGAATAAGCCGTTATCTGAAAATGGAAAAAGATAATACCTTGAGAACTGGTGCCTTTGAGGGGAGGGCATGAGAACAAGAGTTTTGGCTAGGGGCAAAAGCCTCCGTCGCAGATCTGCCAGGCTTGGAAGACCTGTGATTGATATAAGACCAGGTTCCTCTGGTCCAAGTGCTGCAAATCATTACAACAGAGCATCAGATCTGCATAATCGAGTATCTAGCATACTATGAGGCCCATATATCAAAAGAAATGATGTTCGACATGCGTCTGAGCAGTACCTTTTGGTGCTCCACCTCTGCAGAATTTGTGCCTTCAGCTAGCAAACCCTATCTAGCAAACCCCATTTCTAAATGGCTCGAGGGTTGCATGTCAACGAGCTTCAATAAGCTAATTGAGAAAAAATACAACATGGCACATGGGTCTAAACCATTGAACAAAAACACTAAAATTAATGTAGGCGTATGTGCACTCTAGATATACTAATTAGTAGTCCCTGCAATATGCTTTCGAAATCATATGAAAAACGATAGAATAAATAGTACAAAAATACAAAACCAACCCCCTATTATTATGCTAGATATCTCAGTATGCCTTATCATCATACATCATTCTGAGTTTTCTATGCTTGGCTTTACCTAGATAGATATATTATATTGAGTTTTTTCTACATTGTTCGAACTACGTTGAGTTTTTGGAAACGGGAGCAAGTTTTAGTTTTGCATTGTGCTTTGGAGGAGTGTTGTATGGTTCTAGTTTTTTTCCGGAATCCATTTAGTTAACCATCTATTGAGATTTGTTCTTGGACTTATATTGCTTTCCAAATGCATTGCATTGCATTTTCTGTCACAAGTACATTTTACAACTAACTCTTTCCATGGATAGCTTTACTACTAACATGTCATTTATCATGTCCATTACTTCTTTTGCTTTATTATTGCAGACCATATGTATGGCACTAGCTTTATTCATAATATGTCATTTTACCTAGTCATTGTGTTTTCATTTGTCATTTTCTACTATATGGCTAATCTTCTTGCACTCCACCCTGACCATGGCACTTTTGACCTCCATCTCCTCTTTTTTGTTGGCCATAACCTCACCTTTGACTACCTAAGCCTCATTTTTTCTCGATCTACGATGTAATCCGAATTAACTTTAATCTCAATTTCCTTCTTAACGTTCCTCTTGGTTCGTGCTAACATGTCTACAACCTTTTCCTCAATCTTGTCCCTCATTTGTAAAAGTACTATTCATATTGGGGCATTTAGTCATGGCTTTAGGCATGTGATATTATTTTTCTTATGACATCATCATACATTTCTACGCTGCTAACTTGAACCCGATCTTCGCACCTTCACTCTTCTATTTTTGTTCCCAACCATTTCACAGATCTTATGAACCTCTTTGCTAAGGACTTCTATTTGATGTCAACCTCATTTTTCCTTCTTGACCTTCCTCTTAACTTTACGCGAATATGTCTGCAACCTCTAATTTCACCTCATCCATCATTTTTGTAAATACTGTTTATTCAATTTGTTTAATTTTGTCTATATTTGGTCAATATCCTAAGTAGGCATTTCGCATGACATGAGTCTAACTCAACATTGTCCATCATTTTTCATCTACTCCTTGTCTTAGGGCTTATAATTAGGGGTTCTTAACCTTCCTCTTGACTTTGTGCTCCCATGTCTGTGGCCTCTACCTCAGCCTTGTCCCTCGTCCTGTGGTAAGTACGAGTTATACTGTGGCATCTATTCATAGGTTCGGCATGCTATCAATTTTTCTTATAATGTCTTATTTCAAACACATCTTTTTATAGTGAAGTTAAATTATTGATGTGAATTATTGGTGTACAATGTAGGGCCATTATTGAGCTTCTACGAGTATATGTGTATGTGTATGTATATGTGTATTTGTATGTATATGTGTATGTTAATTACCTCATGTTTCTTGTGCTCGAGAAGTAGGTGAAAGTATTCGTGCTAGAGCAAATTAGGTGTGCTTAAAATTCTCAAAATGGGCTTATTTTCTCCAATTAATGAAATCGTGCTTTTTATTGCATGACACAACCTCTTGATTTATCAAAGACATGATTTATTATACCATCCTTGTCATTGATGTTTTTATATTCTTATTGCAACCTTGTCCAGAGTTTTCATTCTTGGCTCCTTTATTCTCGTAGCTCCACTTTGTCATATCGTCAGTCTCAAGAATCCACTCTAACTGTGGAGCTCTCGCCCTTCATCTCCCCTCTATCCTCGGCCATAACCTAATCTTCACCTTGGATCCTATGGTTATTTCGTGTTGCATCTGTTTCCATGCTTCATTATCTGACATTTATGCTGAAAAAAGTTTTTTCCATATCCTTGGACATCACCTCACCTTCTCCTTAGACCCTGATTCTGACCCACTTCCAATAATCTGGTTTGCCTTTTTTGCCCTCCTACATTAGCCCATAGTTTTTTAACATTCTCCCACGTTTCCTCGCTTTTTGCTAGATCTACAGTGTTGTTCCTCTATTCAACTTGATTCTTTTTTGGTATGATGCATCGGCTATAGCTATCGGCAAAATTTTGTATTCTTTGCGAGTCCCTTACCAGAATGTACCAACCCATTCTTATTTTATAAAACTTCTTCAACTATAGCTAGCACTCATGCTTGTGCTCCTTGTGGAGGGCGATTGTCATCTTCTCACTCTTGCTATGTCATTTCGACTCTAACTCAATGTCTTGATATTCTCGTCGGCTTGGCCTTATATGAACGAAGTTCTCTGGTTATCGGCCGGTTTTTGTGCTCTTTGCGAGTTCCTTACAAGAATGGCATCGATCCGAGCCATCGGACCGAATTTTGGAAAGGGGCGAGCAGCTATATATGCACTTTTCATCTTGTGGTTGGTTATCGGTGTCTTCTCACAGCAGCGTCTCTTCCTTGCCCATTGCTTCCCCCAATTACCCGCCCTTCTGTTTTGAGTTTATTTAATTTTTCATGTTTATTTCCTTTTTTGGTACTGACTCTATTATCCTCCACCTGTTGGGTGTTGCTATGGTAATTATTATCCACCTGCATGGTGTTGCTTTATTCCATCCATTGGGTGATGCTGTTTATCTCCACCCTGAGGGTGATGCTATTTTCTCTTCTGCCACTTATTGTCAATTTTTTTACATCATCACTACTAATGACTCACATCTGTTTTTATCTAGTCGTCGTCGTCGTCGTTGTCGTTGCTTCCCCGCCATGCCCATTCTTCTTTTCCTTAACCATTAGTAGAATGCTTTCCATGTATTCCATTTATTTTTTCAGGTATTTTGCCGTCTCGCGGGTTCATTCTCTTTTGCATCTGACATCGCCCCACTTTATTTTGATTCTCCAGGTAACCATCAAGGTTGTTGGCGACCATTTTTCATTAGGCTTTTCCTCCAAAACCCAAAAGGCGGGTATTTTCATTCCGATGAGAAGTTGTTGCCAATACCCTTATTACTGCATGTACATACATTATTCCATCTTTTCTTGTGGGGTAACTCGACGTTGTTCCTATGGTTAGCTCCCCACCTATACTATTCAAACAATGTATATTGCTGCTGTGATGAATGACAAGCCTATCTATCTATGCCAGTTTTTGTGTTCGTTGCGAGTTCCTTACTAGAATATAACTCTCTTAAAGAAACTATATAGCGACAGTGCAATATTCCACATGCAAATGTTTAAATGGACCATAAAGCCCTGATGGAATCATGAATAACCAGTTGAACATTCCATGTCCTACGCATTTGTAGTGTGCTTCAGATCTTTGAGCATGAAACAATGAAATTATGATCAGATAAACAAAAATATGGCAAAAAAAAGGGCTGGAAGGTTAGCTAGTGCTACAATTTTTTTTTATTAGCTCTTAAAATCTAGTTCAATTTCAACATTGCAGTTTCACTACCCAACTCCTTCCCATCTATTTGCTCTATTTTTTCCACCAATCCATTTGCTCTAATGCCTCACCATCTATTTACTCTATTTTTTACACCAATCCATCTAATGCTCGTTCAACATATTGCGTAGTGATTTTGCCTCAAACCGAAGCAAGCAAACATCAAACCCTTCGAGTCACCTCCTAAATGTTACTAAATCACATCAAATTGGAGTTCATTATCTATAATACCAATATGAATCTTTGTACCCGTTTCTAGTTGAGTCATTGTTGTATGCTTTATAACTGCTAAAAAATGTAAACTTATCTGGTTCTACTTCATGATATTGCATTTCTACCACAAAATTGAAGGATCCGTTCATTTTGTCCAAGTTACCACATTTGTAATACATATCAATGGTGGTACTCACCATGCAATATCGCGTTGAAGCCCATTTTGAATTTTATGCTCAAAAACTCTTCTTCTTAATTATAGTTCTGTTGCATAATTTCAAAACGTTGAAACAATGTAGATTTACCAGGCATTCCAGACTACTACACTTTGGTCCCAATGGTGATCAAACTCCGAACTTCTTGACAGCCTACATTGCAAATGAACTGCACAATGGTACAGGAATCCAAAACAAGAGTACAATTCCAAAATGAAAAGAGCAAAATAGATTACGTTGGTATCTCAGTGACAATTTGAGGTGATAGATAATTTATACATGGATCCCATTCTTTTTTGCATTTCAAAACACCATTTCGTGATTTCTAGCCTACCTACCACATGCATTGCAAATTAAAGAAGATTGTGCCAAGTTTGTATCGCCAGAGCCTTAGCCAAATACATCACCATCTATGCTTTTCAAAAAAATCAAACTCAATGGATGAGAAAAAACATCTTTACACAGCTCGTTGCTAGTTCCATAGGATGTGTCAACATCCACAACCGGGGGGGATGAAAAAGATACCTAACAGAATACTGAAAGAAAAAAGATAAATGGAGCTCTAGTCACCTCTTATGGCAAAACAACTAATGGAAGGCTGAGATGCAGTAGCAGCCAAGGGCATACTTGAAAGCCGGTTTTCACTCATGATTTCTAAATAGAGTGGCAGTTAAAAAACACATTGGCGTGGGAGCCCACTTTTTTTTGCCTTATATCTATTCTTCTGATACCTGCCATGCATGGCCATCGTGGCTTACATGCCGATCCATGCCATGTCCTTCCTATCCTTGCCTTGCAAGAAACAAGCGAAAAAATTTGACAACTAAGAAGAGCAAGAGAAAGAGCAAATCCGAGACGGGATTTTGGATAAAAACTTCAAAATCAAAGATTTGGATTTGAAAATCATGGAAAATGCTTAGGGCGGTTTAAATGCTTCCGATTTCCTTCAGAAAGAGTGCTGGAGGTGGGAAAGAGTGCTAAAGGCAAGAGGTTTCCTGGCGAAGGTAACATGGCAGAGGTAAAGCGACGTCGCCTGTGTTTTGTTGGTAGAGTTCCTATAGGATTACTTCCTGTAGTTTCCTAATGGTGCTGGCGGTTTGCCCAGTTTAGTGTCTGTTACTGTCTTTTCAATCTTTTGTTAATTGCTTCAATTTTTTTAACCAAGATTTGCAACTACTACAAATTACCCCTAAACAACTACAAATTACCCCTAAACTAGCAGAACTGCAGGGTTGGGAAGAAGGCTAGGCAGTCGGGCTCGCGTTGGTTTTTTCCCGTGGTAATTCGAGGATCGGCGACGACCTTCTTAGGGGTTTTTTTTTTTCCTTCCGGTATGCCTATAAAGGCTTGGTTGCCTTTGTGTAATGTTACGAAGATTTAAGAATTGTGCGTAATGCACGTCCCCACTACTCAATCATGTCTAAATAAGCGTTTGATAAAAAAAAAACGTTGATTGTAGCCAACATTGATTGTAGCCACTGATATCTCATACGTTCAATTCCAATTCTTGCATTATCTTGCATTTAAATTGTTTAGCGTGAGAATTGTTTGAGATGAGAATCATCTCACGGAAATGATATAGATGTTGCGGGTTAAGCACCTTTGGAGCCGTTTCAAAAGTCTTAACCGATAGATTGCTTTTTTACAAGCGGCGGATGATATTCATGCACGAAGGTTGGTTTTATGCTTGATTTCACTTTCTTTTTCTTTTTCTATATGTGCAGTAGATTTCGTAACACTTGTAAACAATCCTGGACTGAAGATATTGGTTGTGCAAAGACCATGCAACGTTAAATTTGAAGATTTGCAACATTGAGGTTGTATCAATACATCACCTCCTGCATGAAAGAGCATGCACTATTCCGATATTAGCAAATGAGCTATCCATTATTTTTCCAAATCATCTTTTATGGCAATTTGGTATCCTAAAAAACTCCTGAAAAAACATGCACTAATTCCAATATTAGCAAATAGGCCATTCAGTATTTCCTAATCATTTTTTGCAGCAGGGTTCGCGTTGGTTTTTTTCCGTGGTAGTTCGAGGATCGGCGGCAACCTTCTTTTGGGTTTTGGGTTATTGCAGTGGTGGTATGCCACCACTGCAATAGACATTGGAAAAGCAACTTGCGTTCTTTCCGTTCTTTACTACAAGAATGGCCAACGTTTCGGGAGCTTAAATATTTCCACCATTATTATCCTCAAAGCTTTATGTACACAGCTGTGAGCTCCGAGCATTAGCAACAAGGAGATAATCCAAACAAATTAATCTATGGGTGGGAGAGAGTGGCAAAACCCACCATTCTTGTCACATTATTTGATATGAGCACAACACGAGCCTTTAAAGGAAGTATTGTATGAAAGCTGCATTTGGGCCCACTTGGATTTAGTCCATAATTCAATGGAATGGACCATTGCTATCCTAATCTCATAGTAGGCAAATCTTCAACATTGGTGAGATCCCTTGACCAAGAATTACAAGGCAATATGCCCCAAGAGGCCATGGGGCAACTCAGAAAAAATATATTCAATTGCTTTAACCTAGAGCTTTGCAAATTGCTCTAGTTGGGCATAAAGGTTCCAACATACCCAAAGCCCATAACAAAGAATGTGATTGCCTGAAGGTAAAGATACATATAGAAGTGGTTGTGTCCAAATGCAAAGTCATAAGATGCACAAAAGAAAACATATATCCCTACAACAAGCTCCAAAACATGGACCCTGCAACAAATAAGTTATTTAATTATGAGCATATATGCACAAGGGACCAACCTAGAAGTCTAAAGGTATATTTTTACGTACCTTTCTTCATATTGAGTGCAAAATGCTCTTTAAAAATGCTCCTACATGTGCAATATAAATAACAAAGAATAGCATAAAGGACATCATCTCTAAACCTGAGCCATTCTCTCCTGTATTTTCTTCAAAAACATGTCAGAATGAATGTTGAATCAACTCCAACACTGCAATAGACATTGGGAAAGCAGCTTGTGTTCTTTCCGTTCTTTAATACAAGAATGCCCAACGTTTTGGGAGCTTAAATATTTCTATTTGTAAATTAAGGATGGAAAGATTATCAGCTTACAT
The DNA here is from genome assembly GCA_021234155.1 of Isoetes taiwanensis. Taxonomy (NCBI): domain Eukaryota; kingdom Viridiplantae; phylum Streptophyta; class Lycopodiopsida; order Isoetales; family Isoetaceae; genus Isoetes; species Isoetes taiwanensis. The sequence continues at coordinate 641,076 of JAJEKV010000110.1, read as the reverse complement.
CTCGGAAAGGAAATTGTTCTGCCTCAAGCATATGAACAACATAACCCATCCTTGGTCTTTTGGATGCATCAGGATCAACACATCGTAGCGCTATGAGCAATGCTCTTTTCAATTCCTTCAAAGAAGGTCTCTCTTCCAATCTAGGATCACATACATCTTCAGATCGTTTGTTTCCCACCATTGTCTTCAACCAATCAACTAGATTGACCTAGATCATCATCAATTAAGAAACATATTGTTATAGTGAGATATGAAATTTTCTTAAAAGTTAATCTTACCTCTCCATTAGGCCTGCTATAGTCAACAGGATCCCTGCCTGTGATAGTTTCCAACATGAGTACTCCAAAACTATATATATCACTTCGCTCATTTAAAAGCCCTGTATTTGCATATTCAGGAGCAACTTATCTGCAGTGACAATGTTTAAGGATCACACTATGAAGATATTATAAGGGGTTAAATGAAATACGAGTTAGAATGTGTACCCAAATGTGCTGCCCATGACACGCGTTGTTATATGACTTTTCTCAGCTACTAGAAGCTTTGCCAAACCAAAATCTGAGACCTTTGGCATTCCATTGGAAATCTAGCAAAATATTACTTGCTTTTATATCTCGATGCACTACTTTTGGTTCCAGTGATTCATGTAAGTAAGAAAGCCTGTATAAAAGATAAAAAATAAGCATCAAATTGAAGGAACAAGGAGCCAAGCAAGATCTTCATGCGCATCTTCCATGTTGGAGTGTTTGTTCTGGAGATGGGACCATGAAGCCATTGCTCTAGATTTCCATTATCCATGTACTCATAGACAAGCATCCTAAAGTGAACAAAGTTTAGCAAGCATTATGGTATAACCATTTAAAAAAACCAAGTTACATACATAACAGGGTTATATGAAACAAAGTTAACAAGGTCTGTGAAAAATGAAAGAGACCAACTCTTACCTGTAACTGCCTTCTACACGTAGCCAAGCATTCTGACCAAATTCTCATGTCTAACCCTTCCAATAGTCTCCACTTCCACTTTGAACTCATGCTCTGCTTGCCCTCTGCATGAATAAAATACTACAATGCTTCAGTTATGGCGATCAGATTATAACATGCTGCGAGAAATTGAAATAACTTCAAGAGCATTACTTGTTATTAAGCAAATTCTTGATAGCCACGAAAGTACCATCTGGTAACTTGCCTCTGTAAACAATTCCATATCCGCCTTCGCCGATTACATTAGAATCAGCAAAGCCCTGAGTTGCAATACTGAGCTCTCTGAGGCTATAAGATTGGCCAAAGCCATATTGAGCAACTTCTATTCTAGCTGGAGAGCCAATGGAAAAAGAAATTTCATCAGGAGTTCCCATTCCAGACAACAGGGTCTTCTTCAAACTGTCAAAACGCATAATGCTATCTTCAATTTCCTTCTTAAGGGCAGCAGGGCTTTTTTACTTGGTCCTTTTCTTTACTTGGTCCATAACTGCAAAAAGTTTGAACAGATCATTGGAACAGTTGAATCGCCATAATAGCTCGAGCACCCTGCAATTTTTATAGATTGGTGAAACAAGCAGAGAAACAAAATATTATGAACTTTAGATTAACCTTGATATACTGGCTCTAGCTTCCTCTAGCTCCAGATGCAATCCCCTGCACGATAAACAGAGGTCTCAGGGAAAATATAATGGAAAAGGGATGACAAATATAAAAGGGGGAAGAACATCTCTGCCATAGACATCGTAGTTTTCTTACAGACCTGTTTTTTGAAGTAAACATGAAAAGAAGATTCCGGCAGCTACAACATTCTCAAAGCAAAAGGATTTGTCTGCCATACACCGCTCTCCATACCCGAACTTATGTTCCTCAAAAGGATTTTGTCCTCTAGTTATAACTAGTGCATGTACCTCAAGGCAATGCCAAGCAGAGCTCAAGAGCTATGCCACCGCCATAGCAAGAAAGAGAAACACGGCCGTCGCCATCCGGATCTGCCATAGCCGAGTTGCGAAAGGCACGGTAGAGAATTTTCAGAGTTTTCTAATTTCCCTGGCCGTACGATTCGAAATTAGAGAATCGGACGGCTCAAATTGATTTTGGGTGACGTGGCAGGACACGTGGCATAGCTAGAATTGCAGCCTTTTGTGCAGGGGGGGTTAGGCAACCCTGCTAACTAGATTGACCACATGCACAAACTAGTTTAGGGCAATACTTAGTGCAAAAGCACCTTGTTTGCTGATCCCTGCAAACCAAAAATGGAGACAAGCGCCTCCACATTCAATCAGTTGCAAGAGGGCAAGAATCTGCCCTCAAAATGAGCAATAACCCACCTACTGCATAGTTTGGGCCAATTTGAGTGGGCAATTCTGCCTTGGGCGGGTGATTCTGCCGGACGGGATTTTGTTTGCTGTGATCCTGCCGGAAGGGATAGGGTAAGTCTATTCTGCCCCGTGGTAGATGGTGACACGTCATAGATGGTGACACGATGCAAGTGGCCAGCAACTAGATGAAAGGACAGCAACCAAGCAATTTGCTGCAGATTGACATTCCCAACTGCAATACCGCAGGAAGAACCTACAGACACATACCAAAAGTACATGGAGCTCACAAAAATCAGTAGCAAATTAATGCTCTACTGGAAGTAAATAACAGATTCCAACAGAACAAAATACCTGAGAAGATATGGTGTTGAAAGTCCTGATAATGGCCACTACAGTAGAAACATTGTTGGTCGAGTGTAGCTTCACCGCTCATTCCATGAAGGGCAAACTACCTAGCCTCAAGCATGACAACCATTACTCGATGGACCTTATGGAATTTAAATTCTAAAAGACCTTCAGTTGTAGATTTAACTGATTTTTTACGTCCAGTTGTAGTTTTTTAATAGTCTCAATACAAGGAAGTTACCTCAGGGGGCACAACACTACCCAAGCTCAGCTTAAGCGCTAGCAATCCACTCTCAGGGCAGAGGCATAAACAGGATTGCTTATAAATAATAGATGTTTATGATGATCTTTACCAAGTTAACATGTTCCAAGTCCTCTTTGATCCAGAGGTGTTAAGACTCAACCAGTTGTTATCACATGCTCATGACACGTTTTACTTTTCTTAGCTCTTCTCCAGCATAGATGTTTAACATTGATGTATATGCTCCAGTGTTGCAAAAGTCTAGCTCAAGCAGACATTTTGCAACCTGTTTTGCTCCTCCAACGTCATCATGTAAGATGCACGATCCAAGCAAACTCGACCATGACACGGCATCAACTTCAAAAAACATTGTCTGAATAAAATCTTGTGCCTCCACTATTTGTCCTGCTCGTCCAAGAAGATCAATAACACAGCCATAATGCTCTGGACCTGGTGGAATGCAATGGTTTCCACCCATATAGACGAAGTAATGGCAACCTTCGTCTCCCAGTCCAGCATGGCTGCATGAAGACAAAATGCTGGTAAAAGTTACTCTATTAGAAGGATTCTGATCAAGGTGCATCTTCTGAAATATTAAAGACATTTCTTCATAATCTCCATGAATAGCATATGCCCCAAGGAGGGCATTCCATGTTACCAAATCTTTACTAGGCATCTTCCAAAATACCTTTCTTGCAAGCCCTAGAGCCCCACATTTCCCATACATATTGACAAGTGCATTTTGCACCGTGATATCTGATTCAAGTCCATTATCAACAACACATTCATGGATCAGCATGCCAACTTTTAAGGCTGCTTGATTGGCACATGCTTCAAGGACACTGATAAATGTCACCTTGTCAGGTGCGGTAATGACTTGCGTATCTTCGAAAAATTGGAGAGCCTGCAACTCATGCCCATGGTCGACATAAGCTGCAAGCATTGCATTCCATGTTACCACATTTCTTTGCTTCATTTTGTAAAATACTGTACAAGCATCTTCAAGAGATCCACATTTGCTATACATATTAAGAAGAGAAGTCCAAACATACACATCAAACTGGATGTAACCATCAAGCATATAAGCATGGATGAGTTTACCATTTGCCGCTGCCAACAAAGAATCACATGCGCTAAGAACAACAACAAAGCTGCTTGCATCTGGCAATAAACCTTGTAAATTCATTTGCCAAAATAGCCTCAAAGCATCCTTTACATGATGCTCATGCCGTGCATATGCTGCAATCATGGTATTACATAATACCTCATCCTGATTCTGCATTTCAAAAAAGATTTTCTGTGCATCTTCGAGTCTCCCACATCTAGAGTACATATTTACAATGGCCGTCCCTACAACAATATCAGATTGGAAGTTATTATCAAGAATTGATGCATGCGAAAACTTCCCATCAGCTAGTGTTTCAAGGCAACTACAAGCATTAAGAATAGTTATGAATGTAACCTTATTTGGTTTGTGGCCTTCCAATTTCATCATTCGAAATGCTTTATGCGCCTCATCTGCATGTCCATGATGAGAATATGCATCAATTAAAGCAGTCCAAGACACCAATTGTCTTTCTGGCATGTCCTCAAATATTCTAACTGCATCCTTCAGACTGCTACATCTACTGTACATACTAATAAGTGCATTGCTGATAATGATGTCAGACCCAAAACCATATCCGGTAATGTATGCATGTATCAGTCTACCCTCCTGTAAAGCATCCCAAGAGTTGCAGGCACTAAGAATGGAAACAAATACAACTTTATCCGGTTGCATATGTCTCAAGAAACTATCGTGAAATAATTCAAGTGCCTCTCTCAACCTTCCACTGTCTGTAAATGCTGCAATCATGTTCGTCCACGAAATTAAGTTTCTATGCACCATTGCATCAAACACATTACAAGCATCGGAAAGAATTCAAGGCACATGTGTCCCCTCCTCTTAAAAAGAAAAGGGAAAGTTACTGAAATGCCCTTGCGAAATTGGTAAATTACCCAATTGCCCCTATCAAATCCGAAATTCCCAAAATGCCCTTCGGGCAGGCAACAGGCAACAGGTTTCATGGCTTTCATGGCAGATTGCCGTGAAAGCCTTTCCGGCAAAAACACTAGCAGATGACAAACCCATGGGAACTGATGCTATGCTTGGAGAGGCCTTATTGCACGTCAAGTGGCATCAATCGTTGAAATTAAGTCAAGGCAATCTGCTGTTACTAAATTTTCGGAACAACAAAGTGTTAAGTCATCCTGCTGAAAAAAATTTGTCTCAGTTTGGGCTTCATTCTTAAGCCCTACTTCATTCTGAAGTTCTCCCTCATTATCTTCCATGCCACTGTCGCTGTCATTTGAAATGCTATTACAGCTTATCCTTAGATACCAACACAGCACATAAACTAGTACAAGCTTCATAAACTAGTACAAACCAACACAGCACATAAACTAGTACCAGCTTCAATTTATACTCTAGATACAACAAAGCACATAAACTAGTACAAGAGGGTGACAACAAAATTGCAGCCTTGCATTCTTCAATTGAATCAAATTTGGCACCCTTACACAGTTCCATAGCTGGACGTGCTGGATTTTTGCTGCCTATAGAGCCTATAGTTTGTGCATGAAGTGAGATCAGGGTTACATAATCAAGGGCACTTCAATTCTGCAGCAGCAATGCACAAATATATATGCAAAGACTATGAATTATAACAAAGCAAAAGAGCTCAAATCCTCCATCCCATATAAACATGATGTTAGGCAAATATACATCAGGTTATGCAAGAACTATGCCGAGGAGAACAATGCATTTGCCCCGAAGATGTGAGTATACCAGATCAGAGAAGAATTTTACTAAATCAAGAACATCACTGCTGGGGTTATAGAAAAATTGTAAAGCATAACTCTGTCCTTCAGGGTGCAGGTGCAAAATAAGAGACTGAACGGGTCTTTTGAATGACAGGCACGGATGCGAATTTCTTAGAACTTGAATAGGGAGAATAGGGAAAGAAAAGAGGAACGAAACTCCCTTGAAGAATTCTTTCAGATTACATTACAGATTACTCAGATTCAAATTCAGAAAATGCATGCATGAATTCAGATCGATTCCTTGCTTCTCCTTACCTTACAAATCGTTGCTCTGTAAAGGGAGGCTGGACGTGTTCACTCAATCGCTGGACGTCTCCTCCAACAGCACCGCCAAATCCAGCACCGCAATTTCCCTCCGTTTCTGTATAAGAGAAAGCCCTTTTACTGGGCTTTCTGCGTTGGAAACGCTGCCGACGCGCGTTACTGGCTTTCTGCGTTGGAAACGCTGCCGACGCGCGTTAGCGCGGAGGCGGCGTTGACAACGCAGAAAGCCCAGTAAAAGAACGTAGAGGACGGCTGGGCCCAATCCAGCCGTGCCACGTGTCATGCCCCAAAAAAAGAATGCAGGTAAAAAAAACAGAATCAGGGTAAAACATGCAGAACTGCAGGTAAAATGGCAGAACCGGCAGTAAAAATGGCAGAATGCGCAGTAAAAGTTTTGTACGGGCGTTTCAGAGTTTGAAACAGCGACACGTGTCGCTCTAGCATTGGATGAGACGGCTGGATTGGGCCCAGCCGTCCTTTACGTAATCGTTCTGCCCGTTGCCTGCCCGAAGGGCATTTTGGGATTTCGGATTTGATAGGGGCAATTGGGTAATTTACCAATTTCGCAAGGGCATTTCAGTAACTTTCCCAAAAGGAAACCATAGGTCTTAGAAATTTACCACGATGTGATCATTCACATCCATTCATATCCGTTGCATCATTAAAGACCATAAACTTTTCACAATTTGTTTCCTATGGGAGGGTATTTTTGCAATGGTTGGAACTATTAATCTCTCAATGCCCAATAGCTTACCTCCATGATGTTCTCCAAGGTTTAGTAACTAGCGAAAATGCAGGGTTGAGATGAAGGTTAGGGCGGGGATGGAATAGCTACACTGATGAGCACACTAGAGGGACCGTATCGTGAGATTTTTCTTGCTTTTTTAACTGGAGCGTAGGCATACCAGTAGATTGTGGCAAGCTTGTGCTTTATTTGGGTGTAGCTGGGCATGGCTAACTCTTACAATGCTAGCAACTTCAATCGATCCTCTAATGGCAAACATTTGTAAGAAATTCGTATTCAAATTCTTGTAATCTTTGTAGTTGTGTGTCTTGGCGTGCATGCATGGTGGGGAGGATGTGCAGGTGGTAGGGAGGGGTGTGTGCATGGATTGGGTAATTGTAGATCTTGGATGCTATTGTAATCATATAGATGTTATTATCTCTCGTGGAGTCAAAATGTATCTTCATGTTCAAATGTGTTCGTCATAGAAACTCATTCATGTTGATGATCACATTAAAACTGCAAAGGGGATGTTATAGGTATTTTGTCTCGGTGGGGTTTATGGGCTGTATATTTTAATCTCTATCATATTGCGACCAGATTGAGGGGTAATAGAAAGACAATTCATGAACTATCTCTATTCTATTTGTTGAAGCAACATTATATTATTTCAATCTCTATCAGGTTGCAACCAGATCGAGGGGTAATAAAAAGGCAAATCATGAATTATTTATGCTTTTTGTTTAAGTAACATTTTGTTGACCTAATTGAGACGTAGTACAAGGCAAATGGAATTGCAGTAAATGTTCCAATTTAGTGAAGGAACTGCGCATTTAACATAGTCTGTAGTGAGGTATTGTTAAGAATATCAACTTGTCGAATCATGTCCCCCCCCAAAAAAAAAAAAAAAAAAAATAAAATCATGATGTCAAAGCATTCAATAGCCGTCATGTTAACCTTCATTATACATAAGAGACTAGACATTGTTGTATCAAGATTTGACAAGTGCTAGATGGCATAATGTGATGCAATTCTATAAACCAAATGAAACCCAATCTGATGAGTGCCATGGAAATGCAAAAATGGTCGATAAACGTAATGGATGGTTTTTCCACTGACATACAAAGCATATTGAAGAATAGAAGAAAAGGTTGACTACAATATAGATCCATTTGGTTCTGCAGATAGTGGATCTAAGTGCTTGACCCTCCCGCTAATAGGCTTCATGCTCTCAATAAGGTAAGATATCCCCTTCAAGACATGACGGCTATATGGAACCCTAGTTTTTGCCAAGGCTTTTCCACATAAATCAAGCAGCACAAAACAAAGCACCTACTTGATGTCATAATGCAATACCTACAAATAGCCTAGTCAAATACCAATTATTAATGAAATGCTTATGCATAGTTAGCATGCAAACCAATGATCTTGTTCAGGCATGACCGCTAGAAACACGGATAACTCACAAAACATCAGATTCAACTCCCTCATTACTCAAAAAAATTAGCAGGCACAAGGGCAATGGATAATCTTCTTCCATCCAGCATTATACTTCTCCAACCCAGCATAAGAGTCGAGTAATTATAAAATGGAAGTCCCAACAAGCTGGCTTTTTTGGAACTAATAAGGTAGGCTAGATATGCCCACTGTCTACATTCAGCTATGCATAACCTCGTGAAGACTGCAGTTGTTGAACTGGCTATTTTATAAAGGTATAAATTTTTCCACCTATTAGAAGGTTATGCAACTTTTGCTAGACATCTGGAAGGTTCTTCTGCTATTTAGATACAAGCTTCAAAAGGTAAAGACAACGTACCTCTCCATCTCCACCTCTCCACCTCAAGAACCAGCTTTAACGACGAGTTACACAGGGTACATTTTGGAGAATAAAACTCAAGCAAAATAGCCCTTCTATTGCTAGCCAATGCAAGTGCAGATGCTCTTTCTTCAGCTTCACCCTGCTCCTCAGGAGACAAAACAGACTCAACCTGCCCGCCTTCTTTTCTAAAAAGCCCCAAACTCATGCCGAGACCCTGAACTCTAGACATCAACTGTTCTGCAAGAGGGATCCTAATCTCTGTATAGGCAACATTTCCACCTAGAAAAGGAATTACATGACCCAAGGGAGCTTTCCGTTGCATTTGGATCTTTAAACTAGCATGTCCTTTGTTTTCTCTACTTGGAGGTACCGGAAGCAGTTGTTCGCCATATTTAAGGCCCATGAAAAATCCAAGCTTGTGTTGAGATGGCCATCTTAGATTGAGCCATTGAAGTTGGATGAGATCTGAAGCAGAGAAGGCAGAGATTGGTGAAGTCAGAAAGAAGCCGAGTGTATAAGTCCACGGCCATGAAGGAAGAAGGCGTACATGTAGGATACATGTGGCATATACATGGCATAGCTAGAATTGCACGAAATCGTGCACCTCGGGTTAGGCAACCCTGCTAAAAATTGCTAAAAACTTACTATTTTTCAAATGCATTCTATTTTAGGTTGAGGTGCTTATCCATTCTATTTAACTAATCAAAGAACATTATAGAACTCTCCAGAAGTTCTAGAACCTTTAGAACTATCTTGAACATTTTAGAACTTTCTGGGAAAGTGTGGGCTTATGTAGGTTTAAAAAAAACAAAAAAAAAAAACAATATAGAACATAATCGATGTCTGTCCCTTATTGGTTGGCATGGGGGGTTCAACCTTGTGGGGCAGGGGTTCAATTCTTGCTTCTATAGGAATTTTTTGATGTTGAAAATACGTGGCATGTAGCCTTTACAAAAATACGTGGCATGCTGAAAATAGAAGAAAAGGAAACACGCTTCATTGAAAGCGTGTAACAGAGGCATATAAAAAGGGGAACGTCCGGAAGGAAATGGGGCTTCTAGGCTCGCTATTTGTGATTGTATCAGAAGCAGGGGAAGCAAAGAAGAGATATTGCGTAAGCGGATCACGCGACCAAGACTTGCGGCATCGGAGGATCGGTCGTGGTCGATCGAGGGGAAGCTTGAGGCTGAAATTTGAGCTGACAGAAGAAGGCACCATTCCTGGAAGAGCTTGGGCTATCGGAGGTTGAACGGCAGCAGGACTGGGGAGATACCGGCGTGATCCAACAGTGGTATCAGAGCTGAAATCGATCTGGACTGATTGGAGCGCATAGATTGGTGGACGAAATTTGGTATTCGGGCAGATCGGACAATAGAGATTGGAGTTTGAGCTGCAGTCTGAAGGCGATACTGTCTCTGTTTGATCTAGATTGAGAGTTGTGAATCGAAGCTTTGAAAGCAGTATACAGTCGGATTGGCTGAGGCCAGGGGATAATCGATTGGTGCAGTGCAAGGAGCATTTAGCATGGCGAGCATGCAAAGTGCATTACTTTTGGCGTGTGAGAGAGAATAGGTGGAGCCGTGATTACGAGCAGTGTTTGAATATAATAAAAAGAAACTAGTAATTGAGGAGAAATTGTTGGGGACGATTGGAGCAATTGCCAATACTCAAAAAGGAAGAATAATGTATTGACCATAGATTCGGGAGCCGAGGTTTACGTGGTAAGCCACGGTGAGATGTTGCGGCACATTAAGAATGATGAAAACCACGAGTAGTCCAGGATGGGAAATGGAGTTTCGCAAGAAATTCAAGGGCGTGGAACTTTGGAATTGGTGAAAAAGCGGTAAAACAATTCTAAATGTGCCAAATCGCGTTATATACGCCGGGTATGTTATTCAATCTCGTTTACGCCGCCAATTTAGTGGATGATGGTTTTGAGTTGAGATTTCATAAGACCGGATGCAAATTTATAAAAGATGGTATAAAAACCTTTGAGGCTCAAAGAAACGGGAATTTGTTTGAATTGAACATAGACACTATTAATAAAGTTTCGGTCGTGAATGATCTGCATACTTGGCACCTTAGAATGGCACATGTAAATTATAACAGTATTAAAATGGCCAAAAAGCATAAATTGTTAGATGGGTTGACGTTTGATGATGAAGAGCATGGTGTGTGTGAGGGTTGCATGCTAGGAAAGCAAACTAGACTTCCTTTTAAAAACAAAGGGCGACGAGCGACTGAGTTGCTTGAATTGGTACACTCTGACGTGTGTGGACCCATGCAAGTACAGAGTCTTGGGGGCAAATACTATTTTGCTACTTTTATAGATGATTTTAGTAGGCGCACCAAGTGTTACTATCTCCGCTCAAAGGATCAGGTGTTCGATGCTTTCCGACTTTATGTTGCGGAAGTGGAACGTGAGACGTCTTCGCGAGTAAAATCTTTAAGGACAGACCTTGGAGGTGAATACAGGTCAGGAGAATTTGTAAAATTTTGTCAGATGCATGGAGTCAAGAGGCAGTACACATGTCGTTATACACCACAACAAAACGGGGTGGCAGAGCGTAAAAATCGCACCATTATGGATGCGGCCAGATGCATGTTGAAGCATGCAGGATTACCCAATTTTTTGTGGGGAGAAGCAGTAGCCACTGCTTGCTATGTGCAGAATAGGTTGCCGACAGCTGCATTAAAGGGAGCTGTTCCTGAGGAAATATGGTCTGGAAAAAGACAGTCTGTCCATCGATTGAGGGTTTATGGATGTCTAGCCTATATGTTGGTGCCAGAGGAGCTGCGACGAAAGTTGGATAATCACAGTATCCCCACTTTCTTAGTAGGATATGACGAGGAAACGAATGGCTATAGGTTGTATGACCCAGTGACACACAAAATTTATGTTAGCAGAGACGTTGAATTTGACGAGAAATTATTGTATAAGGACAGGAAGACATTGACAAAGCAAGAAGAAGCAGAATGGATACCGACAGATTTTTTTGAAGATGATACTGAGAAGGAAAATGGAAAAATAGTAGAGAACCCAAATGTAGTGATAGATGTTGACTCAGATGATGAACAGGATGAAATGCATGAGACCATAGAGGTCAACAGTGAGCCACACACACCAGAGACAGAGCATGAGGGGATGCAGGAATTTCCAGAAGCCGATAATGTGCCAGTTGGAGAGCAAGAGGATGCACGTCAGGAAATGCAAGAAGATATTGAAAGTGGAGCAAGGGGGAGACATGCACGTCGCAGTGAGACAGAACGCCTTAAAGCCGAACTTCCTTTTGATACAGAACTTTATGGCAGAACAAAAAGAGCTCCAAAGCCAAAGATAATATCTTGCATAGTGGAGCCCAGGACAGTGGAACAGGCCATGATGGGACCAGATTCTCTAAAATGGAAGGAGGCTATGGAAAACGAATTGAAGTCCTTTAGGGAAACAGGAACGTATGAGCTAGTGCCACGCCCTAAGCACAAGAATGTGGTAGGGAGTAAATGGCTATTTAAAATAAAGAGGAATGCTGATGGTTCGATAGAAAGGTATAAAGCCCGTCTAGTGGCGAAGGGGTATACACAGGAAGCAGGAGTAGACTATACAGATACATTCTCACCTATAGTCAAGGTGACTAGTCTGAGAACCTTGATAGCATTAGCAGTTCAAAATGATATGGAGATAGAACACATGGATGTGAAGACAGCATTTTTGAATGGAGACTTAGAAGAAGAAATTTATATGGAGCAGCCTGAAGGGTATGAGCAAGGAAAGGATATGGTCTGTAGATTAAAAAAGGCAGTTTACGGACTTAGACAAGCATCTAGACAGTGGTACGTATGCATGAATAACTTTTTACTTTCTATTGGGTTTAGAAAATTGAAAACAGAAGGCAATTTATATATGTGGAAAGAAGGAGACAAGTGCTTAATCATGGCACTTTATGTTGATGATTGTGTAATGGCTAGTAATGACAAATTGTATCTGGAAAGATGTAAAGCATCTTTGAAAGGACGATTTCAAATGTCTGAACTGGGTGAGCTTAAGAAATTGTTAGGCATGGAGGTTAGAAGAGATAGAAGAAAAGGGGAGCTCTTCTTGACACAAGAGCAAAATATTAAGAAAGCGCTGATTCGATTTAGGATGATGGATTGCAATATAGCGACAACGCCCATTGCGCCAGGTATGAAAATCTGTAGTAAGATGTGCCCGAAAAATGTGGATGAACGAAGAGAAATGGAAAAGGTGCCATATCGTGCGTTGATAGGCACACTTTTGCATATTGCAAATAGTACAAGGCCGGATATCTCCTATGCAGTTAACCTGCTCAGTCGATTTTGCAATAATCCAGGAAAAGAACATTGGATAGCGGCAAAAAGGGTGCTAAGATATTTGAAGGGCACTTCGCATCATGGTATTTGCTTTACCAAAAGTATAGAGAAGAATTTAATAGGATATGCTGATGCGGACTGGGGAGGAGATTTGGATGACAGGAAATCAACCTCGGGTTTTGTGTGCAAGCTAGGTGATGCTGCTATATCTTGGGGTTGTAAAAAACAGGAATGTGTAGCCAAATCCAGCGCCGAAGCAGAATATGTGGCAGTATCACATGCAGCCTCTGAGATAATTTGGCTACGTAGAATGCTCAAGGAGTTAGGATGTCGGCTGACGAGCGCTACCATTCTATATTGTGATAATAAAAGTGGCGTGGCAATGACCAAGAATCCGGTCCATCATTCTCGGAGTAAGCACATTGAGATACACCATCATTTCATACGAGATGAGGTAGAAAAAGGAGAAATAAATGTGGCATATATTCCCACAAAATTGCAGCAGGCTGATATGTTTACAAAAGTCCTTTCTGGACCCAAGCTATTGAGTGCCAAAAATCAAGTGGGAGTCGTGGATTGTAAAGGCTAAGGGGGAGTGTTGAAAATACGTGGCATGTAGCCTTTACAAAAATACGTGGCATGCTGAAAATAGAAGAAAAGGAAACACGCTTCATTGAAAGCGTGTAACAGAGGCATATAAAAAGGGGAACGTCCGGAAGGAAATGGGGCTTCTAGGCTCGCTATTTGTGATTGTATCAGAGCAGGGGGAAGCAGCAAGAGATATTGCAGAAGCGGATCACAGCACTGAAGACTTGCAGACGGAGGATCAGTCAGGGTCAGTCAGGGAAGCTTGAGGCTGAAATTTGAGCTGACAGAAGAAGGCACCATTCCTGGAAGAGCTTGGGCTATCGGAGGTTGAACGGCAGCAGGACTGGGGAGATACCGGCGTGATCCAACATTTGAGGATGAAATGATCTAAAAACTAGAGTGGAATGCCCTAGAAACTTGTGAATGATCAAGATCTCATGACCAAGGAGCCAGGAGGTACAGTATGGAAAACATTCTCCTTTATGTTAAAAAAAGAGTCACAATCGAATCGAGGTGAACTAAGAGGTACCGTATGGAAAACATTCTCCTCTATGTTAAAAAAAGAGTCACAATCGAGTCGAGGTGAACTAAGATTGCTTGATACAGTCTAGGCATTTCAAATCAGGTGCACTCGACGTGAGGTAAGTGATACGATTCATTGATGGGAAGCTAAATAACTGATCAACGTATCACAAGTGAAGAACAAGATCCAATTATAATATATATCAGATAAACTGTTTGGATTATATGGTTAACCACCCAACCGTGTCCACAGGGTTATGGCAATGCAGCTAGCTTAACATACAAATCTCTGGCTACTCCGCGTAGCTCTTGAACAAAAACTAACATCCTGCTTATCCAATAAGAACGATCCACCTCCAAACTACAAATCTACCACTCGCTTTAGAATGAATTAAGGTTCTCCATAGTAGACGAATCGATGGATCTTCATCTGAGCTGGCCGGCCACTCTTATCTAAGTCTCAGGTACAGAAAGTATGCTGGTCTCTAATGCTATGTTGGTATGCAGAAATCAACATCATATTAAGGATCAACAAGTTTGAGCAGAAGGCCAGCCAGCTCCTGCATCAACTCAGCTTTTGCTGAAATTCCTCCTATCAATCTTCTGGAATGCACATGGGTTTGCCGCCGTAAGCAATCCACTGCCCAACTCTGATTTCCTGAAGCCGATGGGCGCCCACGATCCTCTGTTCTCTGTCCAAAGCCACTATTCACAGTTCAAGAGTTATTGTTCCATGTCGTCCCTCTGTAATCTCCCCCATTAACAGGTCGGTCGATGCTCCTGTCATATATTTTCATTGCCTCCTTGAAAAAAGCAAGCCCTTTTTCTTCCAAAATATCCAACCTTCGCCCTTTTATAAAAATAGGTCTCGATGTTGCCTTTCCTTAGCCTAAGGCAAAGGGTATCAGCCTTAGCCTAAGGCGCCAGGCCCAGGCCCCTTTAGGGGCCAGCATCAAGCAACAGCAGGCAAAAGGAGGGAGCGAGTTCAGCACCAAGACCGGAGAGAGCGGGTTTTTTCAATCACCATGATTCCGGAACTGTGAGGGTTTAGCATCAACGTGATTTGGGAATCAAGCGGGCTAGCATCCAGCTTCATGGAGCATCGGCTAAATTGCACCAGCACATGATGGGATCTTCATGTTTCGACTGCAGCGCCAACTTCTGAGTATCAAGGTGATAGCATCAAGCCACAGAAGCAGCACATCTAGCCATAGAAGCGACACATCACAACGATAGCAGCAACAGCTCAGGGGCAACGGATCGGCCTCAAGCGATTCATGAATTCGCCCGCTTCATAGCAACCTGCAGATCCAGCAAGAGCCCTCCGCCCAATTCTTTTTCCATCCTAAGCCGGTTTGGTTTGGCCCCTCAACTAGAATCAGGTTTGTATTGTGTTATTCTTATTTTGGATTGTTGGGGTATTTGCTGTTGTCAGATCCCTCAGATCAATAGTTGCCCTTGTCCACGGCAAAAAACAGCCTGCCATATTAGATTAGATTTGAACCAAGATTCCTTTATGCCCAGGAAGGTTATGTCAGCTTAACCTAGCTTAGCAAGTGGCACGCTCACCTGGAAGGTTTTACGCCATGACCAGATGGGCTCGGTGTAAAAATTCTAGCATACCTGGTGGGGATCTTCTCAAGCAGTTCCTTGAAATTAGAGATAAACTTTGTCCATGTCTCTCAGCAGCAGAACATGACATGCTATCTCCTGCCTTGGAACAGACAATGTTTGCCCCTACTGTTATGATAGAAGCTCAGCGGTTCCTTCAAATACTGATTACGCTTTCTTCCAAGACCCTGCCGAATGGCCCTATAGAGCCACCACCCTCTCCCAGGCCGCAGTGCAGAGATAGCAGTATACAGACTGATCTACAGCTAGACAAGCCAGAATGCACAGAGACTGATCTAGGGCCGAACATGAGCACAGATGCTAGAACTGAGATAGCTCCAGCCTCATGCAAGGATACTATAATGACTGATGTACAGGTAACTCTAGGTTCAGACACAGACACAGCTTCTCACAAGCATGGGGAGCAGGTCCCATCACCAATAGCTGATCCCGACCCGAGCAAGATAGAGGCCTCAACACTACAAGAGAATGAGGGTTCCGCGTCAGACAAATCGTCAGACGGTCTGAAAAGACTTGGCATGACGTTTACATTGACGATTCTTCTGACGATTACCGGTTTGACGCTCATTCTGACGATGTTTCGTCAGGAATAGCGTCAGCTTAACCGTCAGCTATTACGTCAGACTATGCGTCAATTTTTTCGTCAGACTATGCGTCAGATCAGTTTCGTCAGCATAACCGTCAGCAGAAACGTCAGATGTTTCGTCAGGGGTTTTCGTCAGCTTATGCGTCAGATTTACCGTCAGATATTCATGTGATTCGTCACCATTTTCGTCAGACAAAACGTCAGGAATTTCGTCAGACAGTTTGAATTTTCCATAAAGACAGTTTTAATCATAACTTTTGATCCAAGGGGCCGTTTTTAATGAAATTTGATGCGTTAGAAAGCTCTCACTTTGCTCTATCTAGTGGTGTACTAGTTGAACAATCTTGATTTGGGGGAAAAACTATAAATTTCCATCCCTAGCCAGAACATTGTACATCTTCCATGTAGGTATATAGGGATGCGCATATCTTCAAGTTTTTCCTTATTCATATCATTAACATTGGTCTGTTGTCTCGTGGGCCTTGTGTTTGAATGCATCTCATGGGCCTCATATTTGTACACCTTATACTTATGCGCCTATGGGATGCTTAGACTTAAGGCTGCAATTTCTATGTTCCTATTGTAAACTTGGGTACTTTTATAATCTTGCTAGAATTTCTCGGTGGAAATACAATGTGGCATCTCTGGATACATTGAGTAGCTTACATGTGTACAATGCGATGTCATTGCAAGCATTGATTGATTGGTTTAATATTTGAAGTATTCTCAATCTTTACATCTTTCAAAGTGACTATGGCAGTACAATAGGATGAGGGTTTGGTTGAAAAAACATTTGTGCACTATGCACTGGACATGTGTAATTTTTAGAATTTTAAAACCCAAAAGTTCAAATGTTCTACGGGAATATGAAGTGGTCACATAAGGTCAAGGCTCAAGGTCACTGGTCATTTTGGCAATAGGGATTATCTCCTATAATGCAATGGTTGCCTAAAATGCAATGGCACCGTGTTTGTACAATGGCAGCATGGTTATCTGTAATACATAGGCACCGTGATTGAACACTTGCTTTATTGTTCTTTGCATGCTTGTGACTTTTGCATGTATGCCACGGGCTTACTTTTTCCAAATTTTCATTTGCATGCACACAACTTACCTTGATATTTTTAAATCTAATGTGAGCTTACCTTTTGCAATTTTTCATTTGCATGCACACAACTTACCTTGATAGTTTTAAATCTAATGTGAGTATCCAACGTTGAAGCTCTATCTACATTATTGTAGGGAGGAGAACCAATTCATGGATTGTCAACAAAGCATTATGGACAAAACAGTAAAAAGGTAATGTTTTATGCCTTTTACTTACAACTTTCAATTTTTGTAAAAGAGGTTTTATATATGCCTTTCGTACGTATGTGAAATTGTGTTGGCTTTTGATTTTGTACAAAGGTGTGATTTAGTAGAGGGAGAATAATGATTACTTTGGGTGCTCATATTTTGCCGAGGGTAAAAACTAGTGCAAAGTTTGTAGAATGCCGTTCTATGATTAATTTTAGTGGCTTGGCCATGCATACGATGGCACAACATGGTAACTGGGTCGCATTATTTTCCTGAGAGTGAATGTCATCGTGCCACGTGGCACACCCCTACATTCCGGAATGGAAAAGGGGATGCCAATTCCGTCCTGTTGGATTCTTTACAGGCTACAACCGGTAAAATTTTCTCAAAGTTCAAAACCTTAAAAACACAGTTTTTACACAAGTTCACAATTCATATTCAAATCACACAAAGTTCACAAAGGCAGTATTTACACAGTTCATATTCATAGTTCATATTCAAATCACAGTTCACAGTACACAAAGTTTTTACACAAAGTTCAAAGTCACAAAAGTTTGGCCATTGTAGCAATAGTTTGCCATCAAAAAAACTTCACACATTGAAAAGATTGGACCAGTTTCTGATTGACTTCAGAAAATTGAAGATCAGATCATCGCAATAGAAGAAAATTGCCATCGAAATCACTAACATCTGCAGCCAATCAAGTGTCTGAACACAAACCTGCAATTCAAAACATACATCAGATAAAGCTACATATATCAAAAGATAAATTAAATAAACTTACATGAAAACTGCGCCATCGTTATCACCAAAAACTTGTAAACTACACTGCGCCATCCTTATGATCATAAACTGCGCCCTCCACACACCTAAACAGAAACAAAAATAAGAAAAAAGCACAAAATCAAGCAAATAAAAAATACATACTCACAATTTCTTCGCGAAATCTCTTGCATCAGACGTATTACTAACCTGAATGATAATTTTTTCAATTTTATTACCTGAAAATGATATATTGCCACCATTTAACTTCTAAGACGGACGATCCACACCCAAGAGAACAACTGAAAGTACCGCTTTGATCTTTGGACTTTGATCTAACGTAATGTCTAAATCCTTGCAATACTGGGCCATCAATTTCACGGGGAAGATTTACGAGATCCAACATTAGTAATGTCAACCAATGACTTCTCATCCGACCGCCAGCCAAATCCAGCCTTTCGCACTTTCGATCCAAATCAATCCAACATTTAAATTTTCCACATTACTGCGGAACGCATCTCTATAACACAATACTGCATCGCAGAACATCCATTGCGGCCGCCGCGAACAATACCGGATCGATCATACCGCTTTTGTAAGATTCTCGATTCTTGTGACTGTAATCTCCATTCCAACTTCAATTGGAACACCGTAAATGTATTATCCGAGTGATCATTCAGAGACTGCAACTTTTTATTAGTGAAATTACCCTTAATTCCACACACTTCTGTCATCTCACGCAGCCATAACGAAATACTCTTAGTGCTTGTATGGTTCGTATTATACCATACCCAAGTCCTGAACTTGTTAATAGCCTGCAGAAATACAAATCTTCCCCCAATCTTATCCTTCACTTCATACGATGGAAGATGGCCCTCAAGATGTCTCCATGTCTCTATAACGTCAGCCTCATAGCATCTCACTGGTTCCCTAAAATCCTCTGGCCTACACTTGTTTATCCCACCATGCCAATTTTTGCTTGTTGTCTCACAGTACTCTATGTATTCTCTAACAAAATCCCTGCCAATATTAAGTTGGAAATCTCGTACCTTCCGTAACTCTCCAACACCTCGTATCAGAAATCGAGTCATACAATAAAAAGCAAAACGCTTTTGAAGACCTGTAGCAGTGTTGACCTGATGCATAGGATGTGCCAAGATTCTATTCTGATCTTCCCTACTCAGAATATCACTTTTTTTCCGTGTCGGAAGTGCACCTGCAGTAGCAGACTGTTCCATGGCAACTTCTAATGCTTTTCGTGCCCTTAAGAAATTGACATCATGGTAAATGTCTATCAATTTCTCATCCTTCCTAGTTTGCAAAATTCTGGCATCTTGTGCTCTCCTCAATATTCTATTGAACGTACGAAACAGATTCTGCAAACTGCAAAATCTGGAATTCAGAACACAGTGGAAAAAAAATTAAAAGAAATACAACAAAAACAAATTCAAAATACTTACGAATCTGGAGGATATCTCCGACCATCTTGCCGATGCACACAAAGTATAAATTTTTCAAGCATATCAGCTAATTCATTGAGAGGAATCTCCTCAATTGGAGCTTGAATTGGAATATTATTCAGAACTCTCCATGCGTCAAAACGACCCCTTGCCCAATCATCCTTTCCTTCTGAAGCATTCGGACCAGCTGCATTAACCTTCTCAACTAATTCCGGGTCTAAATCTTTAATTCCAGACAAATTTAAGGGCCTCTTTCCATTCTGTTCGAAATCAGAAATCTTCTCCATAGGAATACCAGCCTTCTCCATAGAACTAGCAGGATCAGCAATGTTTTCTATAGGAGTAACAATATCCCCAAGACTAAATGAAGGACAATCAGTCACTTCATTTTCTTTCCCAGTGAACAAATCTCCTAAATAACAAACAAAAGATATAATGATTAGAAACAAACGAAAAAACAAGATAAAATAACAAAGAAAGAAAATGCTTTACCTTCATTTGTCCTCGGATCCACAAGAACAGGTGCAACAGCTACATCCCGAGCTGCATGCAACAAAGATTAGACAAATACATAAGAAAAAATAGACATGCAACACAAAATTACAAATTTACCTAAATTAATAGATGAATCCCCATCACACAACATGGTAACTGAGTCGCCATAGTCGGCTGAGATGACTCTACAGCTGCGCTAACCAAGTTTTCACCTGCATGCAGACAATATTATAACCTGTAACAAAAAAGAACAGCAAAATCAAAGACCTAAACCATCAATACCTAGGTTCAGGCACGCCGAATCGCCAGAAGAGCTTGAATCCGCGACTAGACTTCCATTTGCACCTGCATTTATCAAGAAAACAAGTTACATTTAATAAATTCAACAAAGATCGAATGAAAACAGAAATATTACCTAAAGAATGTCGAGAAGAGTCGATAGAAGGCTCAGCGCCTTGCAAAACTGAAGAAAATACCAAGAACATAAGAAAACTTCCCAAATAACAAGCGTGAAAAGCAAAAAATGCAGCACTGCCTCCTTGCGCCATAGCTCGCATATTTTGCCTTGCTATGGCTTTGGCTCGGCGCACGCCAAAGGATGGAGCAGGGGGGCGAGAAGAACGCTCCGTCGGTGCCATAGCTGCTCGATCGAAGAAAGAACAAAAAAAATGCCAGCAAAATTTTTGCTCCCAGTTACCATGTTGTGCTGGCACGCCAGCTGGTCCCGCATTCCGACGTGGACCGGTGACCGTCACCGTCCACGCCGAATCGCGGACCACCGGGCGTACAAAGATACATCATACTTGTCTTGGTCCTTTGCAAATTTGGCAAGGATTTGAAAATGGCACGAAATTTAATTTTGGTGAAGTATCTTAGTGGCAAAAATGTAATGTAAACATTCTAAAATTTTCGTAGCCATTTCAGAAATCGATTTAGGGTTTGAGAAATCGATTTAGGGTTTCAAAACATGGTGAATGTGGCGAATGCCTGTGGCACCAAAACGGCCGCCCATGAGGGCATATAGCCAGATCGGCCTGCCCTAAAAACAACCGGATTTGTGCAAATATGCCCTGAAATTTGTGCAAAAGTGGAACTTCGTGCTATTCTTGAAGAAAAGGTCTGTTATTTGTGCTTTGTGCTTAATCTAAAAATGTTTTTCAGTTTAATGAATCGGCATGGCGAATCTGTGGCCGGCCTTTTGGTTGTGAATCCCTTCTTTTTGGTTGTGAATCTGCCCCAAGGAGATAAGTAAGTATTTTGTATTGAATTTTACAGATTAGAGCTAGCAAGACCGCACATGCGCCAAGACTTTAGGGCAGCACTTTTAGCTGAGTTCATGGCCCCTACTTGCTCTATGCGTATAACGATTTTCCATCCGGATCTTGGAATAGGTATGTTTCATCCATCATTTTCTTAAATTTTGATCTTCTAATGTCTTTTTGTGCGCTTGATTTTTGTTTGTTTGTATTTCCTATTCTTTTAATCATTATTAATTGCATATTCTTAAATTTCGAACGAGTTGAAACATTAGGGTATAAGTAAGAAAGCGTAAAATGGGATGCATGCTTGTTTGTTGGGAACGCTTTTAGTTTTGTTGGACATGTTGATAGAGTGCTTCTGAAAGGCCCGATGATACATTCGTGTTTTTATAGGAGGTGCAGAAGGCCCATAGTTGATGCAAAGAACGAAACTAAAAGCTTATGGGCATCATGTTCATATCTTTACAAAGATATCATGACCAAAAGCGTTGTTTTGAGGAAACAATTGATGGTATGTTGTCTAAAATGCGTTGTTTGGACTCGATTCGGGTTTCAAATTTGTAGATGCGCCCTCACAATGCTTGACTTTTGCGAGAACTAAGTTATTTGACAAATGAAAACATGGACGATGTGGGACAACATGGTCTTTACGCTTATGCATCATGAAATCTTACTCTTAGCTCGGGCTGATCCCGAAAAGATTTTTTTAGTCAACATAAGGACGTGCATTTGCAATGATACAAGGCGTATTTTAAATATTAACATGCCGTTGTTGCATGCCGACATTAAATAATTATCTTTGACGTGGTTCGCATAGCCCTCGTATGATAGGTTTTGCAAGGTTGAAATTATATGGAACTAAAGCAGCCCACTTTCGTGAGATAGGTTTTTCTATCGATCCAAAGAATGGATGCAATTCTTTGGAGTTTTTGTTGTTTCCAGCTTTATTGATTGCCGAGTCCTTGTCGATTATCTTCTTTGGCACACAATCATTATTGAACTTCAACCAATGAAGGAAGCTTTCGTTGAGTGTTTATGGTGCTTTTGTGCCCCGACATCTATTTCACAAATTGCATGCTCTTTTGTGCATATATAAGATGCATCATTGTGGCCCTTTCTTTAATTTGCGTTTCCGCCCACATTTGATATTGTGCTTGTGGATCAAGTCTCTACTGTAATACCAATATTAAAACTTATAAGGTCATCCAAGGTGAGGAAGGTGTTTGGGCACAATTAGTCTAGTAAATTATGTGAAATATTTTCATGTGGTCATCTCCCTTTATTCGGGTTTCCGTGTCATTTTTATTGCCATTTTCCAGATTTGCTCCTTGCGCATCATGATACCATATTGCAAAAGGTATATATGGGACCCATTGATTGGCTCGAAGAAACTACTACAGGTAGCATGGTTGAGTTATTTGTTAATATTGTATATCTGATGATTGAAATTTTGTATGCGAGGACTTGATCTTAAAACTTGCATAATAAGACTAGATCTTTATGCATTGCAGGTATGGCAGACCATGTGTTGATGAATAGTAAATTTACTGCAGCTACATTTCAGAAAACATTCAGAAGCTTGATGGCCAAAGGGATCTGCCCATCTGTTCTTTATCCAGCGGTTGATGTTGAGCAGTTTATTTTTCTACCAAAGACAGTAGATATAGACGGACTAAATTCCAACATGTGACGATATTGGCAGATTTATCTTATATTATAATGTTTTAACGTGTTGTATCAAGCCCTAATTTGAATGGTTGAGATCATCGAATTGCATTCGAAGACCGAGATTTATCCAACGACTTCCCATTACCATGATTGGTCATTCTTTGATCTTTTGGATGTTGCCCCCCCGGGGGAGGGGGGAGAGAGAGAGGAAAAGGTAAAGGAAGAAGAAAAGGGGGAATACGAAGGGAAAAAAAGGCAGGAGAAAAAGTGAAAATGAGAAAGGGAAGGGAAAAGGGCATGGAAAAAAGAGAAAGGGGGAAAAGGTGATGGAAGGGAAAAAGCGAAGGCAAAAATGGCATGAGAAAAGGGAAAGGGAAAGGGAAAGGGCAGGGGAAAAGGGTAAGAGAGAGAGGGTGGAGAAAAGAGGAAAGGGGGAGGGAAAAAAGGGAATAGGAAAATGGTGAGGAGAAGGGCACGGAAAAAGGGTATAGGGAAAGGAAAAGGAAAAGGAAAATGGGAGGGGGAAAGGGAACCTGGGGAAAAGGACACGAGAAAGAAGGCTAAGAGGGAAAGGAAAAAGAGGAATGGGGAAAGGGCACGTAGAAAAGGGAAGGGAAAGAGGAAAAGGGTGAAGAAAGGGAAAAAGAGGAGCAAAAAAAAAAAAACATGAAAAAAGGGAAGAGAAAAAAGGCACGGGAAAAAACTGAAGAGGAAAAGGGTGGAAAAAAGGGTAAAGCGGAGCGAAACAGAGCATGGAAAAAGGGAATAGAAAAAGGGCAAGGCAAAAAAAGAGAAGAGGGAAAGCATGAGGAAAGAAAAAAAGGGAAGGAAAAAATGACGTGGGAAAAGGGAAAGGGTGAAAAGCAAAAGGGAAGGGGAAGTGAAGAGGAAAAAGGCACCGGAAAAATGAGAAGAGAGAAAGGCTGGGGAAAGGAGGAAAAAGGAGGGGAGAAAAAGAGAAAAGGAAAAGGTGGGGTGAAGGGAAGGGATAAAAGGCATGGAAAAAGAGAAAGGGAAAGGGAAAGGGAAAGGAAAAAGATAAAGGGAGGGAAAAAAGAGAGAAAGAGAGCCTGGAAAAAAGGACACGACAAAAAAGGAAGAGAGAAACGAAAAAATGGAAGGGGGGAAGGGCATGGGGAATGGGGAAAAAAAGGAGAAAAAGAGGAAAACGGGTACTCGAAAAATGGGAGGAGGAAAAATGAGTTGAAAATGGCATGAAAAACGTGAAAGCAAAAAGGATATGAAGGGGGAAAGGGGAAGGAAAGGGAAATAGAGCACAACAAAAGGGAAAAGAGGCAAAGGATGGGAAAAGGAGGTAGAGGGAAAAGAAGAAGTCCATCAAGAAAAGAGAAAGGAAAAAAGGAAGAAAGGAAAGGGAAGCCAGGTTGGGGAGGGGAGGTGTGGGGTGGGGTTGGGGGATGGAAAAGAAAAAAAGTAAAACGTGTAAGGAAGACAAGTAAAAGGAAAAGGAAAAGGGAAGCATTGCGATGAGCGTGAGTAGCATGAGAGGGAGAAACACCCAAGAACGAAACTTGCAGCTTTAACAATGGAGATTTTGGATTATTATTGCTCTCTTCTCTCATTGTTATATTCTATTATTTAAAGGCCCTCAGCTTATGCCCAGCAACGCTGGGCACTGTTCCTAGTTAGCAATGATGATATGAACTCCTTGTGCATTAATAATGAAAGATATTTTATCTCATTTTTCTTCCTTGTCTTATTTTCTTTTGTTCTGTTTGTTGCCTTCATAGTTTGCATAATCCTGTGCTGAAAGTAAACCTGGATCATTTGTTCTCTAATCGACGCCATCCAATAATATATATTTATACAAAAAGCAATACAAAAAGCACTAGCAATACAAAAAGCAATACAAAAAGCAGTGACGATATTATTGACGAAATTGCTGACGTTTGCGATGACGAATATAGTGACGAAAAGTGTGACGATTTTTGTGACGTTTTTCATGACGTTTGTTTTGATGCAAAATCGTCAGAAACCTGACGATAAACCTGACGATATTTCTGACGAAAATTCTGACGTTTTATCGACGATAAACCTGACGATATTTCTGACGAAAATTCTGACGTTTTATCGTCAGATAATAGTCGTCAGGCAAATCGTTAGCCACTAGGGTCCGGGCACTTGCCTGTTTTGTGAAGAATATCTGACGATTTTCCTGACGCAGAACCGTTATTCTCTTGTAGTGCAATCTGCGCATAGCAGGGCTACCTGAAACAGATTGTTGCTCAGATGTTGAACAAGCTGCAAATTTTTTCACTGATATCATGCATATTCAGCAGCCTAGTATTGCCACAACCCAGCGAGTTGGGGCCTAGAGACCGGACATACCTCGTCATATAGTCCTACACTTCAGCACCTCTCAGGACAGTATATGTGCTCCAGCACGGCAGTCATTTGAAGAATACTAGATTCTTTGTTCAGGAGGATCTCTCCCCTGTACAGTTAACTAGGCGACGGGGGAAGTTGTGCAAAGTCTAAGAGGCTCAGATGCAGAACAAATGGGCAGTGTACAGAGGGGGCACGGCTATCATTCGCGACCATTGGCATGAGAACCCTTGGCTGGGATATGTATAGTGCCGTATCAGTTAGTTCTTTTTGTTATTTCTTTCATGTTTTGTTACGGGGCTTTGTCTCCTTGTTGTGCTTTGTTTAGGCTTATGCCTTTTTGTTCTGTAGGGGGCTCACACCCTCTTTTCTTTGTTTGGGTCCCATAACCTGATAGGGTTCTCGTGGACGATAAAAAACTTATCTTATCTTATCTTATCTTATCTTTTATATTTAAGGCCCTTTTCCATTGTAATAGTTCGAAGCCCCTTTTAACATATTAATAGATGGCCTTGGTTTAGACATTAGTTCCACTTTTTTCCCAATGATATCTCGACCCCATCCTTGTTGTGCAACCACTTTTCCAATAAGAATAAAGGTTCCTACATATATATGTCTCCCCCTTCAATGGTTATCCCTTGCCTTTAATATATTATTAGGCAAACTTGGGAGTAACACATTAACATGTAATATTTGCCATATTTTTGCCATGCCTCATAACCCAGTTGTCGTGGATCACTCCCCCCGTACTTTACTACATATCAATCCATCCCTTCTCAAAAAGATCGTCTAACGATCGTGCAAATACGCTCCAATTTAGTCCATCCCTTCTCAAGGTGGTTGTTCCACAATCAACGTGCATCTTGGAGTTTCTTAAACCTGCAAACTCAAGAAATGATTATATATGTTATTGTACTTCCGCAGTACCATATATCTTTGGCACCTCCGCGTCCCTATTCTTTTAAAACAATTGTATCTCCGCGATACGGATGCAATTTTTGTCAGGCCTGCTGTGTTGCAACCACAATTACCGCTCTTCAAAAATATACATCATGCACCCTTGTTCAAGCCTATTGCGCTGCAGCACAATTGCTGATCTACCAAGAGGCATTCACAATTAGTGCCACCATGTTCAGGCCTATTACATTGCAATCGTAATTATTAATCTACCATGGCGGCATACAAGAAATAAAATTTTACTCTTCATTCCGTATAAAGAAAATCAACTTGCAAACTTTACCCATAAGTCTGTCCCATAGGAAACAATTTGAGATTCCACATCCAATTTTTTTTTGCGTCTGTATTCTTGATAGCTTGTACATAAAGTCCTCCCCTCCCCAATGCTTATCACTAAGCCAATCTGCAAATAAGGTCGTGTTAATATAAGTGACTTCCAAAGTCAAATATTCATATAAATGACCCCCCATGGCCATTCGGCCTCTCACATCACCACAATCTGACTCCGCAATCTCAAGCAAGATGCTTTTGCGGTTCTCATACTCAGGTTTAAAGATTGGAAGTTATATAGCCCTAGATGGTCAAGATAGACTTCTAAAGATGGCAGGAGGTTATGGCAGGTAGTTCGGCTATTATGACAAAGCAGAGCGCAATGTTGTACAACAGGTGTTTACTTATCTCTAAGACAAGCTTTTTCCACGACAATCCAACTCTCGCTTTTATTATTCCATAATCCCCATTAACCCGAACTTGTTCACAACAAGTCAATCCCATATACTTCGAGCATTCTCCACGAAAGCTCCGAGTTTTTCTCTTCTTTCTCTGTTACTGATGCTCTAGCCTCGCTTGCAGCAATAGTCGCCAAATCCACCATACTTTCAATACCCATATACCAGAACAATATGATTCTTCATCATGCACAAAGTCTTTTATCCCAAAGTCACACAGGTTCTTGGGACTCCAGAACTCCAAGTCTCCACTTTGGACGCCACACTCCCAAGATTCGCCAGTGCATCCATATACTTTGCCCCAACACTTCTTTGACAAAGTTAAACCCATTCACACTTGCAGCACAAGCTTGCAATATTCTTAATATTTCGCAAACCTTGGAATATAATACCACCACTAGTACCGTCTTCTTTGATTTAAATCAAAAGTAGAAATTTAAAATCCCGATGATGTTCCCACAGCCCATAAATTCCATAAGAATCGCAACCTCTGCTCTGATTCCACTTGATACGATTCATTGATTTCGGGAAGCTAAATAATTGATCAACAGCATCACAAGTGAAGAACAAGATCCAATTATAATATATATATCAGATAAATCGTTTGGATTACACGGCCCAACCGAGTCCACATGGTTATGGCAATGCAGCTGGCTTAACATACAAATCTCAGGCTACTCCGCATAGCTCTTGAACAAAAAATAACATCCCGCTTATCCAATAAGAAGGATCCACCTCTGGACTAGAAATCTGCCACTCGCTTCAGAATGACTTAAGGTTCTCCATAGTAGACAAATCGGTGGATCTTCATCTGAGTTGGACGGCCACTCTTATCCAAGTCTCAGGTTCAGAAAGTATGTTGGTCTCTGATGCTATGTTGGTATGCAAAAATCAACATCATATTAAGGACAAGCAAGTTTGAGCAGAAGGTCGGCCAGTTCCTGCATTAACTCAATTTTTGTTGAAATCCCTCCTATCAATCTTCTGGAATGCGCAAGGGTCTGCCACCGTAAGCAGTTCGCTGCAACTCTGATTTCCTCAAGCCGATAGGTGCCCACGATCCTCTATTCTCTGTCCAAAGCCACTATTCACAGTCCAAGAGTTACTGTTCCATGTTGTCCATCTGTAATCTCCCCCATTAATAGGTCGGTCGATGCTCCCGTTATATATTTTCATTGCCTCCTTGAAAAAGGCAAGCCCTTTTTCTTCCAAAATATCCAACCTTCACCCTTTTATAAAAATAGGTCTCGATGTTGCCTTTTATATTACAGGCCCTTTTAGGATATTAATAGATGGCCTTTGTTTGAACATTAGTTCCACCTTTCTCCCTGGCGACTTGGAACGACTTGGAGCAGGTCCGGAAGGCATTTTTGACGCGGGCACTTGGGGTCAAGCCCTCAGTTCCATATCAGATCTTGTTGCAGAAGACAGGATTCATACCCCTGCAGTCGATAGACACATTATTTATTTCCAGAAGGTGGCCAGCATGGGCGACACTCGGCTCCCGCACTTGGCTTACGCTGTGGCGATGAGCCCGCAACGACTCAGGGCTTGTTGGAAGGACAAGAGAGCCCAGTGGCTAGCGCGCTGGAACATAGAGGCACATAGGTGCGTCCAGGTGCACACAGACGCCAGTCGGGATAGGCTGAGGGGGTACTTGGACTCTTGTTTCCTGGGGAAGCTCTGGGACCACAATGCTCTGGAACAGGTAAAGATGGCACACTACAAACAGCACATAAACCCCACCCTGGTTCGAGGCCCACAACTCTACCTGCATTCTCAGTCGCGTCCATTCGAACAGGGGCCCACCATCTTCGACCTGAGACGGGTCGGTGGATTGGAGAGCCGCGCCAGGACAGGCTTTGTCAGTGTTGCCCCTTGGAGAGGTTGTTGAGGATGAAAGCCATGCCTTTCAGAGCTGTCCAGCCTATAGTCAGATTCGGGCTCGCTACGCCCTCTTGGTGCGACCTGGTCTGCCACTGCACGAGCTACTCAATATGCCGTCAGTTCGATCCCTTGGCTCCTACCTCCAGGAGGTTTTGGATCTGCGGACTCACCTCTGTCCCCGCGCGCCTACCTGAGGTGCCGGGAATTCATGTGTATATGTATATTTGTACACCTGCCAGCAGGCTTGTTGCTGCGACGGTTTTTCCCTCGTAAGGGGGTTTTTTAATCCGGGTAGCAACGGGCTTGCTGCACCCGTGTAATTTGGGTCCCATAGACCAATTGGCCTCCGCGGCCGATAAAAGAACCTTCCTTCCTTCCTTCCTTCTTTCCTTCCTTCCCTCCCTCCTTCCTTCCCAATGATGTCTCGACCCATCCTTGTTGTGCAACCACCTTTCCAATAAGAATAAAGGTCCCTAGGTATATATCTTTCCTCTTTCAATGGTTATCCCTTGCCTTTAATATATTATTAGTGCAAACTTGGGAGTAACGTATTAACATGTAATGTTTGCCATATTTTTGCCATGCCTCATAACCCAGTCACTGTGGACCCCCACTCCCCCCCGTGCTTTACTCCGTAACTATGGTGAAAATAACGTTGATTTATTGAAAACATCAAAGGGTTACATATGGAGGTAGCAGGACAAGAAGTCCTGTTTCCAACAAAACAGTAGGAAATTACATTCAAAAGTACTGGTCAAACACAATTTTTTCTCAAGAAAATACAAGTTGGCCTCCAAAGCGAGGCCTCGATTCTTTTGCCCCCTTACTGGCCAAAATTAACTGACATCAACCAAGTTAAACGTGCATATTAAAAATAGGATTACTACACCATCAAGGCACTTAAACACACATATTCGAAATGGGATTGTTATATTACCAAAGCACGAATTGGTCCTTTTGTACCATTGGGTACTCTATTCTTAATATTTGTATGCATTCACTAAGAAAATGAAAGCATATATTCATACAGGCCCTGTACAATTTCCATTACTAATATAACTACAAAAAGCATTCTTCATAAATAGCTAATATATTTTAGACAAAGATCATAATCACGTCAATCCTAATTGGTCTAGGTATGGCACTGAGCTTTGCCAGCCTCTTCTTGGTCCATGTACAATTCAAACACAAAATAAAACAACACAAAACAAAACCCCACGTTCAAACTATTAATAAGCCCCGACACATAAAATGACCCAACAAGAACCATGAAAACGAAACGACAACAAGAAACATCAAAACACATTCTCGGGCCACTGTAAGGCAACCCTCCATGCGCAACACCTTGTTTGATTTGGAGTCGGTGTTATATCTTAATGTGACAGTCTTATTTTATGACTATAGTAAAAAATCGCCCTCAATTCACCTTGTGATGCCAATATTTGCGATGACTATGTCTATAGCAATGTGGTGCTATGTGTTTTTATCCAGGTTTTCATATGTGCCATGTATTGTTTTATAGGGACATGACTTCCAATGATTGGTCTACCTTCTCTTGGATGTTAAAGAACTTATGCAAGCCGATTATTTGTCTTTCTTCTCTTGGATGTTAAAAGATGACTAGAACTTATGATGCAAGCTTTCCAGTTGTTTCTTGGCAAGACTGAGGTAAGATTTATGTCGCTCTACTTTTAAGAGTTCCCTTATATTTCTACATGAGGTAAATAATTCGAATGTTATTTATTACCAACACATCTTTATCCAAAAAGGCTTGGCTTTTGTGTTCTGGTAAGCATTGTTGATTAGGTGGCTTTTGCTGTTTACAGGATTGATGTGCTCTTTTACAATAGCTTCCGTTACTGAAAACCATGCAAGATATAGAGACATTCTTCATGAATATAATCAGGCCAGTACTCCTTTGTAGGAAGAGATTTTATAAATTGTAAATGCAAGCTTGACCTTGGTTTACAAAAAATAAGCTGCTTATGAATTACTTTTACATGGAAGCATACCTTAATGTCTCTACTGTACTATGAATACAAAGGAGCCTGCACTATGTTTAAAAACATGGCACCCTTATTATCAAACATGAGCTAAAACCATTATTATCATGGAAGTAAACTTTCTATGCCCCAAAATAATAGATTCTTAATAAGCCCACAAATTTGGCCTTCTTCTTGCACTACGTTTTTGGCAAATAGCATGCTACTCAAGGACTTTAAAAGAATGCATCACACACTGCCATCAACTATGCTTTGTGTATGAACGCCAAAGCAAATGTCATGTGAAAAAACATAATCTCATAATATAAGAGATGAGGTTTGCCATCTATCTTTTTGTTCTGATCTGTTTTAGCAGATTGATTGCTTTAGATTTATAATGCATTTTTTTTTCTGTTTGTGTGGTTCATTTTTTATTTCTAATGCATGTGTTTGATGTGTATTGTCATTGCAGACATAAAGAAGGTGGTATATCCTGCCATTTGCTATGTTGGAAGAGCCAATATCTACCACAACCTTATAGAGCATTTTATGAACATAGGAGATCCTATGTGTAAAATGTTTGACCAGATGCAACAATCCACCCAAATATTGATGCCACGCTCTTTTTCTTGCAACATTCAAAGCAAATGATATGGTTCGATTTTAGCTCATTTTCATTCATGCGTAAAAACTGCCAGATGTTTCATGAACACCATGTGTTTTCATGAATGTGCTCAAGAATGAGATTTTCTTCATAAGCTGATGTTACTGATATAATTTGTGATATTAGCATAATAGTGATAGAAATTTACATATTATTCCATGTGTTTCAAATAGATCAATATTTCAGCTCAACTGCTTACTGAAAATATCCTCTCCTTTGCAAGATCGACAATTTTCGAAGGAAATCAAAATCAATTATTCTTCTATGGATAGGACTTCCTTTTCATGTTCCAGCTCAAGATTGAGCAGCTCTACTCACTATACGCACATTTCATATATAAGTTGAAGGAACGATTATTTTATGCGGATATTCATGGTGTATTTGGCAATTACATCACTCTGGCCAATTGATTGTTTATTGTACACTAATCAAATAAAGCAGACAAAGTGACTATGTAATAATGTGAAAAAACAGACAAAGTGATTATGTAATAATATTGCGTGCAACTTACAACAACCGACAACTTCCCACAAAAGTGTGTCATATATTAAGGGCTAGCAATCCCCACTTGGGGAGCAAAATGACCAAACAGAAACAAACCAATATAGGCCATGCCAAATGAAGACTTGATTCCTTTAGGCCACGCCAAATGCCATATGACTTGCTCCTGGCAGAAATGGGTTTCCTTCCATTAGAAACTGAAGCATTGCGTCTTGGATTTTATCAATCGAGTTAAGAAGCTGAAGGAAGAAAGATTGCCATATTTAACGATGCTTGAATCTAAGCAAACCAAAGATCTTGGAAAGTGGTTTGATCAAGTAAAAAAATTGGTCACAAACACCTCATGGTGTTGATGACTATATGACCAACGGAAGGTACTCCAAAGGAGGTACAAAGAAAAAGTTTTATTAAAGACAAATTAATCCAAAGGTAATCTACACAAAAGATAGAAACAGAAGACACAAACATGATCGAGCTCACCTTATTTATCAATTGGGGAACAACATGGTAATTTATTATTGAAACTGTTTGACGTTTGACGCGTGAGGGAAGAGGCAACGGAACTACACAAATGGATTGTCAGTTCCCCTCCCCGTTACATTGACTTTTGAGTACCTTTTATTTTGTTTAGATAAGTTTATAATATGTTGACTTTTTGGACGTAAAGGGTCTTTTTAACGACTACAATTCAAATCTAAGCAAATACCCCTTCTACAACAAAAATAGCGTACAGCTCGCTCAACCTTACATAAGAGACTATAAGCTCACGTATTACAATGTTTCATTACAATCCCATGCTAGCAACAACTGATTATTCAAACACTGTATACGCACTCTAGAGTATAAACAAGAGAAAGAAAAACGCGAGGGGCCAAGATCTTGCTAATGGTTTTGAACATGTTTTTTCTTTTATCTTAAAAAATATAAATAATATCAATTTTAAATGATGGTATGACGTATTAAACACTGCCATGGAAATAATTACAATGTCCAACTTTTATAAGCATTTGTTTAGTTTAACTTAATGAAGCCCGCCATTTTTATTTTCATAGATGCAAGAGTATAATAGAACCGTATCAACTTACATCATATTAAGAGATGCCATTTACACAATAACACTTTACTCTTTTTGTTGTACTATGCTTTGAGATAAATTTTTGAATTTTACTGCTATCCTTAAAGAGGATGCATAACAGATGCCTTTTGATTATTTAAGCAACGTAACTTAAGCTAGATGCTTACCTTGGATGTACAAAAGGCTTTATGCCTTTCCTTTTGAACAATCTTGGTTAGAAACTAGCTTGGACGACAAATAAAATCAGAATACATTTGCACATATAAGTACAGGCGTAAAACCTGTTTGTTAGGCAAGGTTCTTATCTGCTTTGTATAGCAATTATTTCAACATAATATTGCAGCAGTGTTGGTGAAATCGGATATTCAATTTGGAGATGGAAGCATCTGGAAATGAAATTGGTTACAAAGAAGTTAGCTTCTACAACCAACCTAAGGCCGATATCACAGGTCTAAACTTCAAATTGGTGACCACAGAAGAAGCAGATATGGATGTGGATGTAGAATTTGAAAATCCCAATGGATTGTCGTTGGAGCTGGTCGACATCGACTTCGAGCTAGAAGACTTGGCTCCAGAAGATGACAACAAGAAAATAGTAATCACAAAAAAGGTAGAGTACTCATATTGCTTTAATCCCCATTCTTCAGAGCTAATAACTGTGCCACTGAGTTTTGCTTATCAAGCTACTCCATCAAGTAGTGTGGAAAGGCAAGTGGTCCCCTATGCAATGAGAGCACATTTCAACTTTAGAGAAGCCATAAATGGTGCTTTTGGGGTAAGTTCTCAAAGGGTGAAAAGATTTTTAACTATTGTGGATGATGGTTTGGGGATAGGAAGAACCCTAGGCTTCAACCGCCCGACTGGCTTTGTGAATGGACTGCATTACTCTTCCATATCACCAGTTGAAGCAAATATTTACCTTATCTTCAGAGTCAAGAATCAAAATGCATTGCCTGTTCAGCTGGTTTATAGTAACATAATAATGGAGGCACATAAGAAGCAAATTTTAAAAAGAAAGGTTGAAAACAATGTCTCGGTAAGAGCAAATAGCGAAGACAGAGTCAAGATTCCTTTACCAATTCTTATGAAGGATATTATGGCAGCACATCCTGAACTTGGTCCAGGAAAACTCCTACCTTTTACTCTCAAAATGGAGTTTTGGTTCAAAGAAAACTTCTATGGAATGTATAAAGTGTATGCAGAGAAATCAGGGGAAGTGCCAATATTAGCTGAGCCTAAAACTAGCATTCACAAAGTGGTGTTTGAGTACGACGAAAGCAACCAGCCCTGTGCAGTGATGAGCTTGAAGATAGAAAATGAAAATACCTTTGAGATTAAGACAGTGAATACAGAGTACGAAATAACTAGCGTTGAGGGCTCGAATCTTTTGGCCAAAGCTTCTTCATCTGCAAAAATGATTATTCCGGCAAATGGGCACCAAATAATCCCGTTTAAAGTTGATGCTGCAGACCCTTCCTTTGGTTCGGCATTGTGGGAGCTCTTTACTGCTTCAGAAGATGCTCACAGGTATAAAGCTACGACTCATATGGAAGCTGAAACCCCTGCTTTTGGCCACCTGATCATGCCCTAGAAACACGTATTGGACAATATTCATTTTTACTTGTATTGAACAAAGTATATAATAATTTGTGGCATGTTCCATTTATCGTTTGGGGTATATTTAAAATTTTTTCAGCCATTAATTTACGGAATTTCATGAGGAGTAGTATACTAGTATCACATATGAGGCTTCCTGACCTGGGCCCTTCCCTTCAAATGAAGATGGGGTCAAACAGCCATGTTCTGACCCCATCAAGACAATGCAGACAAAAAATTCTCATTCAATGGTTGTCAATCAGCATTAAATTTCTTGTTTCTATTCACGGCAAACAAAAAATGTGATGAATATCAAAACAAACCAAGCTCATCGGAATTGAACCTCTGTGTTTCACCGGAAGCTTGATAAGAGGCAAGAAAATAGAGCAAAAAAAATATATAAAAAATGGATGGTGCCCACGCTTACAACATATCCTGCTCCAACAGACAGAGGCGGCTCTTCTATTCACATGCGAGAGCTACTACTCCTTCATCGTAATCCAGCTCAGCAACATACGTTAGACCCATACCAATACTTCCTCAAACAATTGAAAATCCTTATCGTATATAGATACGATTCTTCATATGTATTATCTCTACAAGAAATTTATCGTGGCGGCCAAGGCCGCTGCGAACATTTCTCTTACCCAACTCATGGCAAAGTAGATTTTTGTATCAAGTCAAAAATTATCTCAGCTATGGGCTTGCAAAATGGGGCTTAAACCTCCCATTTTGTAAAATGGGCCTCAGCTATGGGCTTGCAAAATGGGGCACACAAGTTAAGTTATGTAGAATACGATTCTCATGGCCACTATGGCATCCTGGGTGTGCAAATAGTTTGTTGTTCACAGTCAGAACAACACAAAACCAATGTTCACCCAGTTATCAAACACTTCGATCTCAATTCTAACCTATGGATTGTGCAAACAAAAGATCATTAACCCTAGAAATTGAAAGGAACAGAAGTCAAACATAAAATTATATTTTGTACTCTAAACGCCTTCAAAACACATAACTGAATTCTAAAAATAGGCCATTCTCATTTCTTCTAGAAACTAATTGCAATCTCTTCAAGACAAATATAAGATCTAGAACAGAACCATTAATCCTAAGTTCAAAGATGTATGCAGACATAACTGTGCATATCAGTCTTAGGATCCTAACCACAACATTCTTTATGGCTGTGAGCATTCTATACAAAGATCATTATACACTTCATTGTGCAGATCAATCTTAGGCTCTTTGATCATAAAGATAACACGATTATTTGCCAAATGTCGTTTGAAAACGACTCAGAGGTAAAAAAACAAACATGCACTACTAGTGGATTTGGACTGCATGCATTGAAATAACCACATTGAGTTACTACCTTCCACCCAGGCATATTTCCTTGCACAATTTAAAGAAATGCGATTTCAAGCCAATCCAATAATTCATGCAAGTTTCAATTGCCATAATAACTATTCCTAATACACTGTTTCTGTGTCTTCGACACTTCTACATTGGCACTAAACAAACACTGAGAAAAAATTGAATTTGACTTTTCTTTGCGTATTAGTTGTAGTTGGTAACTGGGTCAATGCTGGAAGATATCATAACGATTCACAGGGTAGTCAACAGTCCATATAATGCCAACTCTTGTTAGAATAGATATCATAATGAGTCACAAAACGGATTTGTAGTCTAACGGTAGCTCAGGATCAGGACCAGGTAGTGGTAAAACTGGCACATAGTTTACAGATTCGATTGGCAATACAACATATAGTAATTGGAGCAAATGAAAATAGAAAAAACAAAACACAAAATATGAAATGGCCTCAAATGTCAATTTACTATATTTAGAAGATTGAATAAAGTTCAGATAACTAATAAACCTGCAAATTTATGGAGAAACTTATATGCAAATTGGCTATTTAGATAGCTTGCTTTCAGGCGCAGGTGGAGATCAACCTATCCATGCCAGAATGTTATTATTAGACGTCATTCCTTTATTTTGACTGCCTCTATAGAATTCCACTGGTGGAAAAGATTATAAAAAGAAGAAAAAAAGCGGGTAGAATGGAACAGGGTCTTGAAAAAGACAAACCTTTATTAAAAGAAATAAGAGTAGGCAGCAAAAAGGGGAAGCATTGGTAAAAGCTTGGGAAGCCGGAGGAGGTAGAAAGCCAATGTTTTGAATCTGCAACCATTCGATCAGACAAAATATGTGCCATAGGTGGTCTAATCAGGCTATTGCCATAGCTGGAGGAAGATTCGAATTCTTGCAATCCAAAACAGAGCAGTGAATCTTTTCTCTCTACAGTCTACCTGAAATATCAAATGTAAAGTGCTGATGAATAACTTAAAGTGCCTAAAAATGATGTCGCTTTAGATATTAGCCAGTGCCAGGGTTGATCAATGGATCTGTCTTCGCCATGTGCTAAAGATCTGCTACTTCCTGCATATTTTTAACAGCTCTGAGATAATAAGGAAGTCAATGCATAAAATGGAAAGAGTCAAACATTTGAAAAACAATGCACCCAAATGCTAAAATATGCATAAAATGGAAAGAGTCATAATCTTCTAAAAAACAATGCACCCAAATGCTCAAAACTGAATGAAATCAGCCAGAGACGAAGATTTTTGAGAAATATGTTATGCAAAGGATGCAAAGCAGGAACAAAATCAAGAACAAAAATTGCCGAAATGCAGAAGCTCACCTATAAACAAATTGGGCAGAGGAATTTGGCATCCAAATCCTTGAATTTTTCCTGATCTTGGGTCACAAACAAGAAAATTCGAGAAGATTGTTCTCAGATGCGCCCTTTGATCTTCCTTAGCAGAGAACCATCGTCACAACTCATCCTAGCGCATGTTGTTGATGCTAACCTAAAGAAAAAACCAAACGCATTAAATTACATCAATCACGACTCGAGCAGCTGACAAAACTGAGGCTGCAAAGTAACAGATCTTCCAGTGATGGCCTGACAAAGGTATCTATTTCAAGAATAAAGGCTGTGACATAGGAAAAAGTTCTGTTGTATGCACCCCAACAAAAGTTGAAAGCTAAAAAGGAGAATCCTGAAACATTTGCATAAAGCAGGAAGAAATTCTTTTACCTATTTGCAAAAACCCCTGTCAATGCTTTAGAAACGGCAAATGCCATATACAGAATCAGAAAGAGGTCAGTCACGGATGTCGAACATGCTAAAGAAAGATTGCAAGGCTGGTCAAAAACAATGGAGGTCCGCCATCCAGCAGAGATGTTGAGGTTGATCAACCTGCTACGAAAACTATGTTCATGCCATTTATAACAGAAAACTGAAGATGGATTATGGAAGATAAGGGAGGCATGCAAATTTTTTATTTGCATTCCAAATCCGGCAAACTAGAAGAAGCATTATCCATGGCAGACGACGTTGGCTTCATATTTTTTCACTAGTAACCTCATAGAACTGTGGATATACAGTTTTGGGCTGCTTAGATCACATGTACCTGGATACTTTTAACAGAACATTCAGTCCATGGAAACTTACAAATTCTGTTCGCAAGCCGGAGTTTTCAAATACGCTTGAAAGAGAGCTGTGTACAAATCGTAGTAATCTAAACAGTAAAGTGCTAACCCATGAAGTTCGTCCGTTGATCCCCGACATCAAGGATTGCAGGCAATCTTTAACTAAAGCTGCGCAAAAATGCTCCTCAGGAAGAAGATAAAGGACAAACGGAAATACAGAAAAAATGGGGCTTGCCATGAATGTGGCCCAGAACGATCTCGTTCGCCATCGCCATCAAAGGATTTTTAAGTTTTAAGGAAACTTAGGATCAACTATTAGAAACTAAGAAACTGCAGGCAGCGTCTGCTCCACCCGTACTCTATACTACTAACGGCTGAGTACCGAAAACATTGCCTTCAAATCAAATTCTTTGAAACACTAATTGCCGCACCTGGAAGAGATGCGAAACAGCGGCTGTGCTATGCGGTACCCTTCAAAAAGAGAAATGCTCTAGAAAGCCATTCCAGCAGGCTTCATCCCTAATCTACACATGCCATCAAGCGGAGGAGACTGCATTCGCAGCGTCGACGGAGAAGATGGTTCTGAAAAATACGTGGCATCAAAACATTAAAGTAGATTGCGGCGCGGAAAAAATAGAGGGGGACAAAAACAATGGAAAATAAGAAACGCATTATATACGCCGCCGCTAGTTTGTTTTTTTAGTGGATGCTTATGTATATTTGCTATTTTGTGCTAGCTGCTGTTTTGTATAAGGGAAAGGCCCCCTGGCCTGTTTTCTGCCCGGGAAAGCTGGCTGACGCGTAGAGCGCGGAGGCCTGCTTGACTGGGCAGAAAACAGGCCAGGGGGCCTTTGCCCTAACATAAAGGTCGACTAAGTCCAATCCAGCCGTGCCACGTGGCGGACGACAGCAGAACAACAGATAAAAAAACAGAACGCGGAGTAAAAAACGATGTAACGTCTAGTAAAAAAAGTGGGAAGTCGAGTAAAATTGTTGCGCGCTTTCAGACTTACAAAGTATGCCACGTGTCATGCTATGACTGGTGCAGACGGCTGGATCGGGTCGAGCCGTCCTTTAAGTGCTTTGTTGAATTAGCTTTGTACAATGTCTGGTTGTTATTATCATCACGTTACTTCTTCTAATAGCACATGTTATAGTCATAGCAACCATCAAATTGATGTGTTGCAAGCTTGTAAAACAAAATATCTGAAAAAACTTACCTCATCAACTTGCTCTTCAAGGTTAAGATTTATTTTTTGCTCCGAAAGTTGAGAATGGTCCGAAGCCAGAGCCAATGACATTAGTCTAGCTGTCAAAGAGTCCTTGTTTTCTTCTATTTCTTCATATGGTCCTCTTGTTTGAAAATTTATATCTCTGGCAATCTTACCACTGCCTTGAGGCTGTTCTACAGTGATTTCTCTGTTACCAACTTCAAGAGGTTCTGCAATATTTTTAGTCTCCTGCCTGATTACCCCACTTGAAATGGTAGCCAGTAGAACTCACAGCTTTATTTTTATTTGCTATGTATCTTGCATTTTCAAGCTTGTGAGCTGAAATACTTCTCTCCTCTGATTTTACAACATAATCTGCCAAAGACAACGAGGGCTTAATTTTATCCTCACCTATCTCATCATCTTCAGAGGTGGGAGACAAAACTTTCTTATTAATGGGAGATAAGCTGCCTTTAGACACCCAATCCCTCTTTTGCAATGCCAAGTTTGTCAATTTTCAGATTTCACACTCTTTTTGTCTTTTGACATGGCTATAAAATGATATCAAAAGAAAGATTGAGTTGATGGAGCATAAAGCATCAGAAATTAGAGCTGATTTGCACAGATGGCAATCACTCATGACAAAGAACCAAAGCGCCAGAGGGTGTTCGGGTTGTAAGTGAACTAAAGGATGAAGAGCTAAATGGTACAGTGTTGCCTGGGCTGAATCAATTAAATAAGAAACTAGAAGAAACTGAAATTGAGCTAAAGGCATGTGAAGCCTTACTGCTGGAGCTGCAACCTCGAATGCAAAGATTTGAGATTTTTTCTGAGCGTAGTGGTCATGACACTTCTTTAGATCCTGCACTTCCAATGCTTCCTGAGGCAGAAGAAGAGGGTGATGAAGGTTGTCCATTTTGCGGACAGTGTCTGAAATGGGAGGGTAAAATGTTGCCAGTTGTGATAGCAGAATGCAGTCACCAGTATCATATTCCATGTCTATTACACCATTTGAGGTAAATATTATCATCTTTAATTCTCGTCT
Source organism: Isoetes taiwanensis (assembly GCA_021234155.1). Classification (NCBI taxonomy): domain Eukaryota; kingdom Viridiplantae; phylum Streptophyta; class Lycopodiopsida; order Isoetales; family Isoetaceae; genus Isoetes; species Isoetes taiwanensis. The sequence goes on along the minus strand of JAJEKV010000110.1, from coordinate 600,437 downwards.
GCAGACTCTATTGATTTTGGATTTGTTTTACAGACACTCTAGAACCTGCTGCAGCCCTAGTTGTGCCCACATTATGTCTGAGACATGGCTTTTGGTGTTCGAGAGATACCACAAAAACCAATAGACACAAGTAAGTGCCTTAACTAATGTTTCTTCGATGTTGTCACAGTCTCTCGATTTAGTGTTTGCAGAATTGCGTAAATTTGAGACCAAGGATATCCAACAGTTATCCATGCCTCGATCAGTTATAAGACTGCAAAATACCTCCCGGGTGCACCTAGAATTCACCCCATTTGATACTTCAAAGTCAATCCCATCTGGCCGAGGCGTGGAGAATCCAAAACGAAATTTGGATAGTGAATGAATGTTCATTATCAAGTAAGTATCGATGCCACACATGATTTATTTTTTTGTATTTTTCTTTGGTCTTCCTCATTTCAATTATGTTACAGAGATAAATGCTACTGCAACTGCGAGATTCCCAGTGCATCTGTTTTGGGGGGGAAATTAATTCCCTTGGTATTCATTCTGCACGGGATCCTTCACCAAACAAAAGTTTTGCTGCTGAACATGAGCCACAGGCGGATGCAGGTGATGAAGTTGACAAAGAAACCCCGGATCCTGAATAAGATGCAGTTTGCTCATCAAGCCCAATACAACCTCAACCAAGAAAAACCAAGAGGTTAACTGAAATTCTCCTTGTTCTAGATTTTAATGGGGTTTTAGGCAAGTTTTATGACTTGAAAGAGAGGATCCATGCATCGGCCGAGCCAGAAGTGACCCTCCAGAAATTGAACCTTCAAAAGACAGCAGTTTCCAGGCCTGGATTACAGGCGTTCTTAGAATGGTATTTTTCAAAATTTGAGATTGCATTGTAGTCCAGCATGACTACGAGTAATGTTGACTTGTTGATGAGAAAGTTGCTGCAGGAATATAAGGGCAGATTTCTTTTTATTTGGAATCAGGATGGCTGCACCAACACAAAATTAAAAGTGGTTAATAAGCCAATTTTCCTTAAGGATCTGTCCAAAGTGTACCAGAAATACTGGAAATACCAAGTGAAAAACACATTGTTGATAGATGACAGCAGATATAAGGGTTCTGCCAACCGCCAATCAGCCAAATACCATGATATGTCCAAATAGTGTTGCTTGGATTCTAATTTCCTTTTGGAGCAACTCAAACCATGGCTGGAAGGACTTCTGGCTGCAGAAAGTGTGCCTGCTTATGTCAAGGAAAATCAAATGTGGAACATGTGGGATTCTGAAGAGTCGCGCAACTGCATGAAAATACTCGACAAGTATTTTCATAAATGCATCTTGTAAAACTCTTTGAAAGTCAATATAAATAAAAAGTTTTCTATGATATGTGTTGTACTTTTTCAATTTAAAATATTTGAATGGATTGTGAGCAAATGTTCTCGTGTGTGTTTAGAACTAGAGATGATAGAGCTTCGGCAGTCCCTGTCTATCTAAAAAGCCACATACACATTTAGAAGTGGTGCTGAGTGGAACTGAAACTGTCGTGATTAGCTCCACCAACATCAAAATTTTGGAAGGTGATACGCAGTGGTTCAACGGTCAATTGATCCTCCTCTTCTCAAGGTGATACTTTCATCTGATTTGTGATGATCAGGATTGTGCCATCATATACATATATTTGCAGATACATGGAATACCGGGTAAAAGCATGTTAGGGTGTACCACTTTTGGAACCTGCAAAAGTACATACACTAGGTACTTCAGAACTGGGTACTTTCTCATTTTTCTTTTCATTAAAACTAGTACAAAAGTCCAAAATAAAAGTCAAGGACGTGTTAACCTTTTATTGACATATTACACAGGTACCCAGTACCCAGTCCTGGGTACCTTTTTAGGTACTTTTTTAGTCACTAAATAATACTTTTTAAGGGACACCCTAACATGCTTTCACCCTACTACTTGATGCTCCAAGGAATGAGCCATCCCTTTTATTTCTTTGACCCTCTTTTTCACTCGACATTGTCCAAGGACACAAATAGTTACAAAACAATAAGGAAACATGTGAATCTGGATAAATGCCAGTACATGTTTGTGCCTGCTTGTGATGGACATCACTGGACCTGTTTTCTGATTGTAAGCCGCGCGTGTCTCGCACAGAGATATAAACCAGGGATATATCACTTTGATAGCTCGGGCTTGCATGGTTGGTATGTAAAGGGATTTTGTACAGAGAAAGGCTATATGTGAACTAAAAAGTCCATAGCCAAAAATTCTTGTCTTGGAAATATGAGGAGTTGTAGAATTAATATGTAGCCGAAGGGCCTTGCACTTCTCTGGCTCTAATTTTGACTCAAGTCATACTATCATTTTAAATACAACCATTGATACAATAGGTGGCGGTAAAGAAGTAGAATCAAAGCATTTCTTTATTTGAAGTCCCATGAGCAATGCTTTAGGGTTGGCTCGGAGACAATAATAACTGTCTCGCAAATAATGTCCATTCTTGCCAATATCAACACGTGATGTTATCGAAAGGTACATATATAGACGTTAAAGGCCGAGTAAAAAAACAGGCTAAGACAATAGCCCGGCAACGCCGGGCACACGTTTACTAGTATATGTCTAGACAAGAATTTATCGCGACCGCAGTCGCCGCCGCTAGTTTGTTTTTTTAGTGGATGCTTATGTGCGTAGGACATAATAGCTGCTATTTTGTGCTAGCTGCTATTTTATATAAGGGAAAGGCCCCCTGGCCTGTTTTACGCCGGGAAAGGCCGACGCTACGGCGCCGGAGGCCCGCTTTGATCGGGCGTAAAAAGCCATGGGCCTTTGCCCTAACATAAAGGTCGACTAAGTCCAATCCGGTAGTGCCGCGTGGCGGACGGCAATGAGAACAACGGATAAAAATAGAACGCGGAGTAAAACGATGTAACGTCTAGTAAAAAAGTGGGAAGTCGAGTAAAATTGTTGCGCGCGCCGGACTTACAAAGTATGCCACGTGTCATGCTATGGATCGGTGCGGGGCAATTTGGATCGGGTCGAGCCGTCCTTTAAGTGCTTTGTTGAATTAGCTTTGTACAATGTCTGGTTGTTATTATCATCACGTTACTTCTTCTAATAGCACATGTTATAGTCATAGCAACCATCAAATTGATGTGTTGCAAGCTTGTAAAACAAAATATCTGAAAAAACTTACCTCATCAACTTGCTCTTCAAGGTTAAGATTTATTTTTGCTCCGAAAGTTGAGAATGGTCGAAGCCAGAGCCAATGACATTAGTCTAGCTGTCAAAGAGTCCTTGTTTTCTTCTATTTCTTCATATGGTCCTCTTGTTTGAAAATCTCTGGCAATCTTACCACTGCCTTGAGGCTGTTCTACAGTGATTTCTCTGTTACCAACTTCAAGAGGTTCTGCAATATTTTTAGTCTCCTGCCTGATTACCCCACTTGAAATGGTAGCCAGTAGAACTCACAGCTTTATTTTTATTTGCTATGTATCTTGCATTTTCAAGCTTGTGAGCTGAAATACTTCTCTCCTCTGATTTTACAACATAATCTGCCAAAGACAACGAGGGCTTAATTTTATCCTCACCTATCTCATCATCTTCAGAGGTGGGAGACAAAACTTTCTTATTAATGGGAGATAAGCTGCCTTTAGACACCCAATCCCTCTTTTGCAATGCCAAGTTTGTCAATTTTCAGATTTCACACTCTTTTTGTCTTTTGACATGGCTAAATGATATCAAAAGAAAGATTGAGTTGATGGAGCATAAAGCATCAGAAATTAGAGCTGATTTGCACAGATGGCAATCACTCATGACAGCAAATCCGAAAGCAGCAGAGGGTGTTCGGGTTGTAAGTGAACTAAAGGATGAAGAGCTAAATGGTACAGTGTTGCCTGGGCTGAATCAATTAAATAAGAAACTAGAAGAAACTGAAATTGAGCTAAAGGCATGTGAAGCCTTACTGCTGGAGCTGCAACCTCGAATGCAAAGATTTGAGATTTTTTCTGAGCGTAGTGGTCATGACACTTCTTTAGATCCTGCACTTCCAATGCTTCCTGAGGCAGAAGAAGAGGGTGATGAAGGTTGTCCATTTTGCGGACAGTGTCTGAAATGGGAGGGTAAAATGTTGCCAGTTGTGATAGCAGAATGCAGTCACCAGTATCATATTCCATGTCTATTACACCATTTGAGGTAAATATTATCATCTTTAATTCTCGTCTGCAGACTCTATTGATTTTGGATTTGTTTTACAGACACTCTAGAACCTGCTGCAGCCCCAGTTGTGCCCACATTATGTATGAGACATGGCTTTTGGTGTTCGAGAGATACCACAAAAACCAATAGACACAAGTAAGTGCCTTAACTAATGTTTACTGATGTTGTCACAGGTCTACTGATTTAGTGTTTGCAGAATTGCAGAAATTTGAGACCAAGGATATCCAACAGTTATCCATGCCTCGATCAGTTATAAGACTGCAAAATACCTCCCGGGTGCACCTAGAATTCACCCCATTTGATACTTCAAAGTCAATCCCATCTGCTGAGAGCGTGGAGAATCCAAAACGAAATTTGGATAGTGAACTGAATGCAGTCGTATCAAGTAAGTATCGATGCCACACATGATTTATTTTTTTGTATTTTTCTTTGGTCTTCCTCATTTCAATTATGTTACAGAGATAAATGCTACTGCAACTGCGAGATTCCCAGTGCATCTGTTTTGGGGGGGAAATTAATTCCCTTGATATTCATTCTGCACGGGATCCTTCACCAAACAAAAGTTTTGCTGCTGAACACGAGCCACAGGCGGATGCAGGTGATGAAGTTGACAAAGAAATCCCGGATCCTGAATAAGATGCAGTTTGCTCATCAAGCCCAATACAACCTCAACCAAGAAAAACCAAGAGGTTAACTGAAATTCTCCTTGTTCTAGATTTTAATGGGGTTTTAGGCAAGTTTTATGACTTGAAAGAGAGGATCCATGCATCGGCCGAGCCAGAAGTGACCCTCCAGAAATTGAACCTTCAAAAGACAGCAGTTTCCAGGCCTGGATTACAGGCCTTTTAGAATGATATTTTTCAAAATTTGAGATTGCATTGTAGTCCAGCATGACTACGAGTAATGTTGACTTGTTGATGAGAAAGTTGCTGCAGGAATATAAGGGCAGATTTCTTTTTATTTGGAATCAGGATGACTGCACCAACACAAAATTAAAAGTGGTTAATAAGCCAATTTTCCTTAAGGATCTGTCCAAAGTGTACCAGAAATATTGGAAATACCAAGTGAAAAACACATTGTTGATAGATGACAGCAGATATAAGGGTTCTGCCAACCGCCAATCAGCCAAATACCATGATATGTCCAAATAGTGTTGCTTGGATTCTAATTTCCTTTTGGAGCAACTCAAACCATGGCTGGAAGGACTTCTGGCTGCAGAAAGTGTGTCTGCTTATGTGAAGGAAAATCAAATGTGGAACATGTGGGATTCTGAAGAGTCGCGCAACTGCATGAAAATACTCGACAAGTATTTTCATAAATGAATCTTGTAAAACTCTTTGAAAGTCAATATAAATAAAAAGTTTTCTATGATATGTGTTGTACTTTTTCAATTTAAAATATTTGAATGGTGTTTAGAACTAGAGATGATAGAGCTTCGGCAGTCCCTGTCTATCTAAAAAGCCACATACACATTTAGAAGTGGTGCTGAGTGGAACTGAAACTATCGTGATTAGCTCCACCAACATCAAAATTTTGGAAGCTGATACGCAGTGGTTGAATGGTCAATTGATCCTTCTCTTCTTAAGGTGATATTTTCATCCGATTTGTGATCATCAGGATTGTGCCATCATATACATATATTTGCAGATACATGGAATACTACTTGATGCTCCAAGGAATGAGCCATCCCTTTTATTTCTTTGACCCTCTTTTTCACTCGACATTGTCCAAGGACACAAATAGTTACAAAACAATAAGGAAACATGTGAATCTGGATAAATGCCAGTACATGTTTGTGCCTGCTTGTGATGGACATCACTGGACCTGTTTTCTGATTGTAAGCCGCGCGTGTCTCGCACAGAGATATAAACCAGGGATATATCACTTTGATAGCTCGGGCTTGCATGGCAGAAGCAGACATATTGAGAGGGTTGTGCTTGCTCATTGCATTTTGCTGTTGTAGCACAATGACAACAAACTTTGAATGCAGGTTCCTGGAATTGCTTTTGATGCAATAATTTCAGCTTTACAACCTCAGATGTTGTGAAAATTTCCAGAACATCTCTTCAAACTGATGGTCATTCATGTGGCCCTGCTGTATGTTCGTTTATGCACAAATTTGTGAGGGGGTACATGAAAGGAGTGAATATATTGTTGTCTGATCTAGTAAGTCAACTCAAATGCAACAGACAAACCAAACTCTGTTATTGACAAAGTGTGGTTCAATTCTCAAAACCAGCAAGCAACTCACATGGAGAGAGAAACTGAAAGAAAAGCCCCATCTGGGTGTCTCCACTAAATAACACAATGTACAACAATGCTGAAGCCCCATCTGGGTGTCTCCACTAAATAACACAATGTACAACAATGCTGATCAAGAAAAGCCCCATCTGGGTGTCTCCACTAAATAACACAATGTACAACAAGCTGCCACACATACTGATAGCAAGTTAGTGAAACCATTATGGCCGGGATTAAAAAACCTCGCCCTTTCGGGTTTTCGAGGAAAAACCCTGACAATAATGGGATCACTAACAAATGCTAGGTCCAAAAACATAATAGATCTTGTACCCTCATGTTGACTAGCCTTATTGGGTGAAAATACATTACAGCAATGAAGTTGCCAAAGACGAAACAAGTTTGAATTGTCTTCTCCATAGATCTTCATCTTGTGCTTCAAATCCAAAGCTCTCTTCCAAACATCCACGCTAAACCCTGCATACACAAGAAAGACGAACCAAAAGCCACCAAGGCCATCCAGGCACCAAGGCCTCCAACCAGGCACTAGGGCCTCCAACCAGGCACAAAGCCTCAACCAGGCACACAGGCCTCAACCAGGCACAACGGCCCCAACCATGCACTAGGCCTCCAACTAGGCACTAGACCACAACAAAAGTCACAATGCTCAAGCTCAAGAGCCACAATGCCACAATAATAGCCACACAAGGCCACACAAAGAGCCACACATTAGCCATCATGCTAATGCTGCTCAACTCAAGGCCACCATGCCACAAAAGGCCACACATTAGCCACCATGCTAATGCTGCCCAACTCAAGGCCACCATGCCACAAAGAGCCACACATTAGCCACATGCTAATGCTGCTCGAACCACAAAGCTTCACCAAAACAAAGCATGCACCACAGCATGCGAGCCACACATTAGCCACATGCTAATGTTGCTTGAGCTACTATGCTCCACTAACAAAACTTGCACATATGAGGTGGACATATGGGTGGGTGGGTGGGTGGGGTGGGTGGGTGGGGTGGGTGGGTCTTGGGTGGGCGGGTGGGAAGTAGGGCTAAAGGGAGAGTCGACAAGAGGAGAACACAGATGAGCTGATGAAGATGAAAAGGGAAGAAAGGGTATATGAAGGAGAGGCATCGTAACTAATAAGTGAGCCTAACTAACTCTTGGCAATGGTTTTGAGAATTACACTTATCTTCTTATCGTGATACGAAGATAAGTTCAATTCTCAAAACCAGCAAGCAACTCACATGGAGAGAGAAACTGAAAGAAAAGCCCCATCTGGGTGTCTCCACTAAATAACACAATGTACAACAATGCTGAAAAACAAAGGCAGTAAGTCTAGGGGCTTAGGGGTCGAAGGGCCCTAGCCCACGGCAGGAGATACTAGTAATTGTTGAAAAGGAAAACCATTGTTGCAAGGATGGGAAAGCATAATTCTATCAGAAATATTGAAGAAAAACACCGTACTTGACAACATCTCGTCATAGTATGGTAAAGGCTTCCATAAACACCAGTTCTAGGAATGAGGCCAAGCAAGCCAAATAGCCTTTCAATATATATCATCAGGTCTACAAAGGCACCAAAGCTAGTAAACGTATCTCCAATCCAAGCAACTCATCGTCACCATCCATGGTATTTATAGAGAATCCCAAAATATTAGTCAGGTTTTAAATATACAGCTAGGGACTAAACAGGCAATAACACCTCAATACCTCATCAAATCCAATGGCATCATATCTATGGACTTTTGAGTAAAGGAAAGGCAAGGGTTATAGAAAGACGAAAGGTCGAAAGGCTAAAGTTGAAGATTGGATTCTGAATATAACATGGGCACATAAGGTCTAGATATTAATGTTATCAAGATAAAACTAAAACGAGGCTGAAATTGGTGGGAAATCTTGAAAATAAACTTTACTACTAGGGCCCCTGTGATACAAAGAGTCACAAACCCATCTTCGTAAAGAATGTACAAGGGTCTAGATAAAATTTATAAAGACCATCAAGTGTCTCATTTTAAATTGCCGACTTTCTCTCAAACGTTGACAAATATCATCCCAACAACATCACAAACATGTCCACTGTCCAAATTAATTAATAACAACTTTGGTAAACTAGAAATCCCTTGCGGCTAAAGATAAGCATAAGATTTAAGTAGAAACTCTTGGTAATTATTAACCAAGCTCCAATGGCTTCCATTTCCATTCCGTATCGATTAAGAATTAGATCGGTTCAAATTTAAACCATTATGATTGAGCTTGTATGATTGTGATTGTGATTGGGAGCAACATACACGCACACATGTTCATGAGCTCTGACGGAGATACTAGTAATTGTTGAAAAGGAAAACCATTGTTGCAAGGATGGCCAAGGAAGCAGTCCTTCAATATATCATTAGGTCAACAAAGGCACCAAGGTTAGTAAACATCTCTCCAATTCAAGCAACTCAACAACACCATCCATGGTATACCCAGAAAATCCTAAATATTTGAATAAAAGATCTGCCATACGAAAGAACCTATATAAGATGGACACTTATCAACCATACAAAAGAACCTATAAAAATGATTAATACATCCACAAGGAATGTGAAGGATCTACAGAAAAAACACCTCAATCCCGGCCTCTTGTATGCATGCGACAATCAACATAAAAACAAGAAAACTGTCTAGGTCAAGTATGACTACCATTATCCCTACCTTCAAATGCTCAAAATAACCCATCTTATGAAAATACTGCCAAGACACAGAAAGAGGCATTAGAAAATAATGATAAAAAATCATGAGGAGCTACAACTAAACTATGCTATTATGAAGGGTCAAACATAAGTTGGCACTAAATAAAAAGTACTCGTGAATTCATAAATATGCAAAGGTTGGCAACTTAACAAGGTTCTATCCATAAAGGCTCGTTCAAAAGCTGCAATTTAAGAAATATTGGGTAAAATAGAGTTGCAAAAAGTGCCAAATTGTCATTGCAATGTTGAAGAATAAGCTCTATGACTAGGAACTGTAGACATGCTTAGACATGATTTAAATTGATGCACAACCTAGCCATAAATGCCACTTTGGAACGAAATGTTCTAACTCTTGCATCATTGAAGTTCAAAAGCGCACATCATCTAAAAATGCCACGAATGAAAAGGAAACATGCCAAGCATCTCAAGAATATGCATCTCAAGAATATGTATCACAATTAGACAAGTTGAGGTTTGGTCAATACTTCAAGAGTTATTGAAGGCTAGACACAGACCAAAATGAGAAATAATAGGGGAACAAGGTTTAAAGAACTAGAAGGTATCTTTCATCATGGTCCATGCCAAATCTAATGCAAAATAGTCAAGACTTCCAACCGTGGATGGGTACCAAACTGCCGAAAGTGAACAAAGGAGAATGGCCTGCACTAAGAACACAAATAAGGCGTCTACATAAGAAGAAGCGTTGGTCATATCAAACTTAAATCACAGGCTTACTCAACCCCATGAGAAGTCCAAGAAGAATTCTTGTCACAACAAGCTTAAAAACACTCTTCAGAAATCACAAATGTGCTTAGGAAATAAAGGAGAAGACCAATCAAAGCTTGACAATGCAACAAAGCAAGGGAAGGAATGAAGAATTAAATTAAAGAAGAAACTCTTAAGAATGAAAGAAGGCGAGAAATGGATAGAAATAGAAAGAGAAAATCTCAAGAATGAGAATTGGAAAAGAATGCTTATCCGAAATGGATCGCGGTGTCAAGACTAACTGCTTTTTCTTGGGTCTCTATTTTCCTTGGGTAAAAAAAGTGTTATCTCTGTTCCACGGCTTGATCTGGTTGAGAAGGACGTCTTCGCCCTCAAAGCCATGATAATGTGTAGCAAAGTTCAGATTGTCGCTTCCTTAGGGTCTTGATACTCACTAGTAACACACACACGGGCCGCTACCAGCCCAATTTTGTTTGCTCCATGGAAGAGTGTAGAATCGCCAAGTTATCAAGCTAAATCCCTTTATGTTGCTCATCATAAAAGCGTAGGGCAAAACAAGGTCACACACATTGCAAAAATGGCCCCAAGATTATGTTACTCATCCGATTAGAAGCACATCGGCAACCTGCATCTTTTTTGAATCGTCATCCCTTGGTCCTACATTCTTTGTTGGAAGATCACTCGGGGGACAGAGCACCGGGCTTCCTATCAGTCGTATGCTCATCTTAATAGCCATATAACATGGTTTCTTTGGCATTTCAAAGCAACCTGCCGCCATATCTAAAATGCGGCATTGTGTGAATGCCTAAGAGCAAGCCGGTGCTATGCAAAGCAGTCCGCACCATGCTTTATTAGGGCCACGAAACCCCGATTCTCGCAAATCATCTCTTGCACTCCCAACAGCAAATATCTTTCGAGAAAATACACAAGCAAAGATCCGGCCAAGCAACAAATCCATGTATCCACCTAGATTTTTCAATAGACTAGTTCAGATCAGGCAATTTTTGTTAAGGGCTTTCGGATGACGGAAAGGGGATGGAGAAGAATCGAATGATGATCCGCACCAAATCCAAAAAGGAATAAGGCTTATGACGAGAAAATAGAACACTTCTCAAAATAAAATGACCGATTTGCATTTGCACGCCTTGGTTGGGAAATCTGCAGAGAAAAGGCCCAAACAAACAAATTTTAATGCCCAAACAAAAATAGGTTCTACTGGAATGCCCTTGATGCGGTTTTGCACTTCTTGCTGGAAAAACCGCAAAAATAAATGCCCAAATAAGAATGGGTTGCACAAAATGCCTGAAATCTGCCCAAAATAAGAACGGGTTGCACAAAATGTCCGAAACTGTGGTGTCGGACAAGAAGCCATACTTGACCCTAAATAGCGGATGGCTTAACTCGAAGAAGCCACGTAAACTTCAAACTTGAGATGGCCAAGGCAACCACAAGAAAAACCCGAAAAGTAGAGCAGAAGCTGACGGCATCTCAAAAGAGATGCGAGGACGAAGGGTTCCATCAAAAACTATGCCGACCAAAAGGAAGTAGGCTAAAGGGAGAGCCGACAAGAGGAGAACACAGATGAGCTGATGAAGATGAAAAGGGAAGAAAGGGTATATGAAGGAGAGGCATCGTAACTAACAAGTGAGCCTAACTAACTCTTGGCAATGGTTTTGAGAATTACACTTAACTGCAGGTTGTGGACATTTCAGACCAGGATCTAGTTGATGTTAGAGTGTTCATGCTTGAAATTTTAAGATTAGAAGCAACAAAAGCTGGAACTGAGAGGAACATATATATTGGGAAGTATGTAGGTGCATGAGTCACCTCGTACTTTAAAATCACTGTATATCTTTCTTATGTACATAATTGTTACTGTAACCTCAATTCATTTGAATGAAAATTCATATTCAATTCATCTCACAAACAAAGGAATCAAGTGTTTAAAAAAATTCAAATCTTCAAAAGAAATCAAGACCAACTCATTTTCACAGCTGAAGCACAAAACTTCAGATGAGTTCTGAAAATTACAGAATGATTTTATATTTTATCCTCATCAGAAAGAACTTTGGGTAAATTCTATAAAATTTTCTCCTCGCCTAAAGGATCCAGCCTATATACAGTCCTGTTTTGACATTTAGTTGGTGGCATGTGAAGTCTGATTGCACAGATCTGTGTTGTGAATACTATGCCTAAGGCGTCTTTACTACAAAGATCATAGCTAACGGTTGATCTTGCGCCCTTCTTGTAACATATACCTTCTATGACACTATTACCGGCGAGGTACCATGTTCCATTGAGTTGGAAGTCTTTCTCCACTATCCATTTTGGTTTTGTGCACATCAGAATCCAAAATTCAGAACCCTCATCATTCCCTTTCGGAGCAACGAACAGCAAAATTATCACCAACTCTAAGTGCCTCTGCTAACATCGTGGGATTGGAGGAGAACAAGGACCTGCTGGATTTACGGTCCTCAATTCAGCATGCACATTGGAGGATGGTACAATAACTTGAAGTTTCCAAACATCAACATAGTGCTTGTTCACACAACTATCCCACATGCCATCCAAGCAATAGCTGCAGAAGCATGAAAGTTCCCTCGTGTGCAACTGCAATGGAGATTCAGGATTGAATGCATGTACACAATGGATCTACCTAGTGTCCAAAATCCTTTCTGCACCCCATGCTTTCTTTCTATCTATATCCTCCACCTTGAGTTCCCAAAAGAACCTTTTTATATTTTTCCTCTTGCTGGTTTCAGATGTGTTCATCCACTCGGATGTTCCACAAGTAAACATCTCTTCGGCAACTTCTACCACTTCATGAGCATTACCCAATTTTATGCTGTTGTATTTTAATTGCAGTTGTCTTAACCATCTCTTCAACTCAGCAGCTTTGCCATCGTGTTCACCTTTCCCGTAGTTAGAACCAAAAAAATTCTACATCATATAGACATCAGTGTCGTTTGTGTACCTAGCCACAAAGTAAAGTGGTCTAGAAACCTTGAATTGAGATGCTGCACCATCTGAAAACACATAATGTCTCTTTGGCACCCTTCCTTTCTGCACCAGATATTTGTGGTGCTTCATGAAGCAGTGTTGCACGAACAAAGTATCGTGTTCCCTATCATCTGATACATAGTAATGTGTTTCCTTGATAATCTCATCTGTCACTGAGTCGTACTGATATATTATTTGAACCAAAATAATAATCTGGTTATTGACCCAGCGCATCGACTGCACCTCCTCTTGCTCCTTGAATGTATAGTTCTCTGTAAAATCCACTACCGAAAGACATGCATCGGCTGGGAGATTCTCCAGAAGCTCCTTAAATTGTTTTGCCTGCCATTGGTACCTGAAATTATGCAGTGGAAAGATTTTTAGATGCTCTTTCAGTTTATCTACAGGTTCCTTGGGTTCTGTCTCATTGTACTGATGAGTCAGTCTCCTACCTCCTACCAGAACTCGAGACGTTCTCTTTTTTCATAGTCAATGTACTCCCATTTCACTTTCCTGTTACTGCCACTTTCTTCCATGGGACAGATCTGAAACTTCTTGATTCCACACAGCTCACAATCTCCAAGGATGCACGCCTTCTTGTGAAACTCATCTAATTCACTCTTTGGACACAATATAGATCTCCACAGGCTTCCTGTACTTGCAATTTTATGCTGGTGTGCCCTGCATTGACCAAGTTCATGTGATCTGCAAACATCGCAGGTGCAAGTGCAATTCTTCGGATGTTTGGTTCTCATCCCATTGAGTCCATCCATTAGCATTTGCATCCTCACGTCTTTGAATGCAGCAAAGAACTATTGAAGTCCTTCAATTTCACAACAAACTAGGGTTTTAGCTTCTCAAAAGCTCGAAGACGAATCTTAATTTGTGGATGTTGGTCCTTAAACCTCTTGAACAATAGCATCTGCATGAAATGAACACTAACATTGTGCAGGGTGGTGGTGGTGGTGTGTGATGGTATGGTGTGGTGGAGTGGAGTGTGGTGGTCTTTGAAGGAGTGTGGTGGTGGGGTGTGGTGGTGGTGGTGTGATGTGGTGTTGTGGAGTGTGGTGTGGTGGAGTGTGGTGGTGGTGGTGGTGGTGGTGGAGTGTGGTGGAGGGGTGTGGTGTGGGACATGGTGGAGTGTGGTGGTGGTGGTGGAGGGGTTGCATGTGGTGGTGGGAGATGGTGTGTTTGAAATGTGGTGATAAATGTGGTGGTCGCAAAGATGTGGTGGTAGTCTATGGTGGATGAAATTTAGTGGTGGGATAGATGATGGAGTGTGGTGGGGTGAGAATAAATAAAATTGAATCCAAGTGCAATAAGCTTTATTGATACAACTGCAAAAACGAGACTGCAATAAGTTTTATGATACAACTGCAAAGAAAATTTTTAAGAGCTGAATACTTTTGGCCTAGTTTATTTAAGCATGTATATGAAGTAGTGAAAAGTTGAGTTGTCATAAGTGCCAAATATTTAGAAAAAAAGTTTTATGTCCAGCACTATACCTGGAACGATGTTTTCATGAAGAGACCTTGCAGTTGTAAGAGTTCTTGCTTGTCTTAGTGGTACCACTTCTGCCTACTTTGTAAAGTAGTTAGTTGTCACTAGTATATATTGGTGTTACCCTGAAGAAGTTTTCTATGATATGTGTTGTACTTTTTCAATTTAAAATATTTGAATGGATTGTGAGCAAATGTTCTCGTGTGTGTTTAGAACTAGAGATGATAGAGCTTCAGCAGTCCCTGTCTATCTAAAGCCACATACACATTTGGAAGTGGTGCTGAGTGGAACTGAAACTATCGTGATTAGCTCCACCGACATCAAAATTTTGGAAGCTGATACGCAGTGGTTCAATGGTCAATTGATCCTCCTCTTCTCAAGGTGATACTTTCATCTGATTTGTGATCATCAGGATTGTGCCATCATATATATATGTTTGCAGATACATGGAATACTACTTGATGCTCCAAGGAATGAGCCATCCCTTTTATTTCTTTGACCCTCTTTTTCACTCGACATTGTCCAAGGACACAAATAGTTACAAAACAATAAGGAAACATGTGAATCTGGATAAATGCCAGTATATGTTTGTGCCTGCTTGTGATGGACATCACTGGACCTGTTTTCTGATTGTAAGCCGCGCGTGTCTCGCACAGAGATATAAACCAGGGATATATCACTTTGATAGCTCAGGCTTGCATGGCAGAAGCAGACATATTGAGAGGTTAGTGCTTGCTCATTGCATTTTGCTGTTGTAGCACAATGACAACAAACTTTGAATGCAGGTTCCTGGAATTGCTTTCGACGCAATAATTTCAGCTTTACAACCTCAGATGTTGTGAAAATTTCCAGAACGTCTCTTCAAACTGATGGTCATTCATGTGGCCCTGCTGTATGTTCGTTTATGCATAAATTTGTGAGGAACAAAGTTGCGTATTAAACGAGAGCAAATCATTGAAACGAGAGTAAAAGGAATATTCCTCAAAGATTCCCTTTTTTTTTTACAAAAAGGAGGTAAAACGAGGTTAAAAAAAAAAGGATGCATGAAATTCTATTTTGACCCCCAAATGACTAATTTTTTTTTGCAACTTAAAGAATTGACTTTTTAAAGTGTCACTTTTCTTAGCAAATAGAATGTTCTTAAAGTATGTTTTAAGAGAGAAACTCTAATTTCAGAGGATAAAATATTTAACAAAAAATTGAAGTAAGTCTGTAACTGAAACTGTAGTATTCTCAAAATTTGAAGATAGAATCTTCATATTCACATGCAAAATTTACAGTCTTTTTCTAAGACTCAGTTATGTGCAAAAGTGTGAGGAGTGACGAGAGAGGGATCCAGGACGTTTTCATATTCATTTATGCCATCGTCATCACCTTCACTTCTTTCACTGTCACTCGAGGAAGTGCTTGAGTTATCTTCCTCATCACTATCAACAGACGGTGAAGCATTGTCACCACCTTCTTCATCATCTTCTTCATAATTACAAGCTTTTTTAAGCAAATCGATAGTCTTCTGACGTAGACGATTGTCAGATTTCAATTTAAAATCATAGCACAATATAGTCACGTCATTAAGGTTCAGCTCGTCCCTACAACCCACCTTCTTGGACTTTCTCCCTTTTCCTTGGCTTCTCATTTCTAACTCATATCTACCTTCAAAAGCATTTTCTGAGCGTGTTGCAAGCCAATGAATCTTGAGTTTAGTGACTAAGCCTTCCTCCTTGACCGCGGTCAAGCACTTTTGATATCCGTAAGCGGGCCGACCTTTGTCATCCTCCTCGGTCGGAAGAGCAATTAGCATACCTTTGGCAATTTTCGTGATATTACCTTGAGGCTCATTCTGCGCCTTGGTCCGAGGTACATGACTCGGTCCTCCTCGTCTTCATCAAGTAGGTGCAAATGTAGCACCGCTTGGACCCGCTTTGGTCTTTGGGGTTGATGGAAGGTGTTAGGCCATTGAAATGGTTCTTGCAACTGTCTTAGAGCTATATTTTGTACAACAATTTTTTCGTTCGAGAAAGAAATTACTCCACCACATCCGATCTTCTTCTAAGAAGTAACGTAAAGCCCGAGGAAATTCTATTTTCAATGGCTTTTAAGGATGACTCGGGGTACTTTTCTTTACGCTTGGACTCCTTAGGATTTTGAGAGGAAGTTGCTCAGCACGTTCTATGAAGGAAGTGTCTGGAATATATTTAAGGAAGCGTAATCCCTCTGGTGGACTCCAGTCCTTAGTTGTGGTATACTTCTTCCCCTGTAAGAAGCTTTGGCCATCCTTCAAGTAGAACTTGATATGATGTTGAAAGGTGAGATCATTCAACTTGTTCACAACTTGTTCTCTGTTTGAACGTTGAGAGAAAACAAACTCTCTGAAATCAGCAGTCTCTTTAAGAAGATCGACCACTGGAGTAGGGGTGTAAGAATCTTCAATAATTCGAACTAAAGAAGGAAGACAGAAAGCCTTCTTCCTTCTAAGGCGCAAAAATCTGCTGAACATTTGGTCAATCTGATCATGAGTGTGGCCTACAAGTAAGAAACCGAGCTTCACTTTTCTAAAGATCCCTAACTCCACTAACATGGCACAGTACGCAAAGAGTGTTTGATTCTTGTTCTCCCTTGTAGTATTGTCAAGTTGCAGATAAAGCCGGTGGTAATTGCTCTTGCTCGCATTGGGACCTTGTTAAGAATTGTAATTGTGAGGTTCGGGTCACCATGCAAGTTTGGATACGCCAAAAATACTTTGCACTTTAGACTTCCTTTGAAGACCATAGCTCCTACAAGGTGGACCTTAACAAAACATTCCTCCGCACATCTTTAGGAATGTTCAAGAAATGTGGTAGAGTTGTTTTTTTGGTCCATTCCATCAATCACAATGCATATGTGCAAAGTGGACGTTCAAGAGCTTTTTTTTTCTATGCTTGGCAAGCTTTCTTTCTCTCACGCTTGTTGTTCACGATGTCTGGCAAGGTTCTGTTGCACAATATCTGTAGAAGAAATCAGGTCAAAGCATTTTCTCTGAAACAAGTGAGAGATTGGAGAACATGAGCTTACTTCTTTCGACCTCTGTCTTTGCAGTTTCTCGTTGACTCTTTAATTCTGCACACCTCAAGCAAACAGACATTCTATGTTTTCTAGGAATTTTCACAAGACCGAATTCACTTTTCCACACCGTGAAGTGTGAGTAAGAGATGTCAAGCCGAAAGTGCAAGTCTCTTTGTACTCATTAAAAACATCTTTTTGGTGATGTTATCGTTAAATGATACATGTTGTCTGTTAGGTAGCTTCTCACATGTTTCTCTAAAATATTTCTCCATCCATGACACAGCAGCAAGGGCATGCATGGTTACAACTCTTCTTGGTCCATAATGATCATCGATTGCTGGATTTTAGTCTATACTTTTGTGTATTCTAGACATTCTGGTGGACCCTAAACGGTGGACAACCATAAAGCATTTCTGGCAAACTTCTTGACGGTTAATGTAGTGCAAGAAGGTGTTGCGGTCCGGTCTTACATGATAAGCTAAGTAGGCATTTCGGGTCCGCCAATGTCATGGAACCAGAAGTTGTCTCTAATCTTTCGTAATTTAGCCATGTTAAATCTGTTGATGCAACCCAATGAGCAGCATTTAGTTCTCAAAAGTCTCATCATTTTGTGTTCATCCATAAGATTTCTTCTTCTTACAGAGGAGCAAGCCCTCAAACCAAAATCCACCTTGAATTTCTTTGAAGATTGGCTCGAGAACATGTAATCTCTTTGTTCCTCGTTGGTGTCTTCATCTTCGATGAAACTTCTACTCGGGGTGACTTCCTCGTCCCGAAAGTGGTGTGCTTGTAGAGGAAAACAGACCACGGAAGTTGTTCCGGAATAGGCTGGGGTACAAGTGTTAAAGGATGGTGATGGCCCATAAGAGGTTGTGGCATCACCGTTTTTGTACCATCTTGAAAAGGAGTTCTTGCAAACATCTCCTTTAGAGCGGATCGAATTCTCAAGAATCCATGTGTCACAACCGTTGTTGTGTGAAGAGGAGTGCATGCCGGAGCCGCCCTCATTTATAGTGAAGTCCTGGTGAGAGAAATTGTAGTGAATCTCACAGTCTTCTTTACTTTCTGTGTTCCTTGTATGTTTGGATGAAGGGGGCGAAGCAACAAATGGGAGGGGGGGGAGGGGGTAGCTTGTTCTTGAACACCCATTGTTGTGGAGCTTCTGTAGGTGGTCCCGGGGATGGAACAAAGGGTGGTGGCAACATGCTCCGAACTGGTGGTGATGCTTTGGAAGGAGATGCCAGTGTGCTGTCTACAGGACTTGGTGACGGTTGGAAGGGTGGTGGAAGTCTGTTACGTGCTGGACTCGGTGTGTCTTCGAGAAGCAACAACGATGAAGTAGAGGTAGGAGTCGGAGAATGCCGGTCTTCACTAGAAATGACGTTGTTCCCAAGCGTGTCCTCAGAACTAGACGAGCTTGAGACAACAAAAGGTGGTGGAAGCTTGTTCACGAAGCGGTTCGTCATCTTAACAACTGCAAAATAGTAAAGAGATTTGAGAAACTTTCTGTAGTGCAGAGCTTTTCTTATTCCCGAATACACGCCCACGTAGTACAAGTAGAAGTTCCAGTACTAATCAAGTGAAAGTCAAAATAAAAGCTATTCTGGAATACACAGGAGTAGGATAGTAAAGCTAAACGTATTCCGCTTCACATAGAAAAAGAGCAAGACGAAAATGATACATTTAAAAAGAAATTTCGGCGCCTTCAGTTGCGTATTCCAGTCTCGGAGCTCAGGTCGCCAGTGCCAGCGCCTTCGATTATAATATTCAGAGACTGTATTCCGATTCACATAGAGAAAACATAGACAGGTCAGTAAGAAAGTACAACGTACAATCATTTGCATGTCTGTTTCTTATTCCCGAATACACTATCGCCTTCTCTCGAAGGCGAAAGTGTATTCCGGAATACACTTTGGCCTTCACTCGAAGGCGAAAGGTTACTTTTCCATGAGTTTTTTAGTTATTTTAGGCGTTTTTCCTGCCTTTAAAGCTTGTTTAGACCTGTTTCTTTGTCAAGATTGCAGTGCTTTTTTGGCATTTTTGTCCTCTTTTTGCCCTCTTTTTTCCCTTTTTGCAAGACATTTTGTATTCTAGAATAGTTTTTGGCCACTGTTTTCTCTAACAAGGTCGTGTTTACAAACAATTTGCATAGACAAGACAACAGCAAGAAACAACAGAAGAGGCCCCTTAAAATCCCACAGAAACTGCACCCACAGAGAAGGCTTGAGGAGTCAGCTGCGCCTACTATCTACGAAAACTTCCAAACTCAATGGTTCTTTACAAGGGGTACTTCTGGAAAGTACAACACCCTTACTTTCCTACATGTCTGTCGGAGCCCTGGAACCAAAAGGTACGATGACAGGGAATTTGTCTGCATGGACACCATCCAGGCCGTGAGTGAAGTAGCTGGGGAGTCCGGTCAGGTAGGGAGACTGTCTTTTCAGACATCCCAAGGCTTTATTCATGTTGATGAATCCTACCTTAGAGTGGTGAAAGTAAATCCACATCCTCTTTATAAGTATGTTTCTCACTACCTGAACAAGAAGTCGCTCTATGCCATCATTAACTACGTTCGAAGCACAACGAGCGAGGACTTCCCCTACAGCGAGTCAGAACAAGGGGAAGACAGAGAGCCCGAGCAGTGCATCATCACCATCTGGGAGTCCATCACAGTCCGAAGAAAGACCACCGTCACCACCACCAAAGAAGCGGCCAAGGCAAACCGTTGCTGCTAAAGAGCCTAAAAAAAAGCAAACGGCTTTGGTTACAGCAGAAGATGCTCCTGAGGAACCTAAGAAGAAGAAGGGGAAGGGCAAAGCATCTGGTGTTGCTATCAAAGAAAAAAAAGTTGATAAAACATCTGAGAAAATGGAAGAGATTAATCTGCACAAGTTTGTGCAAGGTGTCATTTATTTGCCAGTCACTTGTATGAAGCTTCCACCGAAAAATGAAGCTGGTGAAAGGCCACTTCAGGTTCGCAAAATTTACGCCGATCACTTGAGGAACCTGAAAGACAGAATAAGGAGCAATCCAAATGCTCATGTGGCCCCAATAGTTGTCCTTGTTGACAGGGAGCAGTGCAAAACCCCCCAGGACTATGACAGAGAAAACGCAGACACCTACACTCACTATGTCTTGGGAGGAAATCAAAGCTTCAAGGCAAGAAGGCAACTTTATAAAGAGAAGAAGAACCCGAGGTACCTCTCCGTCCTCTGCGCTGTCTACTGTGGTCTTACCGATGAAGAAACAAAAATCGTTGCCAACACCCACAATGCTGACAACGAGTACAAACTAAAGATGAGCTTCGTCGACAAGATCCGGTTCATGCACAGGGAGTACGTAATTTTCAAGGAAAAGTACGGTGAGGACCTGAAGAAGCCAACGTTTTCCTTGGAGCTTAAGGAGGTGTGTGCCATTGAATGCTGCCTGAAATATGACGAGGCCAATAAAAGGCAGTCTCTCATTGGCCACGATAACTGGTTCCAATTAGCTTTTAGAGATGGCAAGGTAAGCACAAAACGTATTCCAGAATAACAAATCAACTATCTCACGTGAAATCTTTTTGAACAGATTTGGGAACTCCAGGACGAGATATTTACAATGTTCGAACGAGGGGAGTTAAAGAGCAAGGGCAAGGAGACAGCCAAGAAAAAATCATCTGACGTGCCCAAAAAAGAAATGACCATTACCGTCTGGCGAGAAATGCAGGGCTTCTCCGACACAGAGCTTCTGGAGCGGCTTCTCCAAAAAGTTGTTGATAAAGAGTTTAGCCTAGAAGAAATGTCAAAGGAATTGCACAAGTAAGATCTCTGCCACAAACTTTACTCTTTAGACGTTAGAGTCCCAATCCCAAAAACATCGGGGTAGATAGTGTATTCCAGAATACACATACCTTTCTTCACATGGGCATTGTGTATTCCGGAATACACAATGATATTCTAGAGACAAGCAATGTGTATTCCGGAATACACATTGCCCATGTGAAGGAAGGCATGTAACAAAGTTTAAAATGAAACGCACTTATTTGCTGGAAACGCACTTCAAAAGGAATCTTTGAAAGATTCCCTAAAATTCCCTTAAAAAAGTCCATTTTTTAGATTTTTTTGTGACAGGTGTGACAATTTAGTTAATTTAGGTACCTTTTTTGAGGGGTTGATTGAACATAACTCACATGCAAAAATTTTAAACAGCATTTTTTATCCTCCTAATTTAGAACCAAAAATAGTTACTTATATAAAGTGTGGCAAAAAAGGGGCAATAAAAAAAATAGCAAGGGTAGTAGAGTGACAAAGAAGTGATATATTCAAGTTGTGAAAATTGTACAAAATTATGAACAAATGTTTGGGGTCTGGGTTCGGGAACTCCTGGAAGACAGCCCTCTGTGAGGACCCGTGGATCTAACAGGAGAGTCCGGGGGACTATGTCACGCGGGATTTGCAAGAAGAGAAGAAGAAGAAGAAAACAGAACAAATGAGAGGAAAATGATAAGCTTCCTTGATATCAATGATGAACATACATAAGCTCTCGCAATAGAGAGAAAAACTGAAAGGAGACAAGACTCAAAACTCATCTAAAAACTCATGTGCTAGCTCTACTCATATATATAGTACAATGGCCTTTGGCCCAATATAGACACTCTGACTGATCTCGGTGCCGACTCCTGGAAGGAGGCCCGACGGTGAATGTTGGCGGTGCCTCTTGAAGTGCCTAGAATAACGCCTGACGCCGACGCTGGGCGGTGACGGGCCGCCACTTGTCCGAGCGCCTCTTGTTGACGGGCCATGGGCTTTGGCCGCGTGTGGTCCGGCCGCTTGGTCTTTCACGAGCCTTTGATGGCTGACCCGTGGCCGACTGAGGATCCTTGAGCTTGACCTGGTCTGTTGTATGCATGAATAGTCCTGTACCAGGAGGCACAGGACTAACACCCCCACCAAACGACACTCGTGAGTGAAGAAAAAGGAGGAAGTGTTTCGAGGGCGGGAAGCCATCTGTTCGAAAGTGATCCTCACGGGAGTGAGGAGGGGCACCATTATGGTAATCGGGCTAATGAGATCCCCGGGCGGTTTGAAGAGCGGAGGAGTGTTTTGGCCAAGGGCGTGGATCCGTGATCAATAAGAAAGCGAGAGCGCATTTCATGTCTTCAAGGGCAAAGATGGGCGCCCTCAAGAAATGTACCGACATTCCATAAGGAGACAGTCCGAGGCCAAAGGCAATCATTAATCGCATTCGGATTGCAAAGAAAAATGGGACGCCGCCGATTTAAGGAGCTTAGCAAAATGCATTTGAGAGCAGCACAAAATCCTCGCTTTGAAGATGGATCAAGGATCGTGTGAGGTGGTGGCATTCTCGCAAGAAGGTGTCAAGACCATGAAGCGCATCCGGCGGCCGTTTGCCAACCACGCCATTAGCAATGTAGATCCAATTCGTGGTGGTATCCAGAGTGGCACCTTCTTCCCAATGTGAGCGGCGAACAAAGCGTGGATCCCACCGAGATCCGTCGAGATCCGAGGTGGTGTCCATCCCAAGCATGACCATCCATGACCTTGGTCCAAAAGGGAGGCGCCAATTAGAATTAAGAACCCGGGGCGGAGGTACGCCAGGGGAAGCATAGGGAGAAGGAACCATGCCCGTATGGGTTGCCGAGCGTCTCCCTGAATTGATCGACAAGATCCGGATCAAGAGCTTGACACCAACGATCCCAAAGAGAAGCCGAGAGTTGAGAGTTGACAGGAGGGCTATCCCATCCCGTGGGGGACCGCCTTGCTATCCAATGTGAGCTCAGAATTGATTGTAACCCATGAGGTGCTGCGATATAAATTTGTGCATAGGGAAGATCCCTGGATGTCCTAGATACTTCCTTATCTGTTGCAGCCGCTTCCGCCCGCCAGAGAGACAAATGATTGGCAAGCTCAGGCATGTACTCCTGATGAAGAGTTTGGGTCTGAGCAGGATCCGCAAGATATGGATTGTTATCCCGGCACCCATTGCACGCTGGGGTCACCCCGAAAGAGCCGGGCGCGGCCCATTTCCAAGTGTTCCCTGTATCACCCGTGATAGAAATCATGAAATATGTAAGCCATGGGCTGAACCACTCAAGGTGATAAAGTCGGGATCGGCACAGTGTATGAGATCAAAGACCACAAGGGCACAGCACAACCCTTTGTCTTCAATGGAGAGTTCTGGCCAAATCCGAAGAAAATCTGCACTGCTCAGGGGAATATCCACAGGTCCATCGGCCGCATGCCACTTCGAAAGGAAGAGGTGGCGGCGAGCAACCACATAATCGTGATAGCAGGAAGGAACTGGGAAGTCAAAAGGCATTCTGTTAAGAATGGCGGTATGGCCGTCAAGTTTTGCTTGAGCCTCATCAGCAGACTGAATAGCTTGCTGTAGCTGTTGTTCAAGATCACGTATCCGGTTGTCCCGTTCTAGCAAAGAAGCGGATCGGGTCACGGACCCGCTTTCGAGAAGTGTTGACTCGGGAGGAGGATTTCCTGAGTATTGAGACGGGGCACGCAATCTCTCCGCCATCCAAGATCTTTTTTTTCGCACCTCTGTAAGCTGATCTTGAAGAGAGGTGAGCTGAGAGGTCTGTGTAGAAAGCTGAGCCGTCAAGGAGGCAACTTGAGCGTCCCGTGCTGAAAGGTTTTGAACTTGAGTGCTGAAATTTTCACAAAGTTCGGAGTACAAGGCGTTGAGCTTAGCAATATCTCAAGGCCCTTGGTACTCGTGAGAGCGGCTTTGACTTGTTGTGCTCCAATAAATTCTGAATTTCTGATTGAGCCGAGCCCGTTGATCCGCAAGTTGGCTGACTTGATCTTGTGCACTTTTTGAGATCCGTATGAGCCCGTAAGAGAGCTTCGTGCTTGTCTTGAAGTTTGGCCTCCAAAGTTGCAACTTGGGCAAAGGGCAGCTTGAAGGTCCCGTGTACCGCATCGAGGCCTCTAGTGCCCGTTGAACCCCGCTCATAAGAGCGCCTTGGGATTCTTGTAACGGAGAGTAGCAACTTGAGCATCCCGCCGATCATTGATACAACAACCGACGAGGGTGTTGTGGTGGTGGAGCCGGGCCGTTGCCCCGGTTTGTGAGGTTTGGGAAAGATGGTGTGAACTGGATGGTGTAGCGGAGGAGGAGACAGTGACATGGGTGTGCGGACTTTGGACATGACCAGGGGAAGAAGGGCGTGAAGTGCCAGCTCGGTTAGTCATTGGAAGGGACCGCTGAGTGGAATTATGAGAATTTTGTGGTGTGGGAGGGAAGTAATGACGGATGAGGGCTTGAAAGTGGCCTCCCACAGAAACTTCAGAAATGGAAGTGGCACCTCAAGGCGGTCCACTTTTGGAGAAGATGATAGAACATCATTTGGGGCCAATCTATGTGGTGGTTGGAGTGTGTAGCAGTGAGGACCAGGTTATAGAAAGGCTTATTGATATGGGTGTTCTTGATAGAATACCCAAGGAACTTGCGCCACAGAAATTTAACAAAGGTTTCGTGAGGCTTGTCGATATTGGTCAGACGATGGACATTGGCATGATAAGCAGGTGCACCAAACTATCCTCCGATGGCGCAGACCATGATAAACAAGGGGTGTGCAAGGGAATATGAAATACCCTCAGAAATCAAATGTTGAGTCAGTAAAATGGTGGTGCCATCGACCACAAGTGGTGTAGCTTGGCGCGGGTCGTTAACGATATTGGCGATGGCGAAGGTCAACTGGTCAGGATTTGGAGCCGGAAGTTCCATTTGAGAGAATTCGTAAAGCTTGTGTCGTTCAGCGACTTCTTTATTTGGGCCAACAAGGGCTTCACGGAAAGTGGGCGTCAAGAAGGATACAGATGCAAAAAGAGCCGGATCCTTGGGAGCAGTAGCTTGAAGTGTAGAAAATCTTGGGGCAGCCATGGTAACGATTTGCAGAAACGAAGAGTGATTCAAAGGCGGAGGACGAAAGTCGAGCACGGAGGACAAGGGCGCAGAAGAACGAAAAGGTTTTTAGGGCGCACAACTGGAGGCGAAGAGGTATGAAGAGGGCGTAAACCGAGCCGCTTGATGGTGCCAGTGTCGAAAAAGATGCCAAGCAAGTGTATTGAGAGGCAAAAATTTGGCTAAGTCCCAAAAAACGTAAAGGGAGAAGCAATGAACGGTGAGGATGAGACGTGAAAGAAGGATCGGATGTGGTGGGCAAAGGACACACATTAATGTTCGACGGGCGTGAAAAGAAGAAATTGCATTCAATGCCGGGCAACTCGAAGTGGGATATCATTAGAAGGAATGTGTCAGAAGGTACCATGGCTAGATATGCGGCGGGAGAAAAGATTCTCATTTTAGAAATAGCCTTGCATTGCAAACACGTTGGCGATTTGTGTGATTGGTCCACGCCGACAAGGAGTTCCTCGTTGGCTATATAAGACGAACCGAGTAACGAAGGCATCCGATGGCGCCAAGATATGGCCGCCGCTGGTTTGAACGAGGACCGCACTATGCCCACGAACCGCCGTGAGTGGATTACCCGCAAGATGAATTGTTCGGACCCTGGCGGCGCCACAACCGTGGCATTCGAATGGGGCTGGTGTGCGGGATGGCTGAACATCCCGACCGAAGACCAACGGGATGGAGGTGGTTACGCACCTCGGGCTGGGATCCCGAGCGTAACCTCTACCATCTCCTCCAGATCACCTCCGCTCCGAACCCGAGTAGAGGGTTTTTCCTCTTAGGACTTAGTAGATAGGGCTCGAGAGCCCGTTTTTGTATATAGGGGCGATTGCCCATAGCGAAATTAGCCGGGTCATGCGCCCACATTTTAAAAAAAAAATCTCCACTATAATAGAATATGCCGCCTTTCTAGTCACTTTTTCGTGGTGTTTGCGTCTTTGAACCGTATCGTTTGTTGATTCTCGCTTTACGGTGATGAAATGTTTTGAGGCGAAAACCATTAACCAATGTAGGTAATGGAGTGCCATCTAATTCGCCGGTTGGAAAACGCTTGGTCTAACCACTTGAACAATTTGATAAGGGCCAAGCCAACGAAACTTGAGTTTACCCCGGAAAATTTTTGTACGGAATCATAAAGAAGAACCAAATCGCCTTCTTTGAATGTTTTTGTCTTGAGACATTTGTCATGTAAAGATTTTTGCAACTGTTGTCCATGAAGAACACTTAATATAAGCATCCCTTCAAGTTCATCCAACTGCTCTAATTGATAGACCCTTTCTTTGAGTGCAGAGGTGGATTATGAGCAGAGCCGGTTGAAAAACGGAGTGTTGGAAGGATGTATTCAAACGGCATGAGAGCTTTCGACCATAAACCAATTTAAAAGGAGTGTGACCGGTAGCAATCTTGAAACAAGTATTGTAGGCCCAAAGAACAAAGAGGGAAGTTTTGTCCGCCAATGCATGCGGGAAGCGCCACAAATTTTCTTGAGAATGGTGACCAGAGTTTTGTTGGTGCTTTTCGCCAAACCATTACCTTGAGGATAGTAAGGTGTGCTCTTGTGATGATGTATGGGAGATAATTGGGTCAGCTCCTTGATAGTATGATTGATGAAATGAACACCACGGTCACCGACCAGCTCAGGTGGGGCAGCCGAATCAAGCGTGATAATTTGTTGATAGAGGACCCTAGCCGTGCTTTGCTGCGGTGTTGTCCGGAAGTGCACAAGCTTCCGCCCATTTGGTAGCGTGAGTCGGTGAGAACTGAGAATGTAACGGGCGCGGTGTGCCAATGCAGAGGATCTATAGGTCCCACAAAGTCCATTCCCCATTCTTTGAAGGGAAGTGGGCGTGGCGGCCGGCGTCAAGGGAAGAGCCGCCACGGGTCGTGGGGGCCCCACCACCGGCAAAGCCACACGCGGCGGGCGTGGGCGTGAGCATCTTTGAAGAGCGTGGGCCAATAATACCCGCCGAGAAGGATTTTTGCGTCGTGGTGTCACCATGAAAATGACCACCACCTAGCCCTTGATGAGCTTCTCGAACAATATCCGAACTTCATGAGGTAGAACACAGTCGGCGTCGAAGGATGGTGTCCTTACCCTTTTTTTGTAGAGATGTC
Organism: Isoetes taiwanensis; assembly: GCA_021234155.1. NCBI lineage: Eukaryota > Viridiplantae > Streptophyta > Lycopodiopsida > Isoetales > Isoetaceae > Isoetes > Isoetes taiwanensis. The sequence continues at coordinate 572,943 of JAJEKV010000110.1, read as the reverse complement.
CTGCAACCATGGTGTAGTCGGACCTCTCTGAGAAATTGATGGCGACGGGATTGTCGCCATGTGAGAGAGAGCGTCTCGCGTCTTCTGGTGGAAGAGCACCCGTGAGGAGGCATTGCTGAAAATCATGGAACCAATGTGGTGTTGCCGTGACTAAAAAGAGCTGAGCATCCGGGAAAGGCGTCCCGAGACTCAGTTGAGGGATCATCTGTGTGGATGCGTGAAAGATAATCCGGGACGACATGAGATTTGTTCCGCCTTATGAACGATTTCAAAAGGAGCAAATTCTTGGAGAAGAAGGACCCAACGAGCAATGCTAACCGTGGGCGTGGACTTGTTGATCAAATAGAGGAGTGCTTGGTGGTCCACAAAGAACTTGATTTGACTGCCTAAAAGGTAATGTGAAGCGTTGGACACGTAAAATGAGACCCAAAGCTTCACGCCCGCGGTGGCGAGAATAGTTGCGCCAGCTGTAATTGAGTTTTCTACGGGCGCGAAGCGATTTGGTTTGTGTCGATTAATGCGCATCATATTCTTGAGAAAGAACAGCTCCAATAGCAAACGCCGAGACATCTACATGAGCGTGAAAGGGTTTGTCCCATTGAGGAGGAACAAGAACCGGTGCACGAGTAAGCAAAAGCTTCAGACTGTTGGAGCAAAGATCCTACGGGAATTCAAGCCAGGGTGGATTCGTCCACCGTGAGTTTATGAATGGGATGCGCAATGGCTGCTAGTCCAGGTATGAAGGTGGAGTAATAATTGACCTTACCCAGGAAAGAGCGTGTCTCCTTGATATTGGCTGGTGCTTGAGCCTTGAGCACACAACTGATTTTGGCAGGATCTGTGGTGATACCTGCTTTGCATGACAACATGGCCTAACAGAACACCAGAGGTGACGCAAAAGGTGCATTTCTCAGGATTGAGACTAATGCCGGACTCATCACATTTCTGGAAGACGAGTTCCAATTTATCCAAATGGTCAGCCATGGAACTGTAGGCAGAGAAGTCATCTTGAAAAATTTGCAAGAAGGGATTTTCCTTCATGAAATCATGAAAAGAGCATGATGCGTTGAAACGTTGATGGAGAGTTTGATAATCCAAAAGGAACCACCTTGTAGGCAAAAGTGCTTTACGAGGGTGGTGAAAGTAGTCTTGAGTTGATCAGATTCTTTGATTGAGATCCGATTGTAGCCGAAAAACCATCCATGAAGGAGTACATCTCATGTCCAGCCCACCTCTCCGTAACCCGGTACGTGAAGGGAAGTGGAAAATGATCACGCCCGTGGCTCGGTTGAGTTTCCGATAGTCCACACTGACGCCGGATCTTACCATTGTGTTTGAGGGCAATGACGATGGGGCTCACCCATTGAGAATGTTTGACCTCATAGACCAAACCCCGCAGCAAGGAGTTTGTCAATTTCCGCCTTGGACGCCGATCACGGTAATTAGGGTTGAGCGATGCTTGTCGCGTTGCTAATCGGGTCGTGCATCAGATTTGGTAGGAATGGTGAGTTCCCCAAGCTTTTGTTGATTCCCAGAAGATCTCTGAACTCCGTGCTTAAAATGTGTTTGAATTTTTGAACAGCTTGGCGGCCCTGATACGATAAGGAGCCGGAAGATTTGCGAAAGAATGCGACAAGTTGATTGTTGCCGGCGTCCACAATCTCGACCGAGTCCGAATATGGGGTATTACTTCAGTATCCCGACAATGTGTGCCGGAGGTTGGAGCATAACGGATCGTGGCACTTTGCGTGGTGAAAAAGAGGGGTTTCGGTTTCATCCAGCCAGAGGTTGCTTCATGACAGGCGCGGTACATCAACGGGGAGTTGCGGGGAGGTGCAGCATCTGAAAAGTGATCAACACGTTGGATTCGATTGCAAGGAGCGGTAAGGGTCAAGCAAAGCAGACCCGACTGGTCCGATCAAGAGTCATTTCTCCCCAAGGATCGATATTCTGGGGGTATAGGATGTGACAGGCGGACTCGCGGTGGAGCCCGAACTTGATAAATATTCGAGCTTCTTCCGAATGCGTATGCGAGAGAGAGGATTCCGCATTGTCACAGAAATGATCCCGCCGTTTGCAAGTCCATGGTGGCATTGAGATGACCATCGGTGATGACTAACCTGGTCCGCGGCCCCAAGAATGGATACTCTTTGCCCGGCGGAGAAAAGGTCCGCGACCAACATTTCATAGTCACCGGATCTTCGCCAGACTTTCCAAACTCCAAATTCCATGGGGAAGCCGAGATCACCGATGTTGATGTGAAGAAGAGGTGTGACGCCTTTGAGGTCGCGTGGATATGGCCATTAGCCAATTTGATGTCATATGGGGGCACGAAAAGAGTTGTGTGATGCCCATTTGTTCATGAGTTTATCCGTGATGAGATTGATCAGCGCTACCTCCATCTATTTGAACATGGTTGACTTGGCGATTACCCACCGTGGCATGGACCGTGGGTGTAGAGGTATTACGACCCCAACTAAAAACAGGTTGGGAGTGGTAACCGGTCCTTGAGAGCAGTGACGAGTTTCAAAATGGTTGCCAAGCTTAAAGGAATTTTGATCTTGGCTAGCTCCTCTTGGAGTTCTAGAGGCACATGAGAAAAAAGGATCTGCGGGTTCCACGGTGCTTTGGAGTGCGTGGTAGTGAAGCAAAGAACTTCTTTTGAGTAAGTCAACCTCGGCAGCAATATTGGGATACGCCCGAGAGCGTGGAGGTTGAGATGTGGAAGGGGTATCTTGTCTTTGTTGAGCTCGGTGGTGGCATGAACATTTGCCAATGTGCGGCCTTCAAGCAGCCTTGCATGAGGTTCAAAATGCTTTGGCGAACTTTTGGCATGACATGTGGCATGAGCTTCGCCAAGTCAGGTGCAAAGTGAACCTTTTTTCGTCCTCATGAGGAATGGTGTCAACCGCAAAGGCGGGTGGCGCAATTACCATTGAATAATGGTCAAGGGACGGATGCCTTGGTCCGGGCGTGAAACTAAACCAACCCAATTTGACTATTTGGACTGGAGGATTAAGTGCCCAAAAAATTTCCTCTTGTGCTTGTTGATCCAGCTGAGGTTGATTTGTTGGAGCTGGTTGATAGCGTGATTGCTGAGGCGCTCTTGGTGGCTTCTTAAGAACTGGTCTCGGGCCTTGTTTGCCATTAGCAATCCAGAGTTGGTAAGCCGTGAGGCGGACCGAGGTGGTCTGATTTGTGCCAGGAAGCTGTACCTGAACTTGTGGAAGTTGAGGACACGCCGTGGTGGTATGACCCCATTCTTGGACAAAGGATAACATCGAAGCTTTAGAAGGATCAAAAGGAGGACGTGGGTTGGATCCCCGTGGTTGCTCCTGTTGCTGATAGAGTTGAGTGGGTTGCACCTGAAGTGGTGGATGCTGATAGTGCGATTGTTGCTGAGGTGTGGTTTGCACTTGATAAACCATTTTGTTGCGGAACGGTGTGGGATGAGTGCGAAAGTGCACTCTTCCCGTGGCATGATTGCACATGTTGCATCGCTTGCAATGAGGCGGGCCATTGGTGGAGTTGCACTCATTTGCCAAATGGCCTTGGTATTTGCAAATATGGCACCAGATTTGGATCAACAATGGATGAGCGTGTTGAGGCTGAAACAGCCGTTTGTGGAACCATGACAGTGGAATGAACGGGAGCTCTTGAAGAGCCACGCCTCGGGAGGAAACATTGGATCGAAAGTGATTGACAGGTCGATAGCCCGCTCCAAAGTCTTGGGGACGCAGTATTCACCATGAGTCGAATAGCCGGAGGAAGTCCTTGGAGAAACCGCACCAAAACTGGCTCGGTGGGGTACTCCTTGAGCTTACTTAGCAGAATGTGAAGTCGATCCGCATAAAAAATCCCTGCACTCGTGGGCTCTTGTTGAAGTTCATTGAGTTGCTTGAGATGAAGTTGATCATCATCCGTGGTCCCATAATGAGACGTAAAAGCAGTTCTCATTTCGACCAGTCTTGTTTCCAATGGCTTTTATTGGACATGAGCCATTGATGAGGAGAGCCACGCAGGTGGTGGAAAAGATGTGGAATTTCAGTTGAGGTTGCGATGACCATTTAGGACAGCTAGAGCCTCAAATTCTTCCATGTGGGCCCGAGCACTTTGGTCTAACGGTTTGCCTTCGTGGTTGCCAAAGGTGGGATAAGTCGGCCAGAGTCCGAAAGGTAGATGTGAAAGTGCCGGGCTGGACAGAACAAGAGATAGTGACGATATTGAGGTTGAGTTGGATGTGGCATGGTGCCCGAAGGACCCCGATGAAGGGGTGATCACGGTTGAGAAACGGAAGTAGCCGGAGCATTGGTTTTGAGATCCGTAAGGTTGTAAACAGGAAGGGCAAAGTGGGGAAACGTAGGGAAAGGATATTCCCGGTAGGCGCAAAGGAGACGCGGTGGATATCCGTACCCACCCGGGAGATGATGGTTGTGAAGGAAGAGGCGATGGCCCTGAAGAATGATGGATGTAGGCATGTTCAAGGGTATGAAAGTACGGTTGAGAAGGTTGAGCCCGATAAGGCTCGATAGTGATGAGGGGGACCGAGGTTGTGAGCAATGTTTGCACGCTTTGGGGCGGGAACTGGGACGAGACAGACACGAGGGGTAGGTGGCGCCGACCGAGCCTCCTAGACCAAGATGGCCTCCCTCGATGTCATAAGGTGATCCATACATGTCGCTAATGGGGCCTCCCCCGGAGGCCGATGGCGCCCAAGCGAGAGGCCGTTGAGAAAGGAGTTCTTCTCCGGGCGTGAAGTTACGGACATACATGGCTATGTAAGAAAGTAGGATGGAATCAATCCTGCCATGCTGCATGTTGTTTGGGGTCCGGGTTCGGAACTCGAAGACATTCTCCTCAGGAGGACCCATGGATCTAACAGAGAGTCCTGGGACTATGTCACGGGATTTGCAAGAAGAGAAGAAGAAGAAGAAGAAGAAAACAGAACAAATGAGAGGAAATGATAAGCTTCCTTGATATCAATGATGAACATACATGAGCTCTCGCAATAGAGAGAAAACCAAAGGAGACAAGACTCAAAACTCATCTAAAAACTCATGTGCTAGCTCTACTCATATATATAGTACAATGGCCTTTGGCCCAATATAGACACTCGACCGATCTCGGTGCGACTCTCGGAAGGAGGCCTAATTCAGGTGAATGTTGGCGGTGCCTCTTGAAGTGCCTAGAATAACGCCGGACGCCGACGCTGGCGGTGACGGGCCGTCACTTGTCCGAGCGGCGCCTCTTGTTGACAAACCCACAAGGCTTTTGATTGCGTGGTCTCGCCGCTTGGTCTTCGGGCTGAGCCTTTGATGGCTGACCCGCGGGTGAATCGAGGATCCTTGAGCTTGACCTCGTACATTTGTATGCATGAATAGTCCTGTACCAGGAGGCACAGGACTAACAACAAAATTGTCAAAAATATAGGACATTTTGACGGACAATCATCACCGCACTTTTCGTTTCTTTACATGTTCGAAGTCATCGGACAAACTTACATTTTGCAAAGCAAGATCGGGATGCATCTCATCCTCCCACTCATTTATTCCCTCGATCACTTGAGCCTTCATCCTCAGCTTCACTCTCAAAACTGGATGTGCTCGAACGATCTTCTTCCTCACTGTCTACAAGTGAGTCTTCATCATCATCTTTTTTTGCCACCTTTCTAGGTTGTTTGTCTAATCCACGTTTTAACCTTATTAAAGTTTGAGTGACCATACGTAACTTATTATTAGCAAAGCAATCGTAACAAAGTCATATGCAAGAACCTTTACTTCGGTTAGATCTATGACATAGGTGCTTGCTTTGGACTTTGCTCTCTTTCCCACTCCCGCTTTTTACCATCTCCAAAGTATACTCCTCCCACCGAAAGTTTGGCGGCAAATTTGTTCTCATCCAGTGCACTTTTAATTGAGTGGGAATTCCATCCTCTCTTGTTACCTCCAGTACATTAGCTAGCCAGAATGGCTTCCCAGATTCATCATTATCAGCTGGGACAGCTATGAGCATTCCTTTCTGAATCTCTGAGTCTGAACCAGATACCCGAGCAACTTGTTGTGCCGTGCGTCTGGGGCCAGTGTACATGGCTCTGTCATCTTCATCTGAGCTAGCCAATATCTCTACTTGTTCCTCTTGATTCTCAACTTGCACAGGGAGAGTTTGCCTAGATGGCCAGTTGAATGTAACTGGTCTTCGACCTTGTAATGAAGCTTGCAACATGTCACGTTGCCGAGAAAAAAACTGAGGCCACCATAAAGCATCTGCCTCCCCAAAGTGGTTAGAGCAGGACTGAATACTTGTCTCAATATAATCCAATGATTTGTTTGAGTCAAATGCTCTTCCCTCCTTTTTACTCTTTGTGATTTCTTTCAAGCTTTTTAGAGGCATTTGCTCTGCAGAGAGCATGGAACTAGTATTGGGGATGGTGCGAATGAATTGAATACCTGCTGCTGGCTGCCACTGCAAGGATGTGGCATATTTCTTTCCTTGTAAGATGGCCTTGCCATCTACAAGTGAAATTTTAATCTGATGCTGAAATGTAATGTTTCTCAAGGGCTCAATAGCACAGTGACCTAGTTGATCTCTCCGAAAAATCCATTCCTTAAAATCATAAGTTTCTTCTAATAACTCGATGTCTGGATGAGGATTGTAAGAATCTTGGATAACCTCAATCATTGCTGGTAGACTGAGCGCTTTTTTTCGAGCAAGACGTTTAGAGAACCTACTGAACATCTGATCAATTTGATCGTGTGTATGACCAACAAGCAGGAAACCAATCTTCACCTTCTTGAAGATTTGTTTCTCAATTAGCATAGCACAGTAAGCAAACAACGCTTGATTCTTATTTTCTCTTGTCGTGTTGTCTAGCTGAAGGTACAGAACCGGTGGTATATGTTCTAGATTGGAAAGAAGCTTATTCAAAATTGTGATAGTCAGATTTGGATCAGCATGAACGTTTGGATAGTTCAAAAATGCCTTGCAAGATAGCTTTCCATTAAATACCATAGCACCAACAACATGCAGGTGTATGAAATCTTCTTCAGCAGCATCCTTAGGCACATTGACAAAGTGTGGTAGGGTGGTCTTCTTCTGGTCCATTCCATCAATAACAACCGATATGTAGTTGAGTGGTTGCTCCAGTGCTTTCTTCCTATGTTTTGTCAATTTTCTCCTTTCTAAGGATTGTTGTTCTCTGTGCTTGTTCAGTTTCTCTTTCAATGCATCTTAAATGAAAACAAGTTTAGGAAAGAACCTACTTTTAAGTAGAACTAGGCAAGAACACGTCCTGGAAGCGTACTTTTAGTGTGAAGTGTCCTTGCATTTTGTCTCTGAGCTTTTAATTCAGAGCATGTAGCACAAACAGACATCCTATGCTTTCTAGGAATGGACACGCGAGAAAACTCTTTTTTCCAGAGCACAGTAAAGTAAGAGTAGCAGACATAGCGTTCTCCAGCCTCAACACACATCTCCTTATAATTATCGTAGACTTCTTGTTTCGTGAAATTGTCACTCAAGTGGTACATAGGGCTGTTAGGGAGTTTCTCACAAGACTCCTTAAAGAAACCTTCCATCCAGGAAACACATTGAAGGGCATGAACTCTGGTTATGCCTCCTGAATGGCAGTAGTCATTGATGCCTGGATTCTTGTCAAGCCTTTTCTTCAGGCGGTCAAGTCGTCTGCTGCCTAAAGCATGAATCAATTTGAAGGCCGTTTGACAGACGGTGTGGCCACCAGCTGTGTAACTAAACTTCTCACCACAATCTGGCCTAATATTGAAGGCCAAGTAGCCCCTTTGGTCTAGCAGAGTCATTGAACTGTAACTATCACGAATCAACCTCAATTCCTTTAGTCCAATCTTAAGCATACAACGTTGAGAACAACAGTGCTTTGTATGTGTTGCCCTCAAGTGAGCCTCGTCCATAAGTTTCTTTCTTCTAACGGTTGTACATGCTTTCTTGTGTAAGTTTCGCTTAAGATTCTTACTTGCAGGAGCTTTGAATTCGAACATAGAGTCTTGTGGCTTTGGCAGGTCCTCGTCTGAGATATCAACATGAGGTGTTTCTTCATCCGACATTATAGGAACTGGCGTTGTACTTGTCGATGCAGTGAGACTAGGTGTACGTTGATCCTGTGTGGAAGAAGTTTGCCTTTTCCTTGGAAAAAGAAGTCGAGGCGGATGACGTAGTTGAGTAGCTCCAGAAGTCTCGTAAAACACAGGAGTAGCATGGTGCTGACTACTTTCACTAGGAGTGGCATCCTGCAGTGCAACGGATGGTGTTGGAGTCATTTGCGACCGTGTGGGCTGTCTAGGCTGAACCAAGGGAGACGGACTAAAAATAACGGGAGGAGGGAGTCTGGGATCGGCTGGAGTAAAACGATTGGGTGGGTGTTCTGGAGGAGTGAAATGCATGGGTGGTGGCAAACGAAGCACAGGATCTGAGTGTCAGAGTCAGAAGTTTCCTGGCCAGCAGGAACCGCTGGTGTGAAAACCATTGGTGGAGGTAGCCGGCGAGCAGGACGGGGTGGCTCGGACGCTCTCTTCTCTCCAGCCATAGTGAGCTCGCTGGCACAGACGGTATAAATTTATACCGTGGAGAAGCACAAGAGGCAGAGTGGTATAAATTTATACCAAAAGCCTTCAAATTTATACAGTGGCAAAGTGGAAGCAAACAAGGAGCGTATAAATTTATACCGAGCAGAAGCACAAGAGACAAGAGTGGTATAAATTTATACAGAAAGCATACAAATTGATACGAAAACTTTAGATCGCTGTATGTATAAACATATAGACAGAAAATATACGAAATAGCAAATGGAAATACTACTTAAGGTAGGCGGAGGCGAGCTCATTTTCTGTATACGCGGCTTGGCTCGAAGGCGCTCGCGATCCGCCTTTTATACTTGCCCTTTTTTTCGGCTTCCAGCAGCTATAAGGATCTTCATACGGACATGGCCACGTAAGTTTCTAACCCGTACCATTTCAAGTTTAGTTTTTTTTTAGAAGTTTAGACATTCTCTAGGTCGTGGTCTTTCTATATAAATTTATACAGTGGCTGAACCCCATCTGTATAAATTTATACCGGGTCTGAACATGTATTGCGTAGAGGTGTACCGCAAGACGTCTCCCGATATAATTTTGTACCGTGTGAGTTCTTCTCGGTATAAATTTATACCGAGCAGGAGGCCGAACTTGTATAAATTTATACCGAAAGAGGTCTCCACGGTATAAATTTATACCGCGGGTTACTCTGCGGTAGAAATTTTTACCGTGGAGACCTCTTTCGGTATAAATTTATACCGATAAGGCTAAGAACTTTAAAAAATGGTAAGAAATTACACAGTTTTTGTAAATTTACAGTGTTTTTAGAGCTAGATCACGGGAAAAAGCTGTGTTATAACACCTAAAGTAGCGTCTCAAAAACAACATATTTAGTACAAAATTACAAAAGAAAGTGGTGTTATTGCCTTTTTCAACGGTGTTTAAGCCTGATTTTCGTGCGTTTTCAGCCAAAAGATAACACTTAAAGTCAAAAATCCGCCACCACCTCCACAGCCAAAGTCCTACAAACTCAGAGATGTGACATGGCACACACACAGGGGCGCTAGGGAACGCTACCCCACTGATTCATACCTTTACCTTTGCCACAAGACAGGAAGGGCCAAGTTTAAGGCAGATGATTATTACCCAGCTGGAGAAATGACAAGTCTGGTGGCTTCACACATCGACGATGAAGTTAATATGACATGCATTAGTGACGAAGGGGAGGTTGTGTACAGCTTGAACACTACAATGTTCAGAATAAGCATGTGCAAGCCAAAAGATGTGTATGAGTACATTTCCGAGAATAACAAACTTGGTTACGTGAGTACTATGACCTCTTTTCTTTTGTTCATTGCTTTCTCGTATAAATTTATACACAAGGAACGCTAACTGAGATTGCTTGACTGCAGGATATAGTAGACATTTTATCCTCCGTTATTCTTTGTCCTGATAAAGCTCTTGTGAAGGGTCTCTGGTACCCACGTACTGTTGAAGATATAGAAAGGGACCAGGAGGAGATAGAAGAAGAGGAAGAGGAGGAGGAAGTTGTGGCAAAAGGAAAAGGAAAACGGCACGCTTTGGTCACCACCACAGAGCCTCCTACGAAAAAATCAAGGAAGACCAAACAATTGACTATTGGAGAATCAGCAGAAGCATTACAGAAGGCTCCAGGGGCAGATATTGTCATGAAACCCTCAGACAAATCAAGTGCAATATTGAAACGTGTGAATGATTCAAAGCTTCTGAAACAAACAATCTCTTTATCCTTAAGCACTATCAAGCGACCGCCAAAGAATGAAGATGGGGTCAGGGTGCTTCAAGTTCGCAAGTTGTACGCAGCACATGTAAGCACGATTTAATTAATTAGAGAATTTCGGAATTCTCGTTTAGCATGAAATAGGTTCTTGGTTGTCTATAAGACACCGTAAATGGTTGCAGCAGAGTAAAAGTTGACGTTTTTTCCGCTGTTTTTTTGTCACAACCAGCGATGTATCCGATTTTGACATGTATAAGGCTATCCCAAGCTCCTTTGTGAGTAAGAGCGGTCCACAAGAAAGAGTGAAAATACTCAGCAGGATCGCCACAGCGAAGATTTGAAGCTGCCTAGCTAGCCCATGGATGTAATATCACAATTCCGTTAAGCTCTACACGTGGATAAAAAGAAATGAAATTGATAATGAGAATCGCGATGGCGAACATTCTGAGCTGTCGTGTCAAGGAAAGTTTAGACAAAAAACAAAACTGAAATAGTAAGAAAACTCAAAGATTGGAAAACTTCAAAGCATTGTAATTTTTATTCCACAAACATTTTCAATGTACATTACTTTGCCATAGGGGCAGAAATTAGTCCATCTGGGTTTCCGATACTGACTCAGGTACAACACCTATCTCAGCAGCTATCCTAGCTACATGTTCCTGGCCCCTTTGTAGAAGATCTTCTGTGTCCATCTCAGTATAGCCTGTTACTTCTGGGATTTCTACAGACATGGCCTGCGCAAGGAGTTGGACATGTGGATCCGGTCCTTCAATCTCAGTATCCATGGGGTTGCCTTCGACAGATGCGCCACTCTGCTCAGCACAGGCGATATCGGGTGCATGGAAGAGTTTGGTTTTTTTCTTTGCTGGAACCTGATGCTCTTGTGTACCTGATGGCTCACCCTCTTGAGCGGCAGAGTCCACGTCCATGCCTACGTATTCGAAACTCGACCCGCCTGTCAAGAAAGGCATGTAGGCATTAAATGTTTTGTTTAAAGCCCCCAATTTTTGAAACACGGGCTCTAGCGCAATAATACCTTTCTCAGTAGCCTCCAGAAGTCTTTTCGTTTCCTGCATTCGTTCCTCATAGCTTTTCTCATCCATTTGATCCAAGATTGTATCAATGTTAGATATATCTGTTCTCTGGGTAATGTTTAAATTGATCGCCTGAGGATCATTCACAGGCTCTGCCTTATCCTCTTCAACTGTCTCCCCAGCGCCCTGTCTGACCAGTTTTTCGAGCTTATCCAGGAAAGCCCTCAGAAATCGGCATACTTTACCCTGGCTTTCGAAAGCAATACTTTTCTTTCCCTGCATTAAGGCGACACGGGAAGCAGTACCTGCTGAGAAGAAATCAAGAACACAACCATCCTTGGGCACAAGCTTGTCAACTAGGTAGTAAGCATATGATGTCTTCAACTGGCACTTCAGCACGTGGTCACCTTCCATTCCGACAAACTTGTACCTGGGTTTACCCGTGAAATAAGTCTGCCATTTTTTCTTCATTTTGTCATTAGTATCTTCGTCACCACTGACAGGCATTGGTGGCAAGGGCGTGCTCTTTGGTGCGCGGGCTCACTGCGGCCAAACGAAGCTCCAGCTCCGGCATTATCGCGTTGACCACGGAGTCGCTTACGTTAATGCACATATGGGTGATGTAATCGATATTCCTTCACCCTTTTCTTGTTCACCCATCCCGGCTCGTCATATGTACCTCTGTAAATATGGGACCCCCTTTGAATCGTTTTTGGTCGTACAAGCAACCGGCAAATTCGGCAGAGGCGCATCGAATGACAAGGTGATAAATGTTAGCGGTTGTCATGCTTTGGATATTCTTGTGAAGAGTTCCATATATTTCTTGCACGCCCATAATGCGAGAGAATCCTCTAAAGTCTATGAACACCATAGTTGCATTCTCGATTAACTTTGGAGTGGAGGTGGGAATCCCTTCCTTTGTTAAAGCATGCACAACATTTTTTCTTCTCCTTGATCTTGATAGCCTCTTCAAGTTTCAAAATCGATCTAATGGGTTCTAGAAATGCAACGGGCAAATTACCGACAACATGCTCCTTATTGTAATTTGCTTTCACGCACTCTCAGATCCGAATCGGATATATCCGAATCCATTTGTTCGGGAAAGCGGGAAAGTCGAAAGCAACTCCTCCCACAATGTGTATTCTTTTACGGGCGGCGGGAGGCGTATGACAAAATCTCTTTCCGCATGAAGTCGAGGCTTCTAATATCAATGGCTGGCGGGCAATTAAACCCGCCATGATATCCGCTTTGCACCTTAACGATGTTTTTCCTTCCAAAATCTCATCGAAGCCGAGAAGCCCTGCGATTAGACATGCCTCGAAGGTAGGTTTTGTTGAAGAAGTCCTTCGAGGGCTTATCAGGAAAATCTCCATGCTCATCACAAATCTTCTTGTTGACCCATCTGTTGGCCACTTCCATTAACTTTCTGAACACCCGCTCCTCCATAAAAATAAATTGCTTCTCGTCCTTTAGCTCCTTCACCTTCAACGTTGTGGTAGCTATCTCGTGGAAGTCCTACAAAACAAATGGTTAGGGAAATCGCGGCCGCGATGTCATTGAGCTGGGCTAATAAAAATACCTTCCATGCGGAGGTGGTGGCAGTGCCAATGGGACCTTGAGGAGGACATCCATACGCTTTATGTTGATGCCGCAGCTGTTGGAGCTTCTCTAACAATGGCTCTCTATATACAGTGTTAGCGATTACTTCATTGCACTGAATGCTCAACTCAATGTATTCTCTATCTGTCAAGTTTCCATTAAGCACTCTTGTTCTTCTCCTCGCGTAGGCTTTAGCAAACACCGGTACTGCTTCGGCTCTCCAACAACACCGCGATAGCAATCGCTGCGCTGCACATATACTGTGGTTACCAGATATTATCCAAAACTTTTTGCCCTTCAGGTCAGCCTCTGTATTCCACGTGATCTTTTTCCTGATGTAACGTGTACTTGTAAGTTAAGAAGCCACAAACCAAAAATCATGAACAATAACAATCACCTGGTAATGGGGTCGAATGGGACAACATCGGCCGGCGTGAGCACCTCCGTAGGATACGTTTTGAAACTCTTCACGAGAGTCTGCACGTGGTCGTTTGAACGCATTCGATGCGTGAGGTTAGCAGAGCTGGTTTCAGAATCGAATATTGAAACCTTCATAAACCAGTTCACACCAAGCGGGTAGAACCGTTTGAATTGTTCAAGCTTCTGTGCAGTTTGTTCTGCCAATTTGCGTTCTTCTTCAGGATTGAATTTGAGGTCCGTCGGCAGTTCAGAAGCAATAGGAAATGCTAGCCTCTTGGACGATGCAGCACCTGAGACGGAAGGGGGGGTGTTGGAAGAAGAAGGTTCTGCGCTATCTGAAGTATTGAGTTTGCGGAGGTTGATTCTGAACTTTGGGATGGTAGAATCTTTAGACACAGTAGGGGGAGCACAAATAGCCAGAGGTTGAGCAGGATCTATAATAGCAGATGGTTGGGCAGTGGAAACAGGCTCCACGGAGAGGGCTCTGGGTTCGGTGGACGCCTCTGCTATAGATACGGGCTTCACATGTTTTTTCTTCGCCTGAGCCCTTAACCAGTTCGTGTCCATTACAGAAGGCATCTTCTCATCTCGTTTAGCTTTCAGTGCAATGCTAGGTGGTTTCTTATCTGCCTGCAAACCTTTTCTGCATGTCGAGAAGCCAGACAATATATCCCTATTGCCCGTTATTCCAGACAGAGACAGAGATTCATAGGATCTAGCATTCTACCAGTATCCTTTCATAATCGGTCGGAACATTCTTTCCAAAGGGTCGGGTTTGTTTAACTTGCTAGCTGTCGCCATGAGCTTAGGGATCATAGTTTGTCCATTTAAGGACATACTCAATGAAGCGCAAATTGCGGTGTCCTCTACGCCGCATATAATAGCGCCTTGGACATTGTTTTTGTTCCTTCCCACATAGCGATTGCAATTCCTATCTGGCCAGATGTCATCGGCTTTTTGCCGATCCCGAGGAACAAGCAGAGGTCTTTACGGCGGCCGCTTTCGATACGTGGAATTGCCTCAGGCAATTTCAATGCACCACTTTCTTTCATTGCAAGGTGTGATGATCTTATTGGGTTCAACGCCCGGGCCGCGATACAAATCCAGAGTCGCAAGTAAGAGGTGGGTCAAGATTCCCTAATGCACAAGTTCTTCCGGTAAAATCAACAGATCGAAGCGGTCGCGATCTTCAAGAGAGCTTTACGACGACGCGCCGCCGATCCTCATGAGTGATTCAGAAGATCGCGGGTCGCGCAGTGTCGTGAGAGTTTGCCAAGAAGATCGCGACCGCTGATGTTGTTGACCACTCAACACGATCGCGCCGCCGATGCTACGAAAGAACTCAGCAGATCGCTGGACGCGATCCGCCCGACGATTTCAAAGCAGATCGCGCCGCGCATCCCCGTTGAGTTCCGCACCTTCTCATGACTACATTACTTAAAAGGTGAAGAGTCTAATTAAACATATCGAAAGAAATCGCTACGCATCTTCTTGAGCCGAGGGGTTGGAACTAACCTTCTCGAGGTGGGCTTTTGGTGCCATGGATCGCCGGGCGGAACCTTTTGAAAACGGGTTGATTTCGACAGCGGTGGAAGGCGCCGAGGAGGCTTAAGGCGCTGAATCGGAAGGCGCTTCGCCGAAATCGCCGGGAATGAAATTAAAGGATCGCGAGAATAAATATCGGTCGGGAAGCCGGATTAATTTAATCCCACGACGCGGGACGACACGCCATAAATGCCAGCCATTATTACGGTAGGCATTCATAAATACCCACCATTAATGCAGTACCGTATTTATGGGCCAACAACTTTATTGTAAACGGCTTTTTTCAGGACAAGAGGTACTTCCGGTCGGCACCTCCAAATTCAAAAAGTGTACGTAATAAAGGACCTATGGAACCAAAATTAAGACGCCTCGAGCGGTTGAAGGCCCGAAAAGAGACAACCGATTTCAAATTTTAAACCCTGAATTTCAAGGCCGATGAAGAGGGCGGGATTTCGATTTGTAATCCAGCCAGGTGTTCGAAGGCGCCGTTCTTCTCGCCTGGCGCCGTTGGGTTTTTGAGCCGCCGATCGTTTCTTCTTGGTATCGTAGTGCTCATCTTGAAGGCGCTCGCCTACTTTAAG
Organism: Isoetes taiwanensis; assembly: GCA_021234155.1. NCBI lineage: Eukaryota > Viridiplantae > Streptophyta > Lycopodiopsida > Isoetales > Isoetaceae > Isoetes > Isoetes taiwanensis. Next base: position 557,462 of record JAJEKV010000110.1, on the reverse strand, counting down.
CTACCGGGGTACAAAATCCTAATGCCTTACTGTCTTTCCAGCTAGAAGTTGTCGAATTCAGGAGAGATTTTCGATTTGTTGTTTATGTATAGGTTATAATAGTGCCTTCACAACCATAACAAGATAGGCACGATCTCTTTCTTGGTATATGCTGTTCAGGGATCTGTATAATCTGGTTAGCGAGGCCCAATTGAATTGTTTATTTCTCGGACTAATTGATAGTGAGGGAATATCACGGTAACATAATGGTTCTGCTAATGGTTCTGCTCCCAGCTGTTCAATTCACGACAAATCTCCATTTTAATTAACTGACAGGCAATTTTCGTTGTGGAAATAACAGCTGCAATTAATATTCACATAGACATTTGATTTGCGAGACTTACGCAAGCATCTATTTTTGCTCGGTTCGACTGCTGGATGTCCGCTCGAAAGAATCGCATTTGCGCTCATCCGGAGCATAGCAGTTATATAGCGACGCGAGATTACATCGAATTAATCGCGATTGCGATCTTGTCGAGGTAAGTCCAGTAGATAAGTGGTTTTTAAATGGTTAGTTAGATTAGACATTCTAGGTCCAGCGGATCGCCATCGCGATGTTGACAAGCAGTGTTGACTTTCTTTAGGATGGAAGCTCTACAGTCTTTCTACCTGTTGGGGAAGAAGGTGGCTGAGGGCAGAGTGCATAACTTCAAAAATCACCACAACATCCCCGTGCCTGACGAATTGATAGTAGTTTCTCTTGTCGTTGTCTTTGATGGGCAGATACCACTGCCGTTTCCAGAACCGGAATTGAACCACCTAGAGGAGGCTGTTGGTAGCTTCATTCTTTGGTCCAAAAGCGGCGTTCGTAATGAAATCACTCCAAAGACCGGATGTTAGCACACCACCGGTCGATCAAACGGATAAATTGGCAAGTTCCAAGAAACTCCGTGAAGGAAACAAAGGAACCAATTGGATTGCAGGTGGGACGGCGAGGGGATAAACTAGTGGAAAAGACATGTGAGTTCCGCACGAAAGTCTCGCAAACCGCCTTTATGCTACGGTATCATCGTTTTGGCAGATCCAAACGATGCCGTATCTGACATGAAGTTGGGTGAAGCATGGATAGGGGTTTCTGTTATGAATTTGTTGCCAATGCCCGAGAAGATTTCTATGCTCTGTCAGGCTTGTGAAGAAATGCCACAGATGCATGACTTGGTGAGATGGCCAATAGCATTGGTTCTCGTTGACGGTTTCTAGCCTAGTTACGGCCGTGAAGGAGACTGAGGTCGAGAAGGAAGCTTATGCCGTCAGGCCGGAGGCTGGAGTAACAAAAAAAAGACAGTACCACATGGTGAACAGGAAGGCGAGAGGACGCCGAAAAAAAAAAGGTGAAAGGAAAACCACACCAAGCTATCTTGCGGTTCCGGTCCTCGATGTCTTCGCTTGAAGAGATGTTGTGCTAATTTCACGATTAAGGAGATATCCGCCATGAGGACCTTCTTTACCGAACATGAAAACTCGAACGCATTTACGACTTTTGCGCACAACATGCTAGATCTTTGTTCGGGAGAATGGATGTGTGAAAAAGCTAATGCTGAACAACAGGGAAGTTTGTGTGAAGGCATGGCATAGTGCATACGGTATACCAGTTTCTACATTTTACAAATGGAGGAAGCTTTTTATGGAAGGGCACAGGATTGCGGAGTATGGAAACTCCGGGTCCATCGGAAGCCAAGGTCTCATACACCGCCGGAGGTCTTTGCGGCTATCTATGTACATAGATGAAAATGTGAAACTATGCCACACCGCTCAAAGGTTACGAGTGGGGGAACTAGAAAAAATGTGAAGAGATTACCTTCCATCTTGACTAAAAAGGACATACATCAAGAGGTAGATATAACCGTCCACGAGATGACAGGAAAACATGTTTCTCAATCGTCCTTCTTGTCAACGTGGAAGGAGAACCACTCGAGGTAGCAATCGCCAAAAGGATAGCATTTTCTAAGTGTAATACCAGATTGTGATAAAGGAGAAACTTGCCAAGACTAGAGATCCAAGAGAGAGAAGAGAGCTCGCCGTGGAAAGGAAATCGCACATGGACCTTCAACTTTCCTCGGGTAGAGTCTCTACGGTGGTCGTGGAGAGCTTTGTCTCATCGATCTCCGAAAATGCCTTAACCATTATACATGATAAGATGGATCAGAATAAGACGATGGTTCCTCGCCCGGAGAAGCTAGCAAAAACTGTATGGAGGGGGTGAACGGTTGAAGGTGAGTCTTACTGGTGCTCTCATGCATGGGCATGGTGTAGGTGCTTTGGGCCACTTCTCGCTGGACCTCCTCGGCCGATGATTCAATTTTCATGTGGGATCTTTAAATCATACCTTGAAAACACTAGAGAATCAAATCGAGGACAACTGGGGTCATTTGAGAAATACTGAGATCATCAAGGAAGCCTGCTGGGGGTGGAGCAATTATGAACACGGAAGCCCTTAGGACAAAAATGGTGAATGGCACTAGAAATGATTTTACGCCTCCTATCAAGGGCCCTCTCGATAATCAAGAAGTTGCCTAGGAGGCTTTACTTGCAGCTAGACAATTGCTCGGGACAAAACAAGAACAGGTATCTTTTCTCTTACTTGTCATACTTGGTCCGGTTAGGTGTCTTCGATCAGGTGCAAACCGGGATTCATGATGGTTGGACACACCCACGATGACATAGATGCCCTCTTTGGAAACTACTCTACTCTATTGAGAAGATCGATGCATTGACTATTCGAGCTTATGCAACTCTTTCGTGCAAGTGTAGTTCAAAGTCTCCACGCCCTACCTTGTGTCCGAGGTTCCCAACCGGAAAGAATTCGTGAAAGGTTTTATCCCCGATAAGAAGGACCGTTTATGTGGTCATTTGGAACCTCTACTCTTCAAGTTCTCGCATGAATGATGGATGGCCACTAATGTTCTACAAGATGAGGCCAGGGGCATAGGGAGTGGCTACCTGAAAGGGAATTAAAATGTGGAAGGAGGATGCCCAAGGCTTACCTATGATTCCTAGAGGGTCACCTAAGGTCGTGTGACCATATCGAGCTTGACGGATATAGGTGCCTTGAGAGCTTCAATTGCCAAGTACATGATGCACCGGGCAACTATTTCTAGAGCCGGCGATAACTCATGGTCTCACACATATATGAATGAAGTTATTGACTATCGGGTCCACCTTGTTGCGAAAAGTGCTTGGGGACGTCAGCAAATGAGAATCGTCATTCGTGATTTCGCCCAAAGACGAGACAAACCGCATTAGAAGAACCCGACAACTTATTGGTAGATGAACACATTGGTGCATCTCATTATGTCGGGCCTTTCTCCGGTAGACCCAAGAACCCCTGTTGAAATATTCGACCCCTACCAACATGTGAAGAAAGGAATGCTCTTGCCGACAAAGCCACATGATAACTGCCCGACGTGGATGGCCTTTGCGGAAGAGGACCCAGTAGAGGACCCTAATCTCCCTCACTATGAAGAGGTGTTTGTTTCTTGGTTTGAGCCTGTTGCCAGAAAGGGTACCTCATATGCAATGCAGTATAGGGATTGCTGGAGCAAGAATTGGAGACCGAATCCTAATGACCCGCCACGCTACCAACATTTGAAAACGATAGACTATGGTTGGGCCGTAGGGACCAGGCCGTTGTCAGCGGTGATCCCCAGTAGTGTGGGGGCTCAGTTGCAAGAATTAGTGGCTAAAGAAGCTAACGACGAGGATGAGAACTCTTGAGGTATGCAATGCTCTTTTACATAATTACTATATCATACATGACATGCAGCTTACAATAGACTAGTTATTATTCATTAGGCTTTGTGTTTTTCATCTCAACACAAGAGCTCTTACACTATACAATGCCAAACAGGTGATTCATTCATCTTCACCTGTAGTAGTGATCCCTACATATCTGTAGTAGTGATCCCTGATATCTCATAGCTCATGCGCTCAGGAAGCCAAATCAGATGGATCATAACACGAATTGACGCAGGGCAATGAATCTCAGCGCCCAAAGCTTTTCTTCGCAGGTAGGGATCAAGAAGAAGATGCCTGTCTAGGCAACCAACAAGATCTTCGTGGCTCATTGAGCACTTGATCGCCTCAATGTGGTGAATTGAAGAAGGCGAAAAATCCATGGGGGATGAATGAAATTTAGCCCCGAAGTGAGAAGCTTTTATAGTGAAGTGGATTATTGAACGTGTATCAGACTGTTGTATACGTACAATAATATTACTGATTTCATACTAATATGCGTATGTTTGAAAACATGTTTGCTTGACGAATTTAGCTATGATTGAATTCAATGACAGCTTGCAGAAAAAGTGGAGGTGGGATAGCACATCGTTACAATATACTCAGTTAAGGTACGTGATATTACATCCTTAATCAGAATGCTATTACATCCTTACTTAGTTATTAGGTACCCATGTCATTATTACATTATTGGCAGGTGCAGATTCACTCGTCATCAACATCAAAGCTCGTGATGCCATTCAGCTCATAGATCTCCTGATCAGGAAGCCAGTAAATGTGGACCTTAACACGAGTGAGCTTCCTGCAAGCACTAGCAGGTCCATCAGCTTTAGATAAGAGCCATGGATCAAGCTTAACGCCATTTCTAGCGCATTCGCCCAGATCGTTGTAGCTCAAGTAACACTTGAAAGAGCGGATGTGCTCTGGACGAGGCATCGAGGAAGCCATGGAAGATGAATGGCCTCTACCCCCTCGTCAAGCCGTTTTTATAGTGAAGTAAAATTATTTATGTGAATTATTGGTGTACAATGTAGGGCCATTATTGAGCTTCTACGAGTGTCATGTACACATACAAGTATAACACAAAATTTTTATGTATATGTGTATGTTAATTACCTCATGTTTCTTGTGCTCGAGAAGTAGGTGAAAGTATTCGTGCTAGAGCAAATTAGGTGTGCTTAAAATTCTCAAAATGGGCTTATTTTCTCCAATTAATGAAATCGTGCTTATGTGGGCATACTAAAGCAAAGAATGAGAAGAAATCCACATGCCCATGTGTCTCCTCTGGTTGTTATGGTTAACAGAGAACAGGTCCAAGAGCTTAAGGATTACAGGAAGGCTGATTTTGAAGACTATACCTACTACGTTCTCGGAGGAACTCATAGTTATAAAGCCAGGAAAGAATTGTCTAAAGAAGAGAGCAGGAATGAGGTTTGAAAGAGTGTGGAAGCCCATATATATGTCGGGTTGACAGATGAGGAGGCCAAAGTTGTAGCTGTAAGTCACAACCTGGACAATTACTTCAGGTTGAAGATGAGCCTCATAGACAAAATTCGCTTCATGCACAGGGAATACATTGAGTTTAAGCAGTTGCATGGAGACGACTTCAAGAAGCAAAAGAACAAGCTCCAAGAACTTTGGGAGGCTTGTGTGACAGAATGTTGTCTAAGCTACGACTCTGATAAGAAGCCTATGATGGCGGTAAAGCAGTATGACAACTACTTCCAACTTGCGTTTAGAGATGGCCAAGTAAGTATTTTTCCCTTTGTGTTTAAGTTTCTTACAGTGTTTACCAGAATATGTGCATTTAAGGACATTTCCAACGCGTCCTGTATCGGTATAAATTTATACCGGGCTGCCACTGTATAAATTTATACCGGACCAGGACTCGGTATAAATTTATACCATTTTTAAACGCCGACGTTTAGAACCTCGGCGCACTACGGTATAAATTTATACGGAGGGCATGAACGGGATAAATTTATACCTTGGCCTCGCCTGCCTAAATGTTTTTCTTTACAACTGCCTTAGCAATTAAGCTGCAGAGTTAACGGTCCGAATTTTCAACCAGGTATGGGACCTGCAAGAAAGAATCTTCTGCATGTTTGAAGATGGTGAACTGAAAGAGCAATCCAGCAGCGGTGGCATAAAACCAAAAAAAGTTTCTGAGTCCAAACAAAAAAACATGAGCATAGTGCCATGGACACAATTACAGGGTTTGAAGAGGAAGGAAATATTTGTGCGGCTTCTTGAAAAAGTTGTTGCCAAAGAATTTACTCGAATTTAAATGGCTAAGGAAGCTAAAACGTAAGTAGACTTGACTATGCACTGTACTCAGTCCATATCTAACTCTCTCCTTGGTTGCAGTCAGAAGGACATTGTCACATGCCAGTCGGAGTTAATGAAGCAACTGAATTTAGAAGACTGGGAGGAGTGCAAACTTCTTTACCCGACATGTACAACAAACAGTGTAATAAGAGAACATGTTGTCAACTTTAGTGGCTGGGTGAGTTTGTGAGAAGAACTGCTTTGTGATTTTGTGCTTTTGTGCCTCTGCCTTACTCCTTTGTTACAGAACAAGAAGAAAGGTCTGCCAGCAGGCTTCTTGAATCTGGTTCGACGGGCAAAAGAGGAAAGACAAAGATTAAAAGCCATCGAACAGGGCAAGCATGTAGCTGAAAGCAGTTCTGAGGGTGGCTACGAAAGATTTACAACATATGGCCAAGACTGCTTGTACAAAGTTGTACACGGTGACTGCACCAAACTAGGGACACTGTTGGATAAGCAGAACTTCACATTGTGTATAGCAGATATTCCCTATGGTTTTAAGATCAAGGACAGCGTATTTGATGATGAAGCCTTTACTCATGTGCAAGTGAAGGCTTTTTTGGATGGTCTTAAGGATATCACGTTGTCTGCAAACTGGAGAGTCATAATCTTTCACTCTGACCTTCAGACGATGTCTGTGTTAAAACCCGTGTCATTAGTCTGCAATGCCGGCTTTGAAAATTGCATCTGGTAAGCCTCGGTGTCCCTTGCTTTTTGTATTTTAAAAAGATTTTGCTGCACAAATTTACAATGCAGTCCTTGCTGTATAAATTTATACAGCAGGAACCCACGGTATAAATTTATACAGCAGGAGACCTGCGGTATAAATTTATACAGCAGACCTTTTACCGTGTGCTTTCCACTTACCGTGTGTTTTCTGCTCTAGGCTGAAGACAAACGTTAAGGGTCATGGTGGTGGTCCACGGCTAGTCAGCTGCTTCGAACATTTTCACATAGGCTACTACAGCGTTGACACCAAGAAGACCATGGTGCACTTCAACACTCAAGGTGAGAAGACCCCACCGTGCAATGCATTCCAATTCCCAGCCGTCTTACAGAAGCTGAGAGACCCGCAGAGGCAAGGCGCTGTGGTGTCCCACTACCAGAAACCCCAAAGGCTAATCAACAATCTGATACAATGGTTTTCACGCCCTGGGGACTGGGTTTTGGATGCTTTTTCAGGAAGTGGTACCACAGCTATATGCGCTCTTAAGCAGGGGCATAACGTGGTGTCAATTGACATTGACCCAGACAAAATCAGCTTCATCAGGACTCGAATAAACTCCTGCGAGTCCTTTCCAGATGAAAATGAGGAGTTAGGAGCGAAAAATGGTGCTGGGGATGCCAAAGGCACCTACACTGAAATTCAGCCTCCTATTATAGGAAGAAAAGACGAGGAGGTGGAGTTTGTAGACCTCGAACCAGTGGAGGTAGAGCCCCCCAAGGAGCCAGTTCCAGTGCCATTAGAATCAGGAGCAGGTGCCTCAGGCTTTGTGGCATCACAAGAAACAGAGCAACAGGGAGATGGGAGTCCTGTAGACTGGGAGGAGCCTCCCGTCGTATAAATTTATACCGACAGGTTTCAATTTCAAAATGTCGGTATAGATTTATACGAGGTTCTGTAATTTATTTTCTCTGATATTCGCATTTCATGCCCTTTGTATTGTTTTGGAAATCCACTAAGAAAGTTAACATGGATTCTCTTCTTCTGCCTCCAGCAATGTCTAATTACAGCAACTACCACTTCTTTTCCACATATTTTATTTTTTACTTTTTGTAAATTGCACTTTAAAGGCATTTTCAGATTTCTTGTACAAAAGGACACACTGCTTATGCTCCCTTTTTAACAACAATTAATTTTTTGGTTCTTTAATATTTGCTTTAACCTCCTAAAAACAGTCCCTTTTTTTTTTTTTTTTTTTTTTTCAAACACATTTCTATAAAAGTACTACTTTTTATGGGATTTATTGCCCGCCAAGTGTTCAACAATATTTCCTGCTCCCTTTTTTGGCTCTTTTTTGAACTTTCAAAAATTTTCAAAGGAATCTTTCAAACGCACTTCTTAAATAAGTGCGTTTCATTTTAAACCTTGTTATGTGTATTCTGGAATACACATGCCCTCTTCTAAAAAAGAATTGTGTATTCCAGAATACACATTGCTTCCTTCAGAGAAGCAATGTGTATTCCGGAATACACAATGCTTTTCTAGAGACAAGCAATGTGTGTGTCCTTTAACAGAACTATTTTCTGCATATTGTTTCGAGGTAGCATCACCAGTTAAACAGTTTGTATTCCAGAATACAAATAGCTTGACTTTTATTTGTTTTCCTTCTACTTTGCCTACTTTTTAACTCATTGTTTCCTTAACGTCTTGCAGCCAAAAGAATGTCATAACATGTCAAACATGTTTGATGGAGCAGCTAAATGTCGAGACATGGGAAAGGTGCAAGGAACTCTACCCAATAGCCACTTCTGACGAGCGCATTGTGCAATATGCACCAAATTTTGAGGGCTGGGTAAGTACTCTCAACATTCCTCGTCTTTGCACACACGATCTCCTTACAGTTGTTGTTATGTTTTTCCTCAGAGCAAAAAGAAGAACAAAGACCTTCCCGAGGGCTTTATGCATTTGGTTAGAACAAAGACGGAAGAGAGGTCATTAGTCTGAAGAAGAACTGTTGAGCCGAGAACCATCCGACTACGAGAGATTTTGCATGTTTGATCAAAACAATTTATATTCAATCATTCATGGTGATTGCACGAACCTTTATTCGGAGCGGTTAAGCCCGAGGACTTCACTTTGGTTATTGCTGATCTTCCCCTACGGGTTTAAGCTTAAAGACAGCAGATATGAGGACCAGCCCTTCAAATTTTCAGAGTTTAATGCTTTTATTGATGGAATCAAGCAGATCACAACGGCCAAACATTGGCGTTTAGTTACTTTCCATTCAATCATGCGTACCGGCTTGGTAGAATCGACTTTCAAAACCACTTTGGTTCTCCGATTCCAAAGCAGATATGAAAACCTTGTGCAGTAAGTCTTATTCCGAATCTGATTACTTTTCTCTTTGATTACATAGTGTATTCAGGAATAGTATTTCCTGTTTCTGGTTTTCGAAGTGTTTTCTTGTTTTTGCTAACATCACTTTAAATGTTTCACTAGGTACAAAGCGAACATCAACTACCATGGTGGAGGACCAAGGTTGCTCGACAAGGTAGAGTACCTTCATGTAGCTTATTGGAGTTTTGATGGGAAGAGGACCATGGAACACTTCAACACTTGCCGCTGTCAAAACTTTTCAAACGTTCTTGAGTTTCCAGCAGTCTTATAGAAATTGCAGGACCCAAGTGCACAAGGCAGGATTGTGAATCACTACCGAAACCACAAAGCTCATCAATCATCTCTGGACGGACATGTTCTCGCGCCCGTGAGATTGGGTGCTTGATGCTTTCTCTGGTTCTGGTACTACTATCGCATGTGCACTTAAGAAGGGCCGCAACTGTGTAGCCGTGGATATTGATAAGGATGCTGTGCATTTTGTGAAGATGAGACTGGCTGCCTTACCTACTTTATCAGATGAACATCAAGAGCTAGGGGCCAAGTCTTCATCTGATTATGCTAAACTAACGTCCTCAGAGATACAACCTCCATTCTCCAGCTCACTAGACGATGAGGCAACCTTTGCAGAGCTTAAAGAAGTAGCTTTAGCTACCATTCCAGAGGACAAGGAGGATACAAAACTTAAGTCTCCAGCAAAGGAGCAGATGGCACAGAAGGAAGAGAAGGCAGAGAGCAGCCAAAAAAATGATGAGGACTATGATATCTTTGACTACTGCAAATTAAAATTATCATTATTTATTACAATGAATCTTCCACAATGATGTACGAAAATTTATTAAAAACATATTACTTTTTTTTCCTCTCTATTCTGGTGCTTTTTTTTTGTCATGCTTTCAGTCTCTTCAAGTCTATGCCTAAATTTCGCTATTTGTATGATTTCTGTTTCATAAGTACAAACTTATCGCCTAATAATGGCCCAAAATGACACGAAAAAAAATGCGAACCTCTAGAAATTCTCAACAACTTTCAAAAAAGGCTTATTTTAGAAACATGGTGTTTTTTAAAAGGGAATCTTTGAAACGGGAGTGATGCAACACTCTCGTTTAATTTGCAATCGTGTTGAGGGGGTACTTAAAAGGAGTGAATATATTGTTGCCTGATCTAGTAAGTCAACTCAAATGCAACAGACAAACCAAACTCTGTTATTGACAAAGTGTGGTTAACTGCAGGTTGTGGACATTTCAGACCAGGATCTAGTTGATGTTAGAGTGTTCATGCTTGAAATTTTAAGATTAGAAGCAACAAAAGCTGGAACTGAGAGGAACATATATATTGGGAAGTATGTAGGTGCATGAGTCACCTCGTACTTTAAAATCACTGTATATCTTTCTTATGTACATAATTGTTACTGTAACCTCAATTCATTTGAATGAAAATTCATATTCAATTCATCTCACAAACAAAGGAATCAAGTGTTTAAAAGAATTCAAATCTTCAAAAGAAATCAAGACAAACTCATTTTCACAGCTGAAGCACAAAACTTCAGACGAGTTCTGAAAATTACAGAATGGTTTTATATTTTATCCTCATCAGAAAGAACTTTGGATAAATTCTATAAAATTTTCTCCTCGCCTATAAAGGATCCAGCCTATATACAGTCCTGTTTTGACATTTAGTTGGTGGCATGTGAAGTCTGATTGCACAGATCTGTGTTGTGAATACTATGCCTAAGGCGTCTTTACTACAAAGATCATAGCTAACGGTTGATCTTGCGCCCTTCTTGTAATATATACCTTATGACACTATTACCGGCGAGGTACCATGTTCCATTGAGTTGGAAGTCTTTCTCCACTATCCATTTTGGTTTTGTGCACATCAGAATCTAAAATTCAGAACCCTCATCATTCCCTTTCGGAGCAACGAACAGCAAAATTATCACCAACTCTAAGTGCCTCTGCTAACATCGTGGGATTGGAGGAGAACAAGGACCTGCTGGATTTACGGTCCTCAATTCAGCATGCACATTGGAGGATGGTACAATAACTTGAAGTTTCCAAACATCAACATAGTGCTTATTCACACAACTGTCCCACATACCATCCAAGCAATAGCTGCAGAAGCATGAAAGTTCCCTCGTGTGCAACTACAATGGAGATTCATGATTGAATGCATGTACACAATGGATCTACTAGTGTCCAAAATCCTTTCTGCACCCCATGTTTTCTTTCTATCTATATCCTCCACCTTGAGTTCCCAAAAGAACCTTTTTATATTTTTCCTTTGCTGGTCTCAGATGTGTTCATCCACTCGGATGTTCCACAAGTAAACATCTCTTCGGCAACTTCTACCACTTCATGAGCATTACCCAATTTTATGCTGTTGTATTTTAATTGCAGTTGTCTTAACCATCTCTTCAACTCAGCAGCTTTGCCATCGTGTTCACCTTTCCCGTAGTTAGAACCAAAAAAAATCTACATCATATAGACATCAGTGTCGTTTGTGTACCTAGCCACAAAGTAAAATGGTCTAGAAGCCTTGAATTGAGATGCTGCACCATCTGAAAACACATAATGTCTCTTTGGAACCCAGATATTTGTGGTGCTTCATGAAGCAGTGTTGCACGAACAAAGTATCGTGTTCCCTATCATCTGATACATAGTAATGTGTTTCCTTGATAATCTCATCTGTCACCGAGTCGTACTGATATGTTATTTGAACCAAAATGGTAATCTGGTTATTGACCCAGCGCATCGACTGCACCTCCTCTTGCTCCTTGAATGTATAGTTCTCTGTAAAATCCACTACAGAAAGACATGCATCGGCTGAGAGATTCTCCAGAAGCTCCTTAAATTGTTTTGCCTGCCATTGGTACCTGAAATTATGCAGTGGAAAGATTTTTAGACGCTCTTTCAGTTTATCTACAGGCTCCTTGGATTCTGTCTCATTGTACTGATGAGTCAGTCTCCTACCAGAACTCGAGATGTTCTCCTTTTCATAGTCAATGTACTCCCATTTCACTTTCCTGTTACTGCCACTTTCTTCCATGGGACAGATCTGAAACTTCTTGATTCCACACAGCTCACAATCTCCAAGGATGCACGCCTTCTTGTGAAACTCATCTAATTCACTCTTTGGACACAATATAGATCTCCACAGGCTTCCTGTACTTGCAATTTTATGCTGGTGTGCCCTGCATTGACCAAGTTCATGTGATCTACAAACATCGCAGGTGCAAGTGCAATTCTTCGGATGTTTGGTTCTCATCCCATTGAGTCCATCCATTAGCATTTGCATCCTCACGTGCTGAATGCAACAGCAACTATTGAAGTCCTTCAATTTCACAACAAACTAGGGTTTTAGCTTCTCAAAAGCTCGAAGACGAATCTTAATTTGTGGATGTTGGTCCTTAAACCTCTTGAACAATAGCATCTGCATGAAATAAACACTAAACTGTTAGGATGTGTATACTACATCAAACCATGCACTATACCATGCCCCACACTCATCATATTCATCAGAATGAGCACCTTAGTGCTGTGTACGTTACCACACACCACACCACACCCCACCACACCACACCATTCACCACATACCATACACCAAATGTGTGGTGGTAGCAAGGAGTTGTAGGACATTGTGCAGGGTGGTGGTGGTGGTGTGTGATGGTATGGTGTGGTGGAGTGGAGTGTGGTGGTGCTGAAGGAGTGTGGTGGTGGGGTGTGGTGGTGGTGGTGTGATGTGGTGTTGTGGAGTGTGGTGTGGTGGAGTGTGGTGGTGGTGGTGGTGGTGGTGGAGTGCGGTGGAGGGGTGTGGTGTGGGACATGGTGGAGTGTGGTGGTGGTGGTGGAGGGGTTGCATGTGGTGGTGGGAGATGGTGTGTTTGAAATGTGGTGATAAATGTGGTGGTCGCAAAGATGTGGTGATAGTCTATGGTGGATGAAATTTAGTGGTGGGATAGATGATGGGGTGTGGTGGGGTGAGGGGGGAGAATAAATAAAATTTATTGATACAACTGCAAAAAGCTTTATTGATACAACTGCAAAAACGAGACTGCAATAAGCTTTATGATACAACTGCAAAGAAAAATTTAAGAGCTGAATACTTTTGGCCTAGTTTATTTAAGGATGTATATGAAGTAGTGAAAAGTTGAGTTGTCATAAGTGCCAAATATTTAGAAAAAAAGTTTTATATCCAGCACTATACCTGGAACGATGTTTTCATGAAGAGACCTTGCAATTGTAAGAGTTCTTGCTTGTCTTAGTGGTACCGCTTCTGCCTACTTTGTAAAGTAGTTAGTTGCCACTAGTATATATTGGTGTTCCCCTGAAGAAGTAGGGGAGATAGGTCCTATATAATCCAGACCCCATAGCTGAAAAGGGCCAGAAGAAGTTATAGCAGTGAATGGATGCCTCACGACGAGATTGGAAAACCAGATTGCCTATTGTCCGATGGGCATACAAAACTACTTATAAGGCCACAGGATATACGTCAATCAAGTTGGTAATATAGGCAATAAGCTATTTTATCATTTGAATTCATCCTCCCAAGAATTCAATTGACAACAACATGAAGTCGGTGGCACTTCAAGAACGTGTTCATCAATCAAGAGAATCAACAACTCTATTTTCTATTTCTTTTTTTCGTAGCTCTTCCAAACTTATATGTCTATTCTCAACCACTACCAGATTCTTCTGTGGTTGAATGACAGATTTCAGTTTTCTGAATTAGGGTGCGATGCACTACTTACGCCAAAACAGTATAATATAAAGATTTTTTATTCTTCTTTATTGTTATAATTTTTATAAGTCTTAATTATATTTGGACTTATTCAAATTTAATATATAACACTTCAAGAACGCCATTATAAATGTATTTTTTTATTCTGCTTTATTGTTTTTAATTTTTATAAGTTTTAATTATATAAGTTTATCTTTGAATTAAAATTATAATGGTTATCAAAGAATAAACTTGATTTCCAAACTCAGTTTTTCATTTGAATCTATTTAGAATTGGACATTTCAAGAATATAACAATTTCAATTTGTAGTGATTTAACAGATTCAAATTTAACAATCATGATAATTAAATGAAATCTGATGGTTTCATAAGTGATTACTTAAAACTATTATCAGATTTTAACAATTTACAAACTTTTACACTTTTAAAAACTTTTAAAAAAGTTTTAGGTTGAAATTAATTAAATGATATAAATTTATTGTTTTAATAATAATTATTGAATAATTTAGTATTGATGAAATAAAATATATTGACATTTAATCAATCATAAACTATTTAATTTTTATTAAATATAAACGTAAACATTTAATTAATTTCAATATAAAACTTTCTTTAAATATTTTGAAAAGAATAGCATTTTAATTATTTTTCAAAATATTTAAAGAAAGTTTTCAAAATATTTAAAGAAAAGAATAGTATTTGAAAGAATGAAAACAAAATTTACACCACAGCAAATATAGCACCACAACCAACCATGTAGAGTAGACAACCTGCCAGAGTAGAAACCAACAATCAGTAAAGAATCCACAACAAAAAGAAGGCAAAACCTCTGAACCTTAAATCGCACTACTTCCCTTCCTCAGTCATACCTAAATCGCACTACTTCCCTTCCTCAGTCATACCTAAATTCATACCTAAATTCATACCTAAATTTAGGTATGACTGAGGTAGGGAAGTAGTGTGATTTAAGGTTCAGAGGTTTTAACTTTTTTTTGTTGTGGATTCTTTACTGATTGTTGGTTTCTACTCTGGCAGGTTGTCTACTCTACATGGTTGGTTGTGGTGCTATATTTGCTGTGGTGTAAATTTTGTTTTCATTCTTTCAAATGCTATTCTTTTCTTTAAATATTTTGAAAACTTTCTTTAAATATTTTGAAAAATAATTAAAATGCTATTCTTTTCAAAATATTTAAAGAAAGTTTTATATTGAAATTAATTAAATGATTACGTTTATATTTAATAAAAATTAAATAGTTTATGATTGATTAAATGTCAATATATTTTATTTCATCAATACTAAATTATTCAATAATTATTATTAAAACAATAAATTTATATCATTTAATTAATTTCAACCTAAAACTTTTTTAAAAGTTTTTAAAAGTGTAAAAGTTTGTAAATTGTTAAAATCTGATAATAGTTTTAAGTCAATCACTTATGAAACCATCAGATTTCATTTAATTATCATGATTGTTAAATTTGAATCTGTTAAATCACTACAAATTGAAATTGTTATATTCTTGAAATGTCCAATTCTAAATAGATTCAAATGAAAAAATGAGTTTGGAAATCAAGTTTATTCTTTGATAACCATTATAATTTACATTCAAAGATAAACTTATATAATTAAAACTTATAAAAATGCAGGATTCAAGAATAATAATTAAAATGCTATTCTTTTCAAAATATTTAAAGAAAGTTTTATATTGAAATTAATTAAATGATTAATTAAGTAGTGCACCGCGCCCTAATTTGGGCGGCCCAGATTTTATCTTTCATCTCACGGTGGAGATCACGCCCTAAATTGAGGTTTTGCTTCCTCCCCCAATTCATTATGGAAGCGCCATGGTCTAAGCTTCAGTCTGAGTCTCACAGAGGCAGGATTCCGTGAAGATCTTGGCCAGAGGTTTTCTTCGGGCTTTCTAGGTCCGACCTGGCTATGGCGTCTTCCCTCTAAGATTCAATCAAGTAAATCGTCAGCGATGGCAGATGTGGCGATGGCACAGGTCTGGTGGTAGCATGTATTGCTGAGATTGCACACGAGATTGATGCAGCAATTGTTCTTTATGTAGATGTAAGTTTTTTTTTTTTTTTTTTTTTTTATTAATTAACGTGTTTTCTTATTGTGGACATAGATACCTTAGAAAGATAATGAATGAAATTACATATCACAAAGTTTGCTCCTGAGATTTGTGGCCTATTTTTTATAGATGGTAATAAAACTAGTTTTATTCGTATGTTTATGTAAATATGCAAAAACGAATTTTGCAAAAGGAAAATTTTTTAGGGCTAGGATTGCAGCCGTTTATGGCAAATGGAGATGCCGTGATGCTCATGTAAATATGCAAAAACGAATTTTGCAAAAGGAAAATTTTTTAGGGCAAAGATTGCAGCCGTTGATGGCAAATGGAGATGCCGTGATGCCGTGGAGCCAACCAACTGAAGCTCTGGCAAACTTGACGACCAGCTATGCTGGCAAAACAAAAGGTATGATCTGCCGATAGGGGTGCCAGGCTGTCGCATCTTTGGGTTTATAAGTGCAGGTTTAGAAGGTTTTTTTGCTTACCTCTATCTGCAAGAAGAGTCTGGACCGGGGATTAATACCCGGATCCAAACATGACTAGGAAAAAAGGAGATCTTAATTATGCTACTCGGAAGCGAATTGCTGAGGAAAAGGCAAATGAAGGCAGTTTGAAGAAGCTTTTCCAATTCAGAAAATCTGCCATAGGGAATATCTCAGGCCATGGATGTGCTGCTGATTTTGTAAAGAATAATGAAGGTGTAGTAGGAAGCTCAATTATTGCTGATGCTGATAGTGCTACACCCAAGGATATGGCAGAGGTACAAGCTGAAAATAAGGAAAAATCCAGTATGATTGGCTTTGTGAATAAGAATTGCAGCATGCTTGGGTTGGATAGCAGCACAAGCAACGTCCCTGCACACAACAAAAAGGATGGAGCCATCAGGCAAAAGGAGTGCAAGGAGGCACGCTCTAAAAAGGTTTGATAGTATAGATCTATTTCTAGAGCAAGATATATAGGGATCTATAAATCAAGTTGGATATTATTATGGATCAGAACTAAAATTAGATCTGTAGCATATGTGAAAATAAAAATCTAGGGATATAGTCCATAAATAATACCTTTCTGATGACGTTGATTGCAGCATCATTCCAGGAAAAATTAAATGAGGAAAAGGATAAAATCATGCTGAATAAATTAGAAATGTACTGGATCTATGGTTTTACATTATTCAATATGTATCTGATAAGCTATTTGACAGGAATGTCTACTTGGTATCTGAAAATTATTTATCTGTGATACAGTAAGCATAGCTATATCCTAGAATTATGCATCTGCAGTAGCTTACATACATTTTAAGAGCTACTTATTCTAGGTTGCTAGAATCATCTTGTATTTGGTATTCAATTATGAATGCTGGCAAGGTGAAGGGGGATAACCTCAAGAAAGCCTATGACGCCTGCTATCCCGTTCAAAATCAACCATTCTAATGCTTGTGCTTGTGCGTGGGTGCAGTGTAATGTGCTCTCTTGCTTCTGTCGATGTATTCATCGTAAATGTTTTGCAAAAAGGCTACCATTAAAAGATAATGGTCAAATATGAAGATTGTACTCCATTCATGATCTCTAATTTAATTTTCATATCAAGATATGCTGGTAATAATCTGCACCTGCTGACATCATGCTGGGAACTTGTAGGACCAGTTCTCTATTATGATAAAATTAGCTATATGTAATTTTTTGTTCTATGAATAGAAGAAGGATTTTCAGTTCAACATTTGTTGTCATAAATTTGGTATCATTTACATAAGTATTTTGTTTACCTATCCAAGGCTAAGTCATAATAAGTACCTGATTATGTCTTAGGCTGCTAATTGAAGCTACTTGTTTTCTTGCAAAGGTAATAAGTGGTTTGAGATCTGGTTTGGTTGTCCAGTACCAGTACAAAGGTTTTTTTATCTATTTTTCAGTTTTTTGGTTATACCAAAAACCTTGGTAGGGGTAAAATCTTTTTTCAGGTACATTTTCATTATCGTTGCTTACTAGTTGTATTCTTATTTCTTAATAGGAAAGTCAGCAAGTGGAAGAAGCTGACATTTATAATAAGTGGATTAAAGAGCTTATCAATCTCGGATATGACAAATGCAATATTAGCAGCCCCAACTATGCAGTTCAAACAATTCTTGGGTGTATCAGAAATAAGGACATTCACTCCTTCATAACTTTCAAAGAGGTAAATCTTTTGGATAAAACCTTGTCACCAGTGTCTTACCTGGGTTTTAGTGGCTGGTTTAGAATATTTCACCTTATGAAAAAAGTGAATTTTGAATATAACAAGTCTAAAGACATTGTAGCATCGATCTACAATGAGATGGGCAGTATCATTTATCAAAGAACATGTCTTGAAGATGAAGCTGCAAAGAGTTTTATGATTGGCATTATGGCTTTGGAAAAAGCAAACAACATTACACCTCTTTCTTTTCAAAAAGATGAAGTCAGCAATATCAAGCAGAGTATGACTGAATCAAGTATGATTGAATCTGATATGACAGATTGCTTATTTTCAGAAACAGACCTCATTGAAGAGGATCTCAATACCTTTAAGAGTGATACCGATTCTACTCTAAAGTCGAGCACTGATAGTATGATCAGCTCTGATGAAAATGTCCCAGAGCTTACTTTATCTAATTCCACATGTTTTCCAGTTATTATAGAACAAACTGTTGAATGCTATGCAGCTATCCACGACCATGCTATCTGGAAAAGTCAAAATCTTGGTGCCTTAGCCCCCATGGACACTGATACCTGGATTGCACTAGCTGGTATTACCAAGGAAGAAATAAATTCTGCCAATCAAGCTGCTGGTAAACTGCAAAAAGACTTCAATATTTTGGAAGTTGATTTACCATTTAAAATGGATTTTTTCGAGCAGTATTGCATAAAAGATTCACCCATCGAGATTGCACAAAAAGGTCATATGGCCTTCACTAATATTGAGAGAGACGACTTCTATCTTAAAAGGATATGGAGGACCCACTGTCCGTATTTCAAGTGCCATTGTCAGAAGGAAAAATTCTTTTCAAAGAAAAATAATGAGGATAAATGCAATTGCGGAATTATATGGTTTGATCAGGGCATATGGTACCTCATTAATCACATGGGTGAGATATTTCCGGATGCTACCCCGATGTTCAGAATGGTTACCATCTCCAAACTATTAAACAAAGTAATGAGGTCAGCAGTTTTGGCCTATTTATCATACCTTGAAGTAAGAAGGTATATGTTCATCATGACAATTGCTTATGCTAAAAGCTCTGATTTGAATCTAAAAATGCACTTTGGCAACAATAAACTTTCTGATGTTGTGGAAAAAATGATTCGTCCTGTATCTTTCCTTAAAAAGAGTAATGCTGCAGGAAAATCCGATGGTTGGAGGAAATCATACTCCTATGATAATAATGGCAGAAGTAGAAAGTCTAATTTTATCACTCCGAGACTCCCTCCTAGGATCACTATTGATCCAAAAAGCATGAATACTACTGAGGTCCACACTCCTGCAGCTCAAACTATTGAAAGCATGGATGAATATAGCATTACTAAGGGAGCAAATAAAGTTGTATCCCTTGAGGACAATGCAGCAAAAATACTGGAGTATGTCGAAGATTCTCTATAAGTATTTCATAATATGACATATGTCCAGGAGACAATCCAAAGGAGGAATACATCAGTTTACCCTTTGGTTGATAAATACATATGCCATTTGGCTTGTTCATAATGAACAAAAACTCTCTGTTATGACAGTTTTAGTACCCAAGTATGGGATGCTGGAAACATGACAGTCATATGATAAATAAATATGCGGTATTATGGTCTTGATTGTTTTGTAATGGTAAATATCTATTAATCTACTACAAGGCCCAGCCAACCTTTGGATGGAAAATGTACTATGGATAGTAAAAGATGCATTAAAGTCATCTAGACAAATGCTTGAATGCTATAGACCAACAAATATAACCACTTAAATAAACATACCTATTTAAGAGGCATAGACTAATGCTTAGCAGCATAAATATTAGCCTTTATCAGAATATTTATACTACAAATGAAACTTCATTAAGTGTCTATCTAGTTTTGTTAAAAATACTAGATCATCTGCTTAATATCAGCTAACATAACTTATTTGTATAGGTTGAAAAACTGAAGATCAGAAATCTTGTTAGGGACATAAACATGAACAGGCATCTATGCACAATCGACACTGAGGAGGCAGACAAAAAGATTGTCCACATGAAATTCCTTTCCAAGGCTCTGGATTCTTTTAGTATAAGAAAAATATTTCATACTGTCTTATATGAAGTTTTTCATGAAAGAGGAGCAGAAATAGTTGAGAATACCACTTTTGCATGGAAATACATGGATCAAATTAGAGATAAAGTTTACAAACCATTCATGGTTTTTGCAGATGGTGCGGAGAATAAATGCCCCTGTAGCAACCCTAATCTGAGCAGATTTTTAGATTCCAGTATTGGACATGTGAGAACTACTAGCTTGGATATCATACATTGTCATAAACTCAGAAAAGCATTTGCTTACGGGCTGAATCATATCCCAGATAATGCATTAAGCATACAGGAATTTAATGAGGAATTTGGCAAGCTATGTCAACAATTCTTCCTAGTCCATAAATTTGATCTTCTGGATATGTCTGAAGAGGACATTGGAAACATTAAAATTCTACTGCAGAAGGTAGCACATGCTGAAATAGTGGATCTGAAAAGGGCACTACCTCATAAAAGATTTCTATGGCTTGACCAGGAGGTCAAAAAGAATATCTTATGGCTGAATAAGAATATGTATGTGGCTGGCCTGGACAAGGCAGCCAACAATGCTGCATTCATTTGCCCCAAACACATAGCTGACATGGCAAGAAATAGATTGGACAGCCTGGATTTTGAGAAAATCCTTCAATCTCCTGATAAAGTTAAAGCATACTGCATCTCAGAGATTTCTAGGTTTATTGGAGACATACAGATTGAACATAACACTTTGCCATATCTAATGGCAACCTATAAAGCACATAAAGCTGATTATAGATGGCTGACGAATGCGCACAACACTCTGTTTTCAGAAATTGCCTCAATCATTACAGGAGTTTTGAACAATTTTATTGAAACATGGCCAAATATTTGCTTCAAGTTAACAGCAAAGTATAGATTTTGGAATCCCAAAAAGATAAATGCATGCTGGTTGGTAAATTCAGCTTATGATGTTACTTTAAATCTCCCTAATAGGATATACAATGTCTTCTGTGCTGACATAATGAAATGTTATGAGAATATACCCATCTCCGGTGATGAAGGTATAATTGAAATATGCAATGAAATATCCGACATGGTCTGGGAATTCATGATGGAGGAGAAGACATGCTTTGACCTTCTTATAAAAAATAAAAATGGGGATGTATGTATTAAATGGGCAAAATCTGCCAAGAGTAAAGAAAACATCAGCTGGACTCTGGTTACAAGGAGCGAATTTAAAGTCATGAACGCATGGCTTCTTAGCAATTGCTATGTACAGATGGGCAAAGACATATGGAAGCAAATTAAAGGTATTCCCATGGGTTTTGCTTGCAGCCCGGCATGGTGCAACCTTTATTTAGCATGGTTTGAACTCAGGTTTATTCTCAAACTTGCTCACCTGGGTAGATTCACAGATATTTACAGATTCCAGCATGCTGCTCGATATATTGATGACCTTAATGTCATTAATGGCGGTGATGTGATGGAATTCCTTAACGTAGATTCTGATAATTCCATCTATAACCTTGATTTTTTGAGCATCAAGGATGAGACTGTTTATGGCTTGCGGGATGGCATTGGAAAACCTATTGGACTAGAATGCAATTTTCTAAACATTACAATTAAAGTAAATGACCATAACAGAGGACTGTTTTTGATGACCAGATATGACAAGAGACAGAAACTCAACTTTGAAGTGAATAAATTCATTAGAGCTGACAGTTGCAGACCATATGGTCAAGCATCAAAGGTGATTGTTTCCCAGATATTGCCTTATGTATATGCACATTCGGACGCTACAAATGCTGCATATGACATACTTGGTTTGATAGAAGCTTTTTCCAAAAATGGCTTTAGCAAGACAAGGATTTCAAATATGGTACTCAATATCCTTCAACAGGAAAGCTTTCCAGGTACTCTTTATTCTATGCATGATATGATCAGAGTGCTCAGGCATATAAATGATGTGACATAAATTGAGTCGTACAATGATAGGATGGGTAGGGCCTTGGTAACAACAAGGCTCTACTCTCCTTGTTGTTTACCAATTACATTCTCAATCTGTTTGAGTGTATAGTACCTTGGCCCCCCTGACCTACGGCAGGAGGTAGGATTTTTTTATTAATTAACGTGTTTTCTTATTGTGGACATAGATACCTTAGAAAGATAATGAATGAAATTACATATCACAAAGTTTGCTCCTGAGATTTGTGGCCTATTTTTTATAGATGGTAATAAAACTAGTTTTATTCGTATGTTTATGTAAATATGCAAAAACGAATTTTGCAAAAGGAAAATTTTTTAGGGCTAGGATTGCAGCCGTTTATGGCAAATGGAGATGCCGTGATGCTCATGTAAATATGCAAAAACGAATTTTGCAAAAGGAAAATTTTTTAGGGCAAAGATTGCAGCCGTTGATGGCAAATGGAGATGCCGTGATGCCGTGGAGCCAACCAACTGAAGCTCTGGCAAACTTGACGACCAGCTATGCTGGCAAAACAAAAGGTATGATCTGCCGATAGGGGTGCCAGTCGCTCGCATCTTTGGGTTTATAAGTGCAGGTTTAGAAGGTTTTTTTGCTTACCTCTATCTGCAAGAAGAGTCTGGACCGGGGATTAATACCCGGATCCAAACATGACTAGGAAAAAAGGAGATCTTAATTATGCTACTCGGAAGCGAATTGCTGAGGAAAAGGCAAATGAAGGCAGTTTGAAGAAGCTTTTCCAATTCAGAAAATCTGCCATAGGGAATATCTCAGGCCATGGATGTGCTGCTGATTTTGTAAAGAATAATGAAGGTGTAGTAGGAAGCTCAATTATTGCTGATGCTGATAGTGCTACACCCAAGGATATGGCAGAGGTACAAGCTGAAAATAAGGAAAAATCCAGTATGATTGGCTTTGTGAATAAGAATTGCAAAGATGCTTGGGTTGGATAGCAAAGACAAGCAACGCCCCCCAGACACAACAAAAAGGATGGAGCCATCAGGCAAAAGGAGTGCAAGGAGGCACGCTCTAAAAAGGTTTGATAGTATAGATCTATTTCTAGAGCAAGATATATAGGGATCTATAAATCAAGTTGGATATTATTATGGATCAGAACTAAAATTAGATCTGTAGCATATGTGAAAATAAAAATCTAGGGATATAGTCCATAAATAATACCTTTTCGATGACGTTGATTGCAAAAGCATCATTCCAGGAAAAATTAAATGAGGAAAAGGATAAAATCATTCTGAATAAATTAGTAATGTAATGGATCTATGGTTTTACATTATTCTATATGTATCTGATAAGCTATTTGACAGGAATGTCTACTTGGTTTCTGAAAATTATTTATCTGTGATACAGTAAGCATAGCTATATCCTAGAATTATGCATCCGCAAAGAGCTTACATACATTTTAAGAGCTACTTATTCTAGGTTGCTAGAATCATCTTGTATTTGGTATTCAATTATGAATCTTTGGCAAGGTGAAGGGGATAACCTCAAGAAAGCCTATGCCTTTGCTATCCCGCTCAAAATCAACCATTCTAATGCTTGTGCTTGCGTCAGGTGGTGTAATGTGCTCTCTTGCTTCTTGCTGATGTATTCATCGTAAATGTTTTGCAAAAGGCTACCATTAAAAGATAATGGTCAAATATGAAGATTGTACTCCATTCATGATCTCTAATTTAATTTTCATATCGAGATATGCTGGTAATAATCTGCACCTGCTGACATCATGCTGGGAACTTGTAGGACCAGTTCTCTATTATGATAAAATTAGCTATATGTAATTTTTTGTTCTATGAATAGAAGAAGGATTTTCAGTTCAACATTTGTTGTCATAAATTTGGTATCATTTACATAAGTATTTTGTTTACCTATCCAAGGCTAAGTCATAATAAGTACCTGATTATGTCTTAGGCTGCTAATTGAAGCTACTTGTTTTCTTGCAAAGGTAATAAGTGGTTTGAGATCTGGTTTGGTTGTCCAGTACCAGTACAAAGGTTTTTTTATCTATTTTTCAGTTTTTTGGTTATACCAAAAACCTTGGAAGGGGGTAAAATCTTTTTTCAGGTACATTTTCATTATCGTTGCTTACTAGTTGTATTCTTATTTCTTAATAGGAAAGTCAGCAAGTGGAAGAAGCTGACATTTATAATAAGTGGATTAAAGAGCTTATCAATCTCGGATATGACAAATGCAATATTAGCAGCCCCAACTATGCAGTTCAAACAATTCTTGGGTGTATCAGAAATAAGGACATTCACTCCTTCATAACTTTCAAAGAGGTAAATCTTTTGGATAAAACCTTGTCACCAGTGTCTTACCTGGGTTTTAGTGGCTGGTTTAGAATATTTCACCTTATGAAAAAAGTGAATTTTGAATATAACAAGTCTAAAGACATTGTAGCATCGATCTACAATGAGATGGGCAGTATCATTTATCAAAGAACATGTCTTGAAGATGAAGCTGCAAAGAGTTTTATGATTGGCATTATGGCTTTGGAAAAAGCAAACAACATTACACCTCTTTCTTTTCAAAAAGATGAAGTCAGCAATATCAAGCAGAGTATGACTGAATCAAGTATGATTGAATCTGATATGATGATTGCTTATTTTAAAAAAAATGCACCTCATTGAAGAGGATCTCAATACCTTTAAGAGTGATACCGATTCTACTCTAAAGTCGAGCACTGATAGTATGATCAGCTCTGATGAAAATGTCCCAGAGCTTACTTTATCTAATTCCACATGTTTTCCAGTTATTATAGAACAAACTGTTGAATGCTATGCAGCTATCCACGACCATGCTATCTGGAAAAGTCAAAATCTTGGTGCCTTAGCCCCCATGGACACTGATACCTGGATTGCACTAGCTGGTATTACCAAGGAAGAAATAAATTCTGCCAATCAAGCTGCTGGTAAACTGCAAAAAGACTTCAATATTTTGGAAGTTGATTTACCATTTAAAATGGATTTTTTTCGAAAGCAAAAGTATTGCATAAAAGATTCACCCATCGAGATTGCACAAAAAGGTCATATGGCCTTCACTAATATTGAGAGAGACGACTTCTATCTTAAAAGGATATGGAGGACCCACTGTCCGTATTTCAAGTGCCATTGTCAGAAGGAAAAATTCTTTTCAAAGAAAAATAATGAGGATAAATGCAATTGCGGAATTATATGGTTTGATCAGGGCATATGGTACCTCATTAATCACATGGGTGAGATATTTCCGGATGCTACCCCGATGTTCAGAATGGTTACCATCTCCAAACTATTAAACAAAGTAATGAGGTCAGCAGTTTTGGCCTATTTATCATACCTTGAAGTAAGAAGGTATATGTTCATCATGACAATTGCTTATGCTAAAAGCTCTGATTTGAATCTAAAAATGCACTTTGGCAACAATAAACTTTCTGATGTTGTGGAAAAAATGATTCGTCCTGTATCTTTCCTTAAAAAGAGTAATGCTGCAGGAAAATCCGATGGTTGGAGGAAATCATACTCCTATGATAATAATGGCAGAAGTAGAAAGTCTAATTTTATCACTCCGAGACTCCCTCCTAGGATCACTATTGATCCAAAAAGCATGAATACTACTGAGGTCCACACTCCTGCAGCTCAAACTATTGAAAGCATGGATGAATATAGCATTACTAAGGGAGCAAATAAAGTTGTATCCCTTGAGGACAATGCAGCAAAAATACTGGAGTATGTCGAAGATTCTCTATAAGTATTTCATAATATGACATATGTCCAGGAGACAATCCAAAGGAGGAATACATCAGTTTACCCTTTGGTTGATAAATACATATGCCATTTGGCTTGTTCATAATGAACAAAAACTCTCTGTTATGGCAGGTTTTAGTACCCAAGTATGGGATCTTTGGAAACATGGCAGATCATATGATAAATAAATATCTTGGTATTATGGTCTTGATTGTTTTGTAATGGTAAATATCTATTAATCTACTACAAGGCCCAGCCAACCTTTGGATGGAAAATGTACTATGGATAGTAAAAGATGCATTAAAGTCATCTAGACAAATGCTTGAATGCTATAGACCAACAAATATAACCACTTAAATAAACATACCTATTTAAGAGGCATAGACTAATGCTTAGCAAAGATAAATATTAGCCTTTATCGTAATATTTATACTACAAATGAAACTTCATTAAGTGTCTATCTAGTTTTGTTAAAAATACTAGATCATCACGCTTAATATCGCCTAACATAACTTATTTGTATAGGTTGAAAACTCAAGATCGTAAATCTTGTTAGGGACATAAACATGAGCAGGGCATCTATGCACAATCGACAATCGAGGAGGCGGAAAAAAAGATTGTCCACATGAAATTCCTTTCCAAGGCTCGGATTCTTTTAGTATAAGAAAAATATTTCATCTTGTCTTATATGAAGTTTTTCATGAAAGAGGAGCGAAATAGTTGAGAATACCACTTTTGCATGGAAATACATGGATCAAATTAGAGATAAAGTTTACAAACCATTCATGGTTTTGCAGATGGTGCGGAGAATAAATGCCCCAGAGCAACCCTAATCTGAAGCAGATTTTTAGATTCAAAGATTGGACATGTGAGAACTACTAGCTTGGATATCATACATTGTCATAAACTTCGGAAAAGCATTTGCTTACGGGCTGAATCATATCGGATAATGCATTAAGCATACAGAATTTAATGAGGAATTTGGCAAGCTATGTCAACAATTCTTCCTAGTCCATAAATTTGATCTTACGGATATGTCCGAAGAGGACATTGGAAACATTAAAATTCTCCGAGAAGGTAGCACATCTTTGAAATAGTGGATCCGAAAAGGGCACTACCTCATAAAAGATTTCTATGGCTTGACCGGGAGGTCAAAAAGAATATCTTATGGCTGAATAAGAATATGTATGTGGCTGGTTCGGACAAGGCAGCCAACAATGCCGCATTCATTTGCCCCCAAACACATAGCCGACATGGCAAGAAATAGATTGGACCGACTGGATTTTGAGAAAATCCTTCAATCTCTGATAATAAAGTTAAAGCATACTGCATCTCAGAGATTTCTAGGTTTATTGGAGACATACAGATTGAACATAACACTTTGCCATATCTAATGGCAACCTATAAAGCACATAAAGCTGATTATAGATGGCTGACGAATGCGCACAACACTCTGTTTTCAGAAATTGCCTCAATCATTACAGGAGTTTTGAACAATTTTATTGAAACATGGCCAAATATTTGCTTCAAGTTAACAGCAAAGTATAGATTTTGGAATCCCAAAAAGATAAATGCATGCTGGTTGGTAAATTCAGCTTATGATGTTACTTTAAATCTCCCTAATAGGATATACAATGTCTTCTGTGCTGACATAATGAAATGTTATGAGAATATACCCAGACTCTCCTTGTTGTTTACCAATTACATTCTCAATCTGTTTGAGTGTATAGTACCTTGGCCCCCCTGACCTACGGCAGGAGGTAGGATTTTTTTATTAATTAACGTGTTTTCTTATTGTGGACATAGATACCTTAGAAAGATAATGAATGAAATTACATATCACAAAGTTTGCTCCTGAGATTTGTGGCCTATTTTTTATAGATGGTAATAAAACTAGTTTTATTCGTATGTTTATGTAAATATGCAAAAACGAATTTTGCAAAAGGAAAATTTTTTAGGGCTAGGATTGCAGCCGTTTATGGCAAATGGAGATGCCGTGATGCTCATGTAAATATGCAAAAACGAATTTTGCAAAAGGAAAATTTTTTAGGGCAAAGATTGCAGCCGTTGATGGCAAATGGAGATGCCGTGATGCCGTGGAGCCAACCAACTGAAGCTCTGGCAAACTTGACGACCAGCTATGCTGGCAAAACAAAAGGTATGATCTGCCGATAGGGGTGCCAGGCTGTCGCATCTTTGGGTTTATAAGTGCAGGTTTAGAAGGTTTTTTTGCTTACCTCTATCTGCAAGAAGAGTCTGGACCGGGGATTAATACCCGGATCCAAACATGACTAGGAAAAAAGGAGATCTTAATTATGCTACTCGGAAGCGAATTGCTGAGGAAAAGGCAAATGAAGGCAGTTTGAAGAAGCTTTTCCAATTCAGAAAATCTGCCATAGGGAATATCTCGAGCCATGGATGTGCTGCCGATTTTGTAAAGAATAATGAAGGTGTAGTAGGAAGCTCAATTATTGCCGATGCCGATAGTGCTACACCCAAGGATATGGCGTGAGGTACAATTTGAAAATAAGGAAAAATCCGGTATGATTGGCTTTGTGAATAAGAATTGCAAAGATGCTTGGGTTGGATAGCAAAGCACAAGCAACGCCCCGCACACAACAAAAAAGGATGGAGCCATCGGGCAAAAAGGAGTGCAAGGAGGCACGCTCTAAAAAGGTTTGATAGTATAGATCTATTTCTAGAGCAAGATATATAGGGATCTATAAATCAAGTTGGATATTATTATGGATCAGAACTAAAATTAGATCTGTAGCATATGTGAAAATAAAAATCTAGGGATATAGTCCATAAATAATACCTTTCTGATGACGTTGATTGCAGCATCATTCCAGGAAAAATTAAATGAGGAAAAGGATAAAATCATGCTGAATAAATTAGAAATGTACTGGATCTATGGTTTTACATTATTCAATATGTATCTGATAAGCTATTTGACAGGAATGTCTACTTGGTATCTGAAAATTATTTATCTGTGATACAGTAAGCATAGCTATATCCTAGAATTATGCATCTGCAGTAGCTTACATACATTTTAAGAGCTACTTATTCTAGGTTGCTAGAATCATCTTGTATTTGGTATTCAATTATGAATGCTGGCAAGGTGAAGGGGGATAACCTCAAGAAAGCCTATGACGCCTGCTATCCCGTTCAAAATCAACCATTCTAATGCTTGTGCTTGTCTGTGGGTGCAGGTAACAGGCTCTCTTGCTTCTTGCTGATGTATTCATCGTAAATGTTTTGCAAAAGGCTACCATTAAAAGATAATGGTCAAATATGAAGATTGTACTCCATTCATGATCTCTAATTTAATTTTCATATCGAGATATGCTGGTAATAATCTGCACCTGCTGACATCATGCTGGGAACTTGTAGGACCAGTTCTCTATTATGATAAAATTAGCTATATGTAATTTTTTGTTCTATGAATAGAAGAAGGATTTTCAGTTCAACATTTGTTGTCATAAATTTGGTATCATTTACATAAGTATTTTGTTTACCTATCCAAGGCTAAGTCATAATAAGTACCTGATTATGTCTTAGGCTGCTAATTGAAGCTACTTGTTTTCTTGCAAAGGTAATAAGTGGTTTGAGATCTGGTTTGGTTGTCCAGTACCAGTACAAAGGTTTTTTTTTTTTCCAAAGAAATAACATTAGCCTATGTTAACAATGGATTTGCTCTGAATTATAACTGTCTGATGTCTGACTTAACTCCTCTCTGTCCAACTCCAATAACTTCGCATGTAAGCCTAAGGTTTTATCTACATGTTGGATGTCAAATAATTTCCATATGGTCTTAGTTGAATGGGTGGTTCAGCTTGAGCAAATACATTGGCATTTTTAAAGTTATCACATATGGGGAAAACTCTATTATTGCCTTATAATCTTTAGCCTCTTTAACATTGTTTACACACCTTATGGACAAACAAAAATTATCTCTTTGGTAAGGGGTATCTTTCGTAATGGCTAGTAAAAGTTGACATTTTGGGATATAAGTACTTACGAAATATCATTTACATGATGGACAATAGTCGATTTATGAAAAAAATAATATGGCTAAGCTTGTAGTGATCGTAGAAATATTTATGTGCACACTTAAAGATGTACTTATTTCGTAGAAAGAGAGTTGACCTTTAATTAATTTCTTTTCCTTTGTCTTACCTCTTGAATCGTAGAATAATAATATGGACCAAAAAAATCTCTTTGGCTTATTTTTTGAATCGTTTAAATCTAAGTGCTCACTCCGCTTGATGGAGGCCGTTATCTCTAACAGGCAGATTTACCGCTGGTGCATGGACGGATGCCTCCAGAATTGCTTGCTTCCCACTGCTGCTATAAAGGGTTTCTGTGCAGTTCAATTTACTCCCCTGTATCAGATCTTAATCTGCTTGCCTTATGGAATCTGTGTTCTAGCTTTGTGTCCAAAATATACATTGCATGATGAGCGAGAAAGATGTCCCTCTAACTGGCAAAATTGCTGAAGACAGTAGCCTCTTGGCTATAATGGATCCTGTTCAAACTGTGCAACGGCTTGGAATCGCCAATGATACTCAGGTTCCTGCAATCGTCATTGAAGGACCAACTCTGCAACAGACCCAAAACGCCAAGGAGATTCAGGTTTCATATAGTTTTTGATATTCTTATTCATATAGTTATATTAAGTTTTTTCCAGTTACTGAGCTCTCCCATTCTAGTTCCTTAAGTTCCTTCCGCTAAATGGCCTTTACTAAGATATAAGTGACTGGTTATTTCTATCTGCATATAATTTACCTTACCTCTTTTTGCAGTATTTTTATGCTCCTCTTCTGTGTGACTTGATGGATAGCTCAAATGTAGATGCTAGATAACTCATATGTTTGAAAATAGCTGCCTAGTTTAATCATACCTCATATACAGTAATCCATTATTTGATTTACTTAGTCATAAATTTATCCCTCTGATTTCATTTTAGTTTACAGAGACTCTAACCTATTCTTGTTCCATAAAATTTTGTTTCTAAGTGGCCTTTAATGTATGAGTGACTGGTAATGTTTCTTCTGATCCATAAATCACAACTCCCCTATGTATTGGTAAA
The DNA here is from genome assembly GCA_021234155.1 of Isoetes taiwanensis. Taxonomy (NCBI): domain Eukaryota; kingdom Viridiplantae; phylum Streptophyta; class Lycopodiopsida; order Isoetales; family Isoetaceae; genus Isoetes; species Isoetes taiwanensis. The sequence goes on along the minus strand of JAJEKV010000110.1, from coordinate 526,438 downwards.
CTTTTAGAGCAGTTGTTTTAAAGTATAATATGAGCTGATATGTAAATGAATATTCTCCCTAGCTGCCATTGTATGATACATCCCTATTGTGCTTAAGCTGCCTCCTATATTTATTGCATTGTCTGCACATTGTGTTTAGGTTCTGGCATGCCGTGTTTTATCTGGTAGGATACTCTTGGTACAAAATGTGCAGTTCTTTGGTTGCACTTAGTGGTATATGCATTACGTACACACTGAGTTTGCCTTTTATTTCGCTATTAATCTCACCTATCCTTGCTTGTATGTTTATCTAGTCTGCTGGTACTGAGTTGTTTATTGGATAAGGTGATTTCTACCTAGTATTTTACTTCTACTTTAGGCAACCCACATTGCTAGCTGCATGATCTTTAAAAAAATTTTCCCTTGTTATTCCTATATTGTATTTTTGTTTGCTCAAACTGTATCGTATGCCAGACGTATCTTTTATATCTTTCCTTCCTTTTGCTCATTTCTTGCTGTAAATGTAGCTCGTAGACAGCTAGTTTTTAGGATAAAAAACAGGTGATGCTATGCACTTATACTGACTATGGTTTTGCTCAAGGTTGGTTCGTTTCCCATAGTCTCATTTCATGCATTGCTAAAAAATATGTTGAAGGGCGTTAAGCCGGATAGGTTCTTTGCTTACCTGTGTGTCCTTTTGAGATTACCCTTCTGAGGCTAATCCTTGAATGGTTGACATGCAGGTAACCGAACTTATCCCTGCATATGGTGATGTTATGGTTTGAAACTGAGCAAAATTATTGCTCAAGCTGCGAGAGAATATTTGGTGAAATCGTAAAACTCTATCTTTATGTTGGTCAGTTTTTATGGCCACAGTCTATGTGGGTTATTTTAGCTATGTTGACCAATTTGATTCCTTTTCTACTTCTACTTGACTATATGAAATAATAAAATGCTTTTTGTTATGTTCTACTTGGAAATAGTGATTCAAATCTGTTCATGCAATAGCTTTTGCTAATAGTTGTAACATATATGAGAATCTTGATGGTTTATGCTACAATAATTGTTATGATTCTTGCTGTATTATCATTTTAAATCGTAAGATGTTGGTCAAATAACAAAATGTTTTTTCTTATCTTGGAATCTTGTGTAATTTCATAGCTCTGTTCAAGGCCTATGATATGACAAACACCTAGTCATATCTAGGACTGCAAGTTGAAGGCTATTAGATCCATACGGGCTAATAGGCTTAAGTCTGGTTGTTTTTAGGCAAACAGACCAAAAGGGTTTTTTTTTTATTAACATGTACATATTATACTTTTCATACTCGTATAATACAGGTTCCAGGTTGATCATTCCATGTAGAAGTGAAAATAGGCAATTATTGGCCTAACTTTACATGACATGGGGCAAATAAATGTGAATAGTAGACCTTGGGAAAGAATTTCCCAATATGAACAACCTTTTCATAATAAACTTGACGGCGGATTATTTTAGGGCAGAATTATTGGAGAAAGCTGCACTATGAAGAAATAACTCGAATAGCTGGCATTTGCTAAGGACGGACTCACGATCAGAGATAGCCTTAAGACTTGCAAAGGAATGACGGTAATAAGTGCAGTGGACTTAACACCTTTAGGGTTTTCCAGCCTATAAATACAAGATGATTTCTGTAAGTTTAGTTAGATTCCTATTGGGTTGGGTCAGGAACTGCTTCCTGATCCGAAATATGGTGAGAAAGAAAGGAGACCTCAACATGGCAACTCGCAAGAGAATTGCTGAGGAAAAAGCCAGTGATGGATGCATGAAAATTTATCAGTATAGGAGCTCTGCCATTAGGCCAAAGCTGAAAAATTCTACAGAAGGGGAAGCAGCTATGGCAGTAGATATTGGCAAAGGGAGCAAAGCAACGAATGCTACTGGCAGTGGCCCAAATATAGCCATAGTAGCAGGCTACACTGGGGATATTGTTAGGATTAAGGAAGATTCTGCAAGAGGAAAAAGCATCAGCAGCATACTGGAGCTAAAATCGAATGATGCAGCCATTGAGGACAAATCTTGTGATGAAGATCCCTCCAAAAAGGTTTGAAAAAATTAACAGAGTCTTATATTGCTTCTTTTTGGACGTCTAATATGATAGATCTTGACTATTTAGAAGATGCTGGTCTTTTACTTAGCAATTAGAAGTTTCTCTTGCAAATATTAATAGTAGATTCGTCATTTAGATGAGCATTAATATGGTCTGTAGTAGATCAGCATATTCTAACTATATGGTACTGTTGGTAATAACAATTTTTGGCTAGATCAGCACATGAATGTCTTAAAATATTTTACATTATATGAATCTAACATTATAGAATTATATTGAGCATCTGGAACTAAGGATTTACCTATGTATGGACTGAAAGAACATTTAAGAAATAATTGGTATTACGGTTGGCTTTAGTTGTGCTTGGGCATGTTTAAATGGATTAAAGCCTGATTTATAAATTCAGTCATATAATGGGCCCTTGTACCATATGCATGCAAAAATCATTGTGATAACATCCTAGAGCAAAATAGGCTGTAACTCAGAAATTTGCAGATTATATGAGGTACATTCTAGGATGTTTTATTATCTTTGCTGTGTGTTCAAAATTCGAATACCTGCAGGGTGAAGGGGGATGACCCCAGGAGAGCTTAAGACGCCTGCTATCCCTTACAATACAACCATCTAATGCTTGTTTTTTGTCTGTGGGTGCAGGTAACAGGTTCTCCTGCTCTTTGTTGATGTATTCGTCAATAAAAGATTTCCTAAATTGGAAGTTATTGCTGAAGTTATAAGCTGAGAAGGTTTTGCTGTGGCTATTGTTTTACACATGCAAATACACCATGGTATTTTATGGTGGATAGAACAAGATGTTAAGACCAAATTACAAACTGATCTGTAATATGGTTGTGAAATTACAAAAAGTTTCAAATTACTGTCAGCAAGGTAATATATGTAAGTATGTTTTTCTTATATATTGGTACCTTATCAGGGCTAAAACATAATTGTACCTGAGTATGTTTTAGGCTGCTAATTGGAACTACTTATGTTCTTGCAAAGGTCTTTGTAGTTCAGTATTTGGTCTGGTTGTACAGATCAGGTTAAAGGTTTTTTTTTTTTTTTTTTTTTTTATGATACAATTGTTATACTTGGTACTTGTTCAACTAATAATGGTTCCGAAACATTTGAGGGATTATGTACAACGACAAGGTGAAAAGCAGCTATGAAGCACGGTGCACATTTAATGACTATAAGAAGTATGTGCAGTGACATAAGGATGCATCTTTTGGTAATAACTATGTTCCACATTTGATGCAAAGGGCATAGGAAAATACCATATGAATTACATTTACGTTTAATGGCAGTAACTATGTTATACATTTGATGCAAAGGGCACAGGAAAATACCATATGGATTATATTTATATTTAATGTCTCTAATGGCTCTAAGAAGCAGATGCATTGGCTAAGACATGGACTTTGGGTAAGGAGTGGTGATGTGAAATTGGCACTATTAAGATGATTGTCCTAGGAAAGGACCATATCTGAAATAGAAAACAAGGCAAAAACAAGTGTTTTTGAAAATAACAAGGTTTTTTGGACGAAAGTTTCTTAACCATCTGATTTTATGGTTTCGACTATGGCAACTTTGTGGGCAAGGAAATTTATCATGACTGTTATGGTAGCATGATATTCATGTAAGAATATCTTGTTATGGCACCAAGATAACGTGGTCCTACTTAGAAAGTTATCTTGGTTGCTTGGATTATTTTATAAGGAAATTTCTCCAAAACTAAAGCATAGGGACAATGGGAACGTTAATACTTGTGATTGGTCTCAACAAAAATACGAATAATACATAGGAGAAATACGCCGGGGCATCTTTTTTTCGGCAAAAACCATGGTTGCGAAATTGGCGAGAGGGCATGCATCGGACAAGGGAACCATGGTTCTCAAATTGGTCGGTAGCAAAAACGAAATAGGGCAAAATCGAATACATAGATTCAATTTGGACGTAGCTTGGCCCTTAGGTATGGATCTAAACAAGATCATTTCGTACAGACGGTAGCAAGGGCAGCCTCCCTGCTTATATAATGCATTAGAATGGTAAGAAAATAGAAGCATAGCCGGGTAGATCAATGCGCTCAGTTTTTTTATGTGGATGTATGCTTATTGCATAGTATGGCTGGAAGGAAGGAAGGAAGGAAGGAAGTTTATTTTAACGTCCACGGAGGCCGAGGCCTATGAGGCCCAACACGAAACGTGCAAAAAGCCAAAAACCCCAACACCAAAACAAACAATGTAATCAGTACAAGTAGAACCCTACTAAGGGATGAAAAACCCCCACTTGGGAGGAAAAACCCTACCAGTAGGCTCTCAAATACCATGCCCCAGAAGAGCAAGTCTGGCGGCCGAAATCTGCAGGATGTAAGCTCCCAGTCGCGCTACCATAGGTGATGCGAGTAACTGATGTAGCGGTGTGTCAGAGCATCTAAGATCAGTGTGCACTGCTCGGACATGGGCATATGCTGGGCACCGCTGGAGGGCATGGTGCTCATCCTCTATCACGTGCATCTCACAACACTGACATATCCTCTCCTCCCTGGGGATCCCGTGCCCGCCATTCACCCCCCAACGACCTGTCTCAATTCTGAGGTAATGAAAACCCGTCCTTATGGCGGCAATAGCTCTCCGTTTCTTCACAGAGATGTGTGCTTTCAAGTACCGATGGGGTCCATGCTCAAGGCCGGGATTAATCTGAGCGTGATAGTGCTCGCCTTGGGCTTTGCAAGAGTAGAGGCATCCCACGAGTGGCGGCATAGCCCGCGATCCAATTGCCCATTTCCGCGCGATCGGGACCGGTGCCACCATGCTATTGGTAATCCATAGACCACCTCCCAAACCATCCCTTACATTGCTTTCGTGCCATACCCTCTTCACCCATTTGGGGGCCCTGCGTTAACAACTGCTAAGGAATTTGTGGGGGCAAGCGATGCTCATCCATCCCATCCACCTTATGGAAGCAAGTAAGATGCCTTTGCATAGCGAGAATCGTGTAAAGGCCGAACCCCGGCCTCATACAACAAAAAATCGATACTGTGCGGTGTCCTTCACTCCCAAGCTATATGTCAAGAAAGCCGCACCCTTTCCAACCTATCCCACGATATTTTTGCTAATCGGCCGGGGCCCCAAACCTCCACCCCATATAGCAAAGACCTAGGCTCAACAAAGCCCTAAACAGAGGTGTGCTCTCCTCGCCATCCACGAGAGATCTATCCCAAGCAACACGCTTTTTGCATTGCATATAAAGCCTTCCAGCCAAGACGGCTCTCCTCTCCACACACTCATCCCACAGCATGTTAGTAGTGAAATCAATTCCCAGATACTTGAAGCTCCGCACCGTCTCCACTTCCTGTCCCCTGTAATAGAACTCCGGGATAGGGTGTTGCGAGGACAGGATCGCGGGATAGGGAAACCTTAATGTTGCGGCCAGGAAGAGAATTTGATTAGGGAAAACAAGATATTCTTTACAAGATTATGGTTCACTCTTAGCAAATGGAGTTGCAGAATTGCAAAAGATGCAGCAGATCCAGTGGTAATTATGTGGCTACCAAAGACTTGATCCTGACTCTGTTGCACATGGGGAGGGCAAGTTATCTAAATATATTGAAGATAGTAATGAAGGAGAGCAGAATATCAAATTTGTGGCTTCTAGCAAGATTACAAGCACAATTGCACAAGGCATTAGCTCTCAAACCAAGCTCACCAGGTTGGAAATCTTTATACTAGTCCATTTCTTAAGAATCTTGGCAAGTTATTTGAGTAGAAACTGAAATGGGTATAAATAAAATAATTATGCTTTCGTTGGGATTAAATGATCATAATTTGTAGAATCCGAAGCTAATTACTCTTAGATCCGACTAGTGTGACAAGTAATTTTACATATCTAGACATTAACGGATGTCTAAGGAATTTTTTAGCTTTTGAATTGGCTTCTTGCATATGTTGATAATATTTCGAACCGAGATCCGCTAGAGATTATGATGCTTATGGATGTGTAACCCCGATATATGAATCATGTAGCGTAGAGAACAAATAAATGGCTAGGCAATAGAAAGCGTAATTGGACTCTTTGGAATCGCCGAGCAATGCAAGAGACGCCTAGGAAGGCACAAAGAGATGGTAAAATTTTGAAATCTATGGAGGATCAAGAAAGCAAGCATCAAATATTCTCCTCTTACCAAAATGAATGGTGATGCGGCACAAGAATTGACAAACATAATCGAAAGTGAATGCAATCCTTTAGATCTGCTCAAATTATAGAAAATCCAAAGACAAGCGAATCGGGTTGGAAGCATATTTAATTGCATTTGATCCGTTGATCTAGCTTGCTAAGAAATATCAGCTCATATTGAGGTAGATTGTTTATGAATGCGAGAACTTATGAATTAAGTATAAATCTAGTTAACATGCTTGAATACATTATTTAATAAGGATGGCACCGATATTTTCAAATTCAATAATATTCTACAAACTAAATGGTAGATCTATTAGGCCTAATGGTAATCCTAATGGCAAGATGGGCGATTACGATGTATTTGTCATTTCGGATGGGTAGCAACAGAGAAATGATGGGAATAAAATGTGAAGAAAATGATGGTCTGTAAGAGTTGACATATGGCAAACTAATTTGAACTCTATAGTTATGCCTTGGTAGTCAATGGCTCAGGTCTGAATGGTTTTCTATCAATGCAGTACTCTTTACTAGATTAATAACTTGTGCATTTTGCATTGTCTTTATGAAGTAAAATACTAGGTCTACATCTGGTAGATCTGCTTCTAGTTGCTTATCAGCAAACATAATGATGGTTTGTAAATCTGCATGGTCTATGTGTTGCTATTTTCTCTAGTACATGCTGACTTGTTGAAGCAATTAAGGCTTAAATAATTATGTGCGTATACATGTATATCACTTTGTGGAGCAGCTTGATTTTCTCATTGCATGGGAAGGAGTTACCTCGTCTTTTTATGCTGCAGCAAATTGACAATGGTTGTAATCTATGCATAAGGAACCTTGTAGGGTCCTAGATAGTAAGGTGATCTATTGTGCTCATGGAAAAAATTAGTGGCTATACATAGCCCAATGGCGATTATTTAGGGGGTCTAGGTAATTTTTGCGGCGAATTTTATGAAGAGATATTTCTTTTGAAAAAATAAAAAATAGCCATAGTTAAAACAAGTACTCCATTATTTTTTTAGGATTAGCCAAACTATTTTCCCCCTTTTCCTTAAAGAAAAAGGGATTAGCCTTTCTTTATATTATAATATTTATATATTAAATCATTAATAGCCAAACAAAAATGAATTCTTATTATAGACTTTTACACATCCCCACCTACCATCATCAGTGCACATATGCATCTTCAAAAAGGAACTGTATGGCCAATATCCCTCTAGATGCCCGAGTTAGTTGCATAACATATCCCTTCAAGGGTTAGAGATGTCGAGATATATGATATCGAGATCACCATCTTGCTGCTAGACGTGATGTCACAAAGACCGACAAAGACCTCAAAGACATAGGTGCCGCGACTAAGCACTTATCAAGACCGAAAGCACCGACCTAACTAAGTAACGGCAGTTATTAGTGGACGGTGGTTGAACGGCTAATACTATTCTTAGTATCACCGTTTTGTTTATATCATTGTACTTCTGTATTGATATACAACATTGAATACAATTCCAATTTGCCTTTGTTTTGGGAGCTTGCGCTCTCGGAAATCGGCGTGCATCCTCTTCTCTCCCTTTCTTGGTGCAACCTTGACATGGTATCAGAGCACTAGGTGTGCTGAGATTGATTCAAGATCAACACAGCAATGGAGAAGGATGCAAGCTACAACCAGATTACCTTCCCTGGCGGTCATGCGATTCAAATCTTTGATCGGCACGGGTTTCCAAAGAATGGAAAAGCGGAATGATCTTCATTCTCAAGGATGAAGGAATTTGGGGAATTGTTAATGGCCAAGAACCCGCCGGATGCCAAGAATATTGCTGATTTGCATGCTTGGCGTACGAAAGATGACAAGGCAATGGCATATATTGGGCTCTCTTTAGCCGACTCTATCCTTGATGAGTTCCAAAGAAGAGAATAGCCACGATTTGTGGCATGCTCTCATTGAGAAGCATGACCAAAAGACCCATATGATTGGGCATTTACATGCTGAAGCGGCGAATATGCGCTGGAAAGAGATCGAGAGTCTTGACCAAGACCGCATGAAGCACGCCTTCCAGCAGATTGAAGCTTTTGGAAAAGAGCATCAGATCTCACAATCGATGCAACTATTTTTCTTCCTCGTGTCACTACCTAATCCATTTTATTCTTTGTGCAGCAGCCTTCATGCAAGACAAAGTTATGGGCTTCCATCAAGTTTATCACTTCTATTAAGGAGGATATCATGATGAGGCGGGATGCGTGTAAAGATGATCATGCCACTCTCTTTGCAAAGGGGGCATTCAAAGACTCAATCTATCCTAAATGGGGATGAGCACGATGAGGAGGAGAAGCACATTGGCGATGGAGATTATCTCTTCCTATTAAGCATGAAGTAGTGGATTTAGATCCTTCTACTTTACGGATATCGACGATGCAAAGTAGCACCCAATAAATGGATGCCAATTTCTCGATATTCCAAAGCACCTTCCAAGCAAAGATTAATAGATACCTCAAAGAATTGAGCTAGGATATCTTGATGTGGCCTTCCTCTTCCCATTTTCAAAGGCAATGTAGCAACACTTCATGAAGTGGCATTCATTTCTCGATACTTTTGAGGCGTTTATGCAAGGAGGCACTTTCGAGGGTTCTCACACCTAATCAAGCGATTTTTCTGTTGGGATTACGTAAAATTCAAAGACTTACAAGACTTCCAACACTTCCAAAGACTGCAGTGCTTACAAAGACCCGTTTTTTTCGATCCGGCGCAGATCTTGACACATCCGATCTAGGAGGAGATCTTGACCCATCTGATCCAGGAGATGATTTTAATCATCCTGATCAAGGAGGAGTTGAATATGCATCACATATGATCATGATTTCAAAGCAAGGAGGAGTAGTTGACTCTTTACTTCTAGCAACACTTGATCAAGGTCAAGCGAAGGTACTAAGGTTTGATTTTCATGGAGAATTTCGACCTAGCATTGTTGGAGTAGCTGCCTTTATGGTTGTTGAATCCATAAGTCTTAACGAAGTAATCATATATGATGCTTCTATTGCCTATATCGAGGCTATGCATGGAAATAATTTTCATGTTCCTCTTGGCAAAACAATTATGGATATCAAAGACAAACTCTATCGACTTATTGTTCCTGATACAGTGGTTGATCAGCAGGTTTATTTACCTACCAGAGAGAATCGAGCTGATCTCTTCATGCAAACTTGGTTTGCGAGCTTTTCAGATGAACCTGATTAAGTGAGCCTTGACCAAGATTCAGATCTTATCTCCAGGAGGAGGAGGCTGAGCATGGAGATGGCGATCTCTCATCAAGGAGGAGTGTCGAGATATATGATATCGAGATCACCATCTTGCTGCTAGACGTGATGTCACAGCACTGACAGCACTCAGCACATAGGTGCTGACTAAGCACTTATCAGCACTGAGCACCGACCTAACTAAGTAACGGCAGTTATTAGTGGACGGTGGTTGAACGGCTAATACTATTCTTAGTATCACCGTTTTGTTTATATCATTGTACTTCTGTATTGATATACAACATTGAATACAATTCCAATTTGCCTTTGTTTTGGGAGCTTGCGCTCTCGGAAATCGGCGTGCATCCTCTTCTCTCCCTTTCTTGGTGCAACCTTGACAAGAGATAAGTGTACAAGGTGTCGTTGCATTGAATGTAGTTTAGACTACGGATGTTATAAGCTAGGTTGTGAGCTTCTATTAAAAGTTTTTTAATATTATTGTATGTTCGTTGATTGTTGATTATTATTTGTAATTGTAGTACAATTATCTAAAGCTACAGAATTTAAATTAATTTTTTTTCTTTTTCTAGTTAAAAAAATAGCCAAGTGAAAGTTTATAGTACATAATTCAAAAGTTTCGCCAAGTCCAAATATATATAAATGTAAACTTTAGCCAAATTTATATCATAAAATACTGCAAAATTTTGAAAAATAGCCAAACCATTTTTTATGAAAAAATATATAGTATGCTTAATTTTTTCCCTGATTGTGCTTATAGATAACGTACCATAGAGCAGTTAGAATGATTGAATGTGGAAATAAAATAGGACAATAAGGCTTCAAAGTCATACAGACATTAACATAGACCTTGAAATTGTTATAGCTCCGCCATAAACTAGGGGCTTTGGTTTTATTGCAGGAAGTGCTTGGGAACATATGAAATACAAGATCCTAAGCCTAGTGATGAGTGTGAATATGATAAATGTATTGTTCTACAGTTGCACAAATAACTAAGTAGATTTGTAACTTGAACATATAGAGGGCCTATTTGCATCTCCTTGAATTCTTAATGCCTAAATGGTAATATGGGCATTCAACAGGGTATGCTCTTGCCGATGGTAGGATAATACTGGAATGGACCTCTTTTCTATTTTGACCTTTTAAACATGCAAGGTGAAGGGCGAAGAGCCCAAGAGATCCAGAGAGCTTACCCTGGTGATGGCTTATGTGGTTACCCTTTCTTAGGCTAACTTGCATCTGGTTTCATTGCAGGTAACGGGATTTCTTGCTCCTATGTATGTTTCTCATTCATTCAAGTTGGAGAAGCTACAAGACTGATGAATTTGAAGTCACATTTTTGACAAGGCTGCTGAGTTATATGATGTTGATTTGAAAGACAAGGGAAATTCTAAACTTCATTTTCAATCTTATGTCGTTTTTTAGCCAATTCTGAATTCTTTTAAGTTTAAATATAATGTATTGAACAAGAATATTAATTGGATTGAGAAGAGGAAATTGTTATCTGTAAAGAAAATCTGGTAATTTCTTTTGATAAATGTTAACCATTTTTAAGGCTTAAGTCAAATTTACACCTGTTTTGGCTTAAGGCTGCATATTGGCCGGAAGTGGTCTTTGCAAAAGTCCATGAAAGGTAAAAGTCTGTTGTACAGAGTTTTAAAGGTTTTTTTTTTTTTTTTTTTTTTGGGGAGAAAAGGAAGATTTATATTACTCATGAAAGAGTTACATCAGAAAACCAGGAACCATGAGGGTTCACAAAAAGGTGCCTTTAGCACACAAAACATTACAGATAAAATTGGGACTAAGGTCCTCTATACAAACAAACTGTACAAACTAGCTGTATCAGGCGAGACCCAACCAAAATCAGTGTGGAAGATCTTGAGCCAGAAAATCTAAGTCTGAGTCAGACTCCTCCTCGTCAATGATCACCAAATCCGAAGCCACTGGATCCAACTGCCATCCAATGTCATTCCATTCGGGTGGGAAGGCAAAGAACCAGAGAGGGGCTGTTTCAGAGAAAAGGATAATGGCCTCTCCATGTGCATCCTGCAGGGCTTTATGATGGTAAAACATATCTCTAAAGTAAGAGAACTGGTCATCAGTTAGCAGTCTCTCATAACAAACAAGAATCTGTCAAGAATATGAGCCTGATAGCCATTAAGCAAGAAGGGTTTAAGCTTTTCCAGATCTTGGTCAATAGTAGGGGAAAGAGACCAGAGCTGTTGGTTATTAAAAATTTCTGTGGCTGCTGCAAAATTTGACAGGTCAGGGAGGTTTGGCTTACAGTTCATCCTCGTCGTAAGGGCAATCAGCAGCTCTGAAAATCATAAAATGATCATTAGATATAAGCATGTCATTGCAAACAAAAATATTGTGCAACCCAACAAAATTTCCTATTGACAGACAAGCAGTATCATATTTATCCTGTTTGCAGTTTTTGTGTGCCATGGCAATCTTGGATATCTCAATTTGAAAGGCTACTTTCATCCAGGGCACATCCACCCTTTGATTCGAGTAATTAACCCTATTCCTGTGTTTCCATATTATCCAAAGGGCAGTTTGTCTGACTGTATTTAGGAATCTGTTTGACCCCTTAAGGAGGTCCATGATGTTGGCCCAGTTGCCTAAATTGTGACCTTTTGACCTTAAGTACACATCAAGCCACCTCCAGAATTCCCTGATCTTTGGGCAATCGAACATATGCCTAATTGTTTCCGAGTTGTCCCCACAAAGTTTACACTTGGGGTTATCTTGAAGCTCCTTACATCTTTTAAACATATTACTGTTGGAGGGAAGGGCATTATGGATGCATCTCCAAATGAATACCTGCATTTTAGGCTGAGCATAAGATTTCCAATTATTCCTCAGTATTCTCAGGAGGTGTTTGTTGGGAACTTGCCACTTTGCAGCTTGAGTGGAGGATTTGGTTGGGGCTAAAACCTTATATCCAAGAGCTACCTTGTACTGATCAGAGTTCATAATGTGCCAGTCTGGGTTTTTAGGGCTTTGACATTCATTTTGAGTGCTGGCCACACTCATGATGTTGTCAAAGATCATTTTATCTATTTTCTTACCATTCACCATCTGCTTGTTCCCAACTACACCATTTGTCTCCTGCCCATAAGTGTTGTAACTGAGTTATACCCGCTCCCTTCCATTTCTTCCATATCTGAGGATGTTTGAGGGCCCAGCAAACATCATTCTCTTTAGCAAAGATAGGTGACCAGAAGAGGGAGAAATTGGCACTATCAAAACCAATTTCTTTATGATCGAATCCCTCTGCCACTAGGTTCCAGGCCTCAAAAATCTTTCTCATCAGAGGGGATGTGTTGGGGGCACACTTAAACTGGTAATAAATAGAGTCAGGGAGGTGGTGAGCATATTTCTTCATCCCTAAAGGTCTACTAATCTGCAGCCAGTATCTAATGAATTCCATGGCTGGGGAGTTCCATCCATTTATCGCCTTCCAGACATATTTAGCTCCCAAGGCTTGACTGTGCTTCTGTAAGATTTTCAGGCCCAGCCCTCCCTCCTTTTTACTATGCGTAATTTCCTCCCATCTAATAAAATGCATGCCTTTCCAAATGTACTCTCTTAGACATCTTTCAATGTCATTATATGTTTCCTTGTTAGCAATGAGAGCAGAGGAAAAATAAACATGAGTGCTTGCCAGCACTACATTAGCTATAAGGACCCTGCCAGCAAAGGAAAGATTGGGAGAGAGAGACAAGAGTTTCTTTCTTATTCTACTGACAATAGGTCTCCATACTTCCTTGTTAGGAAGATTAATGGCTAATGGGAGGCCAAGCAGGGTAATAGCTTGATTGGGAGGATTGATTTTGATCCCCCTGGTATCTATATTGTCTGTGGGGTTTTCCCATAAGATACTACACTTATTAAGGTTAAGGTGAACTCCCGAGACAGAGGCAAAATTCTGTATGCTATCCAGCAGAATATTGAAGCTATTTTGATTGGCTTTCAAGAGAATGAAGGTATCATCAGCATACTGCATTATAGTGAGCTGCTTATCAGACCCTGGCATTTGAATTCCCTGAATCAGACCCTGCTGTTGAAGGCCTTGAACAACTCTAGTGAGCATTTCAGCTACACAGAGGAAAAGATATGGAGCTAAGGGACATCCTTGTCTGACCCCTCGTCTTATAGGGAAGAATTTGCTAGGGGAACCATTTAAAATCAGGCTGGAGGAGGCAAGATTATTTAGAGCCATGATTTTGTCTATTAAAGCCTGGTGGATCCCTATATGTACCATGGCTTTCTTTAAGAAGGGCCATGTTATTGAGTCATAGGCTCTTTTAAAATCTAATTTGAGCAGCATACAATTTTGTTTGGACAGTCTGTTCCAATGGATTGCTTCACTAGCAGCAATGTAATTATCAAGAATGAATCTGCCAGAAAGGAAACCTGATTGACAGCTACTGACAGAATTGTGAAGGTGCATGAGGACACGGATGGCCAAAATCTTTGCTAGGATCTTGTAAGTAGTATTGGTTAGAGATATAGGCCTCCAATCATTTATTCTGCTGGGATTTTTAACCTTGAGGATTAGAGTGATAAGGCTAGAGTTGAAAGCAGGGTAGAGGGAGGCAGCATCCCAAGCACCTTTGATGAACTGCATGAAATCTTCTTTCATAATCACCCAAAAGGTTAAGAAAAACTCAGGGGGAAAGCCATCAGGCCCTGGGCTCTTCCCTTTCTCCATGTCTTTCAAAACCTGCAACACCTCCTTTTCATCTGGGTACCCATCCAGGTCCTCCTCCATAGGAGTGGTAGCTGGGATTTTTCTGAAAAAATTGCTCGTATTTTCCTCTTCTTTAACACTATAGTGAGTGTCTTTAAACATATTGCTGTATTGCTCCAGAAACTCAGCCTTGATACTTTGCTCCTCCTCTAATTTGTCTCCATTTTCTTGTTCCAACATTGTGATAGCATTGTTTATTAGCCTATTTTTAGCTACTCTGAAAAAATACTTGGAGCTACCGTGATCCATTTTATTATACTGGCATATCTTGGCCCTTAAGGCCATCCCCTTTGCCTCCTTTTCTTCTATGGCCTTTATGTTATTCTCCAGCAGCACTTCTTGCTTATGTAAGTTGGCACATAGAGGAGTGAGCTCCAGCTTTTGCCTAATTTCCTTCATTTCCCTGAGGAGATTATTTTTCTCTTCTGTACATTTTCTCTGTCTAGCTTTCCCCCATTCCTTAATCCAGTTTTTGCAAATTTTGAGTTTTTTGCTGAACTCTCTCATTGATTGATGACTCCCCACAGCTTGCTGAGTGAGGTAAAAGCTCTTGAAATCTGAGACAAAGCTGGAATTCCCAAGAAGAGAGCAATTAAATTTGAAAGGGGAGTTAATAGGCTTGGAGGTTCCTTGGACATCTGGAGTCTCCAGAATTTGAGGAAAGTGATCTGAAAGGATGTTCCCCTCATCTTCTGTGACTATACAGTTATCGAGGCCGGGAGTATTTGGATTGGTGACATAAAACCTATCTAGGGTGCAATAGGTTCTTGCAGCTCCTTCTCTTTTATTAGACCAAGTGTACTTTGCATTGGCCGAGGGGATATAAATCAGCCCTGTATCCTGCATCATGTTATCCCACTCCACTTTTTCACTTCTAGATATATTTATTTTATTTCCAAGCTTTAGGTCCCATTGGGGGGTGTTATTTAGGTCACCACCAAGGATCCAGTCTTTAACAGTGTTCTGATCTGCAATCCACTTTTTAATTTCCTTCCATATAGGGGCCCTCTCATTGGGTTCAGTGGGGGCATAAACATTTATTATTCCCAGTACTTGCCCATTCATATCAATAAAAATGCTGTGCCACCTGTTTGAGGGGCTACAATAGGTTGAAACAACATTCAGAGTGGTCCAGAACATTGCTAGTCCACCTTTGGTACCATCAGCAATAGTGTAAGCTGATCCACCACCTTTATGGATCCATCCCCCTAAGTTGGAGGCTTCAAAGTGAGGAAGGTGGTGCTCTTGAATCATGAGAAGGTCTGCCTTATAATTCCTTGCCAAAGCAATAAATCTTCTCCTCTTTATGGGGCCCTTAATTCCCCTGACATTCCAGGATATGATCTTCATTTCTGATGAGAAGGAGGCAGGCTTTTTTTATTATGATACAATTGTTACACTTGGTACTTGTTCAACTAATAATGGTTCCGAAACATTTGAGGGATTATGTACAACGACAAGGTGAAAAGCAGCTATGAAGCACGGTGCACATTTAATGACTATAAGAAGTATGTGCAGTGACATAAGGATGCATCTTAAGGTAATAACGATGTTCCACATTTGATGCAAAGGGCATAGGAAAATACCCATATGAATTACATTTACGTTTAATGGCTCTATCGTTTGGTAGTAACTATGTTATACATTTGATGCAAAGGGCACAGGAAAATACCATATGGATTATATTTACATTTAATGTCTCTAATGGCTCTAAGAAGCAGATGCACTGGCTAAGACATGGACTTTGGGTAAGGAGTGGTGATGTGAAATTGGCACTATTAAGATGATTGTCCTAGGAAAGGACCATATCTGAAATAGAAAACAAGGCAAAAACAAGTGTTTTTGAAAATAACAAGGTTTTTTGGACGAAAGTTTCTTAACCATCTGATTTTATGGTTTCGACTATGGCAACTTGCTGGGCAAGGAAATTTATCATGACTGTTATGGTAGCATGACTGTTACAGAAGAATGCTGTTATGGCACCAAGATAACGTGGTCCTACTTAGAAAGTTATCTTGGTTGCTTGGATTATTTTATAAGGAAATTTCTCCAAAAACTAAAGCATAGGGACAATGGGAACGTTAATACTTGTGATTGGTCTCAACAAAAATACGAATACATAGGAGAAATACGTCAGGGCATCTTTTCTGGCAAAAAACCATGGTTGCGAAATTGGCAGAGGGCATGCATTCGGCAAGGAACCATGGTTCCGAAATTGGCTGGTAGCAAAAACGAAATAGGGCAAAATCGGAATACATAGATTCAGTTTGGACGTAGCCTGGCCCTTAGGTATGGATCTAAACAAGATCATTTCGTACAGACGGTAGCAAGGGCAGCCTCCCTGCTTATATAATGCATTAGAATGGTAAGAAAATAGAAGCATAGCCGGGTAGATCAGTGCGCTCAGTTTTTTTATGTGGATGTATAGGAAGAGAATTTGATTAGGGAAAACAAGATATTCTTTACAAGATTATGGTTCACTCTTAGCAAATGGAGTTGCAGAATTGCAAAAGATGCAACAGATCCAATGGTAATTATGTGGCTACCAAAGACTTGATCCTGACTCTGCTGCACATGGGGAGGGCAAGTTATCTAAATATATTGAAGATAGTAATGAAGGAGAGCAGAATGTCAAATTTGTGGCTTCTGGCAAGATTACAAACACAATTGCACAAGGCATTAGCTCTCAAACCAAGCTCACCAGGTTGGAAATCTTTACACTAGTCCATTTCTTAAGAATCTTGGCAAGTTATTTGAGTAGAAACTGAAATGGGTATAAATAAAATAATTATGCTTTCGTTGGGATTAAATGATCATAATTTGTAGAATCTGAGCTAATTACTCTTAGATCTGACTAGTGTGACAAGTAATTTTACATATCTAGACATTAACAGATGTCTAAGGAATTTTTTTAGCTTTTGAATTGGCTTCTTGCATATGTTGATAATATTTCTGAACTGAGATCTGGCTAGAGATTATGATGCTTATGGATGTGTAACCCTGATATATGAATCGTGCAACAGAGAGAACAAATAAATGGCTAGGCAATAGAAAGCGTAATTGGACTCGCTGGAATCGCTGAGCAATCTGCAAGAGACAGCTAGGAAGGCACAAAGAGATGGTAAAATTTGAAATCTATGGAGGATCAAGAAAGCAAGCATCAAATATTCTCCTCTTACCAAAATGAATGGTGATGCGGCACAAGAATCTGACAAACATAATCGAGTGAATGCAATCCAGAGACTGCTCAAATTATAGAAAATCCAGCACAAGCGAATCAGGTTGGAAGCATATTTAATTGCATTTTATCTGTTGATCTAGCTTGCTAAGAAATATCAGCTCATATTGAGGTAGATTGTTTATGAATGCAGTAACTTATGAATTAAGTATAAATCTAGTTAACATGCTTGAATACATTATTTAATAATAAGGATGGCTGTCTGATATTTTCAAATTCAATAATATTCTACAAACTAAATGGTAGATCTATTAGGCCTAATGGTAATCCTAATGGCAGTAGCGGGTCTGATGTATTTGCTGCCTCGGATGGGTAGCAACAGAGAAATGATGGGAATAAAATGTGAAGAAAATGATGGTCTGTAAGAGTTGGCATATGGCAAACTAATTTGAACTCTATAGTTATGCCTTGGTAGTCAATAGCTCAGGTCTGAATGGTTTTCTATCAATGCAGTACTCTTTACTAGATTAATAACTTGTGCATTTTGCATTGTCTTTATGAAGTAAAATACTAGGTCTACATCTGGTAGATCTGCTTCTAGTTGCTTATCAGCAAACATAATGATGGTTTGTAAATCTGCATGGTCTATGTGTTGCTATTTTCTCTAGTACATGCTGACTTGTTGAAGCAATTAAGGCTTAAATAATTATGTGCGTATACATGTATATCACTTGTGGAGCAGCTTGATTTTCTCATTGCATGGGAAGGAGTTACCCCGTCTTTTTATGCTGCAGCAAATTGATTAAACTAAGGCCGAAATCACATTACTGCCCAAACTAAACATTTAAAAAAAAAAAACCAATATAAAAATGCCATGTGTATCGTTCAGGCACCCAAGCCATCACACCTACGGTGCCCAAATCCTTGTCACGGTTTTGGCACCCAGAGAATTTTTGACGGGCAACACCGCCTGTCCAAAGATTTGGCGGGCAACCACATCGACAAAATCTCCAGCTCATACCGCTTCTTGGAGATTTGGCGCCATCCAAATTCGTGCAGAAGAGGAGCCACTGCGTCCGCACCAATTCTAATTCGAGCTCCATTCTCTCTCCGGTATGAAATAGTCTTTCACCAATTTGTTATCTGCTACTTTTCTTCCACGATTGTCTAAATGCAACTATAAATTATGTGTATCAGAGTCTTTTTTTTGCTTTCAAGTATGTGTATCAGAGTGTTTCTTTTGCTTTCAGATGGATGCAAGCCAGCCAGAATGGTTGTAATCTATGCATAAGGAACCTTGTAGGGTCCTAGATAGTAAGGTGATCTATTGTGCTTATAGATAACGTACCATAGAGCAGTTAGAATGATTGAATGTGGAAATAAAATAGGACAATAAGGCTTCAAAGTCATACAGACATTAACATAGACCTTGAAATTGTTATAGCTCCGCCATAAACTAGGGGCTTTGGTTTTATTGCAGGAAGTGCTTGGGAACATATGAAATACAAGATCCTAAGCCTAGTGACGAGTGTGAATATGATAAATGTATTGTTCTACAGTTGCACAAATAACTAAGTAGATTTGTAACTTGAACATATAGAGGGCCTATTTGCATCTCCTTGAATTCTTAATGCCTAAATGGTAATATGGGCATTCAACAGGGTATGCTCTTGCCGATGGTAGGATAATACTGGAATGGACCTCCTTTCTATTTTGACCTTTTAAACATGCAAGGTGAAGGGCGAAGAGCCCAAGAGATCTGTAGCTTACCTGTGATGGCTTATGTGGTTACCCTTTCTTAGGCTAACTTGCATCTAGTTTCATTGCAGGTAACGGGATTTCTTGCTCCTATGTATGTTTCTCATTCATTCAAGTTGGAGAAGCTACAAGACTGATGAATTTGAAGTCACATTTTTGACAAGGCTGCTGAGTTATATGATGTTGATTTGAAAGACAAGGGAAATTCTAAACTTCATTTTCAATCTTATGTCGTTTTTTAGCCAATTCTGAATTCTTTTAAGTTTAAATATAATGTATTGAACAAGAATATTAATTGGATTGAGAAGAGGAAATTGTTATCTGTAAAGAAAATCTGGTAATTTCTTTTGATAAATGTTAACCATTTTTAAGGCTTAAGTCAAATTTACACCTGTTTTGGCTTAAGGCTGCATATTGGCCGGAAGTGGTCTTTGCAAAAGTCCATGAAAGGTAAAAAGTACATTGTCTGAGTTTTAAAGGGTTTTTTTTTTTATTTAAGCTATTTTGCTTCAATTAAGCAATGTTGCTTGGACAGTAAATAATTATCCAGAGATCTCTGGTGACATTAGAATTCATGACACTATAACATTTGAGCTTATATGAAACATGTGGTGCTCATTTGAAAAAATAAATTTTAGATTGCTTGACTCCATATTTAATCAAGCAATTAAGCTTCAAACATTGTGAAAAAATGGGCTATATGCCCTTCCTTGCATATGGATGCTTTGACATTATACACATTAGGGAGAACATTAAAGGTAAAGTGGCCTAGTGGTTTCTTACGTAGGCCACACTTATGCCTTTAAATTCTTAAAAGTACCCTATCTTGGGAGAAGCAATCCTTGTACCTCCATTGGGAAAAGGGCTTATTGTTAGGCCTAGTCATAATTTGAGGACCCAATAAGTTGTCATTTCAAGAACTAGAATCCATAAACATATTTCTTTAGAGGTACGTACCTATTTATTTCACAAGAGATGCATTTTGAAGATTTCCAAAGCATTTATTTATGGTGGCATTTTTGGCAAGGCTTTAGGCCAATTTCGTATACATAAGGTAAAGCAAAAGTTGAAAGTTATTTAGGGCATGGGCCTGCGCTTAGAATGGTGCCGGCAAAATAAGTTATGGTTTTGCCAACAAGTGTATAGCGCCAAAAAGCATAGCCAAATCCATGGCTTCTGTTGGAAATCGATTTCTTTAGAGCTTATTTGGTTCTCTGTTAGTACAAAGAAGATGGATTTGTTGGCATACAGTGAAGCGGTTGTTTCCAGGTTTCAATGCTAAGAGGAAAATAGGGCTCTCCATGTTCGATGATATGCTGGTCTAAATCTGGATTGACATTGGTCAATGCATCTATAATTGCAAATCTGAAGATAAGCTGGGAAGCTTGTTATGAGGAGTATCTGGTAACTTCTGATGCTGAGTGTTCATTCATTTTAACTCTCTGATACAAGGTGGGTTATGCCTGAGTGCGCAATAAGCTGATGCAGCAATTCAACTTCAAGAATTTGGAAGACCAAATGGCTTCTAATCAGGTTTGAGCATTTATATTTCTAAGAAATAGTTCTGAAGTCAGGGTCTTATAAGACTGCTAAGTTATGCAGTTGAGCAGTAACAGTAACAGGGCTGGAAAAACATAATGAAGTATTGCTTATTCCCTAGTTAAGTATTGACAATAAAGTCTTGTATTGCCATATATTTCTTGAAATGAAGGACCATCCATGGCATGGCAGTAAATACTATAATTCTGGCTGCCTAAAAACAAGGGATTGGCAAGCCAGAAATAAATCCTTGGCTGCTCTTTGAATCAACAGATCTTAAGCTTTAAAATTTTGTTTCTATTCAAGCTTCCATGACATTCTTTATGATATTTATGCCTCTTTAAACGTATTGAACTTGAAATACGTATTGAACTTGAAACGATATTGATGATTATGATTTATTGCCAGAGTGCTTGCACTTTGCTACAGTGAGCTAGCAGAAAAATTTTGTTCTTGTATATGGATTTATCTGTTAAAATAATATATTTGAGATCAATATAACTAGCTAGATTTGGGACTAAGAAATTAGTTCTCGTCTAATGGTTATGCTTGAGACCATAATGCTTGAGACCAACTGGGAAATTTAAAATATCGTATTCCAGTTTCCTTTTCTTGTTAAATGTCACCTCAGGGCAAAAGGATACAATTGGTGATCAGTGATAAACTGAGAGACCCAATGTACCTTTTGGCCCTTGCACATTTACCATTATCATGCTAATTGTGTATTGATTGGGCTGCAGTGCGGGTTCTCTCCTCCAATTGTGTTTATTTTCTTTGTTAGAGTTGGCTTTAGCTTGAAGGATGTGGAATATCGAAAAAGACATGGACGATGGTTTGGGGTCGTCATCCATTGGAATATGGGCTGCAATATTGACGATCTACGTATTCAAAGTGATTTAGTAAGACAACTATTTTAGATTACTGATACACATGGTAAGATCCTTTTGGCTCAAGTGTATCCATGCCAAGTTCTGGGCATAATGTTCAAACTATGGTACATAGAGTTTATAATCTATGTAGCTGCACATAATTCGAATTGAATATTGTAGCAGATTAATTACTTCTATTTTATAATTATTCTAGTGAATAAATAATGGTCTTCAAATTATTTAGGCTTTGGGAAAAGAGGTACTAGTCTAGACTGGCTTGCCAGTTTAGATATTAGGATGATAATACTGCCAAGGGATTGACCGAGGAAGATGCTGGTCTAGTGTTTGCTAGTTCAGGCCGGGTTTTTTTTTTTTTTTTTTTTTGATTTTTTTGAAGGCAAGGTATTTTTATATTTTATAAATAAAGGTGGTCCAAAGACCTTATTACAAGACTCCTCAAGAGCCATATAGGAAGAATTATATCAGTCAGTAGAACACATAAAACATCACATATCAAAATATCAAGTACTTAGCTCCATGAAGTTTATTAGCTTTTTTCTTTGGTGTTAGAGAACGCATTCATGGTGCTTATTTTCTTCATGCCGGAATGTTAAGATGCAGGAAATTGTTAATTCTGTAGTCAATTTTACTAGGTTTTGATGTCGATTGTCATGAAAGATTTGTCTTCAACAGAGGCAGTAAATCGCCGCAATGCTGCCTTTTGCGTCGGTGGACTTTGTAAGAGCTCTGGAGAGGGAGGTTTGCAGTATCCTTGAGCAAAGGAGCAAAATGTTTCGCTTTCAAGTTTGTTAGTGTTTTCCTTGACGGTAGTGGCCATTATAATAACATTCTGTGATGAGAGTTGCATTCTATATTTTTCTTTGATGGATAATGGATGTTATAACATGATTCTCATGGCACTTCACCCACTATTTGAAGAAATAGAAACAGATGATGCTGTGAGGGACATGGTTTTACTTGGCTGCATGTTTTACCATTTAGAGACTGATCTATTGCAAATGCTGATCTCTGAATTCAATCCACTTAAAGAGTGGATGGGCCTCTTCCTCTTAGATTAGAGTTAGATATGTAATAAAATAAGATAAGAAATTGCTATCGTCATGTTCATAGTTGCTTTTCTCGTCTTCGATTTTGTAAACTGGAAGTTTAACAATCTGCAAACTTGCCAAGGTCATTGCTGCAGTTATAAACCAAGTGTAGACATGCATAAAAGGAGGGAAGCTCTTTCAAAATTTCAGGATGAGTGCTCTTCCGGCATTAGAGGGTCATTTTGGTAAAAATTGGGAACCAGTTTATGCTATTACAAAATGAAGAGCCTAAAATTCTGATATTTTGATAGGTTATTTTGAACTTGCATCTAACCGTGTTTTTGGGAAAAGATGCAACCTGAGGAGGAAAACCGTCAGAGGGCTGTCATACTGCTTCAGGACCTGTTTGAAGTTGAGCAAGGTACAATTTATAATGCATGCCTGCTGTATCTGTGATCAGGTTACGGTTGGATATAAAGTCATAGTATCCATTTCGATTTATTTTGCAGGAAAGAATTCGAATTGATTAAGTCAAGATCTCAACTTTTCACAAAAATAGACTTCCCAGCCGTTTCTTCAACCCAGAATGGTGTTGAAACAAACAATGCGTGGAAAGAGCAGGTTAGCTTCTTAGCGTTTGCGGGATAGATGGAGCTTAGAATTCAGAGGTATGGAAACATCTTTATGGCCATAACGAATGCGGGAACAAAGCCCTTCACGTTTATCCTGTTTTTTTGTCGTTATAAATCTCTCAGGTATGGAATGTTGTTTGAATTTGAGATATGGAGCTCTGCGGTAGAATGCTTTATAATGCCAGTGCTGTTTTTGCTCTTAAATGGCATGATTCAATCCGGTTCGAAATCCGGCTTAGTTCCAGCAGTTCTTTTTACTCAAAAGATGGCTGGGGGTCTAATAGCACCGATGCAGAAGAGGTTCTTGATGTGAAAATGTCGTTTAAACTTTCCCAGACCCTGCTTCTCTCACGAGCATAAGCCTTAGATCTTCCAAAGCTTTTTAAGTCCGGTCTGTCTGTATTCAGGCTGAGATCTATAAAATGACTGCAGGTGATAGCTGTAACAGTAGGCAGACCCTTCTAAGTTTCAGAGTAGATAATGCATATATTTAGCATTACATTGCTTGGAACATGACATACTATAGAAATTGCAGCTTTATATTCTTTATGTCACATAATGTAGCTGTGACATTATGAACTATGAACCAAGATGAGAAGAAAAGAATTATAACAAACACTTATGCATAGATGTTGCAAAATCAATCAAAGGTCATATCAAACACTAAATTCCACCTTCACATTATAGGTTTCCATGGTATTGTCCCCAAGCCCAAACTTTTGAAAATTGGAGAAGGAAATTTCATTACAAAAGTTAGTGCATTTTATAGGGTTACATGTTGCACAATTGTATATGAATGACATTGAACTATGATTGAAAATCAACATTAAGAGGTGGCAAATGTGGATGAAATCTTTTTTTTTGTTATGCCATCGCAATTCCAAAACTTGGTTTTAAATACCATCTCATTTAGTCTAACAATCAAAACGACTAAGATTCATAGTGGAAAATTGCAAATTGCAATAAGAAAGCATAAGGGCATATAAAAGCAGTATCGTAAACCACTCAATTATCTTAGACAACTCAAATGTATACAATTTAAAAACACATTCAATAGCCTAAATGGACACAATCCTAATATATTCTACTCATATAGCATCAACACATCACACACCACATGTTTAACAGCCTCCACATGATGCCTAGCAACGCTGGGCACCGTGACTAGTTCTCAAATATTTTTAGACTGTAAACATAGACCCAGTAAAGGAATATAGTACTTGTAACTCAATTCTGTCATGTTCTAATATTCCCAATATTAAATATTATTTAGCTGCATTTCAGAGTCAACTATACACAATTCACATGCTGCATACAGTACACCACAATCACTGTACAACACAATAACCACCACATGCACCACCACACTAAGCACCATAATTAAGAAAACATGAATAATAGAAATAAACTAATCTATGATTCCTCCAGATAGTGGGCAGCATGTTCTTCTCTTACATTTCTCTGCAATCTTCTAGTTCTGACATCCTTTGTGTTAGGAGACACTCTGGTGTTCTCAATCTAAAAATTTTGAATCTTTTCTATCTGTTCATCTGAAATTGCATCGAATCTTTTAGCCCTCTTATAAGAAGCCCATTTCCCACCATTGTAATCGATCTCTTCCCTCTTTTTCTTTGCTTTCTGCAGGTTTCTTGGGTGAACACCTAATACCTTTCCAAGATCTCGCTGGCTGATTTTGTCACTTGTTTCAGAATCTGCACGGCGTGGTACAGACATTGCAAGGTAGCTATTCTTGGCTGCTAGGCAGTCATTGCTGATAGAGAGTTTCACAGTCTGCATGGAGTCTCAAAGGCTCCTTATAACGATGATCTTGGCTTCCAAATCTTTTAATTCTTCACCTATGAATTTTTCCAATGTTTTATCCCTCAAAAACTCAAGTAAAATTTCTTTCTTCATGCTACCCTCAATTCTTTTGGTCTGTTTATGGAAAGACGTTAGCAAATTAAGGACAATACATCGTTTACTGCTTGCACTTCTTGATGAACCGGATCCTTCTGCCAATTTTGCAAGCTCCAATTTTTCTTCACTTCTTCTTTTCCTCTGGCAGCTTTGCTTCAACATTTCTTCTTCCTTGGTTCTTCTTTGTTTTCTCATGTCTGAAATGCCGGTTTGTGGACAGATTACGTCATTGACATCCATATCCACAATGGATTGGACCTTGCAGCAGGGAGGAAGCCAAAGAACAGGACGCAGGCAAAGAACAGGAAGGGGCCAAAGAAAGGAATTTGAATTTTAGTTTTTAAAATTAAGATTGGGACTCCATTCTTAAATAACGGCAGTTGAGCGGTGCCATAATTATACTTTCATACCACAAAAGTGGCGGATGCACGACCATATTTTGGGGGGACAGGAAGGACAGCCGAATTGGAACACCACAACGTACTTTTACCCCTTTTGGTGGCGAAGTGACACTTGGATAGTTTCGTCTAAAGTCAATGCCTCCTCAACTTTTCAATTACCTTCCTCAAGTGTTGGGCATGCTCTTCAATGATTTGTTGTAGACAGGGTAAATTTTAACGGCCCTAAATGTTTTTCTATTCAAATTAAGGTTGGCTAAACCTATGAAAACCAAAAGTTCTTAGAGTTTTTTCTTGGTGAATTTGATAAAATAAAGCCCTTTAATTATCTTCCCACTTGGCTAAAATGTAAAATTTATATGGAAATTCTGATGTTGGCGAATTTTTCTTGGTCCCCAGCTAAAGTGCAACTATTTAGCTTCAAACTTTGAGCACTGATTAGTACATGAATGATATTGATTCAATATGCTTCTTTTACAAAATGATAACAAAGTTGTTCAAAGTACAATTCATAAGGAACAAACAATATCGTTTGAAGGAACATGCATGTTTACGTTGGGGTCAAATGCATCCAAATGGTGAATTTGGTGATGAAGCCCTTTAGGGTCAACAATTGCAAGAAGAGATCACTACTATTTGAAGCTTAAAATGCACATCATATAACATTATTCATAGCATTTAACCTAAACAACTTATAGATACAAATTCAAAATAGGATTGAGGTAGCTAATGGCAATTCCTAAATGAAAGAGGTTCCTGAATAGAATTGGCATGGCTATTTGAATTGATCAAGGTTCTCCTAATCAACTTTAGAGAAGGCGATTCAGTACACCATGCAACAAACAATACCGGCTAAACTTTAAGCGTTCAGAATTTACCCCCTTTTGGAGTGGCTAAATTATGCTTTTTCTAAAAAAATTGCATTTATAAACTTTAGCCATGAAATTTGACTAAAGGTCTAAAAAATCGCCATTTGGCGAATTTTAGCCACTCTTTATTACCCTGGTTGTAGATTAGAATGTCATCAAAGAAAACTATGATGAACGTGTCTAGAAACTCAGGGAGAATGTCGTTCATGAGTCTCGTGAATGTTGCTGGGGTGTTGGGCAACTCAAATGGCATCATTGTGAAGTCGTAATGTGGCCATATCTCGTCCTGAATGCAGTCTTATGAATGTCTTCTTCCTTGATCCTGATCTGATGGTAGCCTGATCTCAAGTCTATCTTGGAGAAAACTTTTGCTCCCTGCAGTTAATCCATCAAATCATCTGATCGAGGCAGTGCATACTTGTTCTTGATGGTGTGCTTGTTCAATTGACGATAGTCAATGCATATTCTGAGACTTCCATCTTTCTTCTTGACAATTAGGATTGGCGCCGCAAATGGAGACACACTAGGTCTTATAAACCCTAGGTCTAGCAACTCTTACAACTGCTTCTTCAATTCCGTCAACTCCTGAGGTGACATTCTATAAAGTGCCTTAATTGTTGGCTTAGCCCCTGGTTCAAGTGCTATTTCACCTTGACTCCACTGTAAGGTGGAAGTTGCTTGATCTCAACCGAGAACAAATCATG
Organism: Isoetes taiwanensis; assembly: GCA_021234155.1. NCBI lineage: Eukaryota > Viridiplantae > Streptophyta > Lycopodiopsida > Isoetales > Isoetaceae > Isoetes > Isoetes taiwanensis. The sequence continues at coordinate 499,276 of JAJEKV010000110.1, read as the reverse complement.
GAATTCCTTCACTAGCTTCGTTATTGGCTTCGGCAGCTTGTTCAATACTTTGGCCTCCTTGTCTTCATCTGTTTCTGGCTCCTCAACTTCATGCTTAAAGACATAGGCCACTTGCTCTTTCTTTATGCATCTAAGTAACTTCTTACTAAACATGAATTGCATGATTGGGATGACTTTTTTACCCGTTATCTCAATGACTTTGCCATTTGGTGCCACTAAGGTGACTTTTCGCTTCCCACAATCAATTAAGAGAACGCGTGCCCCCTTAGTGACCCCCGCGTTCGTACTTGACTTACTCCCCTAAATCTAAAGACTGGCTCACCTGCCTGTTCGAGCCCAGGGCATCCAAAAATATTGGCTCGACTCCTGCGACCCAGGAAGTGTCAGACCCATATATACCCGGCCCTCTCCGTGACCGGCTATAAGCCTAGCATACTGTAGGAGTCCTGTAGCCGCGCTAGGCAAGACCCCACCTCCGATTCACCATCATACTCGTTATCTGGTGCTCATTAGGGATTTTTTGAGATCATAAAAGGGCCTTCTAAGAACTGCTGACTAAGCTATATGAACTACCAATCAGAAAATAGAACTGGTAATCCAGTCAGCAAAACAGTTATAACTAAGTCACTGGATCACATTTTTTAGCATAATTGTTGATAGAAAAGTCCAAATGAGCTTTTGTTTGGTGCAATAGATATATCTCATTGAGATCTTTCCAACCTTGGGTGGTTTGCATATTTTTTAACCCCGTAGGATAGTAAAAAATGGTAAAAACTATATTTTTTGGAGTTTTGACAATTATAAGTGGTTAAAATATGTGCAAAGCACCTAAGGTTGGAAAGAAAACGAGAGCTCATTTGGACTTTTCTATCAATAGTTATACTAGAAAATGTGATCCAGTGAGTTAGTTATAACAGTTTTGCTGACTGGACCTGTCAGGCTCTGATTTCTGATTGGTAGTTCATTTATCTTCATTTGGCTTAGTTGGCATGTTTTGAAGGCCTTTTTTTAATCTCAAAAAAACCCTAATGGAATCGCATCATAGCATCCTAGCCAGGTGGGCTCTTGTGCACAGGCCGCGTTTACTGGGATTTAAGAGGTTCTAGCTAGGAACATCACTAAATCTAAATAGCTTTCAGGTCTCTACTCCCCTTAAACCCATACATCACAGGAGGAACAGAAAGAGAGAACAGAATCAGATACAGCATCATAATCATCATAAATAGATCATAACATAGAATCTAACCATCCACCTACCTCAAATAAGGGTTATGATAGCATACAACTACCTAAAGACTGATCTGTATCCTGGCTGGACCCATTGTCTTGAAGAACATCCATAGAACTAGTCAGGTGTTAGGTTGTAACAGCTCCCTCCTTCCTCTGCTCTTCCCAAACTCGAATTTGGGCAGAACTAGGATGGGAAGCTTATTTTGCCACCCAAAGATGGCAACCTACCCTTGGCCAATCGAGTGAGGCCAAGTGGCACATTCTAGCTAGCCTACTTGGCTAACTAATACCATTAGTTAGTGTACTTAGGTTAGTTTAATGCCAATAATCCCTCTTATGTTAATCCCCAATGTTCCCAATACCTTGGTGACGTGTCAGGTGTGGTATACATATACCGTATACTTATATAGAACGTCACATTCTACCCTCAGAATAATGTTGTCCTCGGCATTAAGGATGGGAGAGAGAATCATTAGTAAAAGAAAAGGAGAGTAGATACTTTTTTATAAAATATAGGAGATTACAAAACGATCATGAACGGTCAAAGTTGCGGATCGGATTCCTTTCACACCATAACTTAACACACTGATTATGCATGACAACAAGGCCCTTAGTGGCCATAAAGACACAGATAAAACAACATATCATGACTCCGAAAGTGAGACATCCAAACTGCAGATGCTGCTGTGTGCACTACACACCTGTAGAATGATAGTACGTCAGCAGTCAAATTAATTATAGAAAGTTGTGGTTGAAGGGACCACCCCCTTAGTAAAAAAAAATAAATAAATAAAGAGAAACTGGAATGAAGAGAATCCTATAATGCCTAGTTAGGGCTTGCAAGTCGTCGCGGCATAAGGAATGGCATTGTTCCTATTTTAGCCAGAGACAGTTGCGGCCTAAGATGCTCAAATGCAGTCCCCCCTCCCCAACCCCCAATCCTAGGATGCGTCTACCCCAATCCCCCTGTATGACCCCTATCGGATCTACTGCACAATGACATACCATTGGAGTCAGAGTCGATAGCATCGTGGATGGTCCGCCCCTGACATTATTGCATGAAGTCAGGGTAAGCCTTGTCAAGCTCCTGTTTAAGCACCCAGGTAGCATCCTCAGTGGGTAAGTGTTTCTACTTAACCAAATATTGCAATATCTGGGTTCTTCTGGTTTGCTTATATGCTCTGTCAAGAAGAGCCTCTGGAACAATTTCCAATTGTTCGTCCGTCATCTCCAGAAGAGTTGGTGTATCAAGAATCTCATGAGGATCCGGGGTATGCTTCTTCAGAAGGCTTACATGGAAGACTTCGTGTACTTTTAGATGAGCAGGTAAATTTAACTTATATGCTTGAGGACCTATCCATTCCATGATCTGAAATGGTCCTGCCCATCGTGGTGCTAGCTTCTTGCAATTCCCAATTTTAAGCTTGGCCTGCTTAACCTTAATCTTCAACCACACCGATTCACCAACCTGGAACTCACGCGGGGTACGGTGTCTATCCGTTAAACTCTTTTGGCGACTTCGTGCAGCCAAGAGATATCCTCGTACCTCCTCAACCGCTTGCATATCTGTAAGCAACTGTTGTGAAACTGCCACTTTGGAAACTGGGTTATGCCACGTATCTGGAGTAAGACATTGATAACCATAAGTGATCATAAAGGGAGACATCCTTGAGGACTCCTGTTTAGTACTATTAAGGCAAATTCTACCAAGTGAATGTAATCTGCCCATTGAAATTGCTTATTCCAGACATAATTCCGTAGCATATCCTCAATAATTCTATTGGTACGTTCTGACTGCCCATCTATCTGAGGGTGATAGGCGGTACTCATGACAAATTTGGTCTGTATAGTGTGGAAAAAGTCCTTCCAGAAAGCACTAACAAATTTTGGATCACGATCGGAGATAATGGTGCGTGGCATCCCATGGAACCAAAAAATCTCCTTGGAGAATAAAAGTGTCATATCCAAGGCAGTGTCGGTGGTACGACATGGCAAGAAATGTGGCATCTTGGAAAGCTTGTCAACTACCACCATCAAGGCGTCAAATCCGCGAAGTGTGCGTGGGAGACCCATAATGAAGTCCATGGTAATGACTTCCTATTTTGCATTGGGGATATCCAAAGGCTCCAGTGTACATGGTGTTCTTAGCTGTTTTGCCTTTGTCTGCTGGCAGAGTTGGCACTGTTTGATGTAGCGCGCAATATGCTTCTTCATACCAGGCCAAAGTAACTGGATCTTATCTTGAAATATGTTTTCATGAAGCCGCCATGACCCGCAATAGGACTGTTATGCGTGTCATGGAGAATAAGTCGTCTAACTCCTGATGAGTCGGGTACACATAACTTGTCGCGGTAATATAAAAGATTACCTCTCCTTATCTGTCTTGGCCTCTTTTGAAAGGCTGGCCCACACTTCGTTGAACTCAGGATCCGTTGGAAGAGATTGTTCAGCAGTCTTCCTAAATTCACTTGCAAGAGTGGAAATAGCATTGCAATGGGTACGTGTGGTACGGATGCCGAGATAAGGCATCTGCAACGACATTGTGTTTGCCAGGTTTGTACAGAACCCCAAAGTCATATTCCTCCAAAACTTCTATATACCTCCGTTGATGAAGATTGAGATTCGCTTGTGTGAAGATATATTGCAGACTTTCGTGATCTGTGTCTAGTTGGAATTGCCGTCCAAGAAGATAATGTCGCCAGATGCGCAAGGCACGGACGACCCCAAGCAACTCCTAGTCATGAGTGGGATATCTATGTTCAACGTCATTCATTTTCTTAGAGTCATAGGCTATGACTCGTCCCTCTTGCATCAAAACAGCGCCTGTGGCTATCTTATTGGCATCGGTGGCAACCAGCTTATTTTTGAGAGGATCAGGTAAAGTAAGGACGGGTGCCGACGATAAGGCATCCTTCAACTATTGGAACCCTGATTGAACCTTGCTTTTCCAATGTATTGCCTAATCCTTGACCCTCTCATGCTTGGTTAGGTCAATAAGGGGTGCTGCAATCTTAGCAAAATCCTTAACGAGTTTACCATAGTAGCCTGCCAATCCCAGAAAACTTCTGACTTTTGAGACATTGGTAGGAGCCGGCCAGTCTTTAACTGCCTCAATTTTTGCTGGATCCGTAACAATATGTCCCAAATACTCGACCCACTGGTCGCAAATTTGCATTTGGAGAACTTAGCAAACAATTGGTGGCGCCGCAACTTCTGGAGTGCCAGTTTAAGATGACCTTCATGATCCTCCAGGATCTTACTGTAGATGAGAATGTCATCAAAGAAAATAATGATAAACGCGTCTAAATAGTCTCTGAAGACATCGTTCATGAGACACATGAAGGTTGCTGGTGCATTAGTGAGTCCAAAAGGCATAACTGTGAACTCATAATGTCCATAACGGGTACCGAATGCGGACTTATGAATGTCCTCCTCCTTAATTTGTATTTGATGGTAGCCAGAGCGAAGATCTACCTTGGAAAAATACTTAGCTCCTTGTAGCTGATCCATAAGGTCATCGGCCCTTGGTAACGCATATCGATTTTTAATAATATGCTTATTGAGCTGGCGGTAATCGATAAACATATGCAAAGTCCCATCCTTCTTTTTAACAAACAAGATAGGGGCTCCAAAATGTGACACATCGGGCTGAATGAATCCTAATTTCAAAAGTTCCTGTAACTGCTTCTTAAGCTCTGCTAACTCAGGTGTACTCATGCGGTAAGGGACCTTACTGGTAGGCTTGGTACCTGGTTGGAGTGCAATTTCACACTCTACCCCCCTAAAAGGTGGCAACTTGTGAATCTCATCTGGAAAGAGATCCTGGAACTCGTGAATAAGGCTGGCTATAATCAGAGTCAAGCCTTGAATGCTTTCCGCTTGCCAGGCTTCAAAGGATGCAAGCTTAGCAATACAAGCCACCTGTCTATGTCGAATGGCCTTATCCAATTGTCAAAAGGAGATGCACTGCATAATAGGATGTGCTGCATTACCTGTGATCATGATGCGGGCCCCATTCGCTGCATTGAAGGTGACAACACGCTTCTCACAATCTATATTTGCTTTTGCTGCTGCGAGAAATTCCATTCCCACAATCAAGTCATATTTCCCAAGATTCATGAGCTCAGCTCCCAAAGTGACAGGTGCGCCTGGTAACTGGATGCTCAGGGTAACACGACGGCCTTGGGTGTGGTGAACAGCTCCACTAGCCAATGTGACTGGTCTGGTCTTAGATTTCAAAGAGGTTAACTGCAGAGTTTCGCCAACCTAGGGGATGCAAAATTATGCGTACTACCCGTGTCCATAAGGATAATGAAGGGTTTGCTATCAATTTGGCCCACTGTAGAGATGACACTAGGTTGAGACTCGGCCTGACTGGTCTCAATAGCAGCAAAAATGTGGGACTCACTTTGTATATAGTCAGTCGGCTCCTCGTCCGCCAAAGGTGGGAGATCACAAAAAGGTGTCAGCTTGTCCCAATCAACTTCAGTCAGGGCTGCCTGTGTTGTCTGATTGATATAGGGACATTCCTGCATGCGGTGACCTGGACGGAAGCAACGGAAACAGGCCTTGTCACGTCGGAGCTGATCCCGAGCATTTTGTGGCAGAGACTGGAGGAGCTGCTGCACTGCAGCATCCGGGGCACCCAACTTATCAGGAACATTGAAGGTGACTTTCTTTTTTGATTTTTGATAAGGAGGTTGTTGAGGGGATCCTGGACTAGGAGAACGGGCCTTATAAGGAATATATGGCTTGATCTGGGTTGCAGTTGGAGGTTGTTGGTAAGGTGCTTTTGGTGTGTCTTCCTCCAAACTCAGGGCTTTTGCTTCAGCCTCTGCTACTGTCTTGGGATCAATGGCACGGACCGTCTTCCTTAATGTGGGTGATAACCCCTCGACGTAACCTTCGACTCCCTGGGACATAAAGTCTGAGGCGTATGAATTCATTGGTATAGGCCTGTACTCATGCCGCACTACTCCAAACGATAAAATGTCTGTATCTGTTTGCAGCGATGTGCCGAGGAACATAATGGGTCTTGAAGGCCTTGGCAAAGGTTTTGAACTTGCAATGCCCCCTATTAAGCACATGCGAACGTGCATACCCCTTCCACTAGATTCTTGCGGACTTAGTGAGGTTGGTGGTGGCAACCTTACCAATATCTTTGTCTGTCATACCATAAGATTTACCGAATTTGGGCATCTCATCGAGCCAGGACTCTACATCTACACCAGAACGGTTAATGCCGGAGAACCGAGCAAGTCTGCGATTTTTCTAGATGCTAGTACTGGCGGAATCAGAAGAATCATCAGAATCTGATGAGTCAGAACTACTGTTCGAAGAAGAAGAATGGCGGCGACGTTTAGATCGTGTTGGTGTGGGTGGGGCCACCTCGGTGACCGGCACTTCTGGCCCCTCTTCTGCCATGACAGGGCCTATAGGCCTTTGGAGGACGTATTGTTGAAGTTACGCCATGTGTCGCTTAATGATAAGCAGTTCTTGCTCAGGCATAAGGCGGCCTGGTTCCATGGGCATCACACACGGAAGGGGACGTGCACCATCTAAAATATCAATAAAAAGAAAATGAGCACAACATGCACACATTGCTCGTAATGTAAAAGAAAAGATTTATCATTAAAGAGGATGAAAATTTACATTCAAAAGAAGTCCCAAAGGATGAACCGAATTGAAATTATATCCTATAGAAAATGGTTATACTTGACGATTATACATTGGTTCCCCAAAGGGATACAGTATATAATCAATAAAGTCCTCCCTCACTGAGTTTACTAAGTTATATTTATGCCACGCTTCGATGATGATGTCCTGATACATTAGGATTGGATTTATAATTAAAAGATTAAATAAGTCATTCATCGCTCCGTAAAGTTGCCAGAGATTATCGTCAATATCGTGGAAAGCATCCACACTAATGGTCTCCGAATAGTCCCAACCCCTCTGCATCTTGCATTGTAAGTTGCGGACGACCTTGTCCTGAAGGAGCATGACAATTTCCCACACGTTGGCGGAGTGTTGTGGCAAGGCTATCCCTCTAACAGGTGGTGTAGCAATACTTAATTGATAATTCAAGGTGCTACGTATAAATGATTAGCAGGGAAAAAGGACAATCAATACAAGGAAACTATAGTTTTTATTAATTAATCGGCACAAAATTGCCTATATGAGTAATACATACAAGGATAGCCAAAGGCCAAACAATAAGACCCCAAAAAAATGATACTCAGGAACTAGGTCCTGCATCCTAGTCCATATCTGTAGGAGGTTCTGGTGGTTGTCGTTGGCGGAGCAAAGCAACACCGGGGCTGATCATGAGGGCGGATGCTGAGGCAATGGCGGCAGGGAAGGCTGTAGCCAATGGTGCGGCTACTAGCATCTTCATGCTCATCCAGGTGGCGATGTCCTGGCCTAAAGCAGCAAGTGCTAAATCGCGATTTATAATCACCACAGCATGAAGGTTGGAAGGAAGCTTTCTATGTCCGGCCATAGCGGACAAGGCCTTTAGTGCCCAAAAATATGCCTCGGCCTCTGGAGCGAGTGCTCTAACAAAGAATAAGAGCTGAACTTGGCGAAAAGCTGAGAGGAAGAACCTTGTGAGATGGTTCTTCAAGGCTGCTATCTCTGGATCTGTGGAGGTCGCCACTTCTGCCTCAAGGTTCACGGTTATCTGCTCCTCATAGGCCTCTTTATTCTCCTCTTTGAGATGCTCCTTGTTGTCGTAAAGATCTTCCCCCTCTTCGTCCTCTTCCATCGGTATGGCCACATCATTAATGTTAGGGACGTGTGGCCCCATTATAGTGGCAAAAGCGTCTTCAGACGGGAAAGAAGGAGGATCTTGGAGCATCAGATGCCTCAGCTGCAGCAAAGTTTCAACAGGATCTAGATCCTCGGGGTGGAACCTAAGCAACTGCTGGATCTATGGAGGATATTCAGGAGGTGAAAAGTCAATAAAATCATCCTGACAATATTCTGCAAGCTCATACAAAACAAGGTCTTTGCGCATAGCCCGGGAGTCGGCGATTACATGGTACGCCCACAAAATATCATCAAGCAGTAGGTACTCTTGATTATTGTGAAGGACTGTAGGAAGTCCATCTAATTCAGCGAGTTTGTGGCCCTGAGTTCGGGACACGGGCTGGTCGGTGGCGAGCTGCTTCCAATGGGCGAAGTCGATATGACTTATGCGCTCATCTTCTTCGGGGTCGTCAGGAATAGGTACCTTCCCCTTTTCCAATGGAGTGGAGTCAGCTTCCGCATGTTGGTCCATAAGAATGGCCAAAGCAAAGCAGACCTCAAAATAGGTATGCTGACGGCCGAATCGGAGAATGGGGGCATGTTTGGCACAGCGCTGGATTCGAAGAGTATCTTCAGCATGGCGGTCATCCCCAAGCATCTGCATGAGTATGTCCATGTGAAGATAGAGCTATGGGGGATTGCCATAAGGTCAGTATTGGGGCACCATTTCTTAGGTGTAGAACTCCAAGAAATCGGCATAATCCGGGTGAGCCTCCATATTTGTTATGATGTCCACCTGTTGTACAAGATAAGGGTGGAAAAGTTCAAATGGGACGTCATAATCCCAGTGTTTCCCATCTTGGTACCACTGCTGGCGCTTGGCATAATCCATGGCAGCTTGCTGGAAGGAGGAGGAGCAAAAATAGAGGAGGCTAAATAACAATGAAACCCTAAAAAGTAGGGGCACGTTTTAAAGGATGGGGCTTTTATTAGGGAATATTCTATAAGGTCTGTTACTTTATCATTAATATTATTTATTTATTTTTTATTTTATTTTTATTTTTATTTTTTGAGAGAATGAGATATTTTTTCCATTAATTAAAGATCAAAAAGTACATTGTGAGCAACATGTTGTTGCTATAGGATTTATAGAAGATACTAAGCTTAATAACTATTAAAGCCAGAATTAAAGGCAAAACCAGTTTTAATAGTTTTAGCATATATATGCTTTGAAAAGTAGTATAGAAAGAAGCATCAGCATAAGTAGTTGTAGAACTTCGATTGTCCTTTAACTGATCAGATAAGATGATCAAACTGAATAAAAACCTGTGTAGACAAAATTGAGTCAAAATGTGAGAGAATCAGGAAAATTATGATATGAGTTGGTTTTAATGGTCAAGATAGGAAAAGTGGTCAATGAATGCAGGCTGTAAAATGTGGTTGATATTACTTCCCCAATCCAAAGCCTCCAGAAGATCATTGACACAAGAGATGGCCATGATAAGCATGAGATTTCCATATGCATCTGCTTTGCCTGTGATAATAATAACATTCTCTGTAAAACTCGAACTGGCTATCTGTCATCTACATGTGGTTTATCTCCAGAAACCAAAATAGGATATTCAACTGATAGGTGCTCTTACAGAACTCATATGCCCATTGAATCTCCCTGACTGGATTTCATGAAGCTTTGGGAACAATCTGTCTGGTATTTTGGATTTCCAATCATAGTCAGCAAAGGCATTGACCTATGTGTCAAAGTGATTTAAATTTCTCTCAGCCTCGAAACAGTCAAAGCTTGTGTCCAAGACTCGGTTACAAAACTCCAGGTACTCTAGCATCAACATGAAGTATGTGTCTGAGAACACTGTAAATTAAACAGTTTATATTGACCACAAAAAGAACCAATAGAGTTCCATCTATTATCATAGTTCTTCTCTTCATTTTGAACCCTGTGAGCAGTTGCAGATGTTTGCAAGTCATGCATGATATTAATCTTAATCCAATAAATAGATATAGCATGTCCCCCATGGATGCATCTGTTCTTGTGCTTCCATATATTCCATAAAACAGTGAAGAATAAGGTATTAACAAACTTGTCATTATTCATCAAGAGATCAATCAAGTTATTTGGCTTATTGATGAATAAAACATTTTGACACCATGTCCAAAGAGGTTCTAATTTAGGACAGTTAAAAATATGGACCATAGACTCAATGCTATTGCAACCAAGAGGGCAGTTGTTAGAAATAGGATTAAGGCCAAATTTCCATCTAGTAGGATTATAGTGCTCTCTAGATTAGATAAGCTCTTGTTGGCCAGCAATCAAATGAAGTAAGAAACTTTTGGAAGGCAGTAAGATAGCCAGGTGTTCTTGTGAACTTTATAAACTTCTTCATCATTTAGGTTCCAGTAAACTTTAGCTTTTGAAGGAGTATTGTTGTAAGCTAACAATTTATAAATCATAGAGACTTTATAGTTATATTTCCCCTTGCAAGACCAGTCAATATGAGAGTTCATGGTACTCAGGTTCAGGAAAAATAATTTTGCTTTTAGATGCTTGAAAAGGCTCCTAGGGTGTAAATTCTTTACTGGTGGTCAAAAAGCACTGTCCAGACAAGTGCTTTAACTGCTAAAAATCTCACATCCAACATGAATTTGACATGCATATTGTGTTTGAAAATTGAGTATTACAAATAATAAACGTGTCTTTAAAACATTAAAGTAGGAAAAATGAGGTACCAACTAATATAATTATTTCGTAATATCAAATTTTGTATTAGCTAAGTGCTTTATGTGCTAAGTGCTGTCGCGGAAAGTTGTACACCACCAAAGAATTTACACCCCCTATCAGAAGAAGTTCCATAAATTTTCCTTTTGAGAGCAGTCCATGAGGTCCACCTGTCATCTATTCTAAGATCCCCAATTGAAGTAATTCCACAATGAGACCATTTCTTATAGATCTTGAGATGATTGATAGCAAGAGGAATATCATTTTCCTTAGATAAGAAAGGGTTTCAAAATATGGATGTGCTCATCTGAAAAAGATCAGGCTTATTGTGAGCCAAAAATTTAGAGATCTTGTTCCAGGCTATAACCAAATTCCTCATGAGAGGGGAGATGTTCTTAGCAGGATTGATACCAAAGAAAATAGAGGAGGGAAGTTGATGACTGTTAGAGGGATGCCCTGTAATTCCACATTTCTGAAACCAATATTTAATAAATACAGAGGATGGGTTATCTTTATGAAAAATTGCCCTCCAAACATGTTTGCCAGCTGGGGCAATTCCTTGAAGAAACAATTTTTGGCAACCTACACCACCATGAGACTTAGATCTTGTAATGTGATTCCAGCTGACCAATTGATTCTTTCCCCAAAGGAAATTTCTAATTATTCTCTCAAGCTGAAGATAGATATTTTTTGGAGCAAGCAAGGCAGAGGAGAAGTAGATATGAGAGCTTGCAATCACAAATTGCAATGATGGATCTGCCAGCAAGGGACAAGCAGTTACCATAATTATTTAATTTCCTTTTGATCCGAGAAAGGATAGGGGACCAGAGACCCTTAATATTTGTGTCCAAAGATAAAGGCATTCCCAACAAGTTGATAGCTTGAGAGGTTTGGTAGCACTTAATTCCCAGAATAGAATGTTGATTAGTTTCCCCCATGATAGAGCCCGAGCTTTGTGTGTGTTGTTTGCATGAAAGATCAAACAGTGATACACATAGCTGTTAAGATGCCATATTGTATTAATTACAAAACTGATATACAAAATGATACAGTTATAATACAAAAATGGAAAATCTAGTTTCGATCCCCGCGAATCCTACGTGCTAAGGCCAAATCCTTTGGCATAATAGTCATGCGCTTAGCGTGTATTGCGCAAAGGTTGGCATCGCCAAAGAGAGCAATGAGGTAATCCTTGGCAGCTTCCTGCAAGGCAAGAATGGCATGGGTCTGGAACCTGAGATCTGTCTTGAATTGCTGCGCAATCTCCCGGACAAGCCGCTGAAAAGGTAGCTTCCGCAAGAGGAGCTCCGTCGTCTTCTGATACTTGCGGATTTCCCACAAGGCCACTGTCCCTGGTTTAAACCGGTGGGCCTTCCTCTGACGAGGTGGGGGAACAAGGGGAAGAGTTTTGCCCCCTGTGGCTGGATGCCGGGCCCGCTCGACTAAAGTCTCCCGACGAGTGTCCCCCCTCTGCTTTGCTACCCCCTCCCCCCACCCAATCGCTTGGAGCCGAGTCTTATATTGGGGCCCCAAGCACGTCGGGTTAGTGGTCTTCCGCTTTTGTTGAATGGTACGGTTAGCAGGCTCTTCGACACGATTGGCAGGCTCCTCAACAGGGTTAACGGCTTCCTCTGCATGTCTGGCAGCGTCCTCGGCCTCCTTCCTGGCCTGCTCCTCAGCTAGCCGAGCTGCTTGTTGTTCGGCATGCTGCTCCCGTAGCAGGCGTACCACTGTCCTTCTGTGGATCTCGGCAATATACCGATCATGTCGGGCTGCCATATCAAGCTCGACAGCCTGCAGATCCTCTTGTGGAAAAGATGGCGAGATATCTTCCTATATGAAGATCTGGGTGTCCTCATCATAGTAGTATGGGGGTATCATAAAATTGTTTCCCCGACTTATGGCTCTTCCTCTTTCCAGATACACATATTCCTGTCCTCTGATAGCCGGATCTCCGTTTGCGGCTTGCCGGGCATCCTCCTCCTGTGCCATCGACATAATCCTCTCTGCTTCCCGACGAGCTTTGGCATCAGCAGCGTCTTGGGCCATGCCCGAGCGGTAATACCGAACCGGGGCCAGAACCTGGTCTTCCTGCTCCACCAAGGTGTAGGTCTCCCCTTCAGCATTTAATTTCAGCAAGAATATCTCTTGTAAGGTGAAACATGGGGTACGGTATCCGGTCGCCCTCGATAAATCTGAGCACTAACTGTTCGAGGAGGAGCTCGACCCTCCTAGGACCGTCGATTGTGTCACTGATGTTGCACCCAAGCTCGGCGAAGAGTTGGAAGACATTACAGCTGGAATAACTCCTTGTTCCCTTAGTGCGGGCCATCTCGAGTCAAGGTGGAATGCTCACAAGCAGGCAGAGTCCGTCAGGATAGTAGGCAGGGCTAGGTATGGCAGAACTGGTTACTCCGGTGGCTATGGCGAGTGGAGGTCGCGATGGCATGGCTAACATAAAGAACAATAAAAAAACCCTAACTTACAACGTCCGTGAGTTCGCTTCATACCCTAAATTTTTTTTTTTAAAAAAAAAAGTCAAACTTTGGTCAAAACTTGCGGACTCTGCATTTTAAGCGTCTAGAATTCAAAAATAAAACCCTCAGATTGCGCCGGTTTAGGGTTCTCTCTCTTATGTTGACCTTTTTGAGTCGGCCGAAAGGTGATCTAAGCTAATTTAAGGGTCCCCGACGCGATGGAATAAGAATTTTTCCAATCCAAGCTTTCTGAAGAAAGTTATAGCCTCTGGAAAAGAAGGACCATTTCCTTCTAAACTCAATACAGTTCTACCTTTGTACCTCCAATTTTTTTTCCACAACTACACTGTTAGCACAAATTTGGGCCTCAAATAGACTAACTACAATGTGCTAAGGAATTTTTTCTATGTTAGAGTCCCCAATTGCTTAACATTCTATCGGGTTAGAACATGGCCAGTGCAATGATCTGGTCCACCAAAATCATGCTCTGATACCATTGTGACGCTCCGCGAATCTATACGATGCTCCCATCATATACATACGGGAAATCCCCTCTTCCATGGCGATAATACCACTATAGAAAGGCCCTCTGTCTAACCCTGACCACGTGTGGTGACATGTGTCCGGGTGAAGGACATGGAGGTGTCATTCGTCCCACGCCTTCGATGGGAATCCTAGATAGCGGAAGCATATATACAGGGTTCGCACCTGGCAACAATACAAACAAATAATATGCCATCACGATAGGTGGCCCATCATCATCAGTCCCATGACATCTAGAACATCAATCATAATAAAGGAAATGCACCATAAATAAGGACTCTACCCCGTCTCAGATCATGGAAATCAACTGACGGCCAAGGCCTCCGGATAACAACAGATAAAATCATAACAATGGTGTTGGCTGGCATAGAACAATGGCTAGGGTAGTCTACTCCATCTGCCCCTCCTGTGCACACTTTGCAGATAGGTTGGAACATGCTATGGCGTGATTGTAGCCTTCCGGAGATGCAATTCCATGGAATCACCCTATGGAACCACTCCGGATTACATCTCCCCGGTCTGATGAGGCAGGTCGGAGAGGCATCCCCTCCCCGAGCATGATGGATCCCTGGGTGTGCTAGAGAATGCGTGCCCCCTCAGTGACCCCCGCGTTCGTACCCGACTTACTCCCCTAAATCTAAAGGCCGGCTCACCTTCCCATTCGAGCCCAGGGCGCCCAAGAATATTGGCTCGACACCTGCGACCCAGGAAGTGTCAGACCCATACCCGGCCCTCTCCGTGACCAGCTATAAGCCTAGCACACTGTAGGAGTCCTGTAGCTGCGCTAGGCAAGACCTCACCCCCGATTCACCATCATACTCGTTATCTGGTGCTGAATCACATCATAGGATCCCCAGCCAGGTGGGCTCTTGTGCACAGGCCGCATTTACTGGGATTTAAGATGTTCTAGCTAGGAACATCACTAAATCTAAATAGCTTTCAGGTCTCTATCCCCCTTAAACACATACATCACAAGAGGAATAGAAAGAGAGAACAGAATCAGATGCAACGTCCATAATCATCATAAATAGATCATAACATAGAATCTAACCACCATCTACCTCAAACAAGGGTTAGAATAGCATACAACTACCTAAAGACTGACCTGTGTCCTGGCTGGACCCATTGTCTCGAAGAACATCCATAGAACTGGTCAGGTATTAGGTTGTAACAGCTCCCTCCTTCCTCTGCTCTTCCCAAACTCGAATTTGGGCAAAACTAGGATGGGAAGCTCATTTTGCCACTCAAAGATGGCAACTGCCCTTGGCCAATCGAGTGAGGCCAAGTGGCACATTCTAGCTCTACTTGGCTAACTAATACCATTAGTTAGTGTACTTAGGTTAGTTTAATGCCAATAATCCCTCTTATGTTAATCCTCAATGTTCCCAATACCTTGGTGACGTGTCAGGTGTGGTATACGTATACCGTATACTTACATGGGCGTCACACTTTCTTTATTGTCGAGATGACCTGATATTGATTCTCTGCATTCTCGGAGTCAATGGCAGCAAAGATGTGGCACTCACCTTGGATGTGTTGCAAGTCGTTATCGGGCGTGTCTCCCATTCTTCTAGCTCTGCTAGTGCCGCGTTCATCACAAAAAGACAGTTGTGCGTGCGATGTCCCGGTTGGAAGCACCTGAAGCACGACTTCTTTTTTATACATTCTTGTCTCTTCTACTTCAGGATGGACTGCAAGAATTGCTTCACTGCGTTGGAGTAGTTTGAAACACCCCCTTGCTCTTTGTCCCTGAAACTGACCTGCTTCTTGTCCTGCTTCCAAAATTTGCATTTCCTTGCTTTCCATGGTTTGCATTGTACTGAGGTCTAGCAATTACTGGGCTTGTTGCTCTTGGACTATAGCTTCCAGTAGCTTTCCCCTTATCCTGATTGCTTTTGTCCACTGCTTTGGGGGACCTATTTCTTATAAGCTCACGGCCTTGGACTTTGCTTCTGATACTTTTTCTGGGGTTGATAGCTCTCATAAGCTTCCTACTGATCTCCTCGTTTAAGCCTTCAACATACCCCTCTACTGCATGTCTTTCGCTCCACTTTGGCACATAGAGCCTTAACCTCGTAAATTCTTCGGTTTCTGCACCATCTTATTGCCCTGCTCCAACCTATAAAACGGTTGCATCACATGGCACGCGTCTTCCCTTGGCACGTAATGACGCTTAAATGCCTTGGAGAACTTCTTGAATCTGTAGCTATCCCTGCTTAACCCATGGGCCTTGGCATAGCCTTTCCACCAAATTCTGGCCGCTCCCTTGAGGTTGGCTGCCGCTACTCTGCCTTGTCCTTACCTTTCATGCTATAAGCATTCCCATACTCTTTCATCTCGTCCAACCAAGCTTCAGCTTCCATCCCTAACCTGTTATCTCCTGAGAACTGTTCTAACTTCCACAGTGCCGAGTCACTTTCTTCTGATAGTCGGCCCCGTTCCTGCCTTTATCACGGTTTGGACCTTCCCGGCGATCTTGCCGATCGTTATCCTACTCTTCCAATTCTGAGTCGGAGTTGGAACTGGTGTTGGAGGAATCCGTGCTGGGGGATCTCCTTCTCCAGTTTCTCTTCCTTGCCTTTTCTGTTTTGTCAGCAGGTGTTTGAGGTAGCTGGGCATTCTGGTCTGGTGGAATTGCTGCCCTTCCTTCAAGTAAAGCTCTTATATCCTGGATATCCGATCTCATCTGGAATATCTCCTCTTCTAGGATTGGTGCCTCGAACTCTTGGTATAGGTTCCTTAGTTGAAATCGTCTTTGGGGAGGGGGGTTTCTCTTCCTGAGGGTGTCGATTTTGCTCTACGTTCCTGGTTGCTCTAGCTGCATACACATTAGATTGCACTCTTATGATTAGCTTTTGTTTGTTGTTGCATTGGTTGTTTGATGATATAATTGTGGGAACAAAATATATCAAAGAACATTCATAATCCCAACAAATATATTCATAAGATATAATATTATTACAATGATTAATAGAGAGAAAAGTTTAGACTATTTTTGAAATCTTCGATATACTAGGTTGTCTTCCAAGAATTTCTTCACTTAGGATGTACCAACCGTATGTCCCAAGTTCCTGAGAATATTGGTGGGCGTACCACCTTGCAATGCCATTATCAAATCTTCTACTCTTCGGTCTAACATATAGGCCACAGTGACGGCTAATCTGCCCTGACGTCTGTATGGGACTGCGAAGTCGAAGATCCTCAGGGCTTTTGTCCTCTTCACCAGTATGACATGGTCGATGTTTGGAGGCATCCGAGCATGTCTACCAAATCCTGAGAGGGCAATGAGCATGAACACCCCTTCTTCTCTCCATGGGATGAACTGTCGATGTATCACTATTATCCTTCCGTTGGTGAGGAGCAGAAGATAGAACTCGAGGGCCTTGTCACGTCCTCCCTCTCCTGCCTCTTCTTCGGTTCTGATGCCAGCTCTGTACCTCCCGGAGTATTCATCCACCGGTACTATACTGTCAGGTCCATGTAATTTGCAAACATGTCCACCTGGAGGAGGTCAAGTTGATCCCGCCTCTTTCGACCCCGATTGGCACTGCTGATGAGGAGCTGGGCAGGAGTGCGCTCGTTGTATTGCCCCTAATGCCCATTCATTCTTGGATGGCGATGAATTCTTCCTCTGAGATGTCATCTTCTGCTGAATATTATTATAGGCTTCGATGTCGAATGATCACTGCCCGGTATAGGTGTGGGCTTCCCTGATGCTGATAGGGAAGTCTTTCATTTTTCGGTCGATGAAGTCATCGAGATCGGGCTGTTGGCGCAGGAGGTGTAGGAGCTCGTCAATTCTGTACCCTGTCTCTGCACTCTAGAAGGTTCTTTATGTCGTGCATCATCAGGTACTCTTGGTCTTCGATGATGACTGGGGTTAGGCTGGTGATGCCTAACCCGAGGGGGGAGCTGTCCTCGTCACCCTCAAGCCTTCGTCGAAGCTCTGAAGATCTTGTTCTGCTTGCTGCCATTGTTGGATAGGGTCGACGTCGACGAGGTCTTCGACGCCATGGCCTCGTCCGCCTTCTTCCTCCCCCTCCTGTTCTGATCCTTCGTCCACTGGCTGAAGAGAGGGTTCTTCTATTTGAGTTTGGGCTCTATAGGACAAGAAGATGGCTACAGCAGCAGTTGATGAGAAGTATCTCTTCCTGTTTATAGATATGGTCATATAATCAGGCATGCGAGCAGCTCTATTTTCTAAGTACTTGTCGATGTTTGGAACATCGCTCAGTGTGGCGCGAAGAGTTGTTCTAGGTGCAAAGTACCCTATGTATAGGGAAGGGGAAATTCTACTAATGAAGGGCTATCTTGGCTTGAAACTCTCCCATGATGTCTTGGTAGAATGATAGCATTTATGGTAGCATCCACATCAATCTCCTCCTGGAAGACAGATTGAAGTCAAACAGAATAGAAAGTCGGGTAAACTTGCACTCTCACAAAAGAAATACATTCAGGCAATTTTGCAATGATTAAACATAAGTTCATGTATCGGGTTGAAGCAGCCGATTTATGTGTTGTAGATTAAGGGGGGTGATTGAACACTGGCTACGGCTCATTTGCCATATCTTTGCATTAACAAGAGTGTTTTAGATAGATAGATAGTATTTTAACGTCACGCCACTAGGCAGCATCCAACTGGACATATGATCACACACCACACTACATTGCTCGGTTGGGCCCTGCCCCCAACCACCTTACATTGCGTCTGTTAGGATTTGACCCCCAACAGTACCGAGTGCGATTCTGGGTGGTCTCGAACTCGAGACCACATTGCTAAGGAACTAGTGTGTTACCACTAGACCAAACGCCCAGACGCAATCTATAATCTAGAAATGTTTGTCGTAGAAGGAAGCCAATAAAGAATGAATAGGAAATTCGATAGAAACCTTGAAGTCATTTCTCATTAAACCAAGTTTTGGTTTCAAAGGCTATAGCAAGAAAAGAAAAACCCACCTTATCACCCATAAATATATAACAAGGAGGAGTATCTACCCTTCTACTTAGAGTATTCAAAAATAGGTTTAAAATCCTGAACTTGGAATTTATAGCACATATGAATTTATAGTAAAACCCTTTCCAATTGTCGGAGCCCAAATGAGACGAAAATCATTTGCTTTCAGTTGTCATTGTATCACAGATCCCGACGCCTCTCCAAGGGTCTTTGCTTCTTCCATCGGACTCATCAACAAGGAATCTTGTTGAATAACTTGTATCAATGTGGTCCTTGTATATCCCTTCTCCATTCAGTGCAATGAATGAGCCCAGTATCCTCGAGCTCATCTCCTACTGCTACTTTGGTTCCCTGGGCACCAATCAAATCAAGTAAACATAGTAGAACCATGCATTAATCCAAATAAAAGTTTTGATTCATGCAAACATACGAGCTTATAGGATCTTAATACCATCATGAGCGGCCATCCTAACTTAACTTTGTACGGGCAATCAACATTTCCACCAATGAATGCAAAAATCTCGTCCTAAGACTACTGCACATTCCAACAGCCATGGGTTTTTATGGAAAGAGCTTTTCCATGGCTAATTGTGTTTTATAAAAAAACTTTTACACTCTTATTTTACCTTGGATTTCTCAAAACATGCAAGATATGCCGAGGATTCTTAAACATATACTGTAAGTGTCATCTTCTGATTTTTGCATATATCTAGGATAAATTTCCACATTATTTGTTGTCTATTTCTTGGTAGCTAATTAAGACATAGCCT
Source organism: Isoetes taiwanensis (assembly GCA_021234155.1). Taxonomy (NCBI): domain Eukaryota; kingdom Viridiplantae; phylum Streptophyta; class Lycopodiopsida; order Isoetales; family Isoetaceae; genus Isoetes; species Isoetes taiwanensis. Next base: position 479,821 of record JAJEKV010000110.1, on the reverse strand, counting down.
GTGTAAATCTTCCATGTAAAAAATTAACGTGTGAAGATAAATCCTCTTTCCAGCTGTCTAATATAGCAATTATTGATTTTGATGTACAAATTTTTCAAATTTAGTAGGAATTATATTATTTGACTCACTTAGATAGGTATTAATGTGCATATAACCTTACATTTTTTGTTGGAAGGTGCTTCCAAAATTGTAATTTTTTGCAAACGTAGAGCAATTGGTTTTTCCAATGGTATAAAGGCTTTTGGACTTCATTTTGTTGCATGCTTTTCTATTTATGCATTTGTATCCTTTGCAATCCTCAAAAATACCTTTTATTGCACGCCTATAATCATATGTCTAAGACTAATACCTGAATAGGTTCTCACATATATTAATTATTGGCTTCAATAATGTATGAATACATTTTAGCTGTCTATGACATATATACTACTTGATTTTATTTCTAAAGTGCAACACAGCCTTCAAAAGAATCTTTTGTCACCAGCTTGACATTTTGCAAGGTTATAAAAATGCTAGATACATGAAAATAACAGTAAAGTTTCCATGGACATTGATGTCGTGTTAGCTTTAAAGTCAAGTACATTTCAAATGTTATTATTTGGTGCTCAATGGCTGGATTTAACTGATATTTTAGAGTCTCTTCATATCAGAAAGACAAATTGTATTTTTATGAGGCAAAACTTGACTAGAATAAGCTAATGTTTTCCCATCTCTCTCACAAATTACGTTAATCTTAGGGCCAGAGCGATATATGATGTCTTAATATGGAAGGCGCTTCCTCTGGCTAGACAACTTAAAGATCCCATTGAAGAGAAAAAGGTAATTTGTGGTCTTAGGCAATTCTCTTCTCTTCTATGAATATTTAACTGATGGATACTATAAGCAAGTTGGACAGCAGTTTAGAAGGTCAGAATATTCAATTTTCATGCAATTTTAGAACAATGTTTCTTGAAGCTCATTATGGATGTTCATCAGACTGTAAATTCATTTTACCATGCCTCTCCTTATAGATAATTAGGCTTTTCCAAACTTCTTAATCTTTTCAGGACTGAACATTTATGAGGCTAGACTTTTATTTCTCTAGCAGTCGCCCAATTTGATTGCCTTTAGCTTACATGGAGGTATACATAGACAACATCGTTGAATATAAACTACTTAATAAATCTAAGCAACGGAAAAGCTAGAACTCATTTACAGTTGAAATTATTATGCCAGAAAGCATGACATTGCTGGATTGTAATAAGAGGTTTGAATGGTTATGTTGCTGATAAATGTTAATTCGTATTATGCCAACGGATGAGGTAGCATTCAAGTGTTTTATTTATATGTTTATGAGAACAACTTGAGAATGACATCGAGGTCGAAGCAATCTAGAAATCTTTTCAACCATAATGGGCACGAAGTTGAATTTGTCATGAAGAGGGGATTGTGCTGCCCCCATGCAATACTAAAGCACTTGAATGTGAAGTGGAAAGAACGACACCTTAAAAAATGATTTTCAAGTGAGATGCAAGTATATCAATATGCCTTAGCTAGGGGGGATAAGAAAGCCAAATGCAGTAGAAAACATAGAGGCAATTTTATTTCCGAAAGCAAACATACATTTTTATGGCACTGAAAATGTCGCATTTTTAATATGAATCATGGAAAGGTGCAAGTGGTTACATGAAATCCAAGGAATACCTTCAATTAAGGCAATAAAGTAAGTGCATTTTGCAAGGATGGATAAAACTGGAGCCTAATGTGCAATGCACTAGCAAGAAACTGAAATCCTCTATGGTTTTATGCGAATTAAAGACGTTGCAACTCAAAAGAGGGAGAGAAAAAATGTTTCTTACATCTTCCCTGTAACGGGCCCATGGTAGACCGCTCGAGTATTCGAACCTTGAATGTGTCTGTGGGGCGTTCCCGAGACACTGACATAAATGGGTAGAAGCAACTACTCATAAACGTCTAGACGGTTTTGCCCAGTTGGTTAAGGGCATGTCGGTTAGGAACGTCACAGTTGGTATCAGAGCAGGTCTCGAGTTCGAGTCCCCATGGGTGCCTATATATGCATGGGTAATTTGTAAAGACTTGGTAATCATTGTGACATGGTATAGCCTTGGATGCCTTGGTAATCATGACATGGTATAGCCTTGGATGCTCGAGGACGAGCATAGTTCTAGTGGGAGAGACTGTAACGGGCCCATGGTAGACCGCTCGAGTATTCGAATCTTGAATGTGCATGTGGGGCGTTCCTGAGACACTGGCATAAATGGGTAGAAGCGACTATTCATAAATGTCTAGACGGTTTTGCCCAGTTGGTTAAGGGCATGTCGGTTATTAAGTTACATTCCCGTTTTGCTTAATATATGTGATAAACAATATTAAAGTCCACAACAAGAGATTGAAACCCAATATAAATATTACATCACAAATACAAATAGCAAAGAAAGATAGGTAGGTAGGTAAAAATTTTAAAGTAATGACCAGTAGGTTTAAATTATGCCATTATTGTGTTGAAATTATATGGCGTAATTGTGTTTCCGGGTTTTGCGGAGTGGCGTCGTACCATTTCTACGGAGGTTTTTTTTTTTTGTCACCGCTTGCCCTTTCTACAGAGTTCTTTTTGGAGGTTTTTTTTTTGTCACCGCTTGCCCTTTCTCTGAGAGAGTTCTTTTGGAGCGCCAATGAGCCGAGGAGCGCTTTACGGAGCCGAGGCGAGGGCGATATCGAGAGACTAAAGTTTTTATTTGAACAAGTTTAAAACAAGGCAAGAATGGCAAGATGTTGCACTCTTTCCGCAGAAGCTGGAGCACACGATCTTCAAATGTATGCTGGAGTTTGACGATTTCTGCAAACTAATGACAGAGCGGAAGCACTGAAGGCTTCAATTTTCAACTTTGGAAGGATTTGCCGGCACAAAGCAGAGGGTTGGAAATTTAAACCTACTGGCCATTACGTCCGGTAATTGTCGTGATTCGGGCCATTCTGCTTGTGAAGGTCTTCGGCGGCGCCGCCAAACGAGGTGGCGCACTCGCGGCTCCCTTCACAAGGCAGAATGCCCCTCCTCACCGAATGCCCCTCCTCATGGCAATTACCTAGTACGTATGGGATGATTGATGAATCAATAACATGGCAATTTTTTAATTCAAAGATCAAACAATCTTCAAGCGTGACGAAGCTATAAATCTTTGCTAACAATAATCTTGTAACAAAGACCATAGGAGTTGTTAAATGCACGAAGGGAGTCAAAATATGCTGTAAAGTGCCTAGCCGTGAAATGCATTTGGCCTAACACAAACATAATAATATTGAACAAAATAGATCATGTGCTATTGATAAAAAAAATTAACTCAACGTGTTTTTTGAAGTGCCATAATAGTACAAATGAATAAGTAACAATTAGCACTTGGCATTCTTACAACCACAATACCTCTTACATGAACATGAAATCCCTACTAGAATATACATTCATGTAGTAACCATGTCACACAATCGTTGGCTCCCCTTGATTCCGTTTACTTCACATCCGTTTGGCATTTACTTCACAAGCGCTGGAAGCCTGCTATGATATAGCTTGTCAACTTCATTTGCAATTTACTCTTCTTCTTCTTTAAAATAAAAATGTCCAGTAGTTGCCTTTGCTTCCAAGGATCAGAAAAATGTTTTACTAATATGACAGAAAAGATTTAAGACTACAGCATTATAAAATCATAGGAGCCATGCTCTTTCAAGACAATGACATGCATGATGGACTATAATCACTTCTCTGTATACCCCTTACCGAGAAATCGTGATATAAGACTGCATTATGATACTAATCTCTATGAGCTGCAAGAATTGTGCACTGGATGTTTTGGACTCCCAACGTCAGTCTATCAGCATGAAATACAGCAGAGATATTGGAACAACTGCTCCTTTGAAGCTCTCCTTGTGGTAGAATGGTCTCATCCACCTTCCACAAAGTCAATATGTTTACTGCCCCATTGATTCAAGTAGTATGGCAGTAGACCATACATGAATAGGTCCAGCAATGATAGCATATTAAGTTCGCCAAACAAGAGGCCTCCAAATAGGTAGAAACTGCTATACGTGGATGTACTGGCCTGTGATGAGCTCATAACAGAAGCAAGAAATAGGAAAATTTCGATCCTTGGAGCTTTTGTAAAAGTATGGCAGAGTGCTTGGAGCACCAACATAGTTAAGCAATTTCAGACTTGTGTCGATTATATATGCAATCTGCCTTCTGAAACTTCCATGAGTGCAGAGAAAGACATTTATAGCAAATTTTGTAAAATCCAATCCAGTGCCATGAACATCGTTTCTTATATTTCCATCTCTTATGGATTAAATCTGAACAGATGTGTGCTTAAACCTGTAAGTACTTGAATTTTGCCTCAAGACAAACAAGTGAATGACAATGAATATGTATGGTCAGAGATCATTTTAGTTAAGAGCAAAAAAATTATTTAGTCTTTCTTGTATCTTTCCAGTTCAGCTTTTACAATGCTTATTGGTGCCTCAAAACACCAGTCTTCTGCATGAAATAGTTCCTCAATTTCTTATCTGCTTTGTCAGTGTCTGTCTGAAGCCTAAGTGGCAGCACTCTTCTTTAGAAGCAAACTTGGCAATTAGAAACTTGGTCACCTTAATGACTTTCATAGGACATTTCTAACGCCATAATCATAACCTTCTGGGGCATTACAAACAATAAAGATCGCCCTGCTGCAGTATACCAAGCAATTCGTCACTAATACGATGAACTAAAATGGCACATCATCTGGACAAAGAACCTGCAAGAAATGCTATGTCAAGGCTTCAATAAGCTGTTTATAAATGTTTCAAATGATGGTACACATGCAAAACAGCTCTAATCAATTTACGGTTTAACCGAGGTTGCCTCCCATAACATTTGGGGGCAATCAACTTAAGGAGCCTACCTATTTGACTAGAGAAGCTACAACTGATGCGAAGCTTACCAAAGGCTGTGCTTTACTATCATGTGAAGCTAATTTCCAAGATGCTCAGCAAACAACCAACATATATTCAGTAGAAATAAAACCTAGAGGCATTTCAAATCCTCCAAATGTTCTTAAATTGCTGAAAAGATCTTCTGGAACCAGTGGAAATCCAGAGGAAATTAACGAGTGAGCCATAAATATTCTAAAATCTAATTATTTCCCAATTCAATGTAGAAAAGTAGAGGCATGCATTAAAATGTGTATGCTGCAAATGCTAGTCTTTCCACATTCTATAATGGAAATAACGAGTAAATTTCTATTCTAGCTAGTGTGACTATCTACAGCCCCCCCGAAAGTCCCGCTCTGGGGTCAAATCTGATTTGCGGCATAATAAAGGCAAAGCAGGCCATTATTGATTCTGTGAGAGCAATACAAAAAGGAAAAGCAGGGAATGTTCAGCCCTTGGCAATTTCTAATCCTAACACTTCATTGCCATGCAAGAAGGTTAGACACATGCTGATTTGAAATACAGATACACAAACTTAAGGAATCACAAACACGAGATCTAAAAGACTAGTGACATTGAATCATAGATTAACCACCTTGTCCCTAATCCTCCATTTGCAAGCACATTGTGTGAACATGCATTATCAACTTGCAGACCCAGATTGTTGCTCTTCTAATTTTTGCACATAGGCCTTCAGAGTCATAACCAAGTTCCTTGAAGGCCCTTGCAAAACACTAACAACACTTGATGAAGGAGCTTTTAAAGACCCCAGAAGTTTGGAAAAAATTTCTGCACGAGTTGGCATGGTTTCCAAGCTCTTAAACTCCTCGGGCGGATAGAATTTGCCCTCAAAAACCCCACCAGAAAAATCATTAGTATCCACTTTGGCCTCCTTCTGAAAGGTTCTATAAGGCTTCAATGCTGCTGGAATTTCTTCAGTGTGCACAAACAACCAAGCATTCATACCTTTAAGAGCAGGTGCAATTGCCTCCCATTCGGTTCCCTGCACAGCTTTGTTCACAAGTCTATTCTTCGCAACAATAAGCTTGGTAGTTTCAGGCAAAACCTTCCGAAGCTCCTGCATTTGCTTAACAGTAAGACCTGTGTAGCGGATACTTGCCATCAAAGTGCAACCTTCAAGCTCCTGTTTAATCTTCTCCACTGTTTCTTCCTTTGTCTTTCTGCTAATGGCCATCCGAACTGGGATTGGCTTTCGAGAGACATTAATCCATGGGCAAAGCTCGGAGCTAGTAGAAGAGGCCAATCTACAGCCCCAGAGAGAAGAACGTGGAATCCCATCACGAGCTGGCAGGGCCGACGCTTGTGCCTGCATAGCCATGGCCTCCTTCGTGGATAAGACCTTTGAGATTCTGCCAAGGACCCCTTGTAATTCTGCCCCTCTCAATCTTGTCTTGGCACGTATATAAGTTATTTTAATAAGTGGACCACGCAGACTAGAATGAAAACGCTTTTTGGAATGCATTAAGGTTTCGCCCGCAGGCCCTTACGCGGGGTAAGGACCTGGCGAGCCCGGCAGGGCGAGCCTGGTCCGCACCCCGCGTAAGGGCCTGCGGGCGAATATTTTCTCACGGTAAAGTTAAGGGGGGGAGGATATTTCTTGCCACATGGCGCCATCGTAGCCACAAAAGTTTGATTACTCCGTTATCAGCCAGCATCGGAGGAGATGAAGCCAACATCGGAGGAGAGGAAGCGATTATCTGTTTTAAGATGGGCCTGAAATATGGCGAAATATCCTCCCTCCGAACTTTACGTGGCATGATTGGGTTACTTCGCAATAAGCTGGCCCAGTTTGTGAAACCGTATGTTTATGACATATGGTTTTAAAGGTTAAAGTTATGTAGTGTATGAAATTTAGTATGGAAATAGGGCAAATTGTGTCGCTGTATTTGTGGAGTCAGCCGGATGTGGGCAAGCATGTCGGGTGCATGGTTTGATGCAGGCGCTATGTTTGGAAGGTGCCTCTTTCTGTTCCTGGCAAGCTGGAAGTGGATAAGATGGGGAATCCGGCCCTCTTACAGTCTATAAATCCTGAGCTTGGAGCCGGCCTGCGTACCTAACCATGTGAGCTTCAGATTTCCTTGTGTTTTCCTTGTGTTTTTCCCTGTTGTGTTTGTTTTGTTTCCATGAGGAGGGATGCTAGAAGAGCAGGGCGGGCAGCCAGACTCTTCTTCTGGGAGGTCTGGTGTGGAGGCATGCAGAAATGGTGTTGAGGATGAAGGCATAGGCCTCATAGACGTGAGTGTGACACTGGGTGTGGCAGGCATGGATGCACCCCCAGAGTTCTATGACGTGCTCATTAATTTCTGTGAGAAGGACTGTGTTTCAGGTGTTGTTGCAGCAGAGAGGGGCAGTGACTTAGATCACCTGCATTACCAGTGTGTCTTTAGGCTTGCTCTCAAGTCCCCTAGAGTTGTGAATTTGGCCATGAAGCGGAGGTTTGGGTGGGGAGGTAAGAAGCCTGTGGGGGTTGTTCTTGTTTGTAAGGCGTTAAAAGAATAGCAGGCTCCATTGTTTCGAGGGGCTAATAGGGTATTGCATGAAGGATATGGGGAAGCCCCACTTCAAGTTGCACACAAAGAATGTTTCTGAGCGCCAGTTGGAGATGGGCAAGGACCTGTACCTGCTCTATGGTACAGGGGACATCAAGCATGTGGTAGTTTTGGATAACAGGAACCTCTTGGGAAGAGCCCTTCATTTTGTGAACTATCATGGGGGAAGGCGGCTGAGTTCTAGCCTTGTATACACAATCACTAGGATGCTTAGAACCGGTAAATTCGTATTGTCTACTAGCTGGATCCTTCCATCTAACACTGCTTTTATATCTGAGCATAGAGTGAAGGCCGCCTGGCACCTGACACTAAACCCAAAGTCGCTTTGCCAAGTGATGTGAGGTGTGTCTTCGTGATGGCATCCCTTGGGATGGAACCCATTCAAATGGATTGTGAAGGGTAGAAAACGATATTGGGATGAGGGCCACGCACTCGAGATATGGATGAGAACTTCGTGGAAGGGGAGGATGATGATTTCAGCCCCAGCCGCCGTGGACATGCCCGGGACTGATTTCATACCTCTTGACACCACGGATTACACAATGGCAATTGGGTGACCAGGCTTGTAGGGGGCTGCCCCGTGTTTTTGTACATATGTTTCTCTTTGTTTTGATTTTGCATCTTTGTTTGCGCTATTTCTTTATGCCCGACTAGAGATGGAACGCGGGTAATGGGATTGTATGGATGGAGATTGGGAATGGGGCCGCCGCTACCAAAGAGCCCCGCTGGAGTTGTCCGATGAGGCCAACCGTGGGGATGGCGGATTAACATTGACAGTGATGAAGAGGCCCCATCTTCCCCTCCTCACAGGCCTGCTGCTCCGGGGCCAAGTATCCATGATGTAATTCATAATGCAATGCCCTCTCCTGTTGCATTCTCTCTGAACAGGGATCGTGTGCAGGTTGCTATGGAAGTTGTCTCAAGCATTGTTAGTATTAATACTCTTGCCGAAGTCCGGCGGGCGCCTCGCCGATTGTTTAGATGCGCCTTGGCCGCCGCTTGCAAAGATTGAAGAGGTCGTTTCCCACATGGAGTGGGAAGAGGTGGAGGTGACTACAGATGAGCGCCAGCATATGTGGGCGCATATGAATCTGGCAAGGGCTCTTCTTATCAGGGAATTGCGGCGAATTGACACTTTGGCCAGGCGCCACAATGCTGTTATGAACAACAACTAGACACTGGTATGCTTGTATGATTATCTGCTTTGCTTTCTTCTTGTGTCTGCTTTGTGAGGTCTGTTTTCAATGTTTTTGACCAGGACACCATATGCAGGATTGCCCCTATGTCACTAAAGCTGCGCAAGCTGCTCTTGCCAAAGTGTATTGGGACATGATGTCATAGCCCCATACGAACCTCCAACCATTGCTAAACGATGAGGCCCCAGACTATATATAAGGTGAGTCTCATATTTATGCCGCTATTGAAACAAATCAAGCAAATCGTCAACCTTCTGTCATATCGACGGTTGGCCAAGTAGACTGTAAACCTTTTGTCATCCTTATGGACACGGGTACTATGCACAATTTTGCCTCACCTAGAATGGCGGAAGTCTTACAGCTTACTCCTTTGAAATCAAACCCACGTCTAATTACGCTGGCTAGTGGAGCCATGCATCATACTCAAGGCTGACATATCAATTTGAACATTCAGCTACCAGGAGCACCCGTTGCTCTAGAAGCCGAGATTAAGAACATCGGCTGATATGATCTCATTGTGGGTATGGAGTTCTTGGCTGCTGCAAAGGCAAACATTGATTGTGAAAAGCGAGAAATCACCTTTAACGCAACTAATGGAGGTCGTGTAACTATAGCAGGTAAACCAGTTATGTCAATTATGCAGTGTATTTCATTGCATCAGTTGGATAAAGCCATCAAGAGATATCAGGTTGCTTGCATTGTTAGACTTGCATCAATAGAGGCCAAGTCCAAATAGGAAGAAGTCATTGACAGCTTGCCCCAAGCAATTGCTGCCGTACTTCATGAATTCCACAACCTTTTTCCGCATGAGATTCAAAAGTTACCAACTTTCCGAGGCATGGAATGTGAAATCATATTGGAGACAGGTACTAAACCTACGAGTAAGGCTCCATACCGAATTAGTACACTAGAATTGGCAGAGCTTAAGAAGCAGTTGTAAGAGCTTCTTAAGTTGGAATTCATTATGCCAAGTATATCACCTTTTGGTGCCCCTATTTTGTTTGTGAAGAAAAAGCATGGTACCTTGCGCATGTGCACTACATACAATTGAATACGCACACAATCAAGAATCGATATGTTCTACCGCGTGCCGATGACTTAATGGATCAATTGCAAGGGGGCAATTATTTTGCAAAGATTGATCTTCGCTCAGGATATCACCAGATAAGAATTAAAGAGGATGACATCTATAAATCCGCCTTTCAGACACGTTATGGGCACTATGAATTCACTGTTATGCCATTTGGGCTAACTAATGCCCCTGCTACATTCATGAGATTAATGAATGATGTCTTTCGCAAATATCTTGATGACTTTGTCATCATTTTCTTTGATGATATCCTCGTATACAATAAACCCTTAGAAGACCATGAGTGTCATCTTCGGTTGGCTCTGCAGAAGTTGAGACGCCATCAACTTTATGCCAAGTTTTCCAAGTGTAGATTTGTGACCACCAAGGTCGATTATTTGGGATACATTGTGTTTGCTGAAGGGATAGCAAAAGATCCAGCCAAGATTGAGGCGGTAAAAGATTGGCCGATCCCAACGAATATTTCTAGGATTGGCGGGTTATTACCGCAAATTTATTAAGGACTTCGCTAAGCTTGCAGCGCCTCTTACAGATCTTACAAAATATGAGAAGGTTAGGGATTGGATGGCGCACTGGAAGGAGAAGGTCCAGGCCAAATTTCAGTCCTTGAAGGATGCCTTGGCAACCGCTCCAGTTCTTATCTTGCTAGATCCTCAGAAAGATAAGTGGGTTGCCACAGACGCCTGTAAAATCGCCACAGGCGGAGTATTAATGCAAGAAGGTAGGGTAATTGCATATGATTCTAGAAAGATGAATGATGCAGAGCAGTGATATCCCATGCATGACCAAGAATTACCTATAGTCGTGCATGCCTTGCGTATATGAGGCATTACTTATTTGAGAGACAATTCCAATTGGATAGGGATCACCAAAGTCTCCAATACATTTCATGTAACCCCACCTCAACCTTAGACAATGGCGATGGATGGAATTTCTGGAGGAATATAACTTTGAAGTACTCTATAAGCCAGACAAGCATAATGTTGTTGCCGATGCACTGTCCAGACATCCATTGGTAACCCGAACGCATTGTAATGCGATTTCCACTCTCACCAGTTTGGTAGATAGATAGATAGATAGATAGATAGATAGATAGATAGATAGATAGATAGATAGATAGATAGATAGATAGATAGATAGATAGATAGATAGATAGATAGATAGATAGATAGATATGGCTATAATGGAAACATTATCATTCCTTACGCCGAGACGAAATGCAAGCCTTAGGCATGATAGGATTCCCTTCATTCCTATTTCTTTCTTTCTTTAAGGGGGTGGTCCCTTCACCATACTGTTGAGAGGATGTGCCAAAAGCATAGCACACGTCTTGATTTTTATAGGGCTGAAATCAATCCAATGATAATTTACACGGAGCAGGATTATCTGCAAAAATCAAAAGCAATGTGGATAAGGAGGGTAATTGCTAGATATCGCACGAGCTCTCATAGACTAAATGTGGAGACAGGTAGGTGGAACCAAATTCCAAGAGAAGAGCGCATTTGTAAGTGCTGCGATGAAGACCAGGTGGAAGACGAATCACATACATTCCTTTTTTGTAGCCAATACAGGAGCATAAGACAGAGACATGGTATAACTGAGACTTCCTTTTATGATCTGTTACAAAGGGGCCCAAATCAATTGGGTAAATTTATGCTAGATGTTGAAAGGCATCGAGCTCTTATATTGAAACTGGAGAACATCTCATTGTAAATGATGCCTCATGACCCTAAGGGTCGACCCGAGGCAAGATTAATAATATTATTATAATAATTACTTTATAAGTACTGATGTACTGTAATTCTGCAGGCCAGTAGCGCATGTTGTAGTACCTCCAGAAGATTTAAGGCCTCAGTCTGGGGCCATCTCTTATTCAAGTGTGCTCTGCATGTGTGCTTCTATGTAATTTTGTGATATCGTGTTTATTATCTGCTATGATTGGACTACGGTCTGAAAACAACTTTCAATTTTGTAATACTATATTACCTCATGAAATAAATTTATTTTCTTCGACTTCATTTGTTTCTTATTAAAATAACCCCAATGCTAAGGACAATATTATTCCAAGGGGGGAGAATATGACATTCCCCGCATGTATACAATATATGCATACATACCATGACACGTCATTAGGGTATAGTAGATCCTTATGGGTCACTAGGGGTTAACTTGGATTGACCTAAAAGGCTTTTGTTAGCTATGCTGAATTGTTAGTAAGTTAAATAACCTAATTAGATTAATTAGTAAAAGTTAACTAATTAGGGAGAGCCACCTAGCCCAAATCAATTGGCTAGGTGGAACTTGCTAATATTGGGGTTCAAATTGGGTCCCTAACCCCAATTCTGCGCCAAATCGATTTCGGAAGAGTTGGAGGAAGGAGGAGCTACCAGCACTGCAATCAGACCAGAAGAGAGGCCTTTCGTGATAACGATTCTAGCCAAGAGACCGGTTAGTCCCTAGTTAGCTTGTGGTTTAGCTAACCCTTGTATGCGTGGATGGTTAATTTCTCTATTATGTACTGTTAAGATGATGATGGATACTTTGTTTATGATTATGTTCTCACTTTCTGTTTCTCTAGTGTGTTGGGGTTAAGGGTGGGTAGAGACCTAAAAGCTTCCTGCTAGTAGATATCTCTCTAGCTAGAACCCTTAAGACACAGTAAATGCGATTTGTGCACAAGAGCTCACCTGGTTGTGGATGTCATGCTGTGATTCAGCACCAGATAACGGGTATGATGGTGAAATGGGGGTGAAGTCTTGCCTAGCGTGACTACATGACTCTTGGCTTATAGTCGGTCACTGAAGAGGGCCGGATATGGGTCTGACACTCCTTGGGTCCTAGGGTTGAGTGCCTGTATGGATGTCTTGGGGCTCGAATGGGCAGGTGAACTGGCCTTTAGATTTAGGGGAGTAAGTCGGGTACGGATGTGGGGCTCACTGATGTGGCACGTGTTCTCTAGCACACCCAGGGATCTGTCACGCCCATGGAGGGGATGCCCCCCTGACCTGCCTCATCGGACCGGGGAGATGTAACCGGGAGTAGTCTCATAGGGTGACTCCATGAGATTGTGTCTTCAGAAGGCTAAAATCACGCCATAGCATGTTTCAGCCTATTTTCAAAGTGTGCACAGGAGGGGCGGATGGAATGAACTACTTTAGCCATTGTCCTATGCTAGCCAATGCCATGTTATATCTTTGTCTGCTGTCATCTTGAGGCCTTGACCGCCAGTCAACCCCCTAGAGTCTGAGCCCAGGGTAGACCCCTTATTGGTGGTATATTGCCTCTATTATCTTGTATTTGTATTGCTATTTATATGATGATGCCTGGACTACCCTTCATGGTGGTATATTATTTTGAACATGATTGATATGTGCTAACATGTATGTACACTTCTGCTGTATAGGACTCCCATAGAGGACGTGGGACGAATGACATCTCCGTGTTCCTCACCCAGACACTTGGCCATCCCAAGTGGTCCGAGTTAGACGGAGGGCCTTTCCATGGTAATGTAGTCGCCACGGGAGGGGAATTCCCTGTATTTCTACGATGGGAGCATCGTGTAGATTCTTGGAACATCACACAAACTCTCTTTTTTCCTTCTAAACTTCTACTTTCTCTAATCTGCTTCTCATAATTTTTTTCCCCTCTCCTTTCTATGTCTTCATGCCCGAGTTCGTTAATACAAAAGAGAGTCTTGTTGAAGTTGCTATGCTCAACGAAATTTAGATCTTAGTCTTTTTTGTTATAAAATTGTGTCAGAAGAATCAAGCATTATGGCAACATACAAAATTACTCAATTGACTTCTTAAAACTGCTAAGTACTAACTAAGAGAATATTATTAGATTTAAAAGTGCATATTACATTTAGTCAATGTTCCTTAATCATTGCGACCATGCAAGACCATGTCTCGAGATAAAGTCTTCAAACATGCAAGATCATGTCTTAACGAACCAGAGATGGTAAACTGACAATGCGATGTTCGTCTTGTCGGCTAAAAGGTTCTGCCAATGCTAGCAATGCCTAGAAATTGTAAAGGTCATGCCACCTAGAAATAAAGGTCTATTACATTATCTAGATTTCCCTTTGCCAACACAAAAATAGAGACAAAAACATTCGTCTGTCTTAATACTATTTCCTTGGTTCGACACAGACTTTTTTATATGGTGTGCCTTATCTTCCCATATATATGATTACTAGCTGCCTTTTTGAAATTATAGATATCCAACTTTCCAGCATGAAGTTAAAATTAGCATTTTTTGAATTGCAGATACTTTTTCCGGCGTCTATGGTTTTTCAGACGACACCCATTTGTGTTGTGGTTCCTCTGCTGCTTGCTTGCCTTCAGCTTTAGCGCCAATCCTTTTGTGTGGCTCTGAAAAGTATACTGCTCCAGCCCTTAACACTAATTCAGGCATTTGAAGCGCTAAAATTTCTGTTGCATTGGCGCTAGGCTTACCTTGCCACAGACAAATTCAGGCAGATTCTGGAGGCAACATCCTACAGCCTTGGTACACATCTAACCATGATTAGGCCGCTTAGATTATTTAAAAAAAAATAATCTCATGTATCCCCACTCGTTAACAGAGTTAACATATTTTGATCTGGAGTCCAATTCATTCTCAGGGTAAACTGAAGCATGTAGCCTTTTGCTGGGCCGTAAAGGTCAAAATCATGCAATTTCATTGTTTTTCAGACTGCCATTATAAACCATAATGGCTTAGCCTTTTCTTTAAATAATACAAGTTTTTCCTTAGACAATACAAGTTTTTCCATACAAGTTTTTCCTTAGACAATACAAATTTTTCCATAGTAATACAAGTTTTTGAAAAAACTAATTTCCATTGCATTAAAAAGCCCTGAAGTACAAGAGATCGAGATCAATGATATTCATTCCAGAAATCAAAATAAAAAAAGGATCAAGTCTTCAACATTTTTTCTTAAGACCTTCGAGCACAGTATTCATATCTTTTAGATCAACACAATCTCCATGGAAACCTGCAAGAAAAACCTGCACGAAAAAACTACAAGAAAACCCTCTCCATGGAAACCTGCAAGAAAAAGACATAACAATGTTAGAATCTTGAAAAAATAATCCATACATTACAACATGAACATGAATGAAGATCCATGCCTCCAAACACTTGTTAAAGATGCCAAATAAGGAAAAAGCAAGTTAAAACTTGCATGCAACAACTTTTATCAAGAAGACCTCTCTACAGACGCCAAACTTCGTAATGAAGCAGCAGCAGAAGATTAGAACGCATCACCTGACAAGAAAGCAACAAGCACCATAGCCGGAGATCAAAAAATCAGAAAACCTCTCAAGAAACTTTGCAAATTCGCCAAATTCTTCTGTCAGCGAGTAGCAACACTAGATTGAAGCCCAGCGCCAGCCAAAAAGCAACGGGCGCCATAGCTGAAGTTAGCAAAACACAGAGCGCCATCGCCGGAGTTCGAGGATAACGCAAAAAAGGGGTTACTAACATGAAAAAAATGTTTTATACCTCCGCCACATCATCGCACATGTGGCGGACGAAATTGCATGGTCTGGACCTTTACGTCGGGTAATGGCCGAGAGTAGGCTATTTCGCCAGGTCATGACCTGGCCTACCGCCAAGCCATTATAAACCGAAATGACCTACTCTTGGCCATTACCCCCTCTATAATTCCAGCCAAGGTTCGTACAGAAGTAGCCAAGGACGAGCCAAATTGGTCAGAATTGACGATTTTTTTGTTTTAAGAACCAAGAAAAAACAGAGAATATTTGTGTTCCGATATCGGAACAGATTTTTGTATTTCATATTCATTCCAGAAAGAGAGAAAGAAAAAGAAAATGCAGAAAACAAGATTTTGGTGCATATTTTGGTGCAAGAACAGTAGAAACCGAGGCAGCACTTTGAATTTTGAAGATCTAACATGCTTGGGGGAGCTTTTAACTCCTCCAAACTAGAAATTCCTGTGTCCTAGATTGGTCCCCAAATGCTTCTTTATACAGATGTTTGTCTTCAAAAGATCCAAATACATTATAACAAACTAGATGTCCCTTTTTATCGAATGCATGCATGAAGGATACTCCCTCAAAACCTATGGTATGTCTTTTCTCTTGTGGGCACGAAATATTTGCCTCCAAAACAGAGTATTGCTTAGCATTTGACAAGCAGAATGCATCCTGCAATCTCTGCCATGCAAAAATTTTAGAGGAATTGTATCTGTTATGTTATTTGCTGGGCAAAATGGGAATTTTCCAAATGGAAACCTCCAAATTTTTTCCTGTAAACTGCTGCAAAAAATTGCCATTTTCAAGGCGATTTGAATTTCTATAATATCTTCTCTTCTGGATGATCCTGCTCATCGGGTTCACCCTTGGAAATGGAAGCTGAAAATGCTTTGTGGATATTTTTGGGGTTCGACTTCATACCTTCTGTGAAACGCAGAGGTCTCAAATGCTCCAGTAGTCTGTTGTGGTTCGACTTCAGCTGTTACCGCCACCAGCGGCACGGCATTAAAGGTGAACTTGCATATTAGATGGATAGAAAGCTGGTTGTTGTACTCGCATTAATGCCAGATTTTAGACTCGATGTCTGTTTAGAATATGTCCCCGATATGCACAGCGACGATCTTGCTGACGTAGGCAGATCAGTGATGTGGCCCAAAGGGTGTGACCATTCCAAAAAGTTGTGTCTCTCTGTACAGAGTTATGTTTATTAGCTTTGGTGTCTGTGTCTCTTCGTAACTATATAATGTATCTGCGGTGGGCAGAATTTCTAACCAAATCAATCTATTACTTCCGCTGTTCTTTTTGTCAATATCTGTCTTCAAATAGTTTTGATTGAGTGACAAAGTCTAGATTTAAACCCAAATTTGAGCTGACTTCTTCTGTTTAAACCCAAATTTGATTGTTTAATCGGCCAGGCATCTATATCGAGATTGAAATATCTGGCCAAGGATCCATGTCAAGATTGCGCCAGGGTGCTTTGCTTTCAACCTTTTTATCTCTGACTAATGTACACTGAACTCCATCCCATCCGCCCATATATGATATTTATAAGAGATTTGCTGGTGTTTAAATGGATTTAGTCTCTTGGAATGTCTGTAGCATTCTGTATGGTTATTTGTAGGAACATGATGTTATGTAAAATGTTATTAGGATTTGCAAAGTTCTCTTGCTTTACTTAAGAAGTCTAAAGAGCAACTGTTAGTCCTGTACGTCCAGGTACAGGACTAATCATGAAGATCACGGATCAGGCCAGGAATAAAGCACCAGGTCAACCATCAGGAAGTAGACCCCCGCCAAAGACCACGCCAAAGACCACGAAGAGACAAAGAACAGATAAATGATGGCCCTGCAGAAGTACAGTCCAGAACTAGCGTGATTCCAGGCACATAAAGAAGGCACCGCCAGACTTCCAGAAAATCAGGTTTTGATCCAGGAGTTGGTAGCGAGGTATGCCAAATACCTATTTTGGGCCCAAGGCCATTGTACTATATATATGAGTAGAGTTAGAACTCATGTTTTTAGATGAGCTTAGTCCTTGTCTCTAGTTTTTCCTCTCTATTTTCAAGAGCTCATGTACACTCAGTGATACCAAGGAAGTCTTATTTTCTCTCACTGTTTGTTGTTTGTTCATTTCTGTTCCATTCTTTCTGTTCTTTTGCAAAATCTCGCATGACACTCAGCCCGGATTCTCCGGTTTGATGCAAGGGTCCTGACAGAGGGCTATCTTACATGAGATCCCGAACCCAGACCCTAAACACTGTCGCCGCTGCTGGGTCTGATCTTTCTTCCTTCTTTCTTTTCATTATGTCTGCTCGTGCTTTCACCCCGGAAGAACTCCTCTGCCAAATGGCGGCTCGCTTGGAGCGCCATCAGTGTAGAGAAGCTGCTAAAGACATGTACGACACTGATTATGATATTGAGGGAGGCCGTGTCCGCTCAAGAGCTCAGTCGACACTGCCTACCCCTCGTGTTCATTCTCGCCCAGGGTCCCTCCCTGCATGTAAACATTGCTCCCAACCCAGGTCACCACATCATACACCAGTCCAGCCCACTCCTCATTATTTCCAAACTCCGGAAAGCACCTACATTCATATCCCCTCGGGTCACACCCCTCTGCCTTCGCAACCTTCCTCTCCTCCTGCCGGGATGGGCTATTCTCATGTCTCTTTCGGCCCTCCCCATGTCCATGAATATCAGACCTCCCCATCTTTTCAGCATGCCCTCCTTGTCTACAACCTTACTGATCTCAAGCTTAATGAGGAGAGCTCCCATGGTCCTTTGCCACAGGATGCTCCTCTCTCTGGCCCTCCGGGTTTTTCTGTTTCTATGCCGCCCTGTTCCCAGCCCATGGCTGTGCCACAAAGCTATATTCCTGCTTATGCTCCACCTGTCTTTGCGCAAGGTCCGCCTCCATCTCCTGTTCAAAATCTTAAGCTGACGTATCCCACCTTCGAAAATACTAAAGGTAAGCCTCTGGATCAAAGTGCACTATCCTCAATGGCCACGCTCAACCTCAACTCAAGTTCCACATCTTTTCCACCACGCTACGAGGCGCCCCTCATCAGTGGCTCATGGCCAACAAAAGCCATTGGAAACAAAACTGGCAAGAGATGAAGACTGTGTTTCTCTCCCATTATGGCACCACGGATGATGATCAGTTACATCTGAAGCAACTCAATGATCTTCAGCAACAGCCCAAGGAGTCTGCGTGTGATTTCGCGGATCGCCTTCACATTCTGATCAGCAAGCTCCAGGAGTACCCCACGCAAAGCCAGATTCTTGTCTGGTTTCTGCAAGGTCTTCCTCCTGCCATTCGTCTCATGACCGATACCTTTGTCCCAAGATCTTGGAGCAGGCTATCGAATTAGTCAACCACTCAGTCAACATCTCCTCGCGAGGTGTTGGCATCGCGGAACTTCCTTTCATGCCTCCCGTCCTGGTTCCTCAGAATGCGGTTCAGCCTCAACAATCTACCCTCAATGCACTCAGATTTGGTGTCACATCTGTAAATATCAAGGTCTTCTTGCCAATGAGTGCAACTCCACCAATGGTCCTCCTCATTGTAAACGATGCAACATGTGCAATCATGCCACTGAAGAGTGTACTCATTCATATCCCACACCTTTCAGACAGAAAATGGTTTTCCAGGTGCAAACCACGCCACAGTAGCAACAATCGTATCCGCCTCAGCAATATCAACAAGCTCAGCAACCTCAGCAATCTAGGGGTCAAGGCCCCCATCAGCCTTTTGATCCTTCCAAGGCTCAGTGCTATCACTGCACAGAATGTGGTTATACCACCACGGCATGTCCTCAGCTTCCTCAAGTCCAAGTTCAACTTCCAGGTACGAATCAGACTGCCTCAGTCCGACTCATGGCTTATCAATTATAGGTTGTCAATGGCAAACAAGGCCCCCGCCCTGTTCTGAGAAAGCCACCACGGCCACCTCAACAACAGCGCCCTCAGCAAGCAGCGTCCTCCTCTACTCCTCTGGATCAACAAGCTCAAGAAGAAATTTATCAGGCTCTCAATCCTCCGGTACAGCAGTCCAACTGGGTTGGTTTGGTTTCTCGCCAGACCAAGGCCTCCCGTCCCTTGACGATCATACCTCACGACACGCAACCTGCATTTGCTGTCGACACAATTCCAAGTGAAGACACAAAAAAGGTCCATTTCGCGCCCGATCTGGATAAACTCATGCCCCATGTCATGCCCAAGGTACGGCAAAGTATTCTAAAGCTCATGCAAGCTGCCGAAGGCCGCACGCTTGCAAATGTCCATGCCACCATCCATGCTCTGCAGCGTGAGGAGACACCTTTCTCGTCCAAAAGCCCACGCTCTCAGCCGCATCCCAATATTGCTGCAGAGGTTGAGCTTCTCAAGGAGGTTTCGGCTTCCTTGCCTCAGACTCTGGCCCCTTTGGATCCCGCTGATCCGTTTTCTCATGTTCCCTTGGAACTCCAAGAAGAGCTCGCCAAATCCCTTGAGCCTTGCCACTATTCTCAAGCTCTGTCTTGCTCTCAAAGAACAGTTGCCCCTACCCCACTCACTGTTTTGGTAGGAGCGGTGGCTACTTCAACCCCTACGGTGCATGCCACGGTGGGCAATCAACAGATTAATCACATCCAAATTGATGGAGGTAATACTGTCAACCTCATTACAGACATGCTTCAGAAACAATTGGGCATCAAGCAACTCTATCATGCACCCTATGACATCAAGTTGGCTAACGGCCATATCACGCGCCCTCAAGGCATCACTCCTCTTCTCCACATCAGCATTTGTGATCTCAAATTCCCCTTGGAATTTGGTGTTTGGAAAGCTGGTGAAGATCCGGGTGACTATGAAATACTGGTTGGACGCCCCTTTCTCCGCCAGGCAAAGAGCATTCATTATTGGGCCAAGGATCAACTGGTCATCACTGATGGCACTCTTAATGCCACTATGGATTTGGAAACAGGCAAGCTAATTTCTGTTGAACATAAAGAACCCTCGCTTTCCAATAGTGATTCTGAAGACGCTCAAAACATTTATCAGGTCCAAGCTCCACCTGCGAGTCTTCCTCTCTCTTCCTACCCTGAGTATGCAAATCCTTGGGGTGAGATGACCCTTGATCAAGACCAGGTTGTGGCAGCTCTGTTTGACCCTTACCTGGCTCCTTGCAATCGCATTCAACGAGTTGATCATTTTTCTGACATGGATGCTCCTCCTGCGGTCATGGATGTTAATGCTGTCATGAAGCAACCCTTGCTCGATGACACTCAGCAGCCTTTATTCTTTACTACTGGGGTAGCCAAACGGGTTTCAGGAGGATTGAGGGCTTTATATCATGCTTATAGTATATGGAGGCAAACCCATATGGGCACTTCGTAAACTGATGTTTAAAGTCATGGTACGCACAAGTTGGTGTTGTATGGTGCCCAAAATTTTGGGCACCGTGGATTGGCACAAAAAAATGTGGAAAGAGATTGAACAAGTACAAAAAGATTTCTTTTTGAAGAATTAGGCTCTAAGCCCCAAACACCTTATGAAATGTTGCTCGCTGGAAAATGTATGTTTCCCTTTGAGGTGGAAGCTTTGGCCCGTGACGCTTCTTTATTTTATGCGGTGAGCAACATGAATGAGCCGCGGCTACGCCAAATTTCAAGCTTTATATGAGTCGCGGAACAACTTCATGATGGTTGGTATAAGCAACTTTGGCGCTAATGACAAATGGGGGATTCGGGATAGACGATCTTCCTGGGCATCGAGATTGGGATAAGAGCTTTAGTAACTGAAAAAGCACTTCAAAAAGATGTGGCCAATAGGCTTAACCTGGGGTGAAGCGTAGAATTGTATAGAGGGTGTTGTTATTATGGTGATGTAACGAGGAGCAATCATACCTTCAAGAACCCAAATAAAAGAAAAGACAGATAATTGCTCAGCCTACGCCTTTAGTTCACATAGATTGAGATTGAGATTGACGCGGACTAAGGAAATCCTAGTGAATTATGCTTCGCCGTTGTTGCAAAGAGGCACTGGTGGAAGATGAGCATCATGCTTTGCTTGTGTCTTCGGCTTTTGAGGACGTCAGAGATATCCATAGCATTGTCGCTCGATCCTTTTCAGCTCTTTTAGACATGCCTTCCAGTACTCTTGGGTCATATCTTTATGACTATTGGAAGTCCAGGAAGGAGTTATTTGAGCTCTATCAGATAGTAGAGGAATTGAAGGCACAATGTGCCTAAAAACACTTTGATTGTATTGTTTCGCCCATGGACCTGAGGGTCTCACGGCGTGAGTTTAATTTAATTTAATTTAATTTATTCTTTACTACACAAAATGCTGCCCCTTCGGTGATGCTCCAACCACCTGCTCATGTTGTTAAGAACATGGAGGTTGTCCCACACATTCAAACTCCTGTTGTGGAAGTTGTGGATTTGGGTGAAAATCAACCAGTCTGCTTGGCTGCCAATCGTTTCGCCAACTTACAAAGCTCGTGCTATCACATTGTTCAAAAAGTTCAAACACATCTTTGCCTGGAGCTATAAAGACCTTCGGGGCATCAAAAAAGAGTTAGGGGAACTGAACATTCCCACCAAACCTGATGCCCGCCCAATCTAGCAATGACAGTACCGGCTCAACCCCAACTATCGTGACTGCGTCAAAACCGAAATTGACAAGCTCCTGGCTGCTAGCTTAATTTATGAGGTCAAACATTCAGAGTAGGTGAGCCCCATTGTCATTGCTCTCAAGCACAATGGAAAAATTCGTGTGTCTGGACTACAGGAAATTAAATCAGGCCACAGAACGGGATCATTTCCCGCTACCCTTCATAGACCAGGTTCTAGAAGAGGTCGTTGGTCATGAGATGTACTCCTTCATGGATGGTTTTTCAGGGTACAATCAAATCTCAATCAAACAGGAAGATCAACTCTAAACCACTTTCATCACGAAGTGGTTCCCTTTGGGTTATCAAACTCTCCATCTATATTTCAGCGCATCATGCTTTCTGTCTTTCAAGACTATATGAAAGATAGTCCCTTTCTCCAAATCTTTCAAGATGATTTATCAGGCTATAGGTCCATGGATGATCACCTGGAGAAGTTAGAGCTAGTTTTTCAAAAATGTGATGAGTCTGGTATCAGTCCCAATCCAGAAAAATGCACCTTCTGTATCACCTCATGTGTTCTTCTGGGTCATGTGGTTAGTCAAGAAGGCTTCATCATGGATCCTGCCAAAATTAGTTGCGTGCTGAAGGCACATGCACCATCCAACATTAAAGAGACATGCTCCTTCCTGGGTAAGGTCAATTACTATGCCACCTTCATTCCTGGACTCGCTGCCATTACTGATCCCATTCATAAACTCACGAGTGACAAATCCTCTTGGGCTTGGAATCCCCAGGCGGAGGCAGCCTTCCAGAAGCTGAAGCTTTTGCTTACTCAGGCACCGGTACTTGTTCCCCCTCAATGGGACAAGCCTTTTCATGTTCATGTGGATGTCTCAGCTTTTGCTATTGGTGTTGTTCTCTCTCAAGCATATGATAAGCACACGGATAAACCCATCCGCTATGCCAGTCGGAAACTCAATCCTGTGGAGCGAAATTATTCTGCCACGGAGCGGGAAGCACTGGGCTTAGTTTTCTATGTCCAATGCTTCCGTCATTATTTGTTGGGAAGCAAGATCAAGTTCTTTGTCGATCATCAAGCTCTTCTCTATTTGATCAACAAAGCCACGCCCACGGGTCGCATTGCTCGTTGGGTCCTGCTTTTGCAAGAGTTCGCTCCCTTTGAAATCATTCACAAGGCAGGAAAATCTCATGTTTTGCCCGATTATCTCTCACGCATCCACACAGATGATCCGTCCACGGGTGTTTCTGATGTTTTTCCAGACGCCCAACTGTTCTTGGTCACAGCCACACCACATTGCTTTCATGACTATCAGCAGTACCTCCTCTCTGGAGCCCTTCCGTCTGAGGATCCCACGCTCCCTCCAGAAAAACTTCATTCACGCCGTCGTCAATTCCTCCGTGAGGTCCGTGACTATACCATGGTTGCGGGCCATCTCTACAAACGAGGTAAAGATATGGTTTTGCGTCGCTGGGTTCTCCCTCATGAAGTACCAGACATTGTTCGACAAGCCCACGAAGGCCTGGGTGGTGGCCATTTCAGTGGTGACACCACGGCACGCAAAATTCTTCTTGCAGGCTACTTTTGGCCCACGCTCTTCACGGATGTCCACGCTCACGCCCGCACGTGTGATGTCTGCCAGCGTGTGGGTCGGCCCACGGCCCGTGACGCTCTACCTTTGACTCTAGTAGCCACCCCGCTACCCTTCAGCAAGTAGGGTATGGATTTTGTAGGGCCCATGGATCCTCCTGTGAGGCACACCCGTGCCCGCTATGTTTTGGTTCTCACGGATTATACCATGAAGTGGGCGAAGGCCTGTGCACTTCCTGACAACACTGCTGTCAGTACGGCTAAAGTCCTTTACGCATGTCATCACGCGTTTTGGTTGTCCCACGGAACTAGTCAGTGATCGTGGAGTTCATTTTGTCAATTACACCATCAAGGAGTTGACGGATTATTTACATATTCATCGCAGGAAAAGCACACCTTACTATCCTCAAGGGAATGGTTTGGCTGAAAGCACTACTAAGACTCTCATTACTATTCTGAAGAAAATTTGCGATGCTTCTCGCACGGATTGGCAAGACAAACTACCTACCGTTCTCTGGGCTTACAACACAAGCTTTAAAATCGCTACTGGCCACACTCCTTTCAGGCTGGTATATGGCCAAGAGGCTCTCATGCCTTTTGAATATGTTCTTCCAGCTCTTCGTTTCCAATTGGCCACAATGCATAATCCACCTGTAGCACTCCAAGAACGAGTTTATCAACTAGAAAAGTTAGATAAACTTCGCAGAGATGCTTATCTTCGCGTCCTTACTGGGTAGCAATTGAGAAAATCCTGGCATGATAAACATCTCAAAGCAAAAACTTTTAAAGAAGGTGAGTTGGTTCTACTTTATGACTCCAGATACAAAACTTTTCCGGGCAAATTAAAGTTTCGGTGGCTTGGTCCTTATCAGATTCTTCAAGTTGTGCAACCAAGTGTTTTCAAACTCGCTGAGTTAGATGGCACACCATTACCTACTCTAGTTAATAGCTTTCGCCTCAAACAGTTTTACACCAATGAAAAAACAGTTCATTCAGACAACCAGGATGCTCATTCAGATTCGGAACACAGTGAGTAGAAGACTATTTATATTAGATATCACGAGAAAAACAAAATTTGGGCATTGCCCATATATTTTCGCTATGGGCTGAGCCCTATATACAAAATCCTACATTAAAGGGGACCCCTACTCCAGGTTCGGAGCACAGGTCACATAGAGGATGTGGTAGAGGCACTGCTCGTGGTCCCAGCGCAGGTGAATGACCACTTCTATGGGGTTGGTCAGGGGATCCGGGTGTTCAGCCATTCCGGCACACCATCCGTCCATGGAAATGCCGCGGTTCCACAGTTTCCAGAGGTCCAGAGCGTTCATCTTCGCAGTAATCCACTCGTTGCAGTTCCGGGGCATAGTGCACTCGTTGTCCATCATCGCTTTCAAGTGTCTCTCAAATGGTTGATCATCAATCAATGCCGCAGTCCAAATGCACTCAATTGATTGTTGGATCAACCCAAATGCCATTTTGTAGTAGCTTCTTCACGTTCATCGAAAAACTCCATTGTCCACCTCCCATATCGAAAAGTCCCATCCTTGTGGCCACGATTGTGCAGCAAGCGGGCGCAACAACTCTGAGGCATCTGCATTGATTGCAAAGCACGACCGCGTAAATTTTTTTGTGGCCCTGAGCGCGCATCTCGCGACCGCTTTCGTGCAGTGCATGCAACCTGCAACACGCAGCCGCAAAGTCCTGCAACCCACGGCCGCAACGTCCTGCGGCCGCATCTGTAGTTTCTGTGGATGCCACATCCAGAAGGCATTCACGAACAAGCAGAAACACTGACTTTGCAGGCGGCACATCCGCATAAGCAAAAAACGCAGACGTTATGATTTATACGCGGCCTCATCACTGAACTTGCGCTCCTGCATCACTTTCCGATGGCTTTCTACCGGCCTTTTTTTTTCAAAGTATAAATGCATATTTTTGCAAAAAAGGGGGGAATTTCATATATTTCATACTTTTTTCATATTTAACGTATGCAACTTTGACCCTATCCTTGCTGCTCTCTGAAGAGGCAAGAAACATGTCTCATGCAGCAGGTTTTGATGTGGGACTGTGGATTTCACTCCAATGCCCGTGACAAGAAGGTTTTTTGCACTTGCTCCAAGTCATTCCAAGTAGCAAGAGACATCATTGGACCCTAGACTTCGGCCTTGTATAGAAGAACGGGTTCCTTCTAGTCTGAGCTCGATCCCAGGCTTTAAGCAAGCTAACTCTACATCATTGTAATATGCTCTCCTATCTTCTAATATGTGGATAGTTGCTTCAGGTTTTTAATAACTGGTAAGTGATCTGGTGAGTACGTAGATTATAATCTATCATGAATGGGCTCATCTTAATTCCAGCGTGATAATTATTTTTGTAAGCAAGTTTCGCGTATGAAAGATAATCCTAAGATCGTGTTGATATATTTCCCTTGTCCATTTGTCTGAGGGTGATTACTACTACTTATTCAGAGTTGGATTCCAATACATCTCATAAAAGCTTTTCAAACTAGTGAATTTGAAATCCTATTGCTTAGATAAACAATGGAAGTCTAAAGATCGACTCAATATATTCCGTGGCTACCTGTAGCATCACCCCGTACTGCCAGAAATTTTGCAAACTTGGTAAGACACTCCACTACTACCAGTATTTGTGCATGCTGTCTAGATGTTTGCAGGAGTGATGTTGTAAAATTCATACTTCCCCAGTGCTCATGGGTATAGTGACAAATCTTCTCTGAAAAAAGATTCTCATACTCCACTAGGAGCTGTCTATTTAATTTGGGAAATTGGACACTTGCATTGCTTGCATATCTGCTTGTCATATCATTACCAAAAGCAATTCTTCACCCTTAACACACCGCCGATCAAGTTTATATTGATCCAATGATTGAGATCAACCTTGATCAGTGACTTACTGGAGCCATAACACACTGCTGCTTCATAACACCCTAGACTGTAATGAAAATGGAGGATTTAGATCAATTTTGATGGTAATCGGATGGCCCAAAACTCTCGGGGCAGAGTGTTAAGGGCGCGCACACCCTCGCCATTTTGATGGCCCTCAAATTTTTTTTCAATAACACCCTCGGGCCAGGGCAACACCACCCTCGCACAAATTATCACTCTCCTTTATAACCCTCGCACATCTAGCTGGACAACACCTGACCAATGCCGGTCAACACATGTGGATCAGAGAGAAGACCATCCATGGTGGAACTAAGAGGCCGATATATGCCCTACATATGCGCGACAATGCCGGGCATATGTAGGGCGAGTAAAGAATGTTAACATACATATGGACGTTAAATGCCCGAGTAAAAACACATGCCAGGACATTAGCCCGGCAATGCCGGGCACACATTTACTAGGATTTAGGATAATATATAAAGGAGTTTAGCTAATATTGAGACAAGAATGGAGTCTACTGGAAATACCAAAGGTTCTGAAATATAGACTTAAAATGATGTTTAAATGTACATGATAACAATAGAATATGATTGTAATACGTAAATATAGAATGTACAAAGTAAGAGTAGAGAGATTTTGTAAGATTAGTGGCCTGGTATAAAAACCAGGGTGGATATAGTTGGCATCTTGTTCTTTGAATGAAATCCGTATATTTTCATGAAAATATAAAAATGTAATCTAGGAATAAGACTATCAAAGAAGGAATGACCATTAATAAGATTCGGTAGGGGTATATAAAATGTAAGATAGTCCGTAAGTACATCTATGGTAAGGGGCAGGGAAATTGGCATTTCCTATTTACATACGTAGGCATTTTCCACCTACAAACAGTCGTATACAGGGGTTTTCTGGTGACCCCTTGCACGCACATGAGGTATCCCCATTAGCCTAGGTGAGACCCCCAGGGAGTAGCATTGGAGGATTCTTCCATAGCTTGAGCTTGGCAATTCAATGTAGTTTATACACATGATAATTGAAACTTAGTAACTTGTTTTGCACATAAGGCTCATAAGTTTTTCCACTAAAAAAACATCGTAGCAAACCTCCACGTTGTCATGCTTGGCCTCGGGCTTGAACACACGCACGCACGCACAGCGAATCCCATGTTTATACCATTAATAAGGCCTGACACACAAAATGACCAAACAAAAAATATGAAAACACATTCTCGGTCCACCGAGGGCAACCCTCCGTGCGCAGCACCTTGTTTCAATAACACCCTTGGGCCAGGGCATTATCTACACCTTATTTATGGTTTTACAGAGTTGTTCAAAAGACATTAGTTCAACATCAAGAAATCAAGACTACTATAATGCACTCTGGTTAGAATCACTAATACTATCCTTTTATAGAGTGTTATTACTACACGTCCCATAACATATCCTTGGACAACAAGTTTCTCAAAGGACCAAGCCCTATCTAATTCCACCTGTGTAATTGGAAGAATGAGTAGCAGTATCAAGTTGACCTAGAGTTATAAGGAATATGTAGGCCTTCAATAAGTCCAAGCAAGATATGCCCTAAACATAATTAATTAAGAGAGCGTGATAAAAGGAAAAGCATCTGTTAACGGTCGGGCCGTCTAGCCACGTCAACAATCCGAAGCATTAGTAGTGTCATTGAGTGATTGGGTAAGGTCTACATCAACAGCAACGGCTCCTCTCGAGACACGCACTTCCAAACCAACGACGGCCCAGATTTACTCTCAAGGCCTCGTATCGGTCGATTTAGTCCGTGTGTCTAGGGCTTGACGTGGCTACATACTACTGGGTGGCGTATCGGCATTGTTGCGTATGCAAGGGAGCTTGCTTGCTCGTGGGTTCCTTACTAGTTGTGTCTTGTGTGTGTTTCTATTTTGCTTGTATTTACAGAAAAATAAGGAACAAACTTTTGTTTCGCTTGATTCCGGCGACGCGATAGCTCGATCTGTACAACAATCCTAATGTGCTTTGTTTGCTTATTTCCCCTCTGCGCCATTGCTGGCCATAGCCGGTCTTGTGGCCGCCGTCTCTGTGCCCAATTTTACAAAGAAACACACCAGAAAAACGACGCTGTCATGGCTTCTTCGATATGGCTTTTTGCGCACTTCTTCAAATGAATTGTTTCTATCTTTTGCTCATTTTTGCTGGGCTAATTGGAGCATTATCGTTATTGAGGTTCAGAACTCCATTTTATCTGCTTGGGTCCTTGCCGGAGGTGGTTTTATAAGGCAGACGGGACCTTATGCCATGATTCGGTAAGTAAAATAGGAGGAGGAATTAATGAAAAGCTGATAGTTTAGGGTTGTGTTCTGAAGGACATGGTGAATTGGAGAGCTTAAGTAAGAAACAAGACAAGCCAGAGCGGCAGCTATGTAATATATTAGAGCCTTGTATTTTGTGTTTTTTGGAGCAGGAGATCAGTGTTGAGAAGCATGGAAGGAGGCCAGAGAGCCATGGTAGTGTATAGTTCACAAACACCTCTTCCTTGTGTGGAAACATCAAGCCAGCAGACAGGGGCTCCAGATGAAGGAGAAGAGGAATGCGTATACAGACCTATTCCTTTGCCTGCTGCAAATCTGGGAATGGGTCAGCCTCTGCAAGGGGCTTTACTTGCACCCAAACCTTTAAATGAAAAATCACCATGTCCGGCAGTAGAGGAGCATCATCAAGATGGGCATTTTAGGGCATTTATTTCTGATGAAGTAGTTGGAAATGAGATATCTTCGCCTTATGGAAAAGTGGTTATCGCAAATGGGGTTGTAACCACTGAGGGGGACGAAGAGGAGAAAAAAAGGGAAAGAGAACACAAGAAAAGGTCAAAGAACTGGACTAGGCCCGAGACGCTGAAGCTAATAAGATTGAGGACAGAGCTTGAGCCTAGGTTTGCCAGAAGCGGAAGGAAAACGGAGCTTTGGGATGAGATTGCCGAGGCTCTGCAGAAGGAAATGATAAGCAGGGATGCTCAACAGTGCCGGGACAAATGGGAAAAATTAACGGCAGGTTATAAGGAAGTTCGAGATGGGTTGAAGGATAGGGAAGACAACCCTTTTTATGACGAACTACATCCTTTGTTGTCTGGGAAATCGCTTAAAAGGGCAGCAACTGTGGCAGGCACTGGTGAAGGAACATTTCTGGAGTATTCAAGCAAGGAGATGGATGTGGCACCAAGAAACCATGACAAAGGGATGGGAGCTGTGAAGGATGAGGACGATGAAGAGATGGAAACTAAGACTCCTCCCAAGAAGAGGCGGAGAATACCTAAGTATATCGCTGTGACAGACCTCGCAGCTGTCCAGAGCCTTTTGGAGACTGTGATTTCCAAGCAACAGCGTTTCTTCAGAGACCTGTTGGAGACAATGGAGAGAAAAGAGCAAATAAGAGAACAGATTAGGCAAGAAAGGGAGGAAAAATGGAGGGCAGAAGAAAGGGCTCATAGAGGTGCTTTTAACAATGCTATGATAGTACTTACTCAGAGGCTTGTGGGTGAGCGGATGGGGGCTCCTTCAGGGGGTTTGGTTCCTGTTGCACCTGGAAGTCCTGATATGGGTGCTCAGGGACCAAAAAAACGAAGCAAAAACTGGAAGAGAACAGAGGTCCTTCAGTTGATTAAGTTGAGAGGTGAGATGGAAGGCAAGTTTGCCAAAAGTACAAGAAGGGCAGCATTATGGGATGAGCTCGCAGAGTTGCTGATGGCCCAAGGGATCAAACGAGATGGGAAGCAGTGTCGAGAGAAATGGGACAAGTTAATGGCAGAGTATAAGGATGTTACAGATGGAAAAAGAGAGCAAGGAGAGAGCCATTATTTTGCAGAGCTTACCGCCATTGTGGGAAGGCCATCAGAAGCAGGTTGAGGACAAGGTGGCCTTCCTTCATCTCATATTCTTTTTCAGGGCTTGATGTGCGAAGAATTTATTTTTTGTTATCTTGTTGTGGGAGGGTTATGGAATCCTCGCAGAAGGAATGCATGGACTACATTATTTATTGTTATCAATTGTATTGACAAGCTGACACTAACAAGATACGGGCAACACATATGAGGAAGATGCTATCCAGCAATGATTCAAGAAGTTTGGATCATGCAATGTTTCAGATGGCAGATGGTATTTGTACAGAGAAAATATATACCAAATCTGGGATGAGAAAACAGCTCCCGGGAATTGACTGGTAAGTAAAATAGGAACCAGGTTTGCTGACATTATATTTTATAGATCAGTTTGATTTCTTCCTGAATTTGCATTTTTCTTTTGACATATATGCGAAGTGTGAATGTTTACGTTGTGTATGTAGTGTTACCTTTGCACCAAGTTTTGTAGCCTGGATGCTTATTCTTAAGAGGTTTTAAGGATTTGATTTTGCAAGTAGAGTTTGCATGTGTTCTTGTAACAAATGTTTTAATTTTATCATTGCTTTGTAATCTGGTGATTCTCTTCTTTATACCATAATTATGCGTGTCTGGCATTTAATGATCCAGCATACAGATGCTCACCTGGATCTGTTTCTAATGCAGATGAAACAACAGACTGGTTTTGTGGTATTATGAAGCTTTGGCAAGACTCAGCAACATCACTTCATCTTGTTTGTGAAATGCACCTTCCAGGTCCCTTTGATAATTCATTTAATACATACTTTACTTTAAGAGCTTGATTATACTGTACAATATAAATGTTACCACAGAATTTACTCTTCATGAATTAACAGAGTACTCTTTATTTATAAGGCCGGTCTCCCAATATTTCTTCTTTATTCAGGGAATAGAAGTCATTTGGATTTACGGTTTGTTTTGTGTAAGGGAACTCCCTAAATGCAATATGTCATAATTTAAAACGAAACTATAAATGCAGGTTAATTCAAAGGAAACATTCCCACTTTGCAGAAAAAGCAAATTCGAGATTATATATGCAACTGGAGTAAAACATTGAACTAGAGCTGGTAGAGACGGGAAAAGGCAAGTGGATGGTCAGTTTAGAAAAGCATGAAGCAGTGGATGGTTTCGACTATAGGCTGCCATCTCAGGCCTCAACCATCAGCTTGGTATTTCTGCCCTGTACCAAGAGAGCAATCTACATAATGCACCCCAATATTCGGAATGCTCAAATGCCCAGAAGTAGCATGTACATGAGATGACTGGTATGCGACTGTCTTACACTGTCTGGTAGGAGAAATGGATGTAAGTCTGATCATTTGTTGAATAAACAAATGCATGAATGAGGCCTTCAATATGTTGGTATACATGTATTACATGATGGTAATGAATAGGAATGTGATGGTCGTGTTGGAATTTCTAATTGTTTGGGGTGCTGGACAAGATGCTGCCTCAAGAAAGTAAAAGTCTTCATCCTATATCCAAGTGGACGGCAATCCTGAGCTTTCTGGAGTCTCATCAAGAAATATGGCTCGGTGGACATTGTTCTCAACAAATATTGAAGTGGAGTGAATCACATATATATATATAGTTAAACACCATAGGCATTTAGGCGTATACCTTACCTTTGTATTTGATCACCTTATCATCAACTTGCCCAATCGCAACCAAATATTAGAGTGCGATAATGCAACAAAATTTTTATGGATCATGCATCACATTAACATGCTTGCAATGGTTGCTTAGCACAATGAACACTAACAACATATAAAGACATATATAAAGCAGTTTCTAATTTTTCATTGTTTTTGTCCCTTATGAATTTTTCCTCGCCAAGAATCTAATCACAAGATTTACCCGCCACGCTTTTATTTAGTCGACCGGGTGTGGGCTTATGGCAAGAACTTTGACGGGATGGAAGCCCCAAGACTTTGAGGGGGCTACCGGCGAGCCCCAAACCGCAAGAGCCCCAAAACCCATTATTCAGGAAACCTACGGCGATAGTTGCATTTGGAACATTTGCTCTAAGATCGAGTTTGCTTTTCTTCTTGCCCTACTCGTCCAACTTCTAGCAAGTTCTGTCAATGGTACGAAGGCCCCTAGTTTATGAGCTGCAGCAGAGCATAACTGCTGCAGCATTCTCTTTGTTTCTAGGTGAACCTGCAGTAATTAACTCCACTAATACTGGAATAGGAGATGCCTGACCAATAGCAACTCGGCCTTCATGATGGGTTGCTAGAATTGCCAAAATTGCAAGATCCGGCTGAAAATTAGAGGTTTTCTTGGTATTTCCGGATGAACTGAGGCCTCTGTGTTGGAGCTTGACGGGATGGGTATGGGACTGTCGGAATGGTGCTGATTAAGCCTAGAAAATTTCCCGAACCAAGGTTTGGGTCCGCAAGTAGTTGCATTAGTGGTGGAACAACTCCAGCTTTCACCGCCCTAGCTTTGTTCCCTTGATAAATGGACAAGTTAAAAAGTGCAGTTGCAGCATCTTTTTTACCTCTAGAAGCACCATCTCGGAGCAAATCAACTAAAGCTGGAATTGCCCCTGTTGCACCAATTGTCACTTTATTCTCATCTACTACAGAGAGGCTGAAAAGTGTAGTCAGGCATTTTCTCTTGCTTCCATGCTGCCATGTTTCAGCACTTCAACTATGGGATTTATAGCTCCAGATAGAACAATCTGCCCTTTGTTCTGTTCATGGATAGAAAGATTCAAAAGGGCCGCGGATAAAGATGTTCCCGGGTCCAGAGGGTCATCCGTGGGGCGTAAAAGTTCAACCAAGAGGGGAATATACCTCGCGAATACGTGATTCTATTTTCAACTTCTTTTGCTAGTTGATCTTGAGTTCTCATCATAGCCTTCTCTCTCAGACTTCGACTGATCATTCATTAGATTTTGCGTAAAAATGTCCACAGTAGTTTGGCCTCTTGGAGATATTTCTGAGGTGCCACATTTGTTTGTACCCGTCTTTTTAGGCAACTCTATACCATGGACCTCACACCACTGACTAATCGGCTACGAAGAACACAATTAGGTGTCAAGACTAAATGTGGCAAAACCTGTTGAGTTTTAGGGCATGTCTTATGTCCTGCATCAATCCACCTTTGGATGCACGATCTTTCATATGTGTGCATAGAAAAAATTGTATAGCCTGATTAATTCCAAGAACAGAAACATGAATTGCAAATAAGAAACATTCTAATCACATTCATGGCCTGAGCTACTCACTTTTTTTCCCTCTCATAATGGATTCAGAAGGGCG
This sequence comes from Isoetes taiwanensis, assembly GCA_021234155.1. Taxonomy (NCBI): domain Eukaryota; kingdom Viridiplantae; phylum Streptophyta; class Lycopodiopsida; order Isoetales; family Isoetaceae; genus Isoetes; species Isoetes taiwanensis. The sequence continues at coordinate 446,232 of JAJEKV010000110.1, read as the reverse complement.
AGTTTTCAACAGGCATGGATAAGTGCAAGATATAGTACTAAGCAACTAAGCAACTTTCTGTTCTTTGCTTTCTGGGATGTTCTTCACGCCCAAAGTAATTACCACAGTTACTTTGATAGTACCTGACCAGTTGCAACAATCACAGGATCCTTCATTACTTCCAAGGATATTGGACAATGGAAATCATCAGGAATCACAGATCCATTTGCACTCGTTTCAAGGGATCCGTTCTCAAGTGCATCATTTATACAGAGATGATACAGAGATAAGCTAGACCCTTGCAAGCTAGAAATGAGATAACAAGCAGTTATTGTAGAGATGGCTACCACTTCCTTTTTGCAAGTAAAAAAGTTCTGTTAATGAATGCTATTGATCCATGATGGGGTTTAAGCCCTATTTTGCAAGCCCATAGCTGAGATCCTTTTTTACTTGATACAAAAATCTACTTTGCCATGAGTTGGGTAAGAGAAATGTTCGCGGCGGCCTTGGCCGCCGCGATAAATTTCTTGTAAGATATAACTTTAGGAGCTTAAACAAGAGAAGTAAATCACCTTTATCAACAAGAGCGAGAGAAGAAACATGAGAGTAGATATTGGCATTAAGGAGGAAGTTAAACAGTCGTGCGGCAATAACAAAACTAGTAGGAGGAATAGTTTGTTGGAAACTGATCATAAACAATATGCCTAAACTAGATAGAATGGAATAGTATTTCGGCAATGAATGAGATTAGAGACACGCACACCCCATTAACGTTGCTTTATGGCTAAATCAGATTATGCTGATCATCATGCTTTATGGTTATCCTAACCGTTGGTCAAGGGAATCACCTAGGATATGTTGAGAATCAAGCAATCTGGACCATTCCCTTGAGATCTCTAATTTTGAAATACCAAGTCTAAAAATACATAGGTTTCATAGGAAAAATGAAATATGCATCATGTTGGCCTTAGATACGTGTATAAATGAAATTTGAATACATGGAGGTATGAATACGAGGTCCCAAATGAATTTTTTTTTACAACATATACTCTATGGTTGGAAAATACAGAGGAATTTGCAAGAAATATACAATGGTCAAACAAATGTTCTATGGTTCACAAATATAGGCGAATTATACACATTGGTTAACTTTGCATAAAACACGTTGGACAAAAAATAATATATCTCATGGAATTTGTTATTGAAACTTGACCTAAACATACTTGCAATCAATGTATAACAACCAATGGAAGCATGCAATCATATAGTAGATTGCAACTGAATTAAAGTGCCCTCCATGGGAATTGAAGTTGGACAATTCCAGTAGGCATGACATACCTGAGGTCTATGCTTGTCAAATTGAACCTGGAAATTAGATACAAATATAACATATGTCCCTTCAAAATTAAATAACCTATATTTTACAAAACTTAATGTTTAAGGATCATAATGGGGACAAGAGCACAAGGAGCACCAAAAAACAAAAAACAAAATAAAAATGGTGTAGTCATCTCTCGACACTTCCTCACCTAAGGCAATGCATAGCCTCAAAAGGAAGCACATCGAAACCTAAAACAAAAAACACAACGAATAGAATAAGTCTAAAAAACAATGCATTTTAACAAAATGACCGTTCATACAGTTTATCCACAATAGCTTATATCTTCGTTATGACTGGTCATCAATGCCGTGACCCTGCTCAGCAGACCGAGTGATAATAGCTTCTTGTTGCCGGCTTACGATTTCCATGATCCATAATCGTCAACTACAGATCAATATAGGCATTAATATTACCAAGCACTTCTGTTGGCTGCAAAACAAACGAACTTAACTTGCTACACAGTCCGTCAATGTTACAAAATTGATCAGCTTGAATTATCCTAATGTTCGATTCATGGAATATATGCATTAGCAATTCTAGGTTCTAATTTAAAGGATATATCTCCTCCAAACTAAAGCATACATAGTGGATGAGGGGAAGGGCCAGCTCCACTAGGGAATTTTAGTCATTATGATTCAATCTAAAATAATGAACCATCTACAAAACCTCTAAGAAATGACATGCTAAATTTTCAACTTCTACAATGACTTGGATCCACCTTGGCATGTTTGAGCCTAGGTCGCATGATAGAACCCACATGGCATGTTTGAGCCCACATGGCATGTTGGAGCCTAGGTGGCATGTTGGAACCACGTGGCATGTTTGAGCCACCTTGCATATTTGAGCCTCGCGGGTATGTTAGGTTTGAGCCACCTTGGCATGTTGGAGCCTGGAAGGGCATGTTTGAGCCACCTTGGCATGTTTGAGCCACCTTGGCTTGCCGGAGCCCACAGAAGATGTTTAAACCAGGTCGCATGTTGGAGCCCATGTGGCATGTTTGAGCCACCTTGGCGTGTTTGAGCCTAGGTAGCATATTTGAGCCTCGGAGCGGTGATGGGCATGTTAGGGTCCTGGCATGTTGGGTGGTATGTCGGAGCCACCCTGGCATGTTGGAGCCACCTTGGTGGCATGTTGGAGCCGGGTGGCATGTTGGAGCCACCTTGCCATGTTTGGAGCCTAGGTGACATGTTGAGCCCTGCGATGGTATGTTGGTTTCACCTTGGCACGCTTTGAGCCTAGGTAGCATGTTGAGTCGACGTGGGCATGCTTGAGCCACCCTGGCATGTTAGAGCTTAGTTGGTATAAGTTGGAGCCCGTAGTAAGATGTTTAAACCACCTGGCATTGAGCCCAGGGTGGCACGCTGGAGCCCACGTTGACTTGTTGGAGCTTGCTGGCATATTTGGAGCCTAAGTGGCATATGTGGAGCTTGCATGGCATGATCGAGCCACCTTGGCATGTTTTGACTAGGTGGCATGTTTGAGCCACCTTGGCATGTTGGAGCCCAGTGACATGCCTGAGCCCTCAAGATGGCATGTTTCAACCACCTTGCCATGTTGGGCCCAGTGGCATTTTTGCCTTGGCATGTTGGAGCCTAAGTAGCATGCCGGAGCCCAGCATGTTTCTGGCTTCACCTTGGCGGTTCCTAGGTGGCATTGGAGCCGGGGTGGCATGTTTGAGCCACCTTGGCATGTTTTAGCCTAGGTCTAGATGGCATAGTTTGAGCCACCTCTGACATGTTGGAATGTTGAAGCCACCTTGCACAAGTTGGAGCCCGCGATGATATGTTTGAGCCACCTTGGCATGTTGGAGACTCGGGTGGCATGTTTTAGCCCACATGGCATATTTGAGCCACCTTGGCATGTTGGAGCCTATGTGGCATGTTGGAGCCCGCGTGGCATGTTTGAGCCACCTTGGCATGTTTGAGCCTAGGTGGCATGTTGGAGCCTAGGTGGCATGCTTGAGCCACCTTGGCATATTGGAGTCTAGGTGGCATATTACAGTCAATGAACTGTAAGAAAAAACCAGCAAACAATTTTTTGAATCATTATGTCTATAAGATTTTTGTTGTGCTCCTGCAAGTCTAAATGGGACCTGAGATCATGTGCATATGCTCAAAAAATGGATTTGAGGCAAAGTGCAAATCTCTCTCTCTCTCTCTCTCTCTCTCTCTCTCTCTCTCTCTCTCTCTCTCTCCTCTCTCTCTCTCTCTCTCTCTCTCTCTCTCTCTCTCTCTCTCTCTCTCTCTCTCTCTCTCTCTCTCTCTCTCTCTCTCTCTCTCTCTCTCTCTCTCTCTCTATCATTAGAATGTCGGCTGATGGATGAGATCTCTATTCTGTGAGGCGCCTTTATTAACTATGTTGAAACTTCGGGGAGCGAAATCGTGAGCTCTAAACCTTGAATAGTGGGTCTACTGAACAGGATAATGAGAATACGGGTCCGTAGGTCATCTGTGCGTAAAAGTTCAACCAAGAGGGGAATACCACCAGCCTCTGCAATACAGATTCTATTTTCAACGCTTCTTTTTGCTAGTTGACGGAGTTCTGCTGCAGCTTCTCTCTGCACTTCGACCTGATCATTCATTAGATTTTGCAGTAAAATGTCCACAGTAAGCCGGTCTCTTGGAGATATTTCTGAGGTGCCACATTTGTTTGTACCCGTCTTTTTAGGCAACTCTATACCATGGACCTCACACTAATCGGACACTAATCTATTGGCCATTTAAGAACATAATTAGGTGTCAAGACTAAATGTGGCAAAACCTGTTGAGTTTTAGGGCATGTCTTATGTCCTGCATCAATCCACCTTTGGATGCACGATCTTTCATATGTCTGCATAGAAAAAATTGTATAGCCTGTGATTAATTCCAAGAACAGAAACATGAATTGCAAATAAGAAACATTCTAATCACATTCATGGCCTGAGCTACTCACTTTTTTCCCTCTCATAATGGATCTCGTATGGGCTTAGCCAACCGTGCATGGATAAGTGCAAGATATAGTACTAAGCAACTAAGCAACTTTTCTCGCTCTTTTGCTTCTCGATGTTCTTCACGCTCCAAAGTAATTACCACAGCTATTTTGATAGTATTCACCGACCTAAAAACAATCACAGGGATCCCTTCATTACCCAAGGATATTGACAATGGAAATCATCAGAATCACAGATCCATTTGCACTCCTCGCTTTCAAGGGATCCGCTCGCGCATCATTTATACGGAGATGATAATGAGATAAGCTGTGACCCTTTGCAAGCTAGGAAATGAGATAACAAGCGCTATTGTAGAGATGGCTACCACTTTTTTTGCAAGTAAAAGTTCTCATAATGAATGCTATTGATCCATGATGGGGTTTAAGCCCTATTTTGCAAGCCCATAGTCAGATCCTTTTTACTTGATACAAAAAATCTACTTTGCTATGAGTTGCAGAGACTGCATGCCTTGGTCACGATAAATTTTTGTAAGATATAACTTTTAGGAGCTTTAAACAAGAGAAGTAAATCACCTTTATCAACAAGAGCGGAAGAAACATGAGAGTAGATATTGGCATTAAGGAGGAAGTTAAACAATGTATGTTAACAACAAACTAGTAGGAGGAATAGTTTGTCGAAACCCATCATAAACAATATGCCTAAACTAGATAGAATGGAATAGTATTTCAATGAATGATTAGAGACACGCACACCCCATTAATCGCTTTATGGCTAAACGACATTATGGGATCATCATGCTTTATGGTTATCCTAACTGCTGGTCAAGGGAATCACCTAGGATATGTTGAGAATCAAGCAATCTGGACCATTCCCTTGAGATCTCTAATTTTGAAATACCAAGTCTAAAAATACATAGGTTTCATAGGAAAAATGAAATATGCATCATGTTGGCCTTAGATACGTGTATAAATGAAATTTGAATACATGGAGGTATGAATACGAGGTCCCAAATGAATTTTTTTTTACAACATATACTCTATGGTTGGAAAATACAGAGGAATTTGCAAGAAATATACAATGGTCAAACAAATGTTCTATGGTTCACAAATATAGGCGAATTATACACAATGGCTAACTTTGCATAAAACACGTTGGACAAAAAATAATATATCTCATGGAATTTGTTATTGAAACTTGACCTGAACATACTTGCAATCAATGTATAACAACCAATGGAAGCATGCAATCATATAGTAGATTGCAACTGAATTAAAGTGCCCTCCATGGGAATTGAAGTTGGACAATTCCAGTAGGCATGACATACCCGAGGTCTATGCTTGTCAAATTGAACCTCGAAATTAGATACAATATAACATATATGTCCTTCAAAATTAAATAACCTATATTTTACAAAACTTAATGTTTAAGGATCATAATGGGGACAAGAGCACAAGGAGCACCAAAAAACAAAAAACAAAATAAAAATGGTGTAGTCATCTCTCGACACTTCCTCACCTAAGGCAATGCATAGCCTCAAAAGGAAGCACATCGAAACCTAAAACAAAAAACACAACGAATAGAATAAGTCTAAAAAACAATGCATTTTAACAAAATGACCGCTCATACGCTTTATCCACAATAGCTTATATCTTCAAGTATGGACCGTCATCAATGCCGCGACTGCCTCGCCAGAATCGAGTGATAATAGCTTGTTGCCTAGCTTTATTTCATTTCCATGATCCATAATCGTCAACTACAGATCAATATAGGCATTAATATTACCAAGCACTTCGCTATCGCGAAAACAAACTAACTTTAACTTGCTACACACCACACGTTACAAAATTGATCACCTTTGAATTATCCTAATGTTCGATTCATGGAATATATGCATTAGCAATTCTAGGTTCTAATTTAAAGGATATATCTCCTCCAAAACTAAAGCATACATAGTGGATGAGGGAAGGGCCAGCCCACTAGGAATTTTAGTCATTATGATTCAATCTAAAATAATGAACCATCTACAAAACCTCTAAGAAAATGACATGCTAAATTTTCAACTTCTTACAATGACTTGGATCCACCTTTGGCATGTTTGAGCCTAGGCTCCATGATAGAACCCACATGGCATGTTTGAGCCCACATGGCATGTTGGAGCCTGTGTGGCATGTTGGAACCACGGGGTGCATGTTTGAGCCACCTGTTGATGTTTGAGCCACCTTGGCATGCTGGAGCCCAGCTGGCATGTTTTGAGCCACCTTGGCATGTTTGAGCCACCTTGGCTTGCGGAGCCTAGGGTCGCATGTTGGAGCCCATGTGGCATGTTTGGAGCCACCTTTGGCGTTTTTTGCCTAGTAGCATATTTGAGTCAAGGGCATGTTAGGTCCGGTGGTGGCATGTTGGACACCCCATGCGTTGGAGCCACCTTGGTGGCATGTTGGAGCTGGTGTGGTGATGTTGGAGCCACCTTGCCATGTTTGGAGCCTAGGTGACATGTTGGAGCCCGATGATAGATGTTGGAGCCACCTTGGCACGCTTGAGCCTAGGTAGCATGTTGGAGTCTACGCGGGCATGTTTGAGCCACCTTGGCATGTTAGAGCTTAGTTGGTATGTTGGAGCCCCTTAGCATGTTTAAACCACCTTGGCATTGAGCTCAGGTGGCACGCTGGAGCCCACGGACTTGTTGGAGCCTAGCTGGCATATTTGAGCCTAAGTGGCATGTTGGAGCTTGCATGGCATGATCGAGCCACCTTGGCACGTTTGAGCCTAGGGTGGTATTGCCTGAGCCACCTGGCATGTTGGAGCCCTGTGTGACATGCCTAGCCCTCGCATGGCATGTTTCAACCACCTTTGCCATGTTGGAGCCTAGTGGGCATATTTGAGCCAGCCTTGGCATGTTGGAGCCCAAGTAGCATGCCGGAGTCACAAGTGGGTATGTTTGAGCCACCTGGCGGTTCCTAGGTGGCATGTTGAGCCATGGCATGTTTGAGCCACCTTGGCATGTTTTAGCCTAGGTCTAGATGGCATGTTTGAGCCACCTTTGACATGTTGGAATGTTGAAGCCACCTTGGCATGTTGGAGCCCGCGATGACATGTTTGAGCCACCTTGGCATGTTGGAGACTTGGTGGCATGTTTTAGCCCACATGGCATTTGGAGCCACCTTGGCATGTTGGAGCCTATGTGGCATGTTGGAGCCCACTAGAGATGTTTGAGCCACCTTGGCATGTTTGGAGCCTAGGTGGCATGTTGGAGCCTAGGTGGTATGCTTGAGCCACCTTGGCATATTGGAGTCTAGGTGGGCATATTATACCAATGAACTGTGAAGAAAACCAAAGAAACAATTTTTGAATCATTATGTCTATAAGATTTTGTTGTGCTCCTCGCAAGTCTAAATGGGACCTCGAGATCATGTGCATATGCTCAAAAATGGATTTGAGGCAAAAGTGCAAATCTCTCTCTCTCTCTCTCTCTCTCTCTCTCTTCTCTCTCTCTCTCTCTCTCTCTCTCTCTATCGAGAATCAAGAATGGATGAGATCTCTATTCTCATGGTCGCCTTTTGATAACTATGTTTGAAACTCGTGAACGAAATCAGCGAGCTCTAAACCTTCGGTTAGTGGGTCTACCCGCCAACAGATAATGAGAATACCTCGTGAGAAACAAAGGGAAAAAATTTTTGAAGGAAGACATGCAGTAGCCAAAGTTGAAATCCTAGATGCATTTAGATTGAAAAAGGATCTGAACTCGGGAAACATTTTGCTCAAGTTTCCTTCTAGGGAGGCAAAGACATAGGTCGTGGAAGCGTAGGTTCACTTTTAAAGGGAAATTCATCCGGGTAAATGACGATCTCACAAAAGAACGATCCAAGAGAAGAAAAAGAAATTCAGAAATTTAAAGAGGCAAAAAGAGAAGAACCAGAATGTAAAATGGTCAAAAGGGAAAAGTTGTTGTGACTGCAATAGGAATTCTTGGGAGGCATTAAAATTGTAACTGAATATTAATAGATTAACAAATTGACAAAGTGGTGGCAATACAGAAACTCTTGACTAATAATAGATGTAATTTGCTTTGTTGAAACTAAAGAACATGAATTTTATGCATTACCGTAGATAACCGGTTTGAATTGTTATATCTCCTCAAAAAAAATAAAAGATTTAAAGATATGGATATTGAAACGTGGACTTGTTTTGCTATGTCGCACCATCACACAAAGATCCCATGAAAGGAGTCAAAGCGCATAAAATGGGCGCTTTATGTGGATTGAAATACTTGGATCACGTGATCGTATTATTTAGTCAGATATTACTGGCCTAGACATAAGAAGACTTATGTAGAAACAGATGCTTGCCAGGATGATTTGTTTTTTGCACTAGAACAAGACATAATGTATTTTCAAAGCAAAGGCGAAGTAATTCTTGCAGGTGACTTTAATAGTAGAACAGGAGATAGACAAGCATCCATATACACAAATTTGGAGGATCCCCTTTGGTTGGAACAAATGGATATGGATGAGTTGATAGGTGAAGGTTGGGATAGGCATTCTTCAGACAAAATAATCACAAAATCAGGGAGACAATTGCTCACTTTATGCTGTAGTACGAACATGATCATATGCAATGGTTTGTGCAGATTTCCAAAAGCTAAAAGTAATACATGTAGATCCAGAAGTACAATTGATTATGTGATTATGGCGGCTAATGCTTTGGACCAGCTGATCGATTTCCAAGTGGGGGAAGAACAACTAGAGTCATATCATTGCCCATTGGTGATTAGACTGCATGCCAGTAATGTAAGTTTCTCCCCAAAATCTCATGCTTATCAGGGATATCATATGAGGGGCTAGTTTCATGCAATTGCTATCAAGCTAAGATAGAATCGATTTGGTGATATCAGCCGGGATGCATATTATCTACATCTAGCCGCCAGCTTGAATGCGTTTGTTATCTAATGCGCCTAAAGAGGTTTTTACCCTCAAACGCTTGGGAAAGGGCCCCATGCAAATCCCCGGTATGATCTGATTTGTAGAGAGGCTAAGAGAAAGTGAGGACTAGTCATGGACCTCCAAAGAAAAATGTAGAAAAGAATATAGAAAAATAGTGAGACAGTAAGAAAAGACAATATATCCATTTATTTAATGGAAGATCTAAAGCCGTAAAATACATATCGACTCCAAAAGCTTTGGAATATGCTTCGAAAGCTCGCCAAAATGATTTTCCCTCTCAAAATAACATTTTATGGAAGCATGTGTATGATTTATATCACCATCCAAATACCGCAAGGAGTAGAAAAAGCATAAGGATTGATTATGCATTCATCATGAGGAAGTATCGAAGGTATCAATCATTAGCAAATGGGAAAGCCGAAGATATTCAAGGATTATGCCGAACATCTTAAATGGGTCAGGCCAAAATTATGTCCAATCTTGGCTGATTTATTCACAAAAAGCACTTGCAATGTGGATTTCCCATATCATGGCAAGCTAATCGAGTAGTGCCACTTCATAAAGGTGGGTTGCTAGCAATATTAATAATTACAGTGGACTATTCTAGTCAAGAGGCTTGCTACCAAAACTTCTTGCGACAATTTTGGAAATGAAAATAAGTACTTTGGCTGAGACTAATAACAAGAGGTCCGAGGTACAAGCTGGTTTTAGACTTTGGCCGCTCTACTTTTAGACCATATATTGGTATTGAAAACAAGATAGACACGTTGAAGGGGACCTTAAAAAAAAAAAAAAAAAGCCGCCTTTGTTGATTTTAAGAAGGCTTTTGACAAAGTGCCTAGATTTCAGCCTTATGGATAGAATGGATAAGCTACGATACCGAAATCATTACAGAAGCAGCATGATATTATACTAAAAGTGTTAGTACGCTTTGTCCTTCCCATTATCATCGAGAACCCTAATATATTGACAAAGAATATTGGAGTTAAACAAGGCTGCCCATTGTCCCCCACCCTTTGTTCGGATTATTTATTGATGGCCTTGAATCATGGCTACACCTAATAAATTGTCCGCATCTGGGTTGTTACATGATTACTATGGTGCTTTGTTGATGTATTACGCGATGATGTAGTTATCTTTGCTCGCCTCCCCGAATCCATGCAGAGACATTTGATGGGCTAGTTCGATTCTCACGACACTACCGGGATGGAGGTAAACTGGGGAAAACGAATATTATGACAAGAGGGAGCCGCCAAACAGAATGTTCATTCAAATATAAAAGATAAGTTGGTGAGTCCTTGTGACTTTTATAAATATTTAGGGCTGATTTTCCATAGGAACCATAGATGGAATAATTTTGCATTGCCCCCGTAGATTGATGGAAGCCACAAGGCTCTTTTTACCATGCAGTCTTGTGTAGAGAGGCTAATTTATGGTCATGGACACTTAAAAAAGATTGTTTGAATCGCTAGTACAAAGTGTGGGCATTATATGGCAAAGGAGATCTCGGGATCCACTATTTCACATGGATTGTAAGGATCTTGAACAAAATTCTAAAGAAATTTATAAGGCTTGAGCTAGGGATCAAATCTCAAACCCCCATGATGCTAACCCTAATGTGGTCTATTACCCATGGAAGGAGAGGCTATGGTAAGATGTATTCGCTTTGAAAAAGATGTTTCATATGGATAATAATGGCCCCTTTGGCAAGGCTTTGATAGCCGCCAGAGATAAGGATGGTTTCATGATGTCATTAATTGGTTTGGGAGATGGATATCCGAAGGGGAAGAGGCTTTGTTGGAGACAAACTTGAGACAATGGGTTATGATAAGGTCCGCAGGGGAAGATGTGGTTACAACCTAAGACAAAATGATCTTATATAGGCGTAATATGAATCCCTCGGTTTAAAGGTGGCTCAATACTGGATGATAATATCTCCATCAAGAAAAGACATGCGACATGTAATCCGCCTTTAGTTCACATCATCCTGGAGTGGAAACGGAGATGGGGGACAAAATTGTACCAAGATCCGAAGACATTGCAAAGTTTGTGGTGAAGAACAAGTGGAAGACGAGGGAGCATACATTACTTAGATGTGGGCATACGCTTTGTTATGCGCTCAACATGGTATTGAAGCGATGATCTTCGGACTTTCTTTACCATGAAGGGGAGAAAATCGGGGCTATTTACTAGATCTTCTCGAAGATAGAGAGAATTGCTTGAAAAGGTTGAATAGTCTTCTTGAAGAAGATGATATAATGATGGTGAGCTTGAGCAAGATGAGGATACCGGTGACTCATTTGCTCTTTTATGATTATGCATATTGATTGTCTTTAGGCCTTTTTAGGCCTCCCAAGACTTAATACTCTCTCTCTCTCTCTCTCCTCTCTCAAAGACTCGAATCTTTGGGTGTCAAAACCCACAGACGAATAAAGTGGTTGGGAGCAGGGCCCAACCAAGCAATGTAGTGTGGTGTGGTCACATGTCCAGTTGACGCTTCAGTGGCTTGACGTTAAAAATACTATCTATCTATCTCTCTCTACATGGCGCAAATGCTAGGGCGGCAAAGCATATGGCAAAGAAAGTTTTGCTATGGAGAAAGGGGATGGCGTGCACCAGAGGCAGCTCTGCAATGAGCAAGGGGAAGAATGAGCAGAAAATGAACTACCAAAGGATGTAATCAAGGCCTCGACAGGTAATAGAAAATGAATTACCAGGGGTCTAGCAGCCCATTACCGGAAAACTGGTGTCAACAAGGGGATAATAAAAAATGCAAGGAAGAGGCACGTTAAGGTTTCGAAAACCCGGACGCCGCAAACAAGGTGGGACAATGCAACGGGGTCTTTGAGCTGTAACCATCGAACTCAAGACTCCCCTCGGACCCGGCCCCATTCTATCAACCCTCGGGTCACTCTATTCTTCCAATCATCGCTCAAACAGGCTATCCTAATCACCAACCGCTTAATTTCAACCAACTATAGCAGAGGAAATCCTGCCGCCGCAGCAGACGCTCTCCCCAATATGCAAATGGGTAATGGGGCTAATCGATGCAAATGCAAGGATTGGCTTATGAGTCGATGTTGAATGTAATGATGAAGATCCTAGAATCCATGGAACAAACCCTAAGAGAAGTCGCCGCAAACCCAAAGTATGATGAAATCACGCCAGAGGTAAGATCGACTCTCTTCATTGTTTGAAAGCAGAAAATTTGCATTTGCAAATGAAATTGCGAGTCAAGAATGATTCAGTGAGGGAAGCATTGAGAATGGAGGAACGTGGAGGAAAAAATGAAATGTTTGTTGATATGCCGCAGAAACCGCATGAAAGGGTAGATACACCGAATGAAAACCAAGAAAGAGAGAAAAAGAAGACCAATATCCGGTGATTACACGGCTGCCGAGACGAAAATGAGAATGTTAAGGAAATTGTTGAAGACTTGATTGCCACTTGGCATGGATATCCATGTCAGAGACATCGTGGAAGCATACCGAGTAGGCGAAGATTGAGGAGACCGCATTATTATTGTCCGCTTTGCCACGAGGAAGCAAAACTTAAGGTGATGCAAAGACTCGCAAGCTTGAAAGGGGAAAATATATGGTTCAATGAAGATTTAACTCAAAGCCCCATTGCACGTGAAGAAAGGAAGAGATTCGTAAAACGAAAGAGGCGCAGACAACAGGGAAGAAGGTAGCTTTGGCTAAGGGGGAAAGTTGTCATCTTAGAATAGGGATTAAAGACCATCGATATGTTCGTGGAATATCAACGGAAGGCCTATGAGATAGCAAAGACTTGGAGATATTCTCAAGATCTTGGGATATTATTTTTCCTCATAGGAAACACATGAGCATGAAGGGCAAGGGACCGGTGGAAATACCAGCTTTCAATTATCGCAAATGTACTTGGAATTACAAAGGGTGGAAATACACAGAGGGACAAGGTATAGCATGTTATGCCAAGCACGAATAGCGATCTATTCACCGCTGAATAAGGGCACATCAAAACAACACATTTGGATAGAAGGCAAAGGGACAGTGGTAGAATCTATGTTGCGGTGTTGCTATTATCCCCCTGAATCACCAAGATATAGAAGGACGTACATGGATAAAGATGATCCCTTTATCATCTAGAAATCAGAAGCACTAGAACTTAGCAAACAAGGCGATATATTGTCGCTTTTGGGATTTTAATAGCGTAATAGCTAGTAAGCAAGCATTCATTTGCAAAGTGGGGAGGAGAGCCCATATGGGTGGAGCCGGGCCAAAGAGCATGATGTTGCCAACCAGGGGATTATCACGCATAACCGAGGATAAGGAGACAAACCCACAAGGTGCGACCTTCTTAACATGTGCAAGTTGGATCAATTTAATTATCTTGAATGGTATTCAAAAAATTCCCAAACTCGTAAAATGTACTTCCATTGGCTCTATGGGGAAAAGGCAAAGTTGTGGTCGATTTTGCACTAGCAGAACACATATGATGGATACAATGGTTAGTTTTTATGTAGATAATACATATGCTACTTCGCACCACTACCCCATAGTGCTATGTGCACCATGTATAATTCCGCGGCAATGGTGATACAGAGCACAAGGGTTTCGTGGAGTATAATGATGCATCATAGAAAAAGGGACAAATTTCACTACAGGATCGCCGACGCCCAACGACGCCGCGGCCGCCGATGAACGACGGATCCGCCGCCGCTGATCGATGACATCGCTGCTCATCCACGACGACGCCGCTTTCGAGGTCGCTTCAACGACGGGTCATCGTGGGCTGACGTGGCTCGGGACGGTTCATCGCGGGTATGGGTATCACGCTAAGTCGGGCGTGTGTCAGCGGTGTCAAACACGCCATTACCGTTCAACGACGTTTCACCGAATGCCGCTACCGCCATGCGCGTGGAAATGGGCGCCGCTGTTGCCGGCCGGCGGCGAATAAGACGCCACGGGCCAGGCCGCCGTTGAACGACGCTGTAATAACGCCGACGTAATCACGCCTCGCCATGTTGCATGGTGTCGGTGCCAAGGCGTGCTGCCACGCGTCAAGACATCGCCAGCCTTTAAACGCCGCTTAACGACGCCACACGAGGAATTTTTTTTGCCAAATAAAACCCTAACCCTAACCTCCTAACCCTACATCCACGCGCTATAAGTGGATCCATCAAGAGTCAGCCGTTATTCTTATTTTTGAGTGTTCTTCCCTATCTTGCTATAATGGTCCCAAGCAGCTTGAAGACCACCTTCGCTATATGTTCCTTCTAGCAAGAATCCTCCTCCTCCAAGGGAAGACAACCCCAAAGAACCCCCGCTTCTCCCCACGAGAACCCTCCCTTCACCATCGCGGGCAAAGATGAGTGAAAAGGAGCTTCGACAGACTAACATCCGGCGCTCCATGCGGGAACGATCGGTAGAATGGCTCACCGAGCCAAACAAAGAGAAAACGACATTAATGGTGCGTATAATGATGCAAATGGTTGCATCAAACCGCCACGCCCCCTGATGGACATAAGTAATGTATGCTTTTTTATGAATGGAAACAATAAGTTTTTTTATCTATTTGTGTTGTCGTCGCTTGTATAAGCTTATTTTATGAATGGGAACAATCAAGATTTTTATTTATTTGTGTTATTTGTATTGTATGTTGTTTCGCTATGTTAAACAATCACGCTTGGTCGCTTAACGACGCAGGATCATTTGACGCCGCTAAACGACGCCATGATCATCCGACGGGCATATGAGGGGCATCGACGGCCGCAGCTCGATGTGGCATGCCTAGGTGTCGATCGACGCCAGCCTTTACGCCGCCGCTAAACGACGTTACACAGACGCCGATAAACGACGCCACATATGGCGGAACCCTACGCCGGGTTATTTACTTTGTTATTTTCACCGCTTTGTTTCGGATTTTTGCTCGCGGGTCTTCATAAGGTAAGATCTCTCGCTTTAATCTTTGTGTTAGAGTTAAACACCTCCAAATGCTAATAGATTAGAAAAATCTTGAAAGTATGTTAAAACTTGAGGGATGCATGATCAAGGTAATCGGCCGGTTCCATCCCTAATGGAGAAGACTAAATGTATTCGGTTTATGCACCTCGTAACGTAAGTTTCAATCTTCATAGATTACAAAAGATTTGAAAGGTTGCGCGAATATAAGGTAATCGGCCTAATTCCATTTCAAATGGAGAGGACTAGATGTATCGGTTCAGTGCACCCTTTCAATCAAATGCTTTTAAATATCATAAACGCTTGTATGAATCAATCTTAAGAATAAACATTTGATAAAATCATGAAAAACATGGATATTTATAATTATTATATTATTACATGGTTTTTATTAATATTTTTATTGTTTACTAGAAAAACAAACATGGACCTAACGCCGTAAGGAATTTGAACGTAAAGTGAGACGTAAAGCTTTGAGAAAGTTACATGGCTTAATTTGGCGCAAGAATGTTACCCCAAACAATTGCCACAAATAGTCCAATTAGACCCAAAGGGACCTAGTCTTCCTAGAGGTCGGGTGGTGTGCATGAAATGAATGTCACCATGTATGTACCATAAACATGTTTCAATGATTAGTTAACTTTATATCTTGATGTTATTTTTTTTTTTTTTGCAGCTTGTAATTGACAGAGCTGTTATATTGCAATTGTTCGATGTGCAAAGGACAAATAAAACGGATGAGAAAGACCGTCCCCGACCATGTTGAGAAATATGGTGAATGCCCGACAAATCCAAAGGTTTCTGGACGCATTACGTGGGGGTATTCCAACGAGGTATAATACACTTAATCTTATGAACGATAATCAACTACTTTCATGTACTTGAATCGATGTCTTAACTTAGTTTGTTTGTATTTTGTTAGGAAGAAATTGAGAATGAAGTGAGCTCAAGCAAGATATAGATTTTGGGGTTATGTTGTCATTGGAAGTAGATGATGTTGATACTATGAATGCGCTCATAGAAAACCCTACAAAAAGAAAGCCATCAACTTCCTCAAAGAGTATCCCATTACGCGGATAGAACTCGCCGTGCAATGGCCGCTGCCAAGATTGAGGGAATGACAATGTTCATCAAAATTGGAATGTACTAGATCATGTCAAGAAAATAATCTTCCACCTTCACTAGTCCATTTGGTCCAAAATTCTTTACGTGATAAAGATCGTAAGAAATTCAATGCATGGCCTAGAGGCAAGCCAATTATTTATGGGGAGCAATTTACATATTGGGGTAGGCAAAGACATGATTAAAAATAGTCGGTCCCCTGGTCGGCCCGATTATATATATTATGACTAGTGTGAAAGTCAAAGATGGTAATGATCGCTCCTTTAATGCCATATGTAGGTCCCGAATATAACTCGACACTTGGCATAAATTGAGTAAGCATCGCTGGCATGCTCATCTATGGCCTAAATTCAAATGCACCTAACAATATCCAAGCCCAAAGACTACGCAAGCTTCACATATATTGATGGTCGCCCCTCGCCTGCATGGAAACCTTTGCTCGCTTTTATTAATAGCTCTATCGAGAATCCCGGCTACCAATTGTGAATTTGTCGAGGCAAACAAAGACCAAGAAGATTTTTTAGCCGTAAAATTGACTCGAGATATATCATGGTTTATGCTATAAAAACTTTGTGTATTGGTGATGAATTGTTCATTGAATATGAATACTAGAGACCAATACGAGGTCCTTTGATGATGTACTCAAATTACTCATATAATTTTTGCCTGAATGCACCATTTTTCTTCTTCTTCTTCAATTCTTCTTCTTCTTCTCTTGGAATGAGATTGCACATATTGAAGATAAATGTGTATTATATCTTCAATATATGCTTTGATTATGACATAAAATTTTATATTTCGCTCTCGCTATTAAATGCTTAAAATTTAACAAACACCTGCTCTCAATGTATGTATCAATCAATCATATATTTCGCTTAATCCGACGCGGTGGTAGGCAAGTGGATATAAGACCACATCCAAGCCGCATCAATTGGCGACATCAAAAGTCATTGCGATAGCGTAATTAGAATACATTGAGCAAGATGGTACAAACATGGGCACAACGATAATGAAGAGTACAATGATGAAGATGAACAGAATAATGATGATGAAGATGATGACAATGCCCCCTATGGACTAACTTCATGGAAGTTGAAGAACCCATAGTCGACATGTTAGATGCATTTGGCCCAATCTTCGACAAATCCACCTAGATGACTATATAAATACTCCTAACGATGGTCATGAAGATCACGCTTTATTGGAGGAGGCGATAAAGCATTATATCCGTGTGCAAGCATATCTAGATTGACGTATTATCTTTATTGATATTAAACCTTCAAGCCAAATTCAAATGGAGCAATGCCGCTGTTACGCTTTGTTAGAGTAAGTACAATTGCAATCACTTGACTTATTGAATTTGTAGTTGAATGTATACGTGAAAGGTCCTGCTTTTATACAGTTATTGCAAGAGAAAATACTCCCACAAGGGAACACTATGCCCAAAAGTCGACCGAAATAAAAATATATTGGCAGCCACCGGTTTAGGCTACCATAAGATTCACGCTTTGTCCAAATGATTGCATGGTATATTATCCGATGACATCTACAAGAACACGTAAACATGCCCTAAATGTGGTGCCTCTAGGTACAATGCGATGCCAAGGGAAAGACCGTCCCGATGAAGGTGGTTCGCTACTTTCCATTGATCCCTCGCGATAAGGCTATTGTTTCGATGTGAATCTCTAGCTTCGGCCATGGGTTGGTGTGCCGCTAATGCGCCGAAAGTGACAATGTAATTCGCGTGGTTAGTGACCGCAAGCAATGGAAGCATATTGATGAAACATGGCCTAATTTGAAGAGAGCCACGAAATCTCGTGATTAGGGTTGGCAACGGATGGTGTTAATCCTTATGGACGCCAATCACCAAGCGGGTCAACTTGGCCAAAAGAGTGTTGATCAACTATAATTTACCACCGCGGTTACTCATGAAGACTAGCCATTTAATGGTAGTACTATTAGTTCCGTGGACCAAGAAGCCGGAAAAGTCTAGATCCATATCCGAAAAATAGTTATTGATGAGCTTTTGACATTGTGGAGTGAAGGTATTGAAGTTTACGATGTCTCAAGAGAACTTCGTACGAACTAAGATTTACCTTGAGAGCAATCTTAATGTGGACAACGAGCCATTGGCCCGGTTTGTATGAACTCTCCTCGACTCCAAGTGTCCGGATATGCGATGTCACTTGTGTGGGTTTGAACAGTTGAACTCTCACGGCCAACCAAGATTGCACAAAATGTCTATGCAAACTTCAAGAGATATCCGCCAATGGAAAATCGACTTCGATACGAGGGTCCAAGAGAAAAACATTGTAATCAAGAGCCTCCCAAAAGGTTGACAATGAGAGATTGGGGTAACATGTGGGATGCCACTAAGGAAATAAGGTTAAGGGAATGAAGTGGAAAGCATCCTTCTTCCTTCTACCCTATTGGACGTAATTGAAGATCCATCATCTTCTTGATCCCATGCACATCTTTAAAAACGCTTTCGCCTATTTGGAAGCATGTCACCGGACGTAAGGACACGTGATGCAAAGACGAGAAGATCTACAAGAAGTCGGATCAAAATCCAAAGCATGGTTAAATGTCAAGAAGGAATAAGGCCACAAGTGGATTGGATCGCGCTAGAAAATGTATGAAACCCGCTCGGTAGCCGATCAAGGCAATAAAGACTCCGACAGATATATGCATTCGCTATGCAATTGTTTCTCCAACGGCGGGGAGTTAACCGGGTTGAAATCTCATGATTGGCATAAGATGTTGCAGCTTTGTTATGCCTATTGTTCTCGAGGGGTCGCCTCACGACGGTCCACTACATGCAATATGTCTCCCATCGAAGTTTTCCAGTTCAGACGGGATTTAGAAAACACTCGATGCTGAACTCTCACTTAACTTTTTCTTTCTTAAATCATATTTAGATGGATTACAAGGAAGGAGATACCGACAAATGAAATTAAGCGACATGCTAACTAAGGTCGCTTGAGGCATGTTGTATGCTAGAGAAAGAATTCCCAACAAGTTTTCTCGACATACAAACTCACTTACTAGTGCATTTAGTGGACGGCGCAGAGCTTGCAGCACAACAAATCCTAGATGGATGTTTTTATAGAACGCTCAAGGTCCTCAAGGACTTCAGACGCGTCGAAGGCAAGGCCGAGGGGTTGCATGGCCGAGGGTTGGTTAGCACGAGTCATTATTCTATGTCACCGAAGTTCTTGGCCGATCTACACCCCAATGCTCCAATGATTATGGACCGATGAAGACACTCCAACTATAGTTGGAGAAGTTCCCTAAGGAAGACCACGTAAGAAATTGTTCACACTAGAAGAACAGTAAAAAGTCAATAAGTTTCATCTACAACTCCACCCCATGGAGAAATGGATAAAAAAATACGAGGAAGAAAAATAAAGAGAGATGAGGAGAGAAGACGCTTATCGACAAAAGAATCGCAAACAACCACTTCCGTGATCATCTAGGGTCCCGCCAAGTGAGATAAACAATAAATGGCTGCTCGAACAACTAGAGATGGCAAGGCAACGTATAACATGTTTCTAGCGAAGAATTTGCATATGCTAAAGGCGGTCACTATTTGTAAGTGCAACTTAATAGCATATAATTCACGAAGTTTCGCTCGCTATTTTGAACATTTGTTCCTTTACTTTGTAGTATAATTCATATGCATCAATATGGTCTTCGGTGCTCACTTTCGACGACAAAGTGTGGATCATGGCAAACGACTTATGATTGTGGTATATCAGCAAAGTTTAGTACGCTTTTTGCCGACCGGTAGTGCGCACTCCAAACCCAATCGAGGCAATGTTGGAATGGATTGGTACTATAAAGACTATCATGGAGGTTGATGTCTGTAGTGCATTCAAAACAATGTTGTTTGATGCCAAATGGTTTGATCTTTGTGTGTACTGGTGCTCATGCCACGATACGCAAAGATCCGAAAGTGGCCCAGATTCACTAGATTCAACTCGCTTCAGATCGTGGTCAAGACACACTCGTGAGGGTTGAGCAATGTGAACAAGTATGTTTACTTGGATGCAATAAAATTTATATATGTCATTAACAAAGGAACTAATGTAATAGAGGTTTTGTAGGTCACCTTCGCCCGCATCCTTTGCAAGATCGCTGGTGGTTCAGAGTTCCATGTAAGGCTCGCCCCCACCGATATTTGAAGGTGAAGAAGAGATGGCGGCCGGTCAGGGAGGTTGGGGGTTGGGGCGACTATTGTCATGATAGAAGACTACCATCGATTGAACCTTCATTACTTTATTATGATTATTATATTTTCTTCCCACATATGAATAAGAAAAATACTTTGGCATGCTAATTTGTGTATACTACAAACCATATTAGGCAACATTAGTATTGCAACTTCGGGTTATCATAGACATTTATGCCAAGTTAATTGGCATCCTAGTATAGACCTATGGTTTGCAAGCTACCGATCGTAAGTTCTACATACGCTTGAGTACACGCTTTATGTTTAATTAATCATAAAATGTGAAGATTCCTTCAAAATGCAAGATTCATATACAAAAATCATATATGTATTCCCTTCAAAATACAAAATTCATATAAAAACCCATACACAATTCAAATACACAAAACAAAGTGGATGCCAAAGCACATCTAGTGGTATATATCAAAGATCCAAGCAGGATCCACTCAAGGCGTTCGAAGGTGCTCGACGGTGATTTCCTCCACCCCGCCGTAACAAGCCTCCCGGCATGGAATCCAAGCCCTCCCAAGGCTGGTGGTGTCTGCTTCCCCAAGGAATTCATGTAATGAGCACTTCCCGCATGCCCCGGTTGGTCCGGTGCAACTTTTGAAAGTAGGGCTTCAAAGAAATGTTTCCTTCCCAAAGGCCCCTATCCTCTAGCATACGGGCCAAGCACAACGAAGTTCACCATGCATTTCTTCGTGCACTCGAGCCCTCAGATTGAGGGAAGGTTCCGGCCCCCCAAGCGCGCGAAGCGCAGGTCTTTCTTGCCCCCTATCATGCAGCCTTTGTCATGGCTTGCTTGAACTCCGCCTTCTTGGTTAGGGTTCGCTCTAGCCACTCGACCCGGGGCGTTTCAGGTGCTCCAGCAAAATACCGCGACACGGCCTCCGTGCGGCATCAAGCGGGCATGCATCGAGAAGCGCCATGGCGGTGTAGGTGAGGAGTCCCACGGCGAGGAGGAGGAGGAAGCCGAGGGCGCAGGAGCAGAGGACGAGGGCTACGGAGAAAGCCGGAGGACTAATAGGGCAATATATATGGCATCTCAAAGATACCTAAAACAAAACAAATTTCAGACGACGCCGTTATAGCCGTTAACGCCGTTATAGAGACGCCGTTGAACGACCTTTAAACGCCGTTGAACGACGCTTATATCGCCTTAAAACGACGCGTCTCGTTTTTAAAAGTCATCGGGCCGGCCATTTTTTTTCCCATTTCTTTTATGATTTGAGTATTGAAACCATCCTCTGATCCTAGTTTTTCATTGCGCTTATTGTGAGTTTTTTTTTTTATTGCTTTTGGGATACATGGCCATGGAAGGTATGCTTCGACGCTTGAACCCGCATTCGGGAGGGAGATGAGGATTCAAGAGCGTAGAGATATGGAACCCCGGTTTCACAAGTAAGGCTACACTCAGAAGTTTATACACTTTATTGTATTTTATCTATTTTCTAATCTATAGCTTGGTGTAGGAGCCGCCGAGGGCATGAGAAGGAAGGGAATCCTCCGTGGAACCCTCCTCCACTCAAGATGAGGACTATGAAACAACGATCCATCTGGATGAAAGTGTTAAAGAAGTATGTGATTGGTGAGAAGGCATCACCAAATTGCTAGGAACCAAAGGAGTCTGCCTAGCATGATGAGGGTGCTTCTTGAAAAGATGGTCGTGGTTTGGAAGCACCACAGAAAACAAAGATTAACATGATACTAGCGCCGACATATGCATGGTCGACGCCGCATATACTTGACATGGAGCTATGGTTCAAAGGGATGGACAAGTGGAGGACTTCACGATAGAAACCATAAGCCAAGCTCGGGGAGGAGTATGTCAATTGTTCAAGGGATCTTTTGTTCAATAAACCTATGTTTTGTACATTGTTATATTTTCTCTTGGGTACAATCTAGCATTGATACATATGCATGAACATGATCCTCAAGGATTCTTGAAGATATTTTGCATTCTTCCGTTGATATCGCCTTCTTCACCTCGATTTGCCATTTCTAGCCCTCGAGGTTTCTCATGACATTTCGACTTGGACTGTAGAACCAAATTTTCCGAGATTATTTGTGGTTTGGACTCTCCGTAGAAGCTCTTACAAATGGGACACTTCCATGTTCTAAATCTTTCAAATGCACATTCTTAGAAGTTTGTGATGGACAACATAACTTGGATTTTTTCTCCAACCCGATCGATAGAAGCGTACCACTAAATTTATGTTTCTTTGTGGCTTGAAGTCAACTCAGATCTTCCAAATCTTCCAAATCAGCTCTGCTTGCCTCAAGAACGGGCTGCCCCGACGGTTCTAATGCTAACCCTTTGACCTAGACCTTCTCCAAAAATTCAAAATTGGGCCGCGGGTCGAGATGAATTAGGATCCAAATTGCAAAAATCAGAATTTATTTTCGGTACAATGCATTAATTATGAATTTAATCGCGGTGTTGCCACCGCAAAAAGCTCCCCACTTCTAATTGCCACATCGAGGAGGACAGGTCCAAACTCCGCTCCGCCGGGCCTCCCTTGCTATAGCGTTTCTGGGCCAAGCCAGCCTTCTGGCCACGCTCCAATCAAGCACAGATTAGGACTTCGGCCTTCAAAACGTAAACCCTTCTAGAGCCCGCAACTCACAGGTTTACGCTTCCGGAGGCCCTCTCCTTGTCGATTCGGCCGACCTAGCGACGTGTCTTGAAGTGGAGTTGGGGTGTTGACACCGTGAGCGACCCTAAAATCCCTCCCACCCTAAAATCCCCCCTAGGCTCCCCTGAAGAACTTTCCCAAATTTCCAAATCTCCCTAAGGCCCTCGGGAAGAACGCAACCTCCCCCTCCTGAACCACGCCATGTCTTTGATTTGGCTCTGCCAATGGACTCATAACGCTGACATTGCTCGAAAACCAAGTTCCGCGGGCTCAAAAGACTGTGATTCGCCCCCAAAACGTGAAACCCTTCTAGAGCCCGGCAACCCACGTGGTTTACGCCGGAGGCCCTCTCCTTGTCGATTCTACTCTGACTTTGGCGCCATGTCTTGAAGTGGAGTTGGGGTGTTGACGCCAGAGCGCCTGACACTAAAATCCCTCCTAAGCCGCTTGCCCCGGAATTCTCTCCCCCAAGGCCCCCGGGAAGGACGCAACCTCCCCTCACCGAACCGCGATTTGGCTCTCGCCAATGGACTCCGAATGCCGACATTGCCCCCCGGGATCAAGTTCAGGGCTGTAAGACCGTGACTCGCCCCAAAACGTAAACCCTTCTAGAGCCCGGCAACCCACGTGGTTTACGTTTGAGGCCCTCACCTTGTCGATTCGCCGACCTTTGCGCCGTGGTCTTGAAGTGGGTTAGGGTGTTGACGCCTTGAGCCCAAAACCGACCCTAAAATCCTCCGAGGTCGCTTGCCCCAAATTTCCTCTCCCCAAGGCCCGGGACCTAAAATGACGGGCGACCCGCCTCCCAATCGCTGACCGACTCGCCAATGGACTCGTGAATGTCGACATTGCCCCGGGACCAAGTTCCGCGGGCCGTAAGACCACCCGAACTCCAAGAAGCGCCAAAGTAGCTCACTTCCATCACACTCGTCAATTGGCCTAGGATGTGCATGCGATACCGGCCGCGGGAGGGCGGAGTGTTTCCTTCTTTCGCGAAAACCGACCGTGTAACTTGCTCCCTAGGGTAATTTCGCCATTCCTGACGATTTGGCGGGGTCTATTTGCCATTCCCGAGCATCCCTGCGTCCCAAACGACAAAACAAAGGCGTTTCTACAAGGTCGACATCGACGCTCCACGGCTTTGACAAGTTCTCCCGGACCGATCTGGAATCTTTTGACCTTCCCCAAGAGGGGCCCCGAACGGAGGATCCAACGGGCCGATAGGGGAACCGGGCCCGGAGGGTGGTCATTAGCGCAGCCCCCGGGAGCCCGCCAGAAGGGCTGCCTCGAACTTTTTGATCCCAGCCTCGGGTCCTGGACTCTCCCCTCTTGTGGGGGATCCCCGCAAGGTCCCCGCCTCGCTTGACTTGGGGAAGGGTGCCAGCCTTTTGCCTCCCCGCAACGGGCTGCCCCGACCGCTCTAATGCTAACCCTTTGACCTAGACCTTCTCCTAAAAATTCAAAATTGGGCCGTGTGCTGAGATGAATTAGGATCCTTACCGGGCAAAACCGAATTTATTTTTCGCGGCAATGCATTAATTGCGAATTTACTTAATGTCTTGCCATCGCAAAAGCTCGACTTCTACTTGCCACATCGGGAGGAGGAAAGGCCCAAACTCCGCCCGCCCGCCGCCCCTTGCTCCGTATTCTCTACAGCCGCTTCTCGGCCAGGTCCTGCGTGCATCAGACTCCGCCCCCAAAACGTAAACCCTTCTAGAGCCCGGCAACCCACGTGGTTTACGCTTTGAGGCCCTCTCCTTGTCGATTCTACCGACCTTTGCGCGGTCTTGAAGTGGGTTGGGGTGTTGACGCCAGAGCTGACCCTAAAATCCCTCCCAGGCTGCTTTGCCCTAAATTTCCTCTCCCAAGGCCCCGGGGACGACGGGCGACCTCGCCCTCGGAATCGCGGACCGGACCGCCAATGGACTCGAACGCCGACATTGCCCTCGGGGACCAAGTTCCGCGGGGGCGTAAGACCACCCGAACCCAAGAAGCCAAAGTAGCTCACTTCCATCACACTCGTGAGTCAATTGGCCTAGGATGTGCATGCGATACCGCCGCGGAGGGCGTGGAGTGTTTCCTTCTTCGAAAACCGACCGTAAACTTGCTCCCTAGGGTAATTTCGCCATTCCTGACGATTTGGCTGGGTCTATTTGCCATTCCTCGAGCATCCCTGCGTCCAACGACAAAACAAAGGCGTTTTCTACAAGGCCGACATCGACGCCTTCCAGCTTGACAAGTTCTCCTGACCGATCTGAATCTTTTGACCTTCCCGAAGAGGGGCTCCCTGAACGGAGGATCCAACGGCCGGATAGGGGAACCGGCCCGGAGGGTGGTCATTAGCGCAGCCCCGGGAGCGCCGCCAGAAGGGCTGCCTCGAACTTTTTTGGATCCCCGCCTCCCCCGGGTCCTGACTCTCCCCTCTTGTGAGGATCCCCGCAAGGTCCCCGCCTCGCTTGACTTGGGAAGGGTGCCAGCTCTGGTTTGCCCCGCAACGGGCCGCCCCGACCGCTCTAATGCTAACCCTTTGACCTAGACCTTCTCCTCAAATTCAAAATTGGGCCGTAGTGCGGAGATGAATTAGGGATCCTTACCGCAAAACCGGAATTTATTTTTCGGCAATGCATTAATTGCGAATTTACTTAATGTCTTGCCATCAGCAAAAGCCCCCGACTTCTACTTGCCACATCGGGAGGAGGAAAGGCCCAAACTCCGCCCGCCGGTTCCCTTGTTCAAGTATTCTCCGAGCTTTTCGCTGGCCAGGTCCCAAGTGCAACAGACGGGACTTCGCCCCCAAAACGTAAACCCTTCTAGAGCCACCGGCAACCCACGTGGTTTACGCTTTGGCCCTCTCCTTGTCGATTCGGCGGGACCATTATGCGCGGTCTTGAAGTGGGGTTAAAGGTGTTGACGCCGAGGCCGGACCCTAAAATCCCGGGAGGCTGCTTTTGCCCAAATTTCCCTCCCCAAGGCCCCGGGGACGGACCCGGGCGACCTCCGCTATCCCGAATCGCTGATCCGACTCGCCAATGGACTCAGAACGCCGACATTGCCCTCGGGACCAAGTTCCGCGGGCCAGAAGACCACCCTCAACCCAAGAAGCGCCAAAGTAGCTCACTTCCATCACACCCCGTAGTCAATTGGCCTAGGATGTGCATGATATCTTGCCGTGGAGGGCGGAGTGTTTCCTTTCTTTCGCAAAACCGACCGCGGTAACTTGCTCCCTAGGGTAATTTCGCCATTCCCGACGATTTGGCAGGGTCTATTTGCCATTCCCGAGCATCCCTGCGTCCGAACGACAAAACAAAGGCGGTTTCTACAAGGCCGACATCAGACGCCGGTTTGACAAGTTCTCCCTGACCGATCTGAATCTTTTGGACCTTCCCGAAGAGGGGCCCCCGAACGGAGGATCCAACGGCCGGATAGGGGAACCGGCCCGAGGGTGGTCATTAGCGCAGCCCCGGGAGCGCCGCCAGAAGGGTCTGCTTCGAACTTTTTTTGATCCCGCCTCGGGTCCCTGGGACTCTCCCCCTCTTGTGAGGGATCCCCGCAAGGTCCCGGCCTCGCTTGACTTGGGAAGGGTGCCAGCCTCTGTTCCCCGCAAACGGCCAGCCCCGACCGCTCTAATGCTAACCCTTTGACCTAGACCTTCTCCTAAAAATTCAAAATTGGGCCGTGTCTTTGAGATGAATTAGGGATCCTACCGGCAAAACCGAATTTATTTTCGCGGCAATGCATTAATTCGCGAATTTACTTAATGTCTTGCCATCGCAGAAAGCCCCACTTCCTTCTACTTGCCACATCGGGAGGAGGAAAGGCCCAAACTCCGCCCCGCCGGTTCCCCTTTGCTCAGAGTATTCTCTACTGCCGCTTCTTCAGTCCTGGTGCAAATGTATCAGACTCGCCCCCAAAACGAAACCCTTCTAGAGCCCCTGCAACCCACGTGGTTTACGCTTTTGGAGGCCCTCTCCTTGTCGATTCGCCGGGACCTTGCGCCGTCTTGAAGTGGGGTTGGGGTGTTGACGCCGAGGCGGACCCTAAAATCCCTCCGAGGTCGCTTGCCCCAAATTTCCTCTCCCAAGGCCCTGGGGCCGGACGGGCGACCTCCGCTCCCAAATCGCGATCTGACTCGCCAATGGACTCGGAACGCCGACATTGCCCTGGGACCAAGTTCCGTGGGCCGAAGACCACCAACTCCAAGAAGCCAAAGTAGCTCACTTCCATCACACTCAGAGTCAATTGGCCTAGATGTGCATGCGATACCGCCGTGGAGGGCGGAGTGTTTCCTTCTTTCACAAAACCGACCGTGTAACTTGCTCCCTAGGGTAATTTCGCCATTCCTGACGATTTGGCGGTCTATTTGCCATTCCCGAGCATCCCTGCGTCTCGAACGACAAAACAAGCAGTCATGGTTTCTACAAGGCCGACATCGACGCCCAAGGTTTGACAAGTTCTCCTGACCGATCTGGAATCTTTTGACCTTCCCGAAGAGGGGCCCCCGAACGGAGGATCCAACGGCCGGATAGGGGAACCGGCCCGGAGGGTGGTCATTAGCAGCCCCTCGGGAGCGCCGCCAGAAGGGCTGCCTCGGAACTTTTTGGATCCCGCCTCCCCGGGTCCGGACTCTCCCCTCTTGTGAGGGATCCCCGCAAGGTCCCCGGGCTCGCTTTGACTTGGGGAAGGGTGCCACTGCTGTTCCCCGCGCTGCTGCCCCACCGCTCTAATGCTAACCCTTTGACCTAGACCTTCTCCTAAAATTCAAAATTGGGCCGTGTCGGAGATGAATTAGGGATCCTTACCGGCAAAACCGGAATTTATTTTCGTGCAATGCATTAATTGCGAATTTACTTAATGTCTTGCCATCGCAAAAGCCCCCGAATTTCTACTTGCCACATCGGGAGGAGGAAAGGCCCAAACTCCCCGCCCCGGTTCCTCTTGCCCGTATTCTCGGCCGCCGCTCGCCAGTCCCAAGTGCAATGCACCGGACTCTCGCCCCCAAAACGTAAACCCTTCTAGAGCCCGGCAACCCACGGGGTTTACGCTTTGAGGCCCTCTCCTTGTCGATTCGTAGGGACCTTGGCGCCGGTCTTGAAGTGGGGTTGGGGTGTTGACGCTTGAGCGCTGGACCCTAAAATCCCCCGAGGTCGCTTGCCCCAAATTTCCTCTCCCAAGGCCCCGGGACGCGACGGGCGACCTCCGCCTCCGGAATCGCGATCCGACTCGCCAATGGACTCCTAACGTCGACATTGCCCTGGGACCAAGTTCCGCGGCGGAAGACCACCCGAACTCCAAGAAGCGCCAAAGTAGCTCACTTCCATCACACTCGTAGTCAATTGGCCTAGGATGTGCATGCGGGATAATTGTCGTGGAGGGCGGAGTGTTTCCTTCTTCGCAAAACCGACCGTGTAACTTGCTCCCTAGGGTAATTTCGCCATTCCTCGACGATTTGGCGGGTCTATTTGCCATTCCTCGAGCATCCCGTGTCTGAACAACAAAACAAAGGCGGTTTTACAAGGCCGACATCGACGGCCCCGCTGGTTTGACAAGTTCTCCTGACCGATCTGAATCTTTTGACCTTCCCCAAGAGGGGCCCCCGAATCGAGGATCCAACGGCCGGATAGGGGAACCGGCCCGGAGGGTGGTCATTAGCGCAGCCCTCGGGAGCCGCCAGAAGGGCTGCCTCGAACTTTTTGGATCCCGCCTCCCGGGTCCTGACTCTCCCTCTTGTGAGGGATCCCCGCAAGGTCCCGGCCTCGCTTGACTTGGGGGAAGGGTGCCGCTCTGCTGTTGCCCGAACGGGGCCCCCTAACCGCTCTAATGCTAACCCTTTGACCTAGACCTTCTCCTAAAATTCAAAATTGGGCCGCAGTGGCCGAGATGAATTAGGGATCCTCACCGCAAAACCGAATTTATTTTCGCAATGCATTAATTGCGAATTTACTTAATGTCTTGCCATCAGCAAAGCCCCGACTTCTACTTTGCCACATCGGAGGAGGAAGGCCCAAACTCCGCCCCGCCAGTTCCCCTTGCCGTGATTCCTGGCCAGCCGCTTCTGGCCAGTCCCAAGTGCAATGACAGACTCGCCCCCAAAACGAAACCCTTCTAGAGCCCGCAACCCACAGGGTTTACGCCGAGGCCCTCTCCTTGTCGATTCGGCCGGACCTTTGCGCCGCGGTCTTGAAGTGGGTTGGGGTGTTGACGCCGCAGCGGACCCTAAAATCCCTCCGAGGTCGCTTTGCCCCAAATTTCCTCTCCCCAAGGCCCCTGACCGGACGCAGGGCCTCCGGGCCCCTGACCGCGCACCGACTCGCCAATGGACTCCTTAACGCCGACATTGCCCTGGGGACCAAGTTCCGCGGGCCGAAGACCACCAACTCCAAGAAGCGCCAAAGTAGCTCACTTCCATCACACTCGTAGTCAATTGGCCTAGGGTGTGCATGCGGATACCGTCGTGGAGGGCGGAGGTTTCCTTCTTTTGCAAAACCGACCGCGGTAACTTGCTCCCTAGGGTAATTTCGCCATTCCTGACGATTTGGGTGGTCTATTTAGCCCGAGCATCCCTGCGTCTTAACGACAAAACAAAGCGTTTTCTACAAGGCCGACATCGACGCCGCTGGTTTGACAAGTTCTCCTGACCGATCTGGAATCTTTTGACCTTCCCCAAGAGGGGCCCCCAAATCGGAGGATCCAACGGTCGGATAGGGGAACCGGGCTCCGAGGGTGGTCATTAGCGCAGCCCCGGGAGCGCCGCCAGAAGGGTGCCTCGAACTTTTTTGATCCCGCCCTCGGGTCCTGGACTCTCCCCCTCTTGTGAGGGATCCCCGCAAGGTCCTGGCCTCGCTTTGACTTGGGGAAGGGTGCCACCTCTGTTGCCGCGAACGCTGCCCCCGACCGCTCTAATGCTAACCCTTTGACCTAGACCTTCTCCAAAATTCAAAATTGGGCCGTAGGCCGAGATGAATTAGGATCCCGCCGGCAAAACCGAATTTATTTTCGCGGCAATGCATTAATTGCGAATTTACTTAATGTCTTGCCATCAGAAAGCCCCCCACTTCTACTTGCCACATCGGGAGGAAAGGCCCAAACTCCTCCCCCGCCAGTTCCCCTTGCTCCCATATTCTGGCCACAGCCGCTTCGGCCAGTTCCAGTGCAACAGACCCAGACTCGGCCCCCAAAACGTAAACCCTTTCTAGAGCCTGGCAACCCACGGGGTTTACGTTTGAGGCCTCTCCTTGTCGATTCGCCGGGACCTTGCGCCGTGGTCTTGAAGTGGGGTTGGGGTGTTGACGCCTTGAGCTGACCCCTAAAATCTCTCCTGAGGTTGCTTGCCCCAAATTTCCTCTCCCAAGGCCCCGGGAACTCGAAATTCAAGGTGAGACGCCGTTGAACCCCTCGGTCGGGTCCAAAACCCTTAGCAAGAATCTATGAAGAGGTCGCAACCATATATGAAGTTGTATGTGATCATGCACGAGAGAATATGGCAAATCAAAGAAGCTCTTCTTGCAAATTTGCATGGATCAGAGTCAAGCATGCCTTGTGTAGATTGTATGCGTAAGAGCAACCCGGTGAGCCATATGTTTGCACCGCATACCATGATCAAGTGATTGGCAAGCTTGATTTAGTATGAAAGTATGCAAGTGAAGCTCAATGGTGCACAAGTCCGGTTTATTAAAGTGGATAGATAAACAAGGATGGAGAGAAATCTAAGTGGATAGATAAAGAAGGATAGATAAAATACATAAGTAATCATTGCCAACTAGTGCTCCATTATTATCTGCTCCAGATGTGTGAGTTTCATTGGAAGCAATACCCCAAGAATCATTGGCATCCGAAGGCCTCCTCCCCATCCGCCATTTCCATTTGATGCAATTCCCCAACTATCATTCTCACCGATTCCTTTGTTATCTCAGATCATTGTTACCAATAGCATCATGTTGATTTCCTCCCCATCGATATTCACAGAGTTTCAATGATGTTCAATGCTTTAAAAATCTCACCAAAAGAGCCACCAGAGTTTATTCTATGCATTCTACCTCAGAAAGACTGATCTCTATGCTGTGTAATGGTTTGATTCCTTTTATATGTAGTTTACGAAGGAAGATGCAATGCATACTTATGCAGAGATGTTTTGCGTACGCTTAACAAACCGCTTCGCCGACGTTGGAGTTGTTAATCGCTGTATAGTTCCTCCCCGTAATATAAATGATCGCGATTTCTTGACTAATGTGGCTTTGAAAATTAATGCCAAGGTAACTCACTTGGTACCCCATAATGGCTCCCCTCATTGAACTCAAGACTTACTTTCAAACCGTAGTGTGGAGGATATAATACGATGTTATCGATGGAATTTCGCCGTGGTCTTCCAAAGGTCTCCAGGAGCCAACTATAATCTTTGGAATGGATGTGTCACATGGAGCCCCATTCTCGCCAAATTCACCATCAATTGCAATTGTAAGGATTGAACTGTGTGCACTTGACTTAATCATTATTATTATAATTATAATAATAACTTATAATTATAACTTAATAAAAAAAAGGGCACGCCGCTTAACACAAAGACGCCGCTATAGACGCCGTTTAACGACTATTGCGCACGCCGTTAACGACCTCGCGACGCCGCTCAACGACGCCTCGTAACTTTTTATCGTAAAACAGAATTTCCGCCGCCTAGTTTTTTGGTTCTAAGCGGCCGGAGGAGCGTTTTTATGCGGGCGATTTTTGGCGCTGGATCATCCTTTTGGGTCCTTTCCAAGCTTCAAGCAAGCATCCAAAGGTATTTCAATGGATCAATCAACTCTATTTTTTGAATTAGGCTTGTTGTTTGATAGATTTAGGGCTTTTGTTTTTTTCTTATTTGTTTTCAATCCATCCCATTTCTATCCTCCTCTTCTTTCCATCCTTGTTTTTCTTCAATCCATTTCGCCTCTTATTAGTATGAATCGAATCCTCCTCCTTCTTCTTCCAATGATCTTCCAATCATTGGTTTCTTCCTTCTAATCTTCCGCTCTTCCAATCTTCTATTCATTTTCTTCTTCTTCTTCTTCACCACTTTCTCATTCTATTCAATCTTTCTTCCCTTCTTCTTCTTCTTCTTCTTCTTCTTCTTCTTCTTCTTCTTCTTCTTCTTCTTCTTCTTCTTCTTCTTCTTCTTCTTCTTCTTCTTCTTCTTCTTCTTCTTCTTCTTCTTCTTCTTCTTTCTTCTTCTTCTTCTTCTTCTTCTTCTTCTTCTTCTTCTTCTTCTTCTTCTTCTTCTTCTTCTTCTTCTTCTTCTTTCTTCTTCTTCTTCTTCTTCTTCTTCTTCTTCTTCTTCTTCTTCTTCTTCCTCTTCTATTTTTTCCATGGAAGAAGGACGATCGCTTTCTGAAAGATCGAGGCCCATTCTTCCTCTATTTTTTATTACAAGAAGGGGACGCCGCTGAAAGACGAGGCCCCTTCTTTTTGTTCTTCTTTTTTTTTTTTTTTCATTTTTACATGTCAATATATAGTTCTTTTTAATTAACAATGTAAATAGTTTTAATGTCAATGATCTTTTCAATGTGAATCGTCTTTTTGTTTTTTTTTTTTTATTTCTTTATTTATGTAAGTTTTCTAATTATTGAATGCCTTTATTTTTTTGCATGTACACTAATAACAAAATCATGCCGCCTTGGAAATCGATTTTCGCAGCTCGAAGACATTCTAGGTAAGAATTTGAGTTTGAGTAGGAGAATAAAATTTTAATGTTTTATTTAGGTTAAAAAAAAACTTGGGGAGACTTGGACAAGGGCATGGTCGGCCCACTTTGAGAGTGGAGAAGACTAGGTGTTCCCGGTCCAAGCTCACCGTTTACTCTTGTAATTTTATTGATTAATGTATTTAGTTTAGAAAAAATTGGGGAGACTTGGACAAGGGCATGGTCGGCTCCGCCTTGAGTGGAGAAGACTAGGTGTTCCTGTCCAAGCTCACCGCTTACTCTTGAAATTTTATTGATTAATGTATTTAGTTTAGAAAAATTTGGGGAGACTTGGACAAGGGCATGGTCGGGTTCACTTTGAGTGGAGAAGACTAGGTGTTCCGGTCCAAGCTCACCGGGCCACTTTGTTTATTTTTTTATTAATATATCAATAAATAGAAATCTTTACGGGATTGGACAAGGGCAGGGTTTTTGAAAAAAATTGCATTATTGATTTTCGGGTTTCTAGTTAAGAATGTTGTTTTTAAAGATGTTAGGGATGTCAAAGAAACACCGATGTGGGAGTGGTTAAGAGCAAGAAAAAAATTTAAATAGTTGGTTTTAAAAAAAAAAAAATTAAAAGGGAAACTAACTCTTAAGAAAGTAGGTAAAGATTCATAATGAAGGTTTGAAAAAGTCACAAAGCAAGATTAATGAATCTAAATTGGTTTTGTGGTATGGCCCGACCGTGAAGACACTAATGATTAGTGAGATTAGACGATGGTCATAAATGAGATATGTGCTAACGAAAGTCCCGACGGAGATGCAAACTCGTCAACGTGGTCGACCATTTTGTCGACATGTGAAAAGGAAGTGCCAATTTGAGTTAGCACAAAAATGGCCAGGTCAAGAAGAAATGTTGACTTCTCTCCTTGACACACATGTAAAATGATTGGAAACCCCATGGATGAACTGAAGACATGTTTGAAGCATTCATCGCGGCTTAAAAGTCCCAATGCCGGTGGCTCGTGTCAAGGAATGGGTAGCTTCATGGAATTCCTCAAAGAAGCGACGCTTGGATCACAAGAACATCATTGCGGATCTCAATGCACGCCGGGTTGAGGTAATTAAAAATGCTTTGCATCAGGGGGGAAGCTCTAGTGGAGCAGGGCCTAGCAAGCCCCACTTTTCTTTGGAGAATCACATGAACACATCAATCTTTGTTGATCCCATGCCCGTAGAGGCCGTGGATGTGATACACCTTATTGAGGAGAAACCAACACATCGCACGTATCAAATCAAAATCAACGGAACACAACACTTCCAAGATGATGAGCTATACAGTGGATGGGTTTTCAAGGGCAAAGATAGGGCAGAGACGTATGAGATGGCTCAAAGATACATAAACTTCTTCAAGAGCCTCGCATCCCGCTTTGGCTACATCCATTGGACTTGCATATGAAGTTGCTAGCTCTAGTGGGGATACCATAGGGCCAATGGTGATTCTACCTTTCATGAATGGAGAGACACTTGCACACTTGTTTGACTATTTACCTAATAACTTGTCACGTTTTTAGAAGATGGTCAAATGCAATTGCTAGAGCCAAGAAGAACCCGACAAACACATAGGCGCTGAACTTAGGAGCAAAATGCGAGTTGTATATCAAGATGTTCCGAGATAGCTCTTGCCCTAGCATAAGGTGTCGTTGAGATCCACAAAGGCCACTTCACTCACACAAAGCTTAATTGCAAGAGTGTCAAATTACATTTTGATGATGAGTACCAAAATGTGTGGGTGGCCATTGGTGATTGGGACAATGCAATTCATTTTACGCCAAAGAGCGTCGTCCCTTATCGAAGTGTCGGTACTTACTCTTGGATGGACAAGCAAAATATACATGGTTAGAGGAAAGTGTGTTTGAGAAATCAAAGGATGATGATCGTGTATGGGGACACGAAATTCATGATGCCTATGCATTGGGATATATTTATGAGATGCTTCTGATTTCGTGCAAGCTATGCGACAATGGAGTGGTTTAATAATAACAACAATGCCCAATGGATTAATCCAACCCATATGTACCAACGACGCCTTGACAAGTTGGAGGAGCAAAAACAAGAATGATGTGCCTACGTGAAGACGTATTCTCATCACGACCCAAAGCTTCTGAAGTTGTTGAAGCCTTACAAAGTGTTGGAATATCTTCTACCATGGTTGTGAGACAAAGACGACACATGAAGTGCATGGATGCCTTGGAGATGTCAAAATTGTTGTTGTCACAACTCAAATAATGAATACAATATTGTATATCTTGCCATGTTTAAGAGTATTAAATTTTTTTAATTGTCTAATAACCAAATATATAAAGACACTTTTAATTATTCAAATCCCAATGTTTTGTAATGAACTTCCCATGTTGCTAACATTTGTTGCTTTCCTACTATGTTATTCATCGCACTCCATATAAATAACTTGCAAGTTTTGCACATGTCCAAAGAACCATGGGATTTGCACGATGGCATATCTATTGTTCACAACTTTACTTCTCGGGCTTGGTAGCCTTATTGACAACCCTAAACCCGCAAGTTGGCCTTTAAGAGGCGGTTGGTCGCTCGGGTTTAGCTCACCACCACCGCCACCTCCACCATTGTGTGGATTTGGTATGGATTTTTTCTAGGATAAAATGTAAGTTAACCATTTATTTTAACGCTCTAATGTTTTTAAATGTAAGCGGTAAATGCGGTTAAGGCCCTTCTTTTCCTATGCATAATGTTCGTTCGTCGGGTTATGGGCTGATCTTCTTCTCATCACCACCGCCGAAGAGATTTGGAAAAGGACCTCGCATCCAGCCAGAAGAAGACGAAGAGCGTGGAACTCCGAGATATCAACGAGGCGATAACCCCGAAGATAGGTGGAATGCCTTGCAATTCGGATGTCGCCTCTGAGAATGGAGATTGCGCCAGTCGTTGAACAAAGTAGGCGGAGGTCCGCCCCCATGACCCTCCACGCCATAGCTCATACACTCCTTCAGAATTCAATCTTGGGGCCGCTCCTCGAGCACGAGGAGAATGAACCCCCACGGCGAGCGCCGACCGTCCGCCCACGCCGGAGTGGACGCAATTCCTCTTCAAGCTCATAAAGATCGTGGCACCACCGCACCACCTCCACGAAGGCATCTCTTTCAATATGAGTGAGTTCATCTTGAATTATGCCCTTTTGTTCACTAACACATATTCATATGTTAGTCGATGTTGAGTGTAGTAGCAAGAGTTGTTGGCGCTACCACAAAGACCTTTGCAGATGGCGACAAATTTTGGAAGATGGCTAATAATGTCACAAATAGCGTTTGCCATAACGTCCACAAGGGTGACTGGAACTCCTGGAGCCTATGATGAGGAAAAAGAGAGGATCAAGGAGATTTTAGAAGCGTAATATCCCGAGCTCAAGTCGAGAGATCTCATGGAGGGAGCTTTGTTCAAAGCGTGGTAAACATGTTAAATCCACTGTGTATTAGGCTCTTTCGCTCTTCATTATAACCTCATTGTACTCATATTTTATTTATATTTTGCAGAGGTAATCGGAAGAAGCAACAAAGATCTTGCCAAAGCTACAGGAGTCCCGATAGAGGAAGTGGCACTGACCCTATCCGTTGACTAATGAGGCATTTCAAGTACATCATCTCTCCCATGAGTCGATAATTAGATGATGCCATGTGGACTAAGTCCTTGTATTGCATTGTAGTGTTTGAAGGCCAACATATTATCAAAGAAAGGGGAAGCTAGAACAAAGGCAATTTGGACCGGACGCGAGGTACGACGAAGCAAGTGGCGCCCATAGTGCCAATAAGACCGGGTCCGGCAAGGTTATGGCTTTCGATAAGCTATTTGTAAGTATAAATTTGGTTTATAATGTAGGTTCTCGAAGTTGAACACTAACATTAGTTTTGGTGCTCATTCTCACTAGGGCGCCATTTGGTTGGGTCGCCCCTACCGCTAAAGATGAACGCCAAAGGGCCTTCAAACAAGGCAAGTCCATGCGCCATCGCAGACGCCATCAAGGCCGTGAAAGGGGGATGAAGTGTGTATCATTCATTAGATAATTATTTGTGACTACAATGAACTAATTGTTGCGATACAATATAATGCGTAAATGAAGACGGCCAATGAAGAAGAAGAAGAAGAGAGCAACAACTAAAGACTTAATATATTTTGTAATGTGCAAATTACATTGTGAAATATATTAATTGAATTCAATTTAAATTTTTTATGCTTTGTTCTTATTATTTGTGATTTTTTTTTATGTTAATTTTATGCTCGATTCTATTTTTTATTCTTAGATTTATTAAACATTTAATTACATATTAAACAATAATGCTTATCTACCATTAATATAATTTAATCAATATTTGTTTCTATTTTTCGAATTTTTAAATTTTTAAATATTTATTCTCGATTTATTTTGTTCATATTTAATATTTATTAATACTATTAATATTATTGATAATATTAATATTAATAAATATTACTAAATATTTATTTATATTAAATATTTGTTAATTTTGCATATGAATATTAACCGTCCGCTAAATCATATTGAATAATATTAAATAAATATTTTTTTATCAAAAATTTTTAATCGCCGTTGAACGACGCGTTATGCGTCGCCACGCCGCCAGCGTCGTTGAACGACGCCGCCGGCGGCGGGCGCCCGCCGCCAAAGCCGAACGTACCACGCAGCCAGACGGTGTCACGACGCCAAAGAACGCCGTTGAACGACGCTTCACACGCTGGCGACCGCCGCCGCTTACGCTACCGGGTAACGCCACGACGGACATGATGACGTGTACTTTCGCCGTTGAACGACGCTGCAATCATCGCCACGCCACCGCCGCGCCGGGCGCCAGGCCACTCGGCAAGAAGTCGCTGGTCACCCACGGTAATTAACGACGTTGAACGACGCCATGTCGCCGCTAAAGACGCCGCTAGCTTGACGCCTGTATAGCGACGCATAAACGCCGTACATCGACGATCCGGACGTCGAAATAGACGTCGTTTATCGACGCCTCGACGTCGATCATCGACGTGCAAACGACGTCTGGACGTC
This sequence comes from Isoetes taiwanensis, assembly GCA_021234155.1. Taxonomy (NCBI): domain Eukaryota; kingdom Viridiplantae; phylum Streptophyta; class Lycopodiopsida; order Isoetales; family Isoetaceae; genus Isoetes; species Isoetes taiwanensis. Next base: position 408,316 of record JAJEKV010000110.1, on the reverse strand, counting down.
GTAATAGACGTCGTAACAGGGCTTTGGTTTTGTAGTGTTTATGGCAATATGTGAAGGAAAAGCTAGCCAGATTACCTGGCCCTCGGATGCTAATGAAATAAACATGTCGCTACGATATGCTCATAGGAGCGACCAAGGAATGCTTTGAATCCAAAAGGAAAGCCAAAGGCTTACCTTGCAAAAATTGGTTTGATAATGACCGCAAAGCGGTTAAGAGAGTTTAAATCAGCAAAAAAGAGGGACAAGGATAAGATTAGGAAAGAATACCGCATGCTAACCAAAAGGAAGAAAAGGGCGTATATAAGTACAAAACAAGAGGAACTTGCAAATGAATTGTTAATAGACCCCCGCAAATTTTGGGCACGCTTGAAGGCAAGGAGGCCACAGACAATAAAATTGGATGTGGATGCGCTCTTATCACAGGTTCGTAAACTCTACCACATTGTTTGGGTTAGATGATAGAATGCAAAAGCAAGGTGACATTTTGGTCCTAATCAAGAGGATGTCAAAGAAGGTATCAAGAACCGCCTATGGCGGGCGGCAATGCAATTGGCTTGGTAGCGAGAAATGATAAAATGGGCAGGCCCTACAAATTACTTACAATAGTGACCAACATGATAAATGATGCATTGGCTAATGGCTTTCCATCCGGCTGGCAACCCCGAATAGAGTTATACCATTGCATAAAGCAGTGACATACACCACTCGAACTATAGAATGATAATGGTTGGAAGTCCGCTTTGCTAAATTGTATGCAACAATAATAGAAAGGTATATAAGCACATGGGTAGAGGAAACACATCGTATCGCAGGGCAAGCGTGTTTCAGTCGAAAAGATGCAATCGTCGACCATTTGGTCACCATCGTGGCTATTATGGACTCCATCAAAAACAAAAAACGCTATTTGCATTGTTTGTAGACCTCGCAAAAGCATTTGACACAAGAAACAGGGGAATATGTGGGATCACATGGAGACGATAGGGGTCCCATCAGAAATGAGAAATGCAGTTGCAAACCTATATGAGAAAGTAGTGGTACAACTCTCTTTCCCCTTCAACCAAGGCTGCCAAGAAACTGTTGATAGTAATATAGGGGTCCGACAAGGGTGCCCCCTCTCCCCTACCCTATTTGGTATTTATATTGATCAGTTAGAGAACTGGATGCAGGTGCATGGAGGGGTAGGCACGCCACTAGCGGGATACACAATATTGATGCTGCTATATGCAGATGACATTGTAATATTTGCCAGAAATGCAAAAGACATGCAAAAACATTTAGATGCGCTAGCAAGCTTTTGTGAAGCATGTGCTATGAAAGTGAATCTCTCCAAGACCAAGATCATGATTTTTGGCACAAGGTCTCGAGACGGGTTTCACTTCTACTATAATGGGAAAGAGGTGGAAGTTACGAACTCATATAAATATTTAGGGTTGGTTATTGACCACAATTACAGTTGGAACAAAGCGGTTGAGCAACGTACGGATGCGGGCATCAAAGCTCTTTATGCAATGCAACGCCAGTGTAGAAAGACAGGCATCATTGATTGGGAATTGATAAAAAGGTTGTATGTAGCACTTGTTAAATCAGTAGTTTTGTATGGATGTGAAGCTTGGGGGCCGGGACTATCAGATGACATGTGGAAGAGAGTAGAAAAGATTCAGAAAAAATTCTTGCTGGCTGAACTAGGGGTCAAAGTACAAACACCGTACCATATGCTACTAGCGTAATCGGATTGGTAGCATTGAGGTAGAAGCACTTATCCAAACGCTTAAATACTTGTTCTTGAAGTGCAAAGCGATGGATGAAGATAGATTACCTTTGTTAGCAATGAAGCAAAGCATAGACAAGGGATGGCATATGAGCATCAGACGATGGTTAAGAAAATGGAACATGGACCTGGATCATTTGCCGGATGAGGAAGATAAGATGATGGCATGGGTAGGAGCACATGTACGCCATAAAATCTGGAGCAACCTTTCGGGCACGAAAATGGCATTCTACAAGTGCCACATTAATAGCAACCTATCAGAAGCACCACATCTGCCTGGACATACTTCCTGCTATAAAAGACATTTAATATGTCGATGGCGGATGAGCTCACACCACTTAGGGGTCGAGGTTGGGAGATGGGGGAATGTTCCCAAGTACCACAGAGTATGCAAAGTGTGTGGTGAGGATGAGGTGGAAGACGAGGAACATGTAGTGCTACAGTGGTCCGGCTATCAGTTGGATAGAGAGCGATTTGGGATCTCCTCGATATCCACACTGAGTGCCTTTTTTGCACTTCCAGCCACTACTATAGGAAATTACCTCATTGAAGTTATGAAGACAAGAGAGGTGACTATTAAGAACTACAAGGATTTACTCGGTATGTATGAAGAACATGAGAGAGAACAAGAGTTTGAGTTGGATGATGCTCTCTTGGAGTGACATCGACTCGTGAATGGGAGGTTATCAATATGAAAATGTCACTGTCATATAGACCTGATGGTCTGACGACAAAATAATAAAACATTCATTCATTCATTCACTCTCTCTCTCTCTCTCTCTCTCTCTCTCTCTCTCTCTCTCTCTCTCTCTCTCTCTCTCTCTCTCTCTCTCTCTCTCTCTCTCTCTCTCTCTCTCTCTCTCTCTCTCTCTCTCTCTCTCTCTCTCTCTCTCTCTCTCTAGTGCATTTCTTTCTGAAGATGCATTAGAGAATATTTTTTATAATGTTGAATGTTCAGGTCTGAACGTCTCATAGACCTGGTGGTCTGCAGACGTATTATCTATATATTTCATTTCATTTCATTTCATTTCTCTCTCTCTCTCTCTCTCTCTCTCTCTCTCTCTCTCTCTCTCTCTCTCTCTCTCTCTCTCTCTCTCTCTCTCTCTCTCTCTCTCTCTCTCTCTCTCTCTCTCTCTCTCTCTCTCTCTCTCTCTCTCTCTCTCTCTCTCTCTCTCTAGCTAGCATTTCGGAAGCAGCATCTATCAGGAATGAACCAGCTAACCCAGAGTATAATAGCAATGAGGGCTTCCAAGAAGCAATAGATATACTGAACGGGAAAATGGAGCAGCTAGCTGACATGCATGAGAGGGAAATGAAAGCAAATAATTTCAGAATATCGGGGTTACTAGAAGAAGAGAACGAGAACACTAGTGCGGTGGTAGAAAACTTCCTGGCAGGAAACATGCAGGTACAGGTAGATATTCTGGATGCATATCGGATTGGGAAGAAGGGCGATGGAACAAGAAATATTCTGGTGAAATGTGCAAGCAAAGAGGCTAAAGCGCGGGTTATGCAGAAGCGAGCAACTGCTCAAGGGAAAATATATTTGGATCAATGACGATTTAACTAGAGCTCAATTCCAGCAAAGGAAGGAAGATATCTCAAGGATGAAAGAGGCCAGAGCAGCTGGTAAACGGGCTTATTGGAGGGGTGGAAAAGCGGTGGTAGAAGATGCATAGGAAATATCGACCGCCAGGTTAGTCTGTTGGAATATAAACACTTTAAAGCATAGTAAGATATGTACTATAGTAGATTTGCTAAAAGACATAGATGTAATTTTCTTTTTGGAAACCTGTGAACATGAAGAGAAGGGGCTCCCAGATATATATGGCTTTAAATTATTGCATTCTGTATGGAACAATAAAGGGTGGAAACTGAAAGGTACTGGAGGCATTGCTTGTTATGCTAGAAATGAAATAGCACATGCAGTAGAAGTGTTGGCACATAAATCATCAGCGCAATACATTTGGATTGGATTGCCTGGCAGGAATGGGACAATATATGTGGCGGGATGTTATTTCCCACCAAGGGAGTCACCTGTTTATAACAAGGGAAATCTGGACAAGGATGACCCGTTCTTCCATTTGGAACATGATATATTAGCATTAAGTCTGGCAGGGGAAATTTTGCTATTAGGAGACTTTAATGGTCGCACTGGAAATCATCAGGCAGCCATGGTCAGCTCAGATGGGGAAGCAGAATGGCTGGAAATGCTGGATAAAGATGAACTAAAGATAACTGGGTGGAACAGGGTATCAGATGACAGAGTGAAATGGCCAACCCCTCAGGGACGTCATGTCTTGCACTTGTGCAGCGGGTTTGAGATGGTAATTTTCAATGGTGCAGATAGATACCCAGGGTCGGGTAAATGTACATGTAAAAACGCAAGCATGGTAGATTACATTATTGCTAAGCCCTCTTTCACAGAACAGGTTATTAGCGTACACATTGGTGATGAAAACGAAAACTCAGATCATGTTCCAGTATCCATCACGATTCATGTGCAATGGCAGCATGTGCAGCAGAAAAGCTTGGCCAAGAATAAGCGAATGCATCTCAATTACAATAAAGCACCTGAGTACGGCAAAATGTGCGATCAGAAAACACTCTCTTGCATATGGCCTGTCACAATACACGATATGAGTGACACGTTAACCAAGATATTGCTTGAATCAGCGGAGGAATTTTTTGTTTCTCATCGTCAACGGATGGGACTACCATGTAATGGTTGGTTTGATACAGAATGTAAGCAGCAACGATTGAGATTCAAAGCAGCACAAGGGGTGGATAAGGATCGGGAAAGAAAAGCATATGTTAAACTGATCAAACACAAAAAGCGGACATACCTACATCATAAGCATGAGAAAATGCTAGGTGAACTGCTGGTTGACCCAAAGAAATTCTGGAACAGGCTTAAACCTTTGAAGCATAAGAGCAATGGGCTGCAGGTGGATATGCTTATTGCACATGTGCGAAAGCTATATAATGTACCAGGGGTGGAGGCTAAGATGACAGAAGAGAAGTGCAATATAGATGATCTGCTTACTTTTACTATAGAGGATGTTCAGGAGGGGCTCAAGAGATTGGCAAATGGCAAGGCTGCGGATGCTTATGGCCTGATGGCCGAAATGCTTAAATGGGCCGGGGAAGAAATTGCAAATAAATTGATGGAGATGTTTAATATGGCCCTGCGGGATGGCTTTCCTGCTACATGGCAGGTCAACAGGGTGGTGCCACTGCATAAATCAGGAGATGAGACTGTGCCAGGTAACTACCGCACCATTATGGTTGGTAGTCTCTACGCGAAATTATTTGCCTCTATACTTGAGCGGAAGATAAGCATATGGGCAGAAGAGCATAATGCCAGAGCAATAGGGCAAGCAGGTTTCAGGCCTAAGAAGTCTACAACCGATCATTTGGTCACCCTTCGCGCAATGATGGACTCGGTAGTTGGAAAAAAGAAGCCCATGTATGCGGTTTTTGTGGATTTTAGCAAGGCTTTTGACATGGTAAACAGGCAAAATTTATGGCAAAGGTTGGTGGACTTGGATATCCCAAAGGAACTCAGACATGCAGTAAACATCCTTTATGAGAAGGTTCTTGTACAGTTATCATCCCCCTTTGTAGAGCTGTGTAGTGAAGTGGTGGAAAGTAACATGGGAGTGAAGCAGGGGTGTCCTCTGTCACCCACCCTGTTTGGCCTTTTTATAGACCAGCTTGAGAGTTGGATAAGGGCACATGGAGGAGATGGTACGCCTTTGCATGGGTATATACTTATGCTTTTGTTGTATGCGGATGATGTGGTGCTACTATCGCGAAGCATACAAGGGCTTCAGAGACACTTAGATGTGCTTGAAAATTTCTGTAACGCCAAAGGCATGCAGGTAAATCTGGATAAGACCAAAGTGGTGGTCTTTGGGGCGAACAAAACAGATCATGTCCATGTCTCCTTTAAGGGTAAACAAGTGGAAGTGATGGAGAATTATAAATACTTGGGGCTGATTGTAGACAAGAGCCCTAATTGGAATCAAGCAGTTGAACACAGAGTAAATGCTGGACTAAAAGCTCTCTATGCTATGCAGCGGAAGTGTGTGAACGCTGACATCTGGAACTTTGAGATGAAACGCATGCTCTATAAAGTCCTTGTTCAGACGGTACTGCTTTATGGTTGCGAAGTGTGGGGGCCGGGCCTTGCCAATGATAGTTGGAGAAAGGTGGAAAAGATACAAAAAAAATTCTTTCACACTGAGTTAGGGACGAAGATGCAAACGCCATACGACATGATGCTTGTGGAGTGTGGAATGATGTCCTTAGAAGCCGAAGCAATGTGTAGACTTTTGCGCTATGTATGTAAAGTCAAATATGGTATGCCAAGCAATAGCCTACCGAGACTTGCTATGGAGGAAACCAGAGAGAAGGTTGGTATGCAGATATTGGCAGGTGGCTTACGAGGTGGGGGATGAACATCCAGGAATTACAGATGCACAAAGAAGATATTGAGGGGTGGGTTCGAAAGAGCTTCCTCGACAAGTCGTGGAGCGTACCAGCAGTAAAGAAAGAATACTATAGGACCCAGATAAATCCTGCAATGCAGACACCACACTATCTTGTGGAACAGATATCAGTGAAACATAGACAAACAATTGCTAGAATACGGCTAAGTTCACACCGACTCGGTGTGGAGATCGGAAGATGGGCGGATATTGCACATAATCTTAGGCACTGCAAGGTCTGTACTGAAGGAGTGGTGGAGGATGAGGCCCATGTCCTACTTCGGTGTCGCTGCTTATTCTGAGGTAAGAGCCAAACATGGGATTGATGCTGTCTCTTTGGATGGGTTTTTCCAGTATCCAGGATCAGTTATAGGGGAGTGCATTGTTGATATCCTCAACCAGAGGGATGAATGTTTGAAAAAACAAAAGATAGAAGAGGTAGAGATAGAAGAGCCCAGTGTGTTATTCTCAGAAGACGCACTGGATGATCTGTTTTACAACTTTGAATGTATTTTGTAATGTCTGGGTGAAAGCATGTTAGGGTGTCCCTTAAAAAGTATTATTTAGTGACTAAAAAAGTACCTAAAAAGGTACCCAGGACTGGGTACTGGGTACCTGTGTAATATGTCAATAAAAGGTACATTTTAGAACTTTTATATATATTTTGGGCTTAGATAGCATTATATTTATCTTACCTTTAAATATTAACACGTCCTTGACTTTTATTTTGGACTTTTGTACTAGTTTTAATGAAAAGAAAAATGAGAAAGTACCCAGTTCTGAAGTACCTAGTGTATGTACTTTTGCAGGTTCCAAAAGTGGTACACCCTAACATGCTTTTACCCGTCTCATAGGCATTTCGGTCTCGTAGACGAAAATAAAATTTCATTTCATTTCATTTCATTTCTCTCTCTCACGCACGCACCCACGCACATGATCTGATAAACTTGTTGGTCCCCATGGATGTTAATGTTAAATTCAATTCAACTCAATTCTGGAATCTTAATATGCCTTTGCATTCTAGTTTTCTTATAGCATGAAGGGTAGAGGGACAATAGATGAGATATTGCATTTTTACACATGGCATGTAATGACAACATGAATACTTTATGGGGTGTCATATGGATGGGAGTAGTGCAATGATTGTATATTGGTGCTTACAAAATTGGCTATAAAGAACCTTAAAATATCACACCTCTTTAGAGAACCATACATCCTTTAAAAAAAAACCTCCTTAAAAACTACACTTACTTATAAACCACACCTTCAAAAACTACACCCCCTTAAAAACACCACCACCTCAAAAACAAAAACCAACAAAAAACATACCTCCTTAAAAGACCACACCTCCTAAAAAACAAAAACCACAGCTCCTTAAAAAAATAACAGTGGACATTCCTTGTCTGTGAAAAAAACAACACCATCAATTAGTAAAACCACATCTCCACAGATCCACATGTAGGTTTTTCTGTGACCTTTGAATAAAGTACATGTGTACCAAAAAAAACTAATCGTTTCAATAGTGGACAAAAAATTGGGGTCAGTGTTAGTCCATTGCAAATCACAAGGTCAAAGATACTGCAAAGCAGCAACAACTGCCTCCCATAGCGCGAGACCTGAATGTCAGCTGATGCCCGTGGCCAAGCTTCTGCTGAAGGGCTCAGCTGCAACACATCATCTGCGAGAGGTTCCGTGCCAGTGCGGGCATTGAAGTCTCCAACGAGCATGACCCTACCCTGCTACTTGTGCTGCTGTACATGTCATCCTATAGATCGACATAAGGCTCCAACCTATCCACACCTGGATGGTTGTGATAGAAGTTGCTTTCAGCATGTGGGAAGTAGCAGGCCACCACAAAGAGGGGCTACCACCGCACCCAGTGCGCGCATCCATAGGTACCGTTATGTTTGTACCGCGAAACCGACCGCGCGGCTGTCCCAGGTAGTAGCAAGTGACCCTCCATGCCCCCGCTTTCTGTGCATTCATTGAAGACGAGTAGTGATGGTATCCCGGCAAGCTCGGGTAGTCTATGCCCAAAGATGCTCCCATGTTTCCACGAGGAAAAATGAGGTCCATATCGGCCACCACCGAAGTTGAGATCGTCTCCCTTCGCCATGGGAAGCCCCGACAATTTTTTTTTTTTTTTTTTTTTTTTTAATATTATGAGGTTTCCATGACTACACAAAGCATCTTACTTTATCCCCATTTTGTATATGATAGTGGCTGTTGAATCTCCTCAAAATCATGCCTCCAATGGTCTGGTCTTTGTTACATAAGACATGATGTATTCCTATTTCCTTCTTGAAAGATGGATATGGCAGCTACCTCTTTATGACATATGAATGTTTTACAATGTTGAGTGCCTTGTCGTTCAATATTAAGACCAGATAAATGTATGGCTCCCAGTCTAAGGCTCCTAGTCCAACATGCTGTTCAATCTTCATAAAAGCTTAATCCCTATGGGGCGTTTTAGCAACAAATTGTCTTAGTCACATATCCTATTGCATAGAACCGTAGAGCTGTAAACAAATGGCGTCCCATAATATTTTTTAAGCTTTGAAATTTCAGATTGTATACTGCTAGCCTTTGTGCAGAAATTTCCTGTGGTTAACATCTTAGCTATAAGGAATTTATTTTTTCCATTTGGACTAAAAAACCATTAACCTATTTTCGTGAAATACTACATTTCCCCTTTAGGGTTTCAGAATCACCTAATTTGTTCACGATGGCAGCGGCAGCGGATGTCTATCTTCTCCTTCTGATTTGCACAAGCCAGCGTCTATACAGATTTCACAGGGACGGGCCGATTTGGCTAATCAAATGATCTGCCAGAGTGATGCGCACTGTAGGCTCTCAGTTTATGGCCATGTATCTTGGCTTCCCATAAAATTCTTCGTTTCTGTTCATTTTTCTCCACTGCCCTTGTCTATGTAACTCGACGGCAACGGATCTCTTCCTATTCTGTCTATCTTGCACATACTGGAACCTATACGAACTGCAAATAGATGCTCTACAGCCGCAGTTGTATTGGTATTGCTCAAATCTCTCTGTTAGCAAGGTCGTGACTCATGTTTACAAGCTCTGCAGCTGCTTCTGATTTTATCTGCTTCTTGCTTCTGATGGAGGTTCTCAAGGTCGAACTGATGGCAAGAACGCCAACATGACGAATCAGGTTTTGTGCTTGATATAAATCTAGATCTCATTTCACCTTGCTTCTTTTTCATGTTCATTATTTGATATAAATCTAGATCTCATTTCACCTTGCTTCTTTTTCATGTTCATTATAAGTCAAGTTATGCAACTGCCTTAGTTTAATCTTCTTAGAGTGATTCTCCAACAGGAGTAAAGGTACTCGGATCTACTTTGTTGCAGAAATTTTAGTTGAAGTTCTTCTCTATTTATTTTCACAGTTATTGGGTCTATGAAGCTCTATCTGTTTGTTCTATTTGATCATCCAGGATCTTAGTGTATGATAGATCATCACCATTTCTCTTTATTTATTCTATTCTATGTCAGCCTGCTCACTTATGGTCTTTAAACAAATGCTTTAACTGCCTCATACATTATTATGTTCTTTTAACGAATGCTTTAAGTGCCTCATACATTCTAATCTATAAGTTATCTGCTTATTATTTATAGATATTGCTTAGGATGTTCATTTTACATGGATAGATTTTGGAATTTAGTTGCAGCCCTTTTTGATGCTTCCCTATATGCCACTGCTTATTATCTGTGACCCTTTTGCTGTGTTCAAAGGCTTGCCTATATGTTTGTGAATTTAATCTAAGGGACCAAATTCTGTTCGTTGTACAGTACTGTGACCTTGTGTTATATTGGATCTTGCCTTATTCTTGCTTCAGTCTCTCTTTACTCTAAATGATTGATGTTGTAATCAAGTTTCTAGATCTCTATTATTTATGCTACATGTATTGCATTCATATATTGCTCCTCTATTTGTATAGCAAGACTCCGCCATTTGCTTATATTTGGGAGAGTGTGACCAGTTATTGAAAATGCATGGATCTGCCCTGCACATGGTTTAGCTTTAACTCCAGCAGAAGCTTATACATATTACTTATGTGCATGATTCTCTTAAATCGTTGTGTTTTATAGTCTTATGTTCTGCTGGTACCCTAGTGCAGACTCATAAATATAGCTACGAACGCATATATTGTGTTTTTAGGAATTCAACCACTTTAGTTTGGTACCCTTATGGGGGAATATGCTGTTTAATATGTATTTTCAGAAAAAGTAAACCTCAATAGCTTGTAACAGAAGGATAAGGCTGCTGGATTAGACTGCTGCTTGTTGACTCTTATCCATTTCTTTTAAAGTAATGCTATTAAGCCTTATTCCAGCTTATTACACTCTTTAATTTGCTATTATACTGCCCATCTAAGCAATTAGTATTTCACTGCTGAATTGTTCAGGTTCTCTTAGTTAGCTTTACGAATACTACTCTAGATAGTTTCGTTATGTTCCTTAAGTGTAAGCTCCACTTCCGCTAGAAACGTAATCATGTATCATTTCTGATTTATAGCTGGCCTTACTATTTATTTCTATTTGATCCGCTCCTCTTACTACTCTTGGCCTATTGCCTAGAATATGAACCGTAATTTCTCTTTTAAGCTGTTAGGCTGTAAATACTGTCAAATGGTGAAGGGCGTTAAGCCGGATGGGTCTTTAGCTTACCTGTATGTGGCTTGTGCATTTACCCTGTTTAGGCTAACTTGCATTTGGTTCCACTGCAGGTAACCGGACTTATCCCTCCATGTGGTGTTTTCCATGGTGTTCAATGAGCAAAAACCACTGCTCAAATCTGGAATCTGGAATGTTTAACTTCGGAAGTTAGCTTCTTGGTGACATCTATTTACTTTTCTCTGTTTTAAGTTATATATTGTTCCACCACCATGGATGGTTGAGTCATAAATTATATTATGCAAACCAGTTGCTTTGTACATGCTACTTATGAATCATTCTCAGATCTGCAGCATTCCTTTACTATTGCGATATGTTATGTTGTTGTTTTAAAGCTCGAAATGTTATGTGATTTATGTCTCAATCTCTTATATTTGAATATCATATTTCTTTTGTCTATGTTGTAAATGTTATGTACTTGAGCTATTCTTTTCTGAACCATGTCTTTAAAATCTTGGTGTGTACTATGTAAGCTTTTCTTTCTGATCTATTCTTTATTTTGATTTGCTCCTTATCAGGGCCTAGAATTAGATTGCACCTGTCTAGTTCTAGGATTGCAATTGACGGTCTTATTTTTCCAAATGGAACTATAAGGCCTAAAGTCTGTTGTTTCTTATGGTCTTAACAGGCTTGAAAGGTTTTTTTTTTTTTTTTTTTGAGGGTAAGAGTATATATAATATTAATAGTAGAATTAGTAGTACAATGAGATACCCCCTCGGGTGTTGATTGAAAAAATTATCACAAAGGGGGAGGGGGATTTCACACCGTCTAGCATGTACTCTAATGACTAGGGTCCGTTCTTCACTAACACTGGATTACTATAGGGAACCCCCTTCTTCATCTCAGGAAAGAATACTATACGGACGAGGTAGCCTTTTCCATGCTAGAGAGGTTGCGAAGTCATCCTTCCCACAGTAGAAGAGCTGGCCAGTCACCAGCTATCCTTCGTCAGAGATCCAATGACACTTAAAGAAGGTGTAGAATCCGCTGATGCTTCCAATCTTATCCAATTCTCTGTTATAGTTCTGTCCAAACTTACGATGGTGAGCTAAGGCCATAAGGGCCACCTCTTGGTTGAAGGAGTTCCTTATCTTAGTTGGAGATACAGGCAACCCACCAAGAGCAACTCCACATCTATGTTTCCAAATAGACCACAGTGATATGTTGATGAGAGAGACTCGGATTATGTCTGTGCCCGTACTTGCTAAAATAGCTGGCCACGACATTTGATGAACCTCCAACCCAATGATGGGACTGACCCAACCCCAAAAATCCCCTATATTTGGACAAAAAAATAAGTGGTCCATTGTCTCAGAGGCACCACACCCCAATGGACAGTGGTCATGCTGCACGATTCCCCTATTCAATAGCCATGTCATGCTACATATCCCTTCTTGAAGGCAGGCCCAACGAAAGAATTGTATCTTTCTAGGGCATAAGGAGCTCCAGGACTCGGTCAGTAGTTTTTTGGTTTCTACCTGATTTAGTCCCAACTTATTTGCAGCGGAGATGGCAATATTAATAAACCATAAACTTTCCTGACTTTATAGTCCATGTCATCTTCAATTTGCCACTTTTCAGCCTCTCCTACAGTCCCTGATAACATACTAACATTTGCCATAATCATTCTAAAAATCCTTCTATCTCCTTCCCCAACTCCACGCACCAGGGCTTTGAGCCTGATCCAGGAGATCCAATGGCTATTTTTCCACAGGTGTGCAACTTTGGTAATCCCTGCTTCTCGCCATCTCCCAAAGACCCGGGGGTGAATCAGTGCCAGTGGAAGTAACTCTCTCCCGCATATCTGTATATTCCAAAATAAGCTTAAACCCCCAGCCTCCCGTGGGGTATCTGTTAGACTGAAAAGATTTTGTACTTCTTGCCAAGCTCCCAATATCTTTCTCATCACGGGAGAAGTACCTGAGCCCATTTTAAATTTGTAGAAGTAAGATGCAATCTCATCCCTAGGAGTGGAAGGTCTTCCTTTTATCTTTCTTTGCCTAAGCCAATGCCGGACAAACTCCAAGGCAGGGGATGCTTCTTGTTGAATGGCCCTCCATACAAATTTTGCTGCAAGGGCTTTTCCTTGGGTCATAGGGTCTTTACAGCCTAACCCTCCATCCTTCCTATCCCGACACATTTCTGTCCATGCCACCCGGGTTGTCTTACCCCAAATAAACCTGCGAATTATGACTAAGATCTGATCATATATATACTTCTGGGCCACTATTGCCGATGAATAGTAAATATGAGTGGCATTAAGAATAGCATTTGCAACTGTCACACGACCCATAGTCGAGAGAGACTTACAGGAACATAGATTTACCTTTTTTCGGATCCTTTCCACAATTGGTACCCATAACCCTTTCAAATTTTCTGCTAAATTTAAAGGCATTCCCAAAAGCTGCACAGTCTCCATTGAGTTAACTACACGATAATTCCAGGCCTTAACCCTTACATCTACTTCACAATCAAATGGCCAGATAACTGCACACTTAGCATGGTTTAATCCAATCCCCGATATAGAGTAGAAGGAATTCAGGATGTCACAACATGCCGAGAAACTACCATCATCATATCTCAGGAAAATAAACGTGTCATCTGCATACTGCATTATTGACAATTTCTGATTTGAAGGTGGAATAAGTAGCCCATTGAACATACCAGTAGCTATCTTAGCCTTCATCATACAGGTTAGAAGGTTAGCCATAATCAGAAATAGATACGGCGCTAGGGGGCACCCTTGTCTGATACCCTTCCTTAGCCCCGACAATTCCAAGAGGCCATGCGCAGGCACAATCCCTATTAACAAGGTGACCTAGCAAACGCACTAATGACCTGTGGTGCAAAATTTTTTTTTTTTGAAGAACTGTGTCATCAATATATTAAAAGAATGGTAATGTTACAAAGCAAGTGAGGATGAAGGAGAACTGCCCCAAAGAGACAGCGATACCTCGACACTCCACAACAAACTCACAGAAAAACTGCAACTCTACTGCTGTACAAACCGACCATCACCATCTACAACACCCAAGAAGTCCCGCCAAATGGCAAACTTCCGCTCTACTACTCTCGGGAACACCAGAAAGCTTTGAAATAGCTTACCTGAGTCGAGGAATCAGAGAGGCTGCAGGCTGCTGAATCCCCTGAAAGATCCACAATCGCCGCCGCTTCCAAATCAGCCACACCAACCAAGCCACGCACAGATGCAAGGCTTGCTGCCACAAGAGCGGCCAAGCATGACCTGTGGTGCAATTGCAGATTCCTTTTTCAAAAACACGTAAGTTCTGCATTTTAGCCATTTAAAAAAAAAAAACAAGCCCAAAAAACGCAGTGAGCCTAAAAAAAGTCCACATTTCGAAGACAAGCAGGTTTTCTTGGTTTTGGACAAAGTAAGAAACACACTTTTTGGAGCACCAAAATGCAACTGAAAAGAGAAAAGCCTATGCGCGCATAGACATGACAGTCATTAATAAAATATATATTTCTTAAAATAGGGTACAGAATAAACAAAGTTCAAATTTTTGCACAGAATTTTATATATCTAGGGGACAATCCTTTTGAGGTACTTCATCATCTGATCCAGAACCTTCGGGAGACTTAGGATTAGGCCCTTGTATTTTGTCCTCAGACACGGACGGACTTTTATCCTCTGCGACCTTAATTGGATCTTCGACGGGAATCAATTCAACATAGACAGCTTGATCGTCAGTGTTCCCGGTAAGAGGAGGCACAGGCTCTGAACATGAGAAGGCCGGAACACCATCCTTATCCTTGATCCCAAGCTCCTGTTTTTCGTCTGGCAAGCTGTGCAAGGAACTGACTTGTGATTTGATGTACGCTACTACATCCACGTCGACGTCAATGGCTACGCAATTGCGGCCCTTCTGTAGTGCACAAGCCAACGTGGTGCCAGATCCTGAAAAAGCGTCAACGACCCAATCTCCAGGTTGCGAGAACATCTCTAGAAGAGTGCTAATGAGTCTCTGAGGCTTCTGGTAGGGATTGACAATGCGTCCCTGGTGAACTGGGTCTGTCAGCTTTTGTAAGACTGCTGGGCATTTAAAAGCATTGCGAAAATCTATGCCAGTAGTATTATAGTGCATTTGGCTTCTCTGCCCAGATACGTTATGGTAGCCTATGTGAATCTGCTCCCACACGTTGACAAGTCTAGCACCACCACCTCCCCTAATATTCGTCTTTAACCTGCAAAGAAAGGAAACACTTCTGTATTCGCTATGCCCGCATGGAGAAAACAACTAGACACTTACCATATGGCAGGCTCGTAACCAGCCTTGCAGTGGGTCTTCATAACCGCTTGCACCATACCGGCCTGGTTAGTGGAGTGGAAGAAGACAATCCTCCAGAGCGGAGCAGTGTTTATCTTAACAAACCTCCCCAAAAAAGAATCAAACTCGGCGTACATAAATGGGGAGTCATCACCACGGTTGTCAGGCAACTTAAACCCGTAAGGTATGTCAGCTATGCACAAGGAATAGTTGCCAGGTCTCAAAGTGTGGTCAAGTTTGACACAATTTCCACGATACACCTGATATAGACAATTTTGGCCAAACATATCAAATCTTTCAAACTCCGAAGGCACCAAACTCTGCTCAGCTTCTTGAAACTTTTTCAACTTTGACCGCTCCTCCTTAGCTAGCCTGACCATGTTTAAAAATCCAGGTGGCATGGGGTCTTTCTTTTTCTGAAAGACGAAAAAATTTGTAAGAAACAAAACGACAGCTCCCACACTCCTGTGCTATGAGGAGTGAGGGACCTGTGGTAGTGCTATGCGCGCATAGCACTACCACAAGGTCCCTCACTCACATGCGATGCGCGCATAGCACAGGTACAAAAACGAATACCTTAACTCAAGCAGCAGGAAGGAGAAACAAATGACATACCCAGTTGGTGAAGTTGGTTGCGTATTGATTAATTTTTTCGTCTGAGGACCACGTGGGGTATAATTCCCGCACCTTCTCCCAGTTGTCGCAGTTGAGGTGAACCACTAACTGTTGTTGACAGAGTGCACAATCTTTTTGGCTGCAAACGTTGCAAGAGGTTAATAACAAACATTGGAAAAAATGTGAGTGTGTAATGTAGGCTTACTGTTTAAATTCTCTCTGCATCTCTTCCAGAGTGAACTGTTTATCAACAACCTTTTGCAGGACCTCACAAACTTTGTCAACATTTTTAAGGCCTTGCATTTCACGCCAGGCCATTATGCCCATATCCTTTTGCTTTGCGGGATCAGTTTTTTCCTCTTGGAATCCGTTGACTTGCCTTTTGTTTTTAAAGTGCCCTCAGAGAACATGTCAAAATTTTTTTCTTGTAGCTCCCAGACCTAACATAGAAAACAACAAGCATGTTAAAATATTTAAGAGCCATGCGGGCATAGCCAAAGGCGAAGGTCGAGAGAAAGTACTTACACGTCCATGACGAAAAGCTAACTGAAAATAATTATCGTATTTTATAAGAGATGCTCTGGCATCTGAGGTGGAGTAAGTTAGGCAGCACTCAGTAGCGCACTGTTCTTTTAAGGCCAGGTACAGAGCCTGGTCATCCTTAATATCTTTCTCACCTTGGTGCTCTGAACGGAAGAGTTCATATTCCTTGTGCATGAATTTAATTTTATCTGTGAAGCTCATACTCATCCGATACTCATTGTCCACGTTGTGGCTCATTGCAAGCAGCTTTGCTTCTGAGTCAGTGACACCCACGTAAACAAAGGCAAAGATTTGTGAAAAGCAGTGCTCTTTTGTTTCCTTGTATAACTGCCTTCTTGCCTTGAAACTGTGGGTGCCCCCTAAAACATAGTATCTGTAGTTCTCGTCCTCTTCCTTAACAAACAGCTCCTTATCATTGCACTGGGCAGGATCAACTATACAAATATGAGGAGCTGTTGCTGCATTCGGCCTGTCTCTTATTCTTTCTTTGAGTGCTGTTAAGTGGCCACTGTAAATTTTTCGGACCTGCAGTTGTCTTACACCTTGCTCATCCTTAGGTGCAAGCTTTACATAGTCTACCGAGAGATGCATGATGCCAGGCACACGACATCTCAGCTCGATTTCCTCGAGCTTCTTAGATGCCACATCCTTCTCCTTGCTTGCTATCTTGGTGCCCGGTCCTGACGGTAAAGCTTGCTTTAAGGCCTTCCTAGCAGCTTTTGTGAGCGGAGGTGATGTGGTTGTAACCAGGCGCCTTGTAGTAATTTTTTTTTACCTTTTTTTTTGGGTGGCTCCTCCTCTTCCACCTCTACATCCTCCTCTTCAATTTCCTCCACTTCTTCCTCCTCTTCCTCATCTTCGACCACTTGCAAATTAACGCTCCCCGTGACTTTGGAAAGGGTAAGTTTTGGTGCAGAGGGCATTGCATCTTTCAATAATTTAGGAACAGAGGCACTAGAAGTTAAAATAGGATCTTTGCACAATAGCAGGTCCTTGAAAATGGTGACAAGATCCTGCAAAGAAACATTCCATTAGCGCAAGAAGAAAATTAAAGTTTCTTAAGCTATGCGCGCATAGACAATACTTACAATTTTTGCTTTCATTCTGGCCTGGATGTAACCCTGCATGTCCTCGGGAGACGAAAGACTGAGCTTGAAGAAACGGGGATCCACTGAGTAAACATGTTCAGACCCCTTAGTCGATGTAGTGCAGTTAATATGAAACATACCGAAGAGCTCGGTATCTGTTAACCTGCCACATCTTTTGAAGCTGTCCAAGTCTTGGGGTTCTTTACCAAAACGGTCACAAATGTACAGGTACAAAAAAATGCGCCATTGCAGGCTCACCAGTTCCTCTTACAAGTAGCCACTGCTAGTCCTTACAGAAATAGGAACCGTCCTCAGTGATCATAAAAGGTGTATTGGCAGGTGCATCATCCTTTGGTTGATTTTTATCCTTTGTCGGCTTCCTCTTCTTGGACGCCTTGTGGGAGGAGCCTGCTTCAGGATTTTTCTTGGTTCTACAAGACAGAAAAAGCATATTAGAAGACGGCTAGAAAATGTACAAGCACAAGCAGATCTAACAATGGAAAGGCCTATGCGCGCATATACAATAGCAAGTAAAAAACATTCTGCCTATGCGCGCATAGACAATGGCAGGATAATAGGTAAATGCCTATGCGCGCATAGATAAGGGTTGCTAAAAAGGTTGGTGCCTATGCACGCATAGACAATACAATAAGAGAAAAAACAATATGCCTGTGCGCGCATAGACAATAAAAAGAAAAAAGACAGAATGCCTATGCGCGCATAGACAATGAAAGAAAAAACCCTAAATGCTAATGCCCAAGAAGAAATTCGGCAAACAGGATGTCCAAAAAGCTCAAAATCAACTATCTTTGACTCCAAGCAAAAGTCCCTAAACGGGCAACATTTGGTATAAAATTTCTAACAAGTAATGTAAACTGCTACTGGCTGAGATGTTTACGTACCTTCCACCTGACATGTTTGGCAACGCTATGCAGAAAGCTATGGAGATGCTACAGTTCGAAACGGAAGAGCAAAATTCTAGGCGGAGGTAGAGCGCCTTGGAGTATCGTCTGTATGTGCAAATGCCTCCATATGTTTTCGTATTTATATTGTGTTACGTACTTTGCTTTTCGTCTATGAATTCTTACATACACATATAGTTTTGGTTGCAGGCATTGTCTTGGGGAGATAATGTCTAATGTTTTGTAATGTTTCTTGGTTGTGTGGCATCTACTTTTCATATTGAAGTATGCGCACATAGACATATTTTTTTCCTGTCTATGCGCGCATGGGCAACTAGTATATATTACGTTTGTAACTGCTTTTCTATGCGCGCATGGGTATGTAGACTTGCAGGTTTGAAGGGAGAGGGTTTAATGGCTGAGACAAGTCACTCTTCCTTGTGCAGCAATGGAGAGCGACAACGAAGACGTTTTTACTTCAACTCCTCCTGTTAATGTTGCAATATTGACTCGTGGTCGTTACAACACACCCACACCAGTAGGTGACGATGAAGAATACCTCGATACGCTTCTCCCGGATGCTACCTTCTCCACACCATCTCCCTCCCCTTTACACCTATTGCGTGTGTCTACCTCTTTTCAAACTCCATCTCCAAAACACGTTTTACAGCGTTCGTCCGTTTTTAAAACACCTCCCCCCGCCACAATCACGAAGTATCTTCTCCTCTTCCCCTACTCAACGTACTCACTCTATTTTTGATACTCCTTCACCTCTCCAGGAACTACACGAATCGTTGCCCTATATTGTAGATTCTGCGAGAGACATATGCTGCGTGCTGCTGGCCCTTCTTTAACAGAAAGGGCTTTTGAGGAAGACCTTCAAGTTCTGAAGAGAAAGTCGAGAACATTATTTGCTGACAGACCTGGCACTTCCGTTGAGGGCGAGAAGGTTGATGACCCCGTGTTTGAAGACGTGCAGTTCTGCACTCCTGAAAGACCTACCACGCATTAATCGCCGTAATAAAAGTCCCGCAGTTGAAAAACCCATACAAACCGCGCGAAAAAGATTTAAGAGGGACCCCACAAGAAAAAGCTCTTAGAACTGCGGCGCGCGAAATGCGATTGATGGGACCGCCTTTACATGAGAAAGCCGAGGAGACTGAATTGCTGTCAGAAAAAATGCTTACAGGCCTTTTACATTTTCGTCTTTAAGGCACATAAGACAACGGTTTTTGTCAATGTCGAAAGGTGATCAAGAGTTGTACTTGGCATACAGTGTAAGGCCTGAAGTTGGAGACAATTTTTCATACACAGTGTGCCAACTTGCTTTTAAAAGAATACATGCCATTGGAAGTCGTCGCATGTCAAGAGTGCAAAAGAGGTTAGACAGGAATCCGTGCATTGATGACTATTCACACCCAAAAAAAGTTGTCGGTATGTATTGCCTAGAAGCAAAAGCTTGGCTGGTAGGTTTCTTTGACTCCAACTGTGAGCGACTTCCAAACAGTCCTGTATATCATCTGACAGACAGTATTACTAAGAAGGAAGTCTACAGCATGTACAAGGATCTTTTCCAGTGTTCAAGTCAGAAGTTCATATCCTATTCCTACTTCTTGAGGTTGTGGAAGCAAGAATTTAATCTTGTTAGGATTCCGAAGAGGCACAGATTTTTGGTGTGTACTAGCTGCTCCACATTAAAGGAAAAACGATCAATGGCAAAGGATATTCTAGAGAAAAGTATGTCCCTTTCGTCTAATCCCTTCTCGATAGCACGGCTAGAGACATTGTCTTATGCGGGCATAGCACGGCTATTTAGTCTTGAGTTTGTCTATGTGTGCATAGTAGGTCTTTTCAATCTTGTAGTACTCGCACAACAGGTCTCTTCAATCTTGTAGCTTCGCCCCTTCCCCCTATATAAAAGCTCTGCCTATGCGCACATAGCACGACTACAAAAGCTTTTGCAGTTCTGTTGAACCTTACTGTTGCTTCAAGGTACTGACAAGCTTTGCCTATGCGCGCATAGCACGGCTACAAAAGCTTAGTTGCAATTCTGTGGAGCCTTACTATTGCTTCAAGGTACTGACTAATGTCCTTAATTGCAGATCAGATAACTCAAGAGTTGCAAGTTCACAGAGAGGCTCAAGCCTTGGAGAGAAAGAAGCTAGCAAAACATAGAAAGAAATCTTTGGAGAGGCCACTCGAATATATGTCTGTGGTGGTAGACGGCATGGATCAAAAGAAGACGTCACATCCCCATTTTGTAAATGTTCCAAAGGATTTAGATGAATCCGATTTTTTGAGGCTTCATTTGGTTGGGGCGATGATCTTTCATGGTGTTGTACAGTGCAGAGTATTCTTGACGTATCCAAATATACACAGCGATCCTAACCTCACGGTGACAATACTAAATAAGATTTTGCTGGCAAAGGAGAAGCTGCCTCCAGTGTTGTACAGTTAGACAATACTACTAGAGAAAACAAAAACCAAGTTTTATTTGCTTATTGCGCAATGCTGGTCGAGCTGGGTATCTTTCAAAAGGTCAAGGTTGGTTTCTTACTTGTGGGCCACACCCATGATCAGATAGACCAAATGTTCAAGATTTTCCTCGGGCGGTTGGCGAAAAAAAATTGTCTACACTCCTCGGTGCGGTGTGATTGAGCAAGCTTACAATCCAACTCCGGTTGTCGGCGTGCTTAGCGAGACTTTTGATTTTCGTGAGTTTGTTTTCCAAATATGGTGATATAGGTCCTGCTATCCATAAGTTGAATATTTTGACATTTCAACATCATGTAAAGTTTTTTCTCAAGGACGGTAAAGCACAACTTCAAGGGAAGTACTTTGTCACCTCCCAAACTTGGCAGCCTGAAGCAGGCCTACAATATTTAAAATATGTTTCTAAAACTAAGGTAATGAGAAGGGCTATTCAGCAGCCACTGAAAAGTGCCATAGACTACACAGAAAAGAACAAGGACAAAAATCCCTTCGTCTCACTGACCAAAGATGGAGAAAAGTATAAGGTCGGGGTTTAAGTACTTCATGAGGAGGACAAAGGATGGTGGGAGAATTTCTTTTCAATAATGCAGATGTAACTAAATCCCTCAACAAAGATCTCCCCGAAGTTGCTTTTGTTGGCCCGGTACCAAGTTCATCCCCTTGTTGAGGCGCACCAAGGAATTGCAAAGGGTTCCGTGGTTCTCGCAGCATCAAGTCAACAAGGAACCCGATCGTAATGTACCTCGGAAGTAGACGTGCCTTGAAAAAGAACCAAGGCCAAACTCCAGAAAAACTTGCAGATTTGAGTAAGGGGATGCTTATAGCTGTACCTTCGACTGATGATAACGAAGAGCGTCCTTTCTGGATTGTGCGGGTTAAAGACATTTAATCTCCCTTCAGTAGTGAAAGTTCACTGGTACACCACTAAGGATACAGATCCTTTTGTTGGTCGGTATGATCCTGTGATAATTCCTTTCAAGAAGGGCCGGAAAACGATGAATAAGAATCACATGGACAATCTGGACCTGAATGAAACTCAAGTGTTGGCTTATGATTTTACACTCAAGGTTGATAACAGGCTACGTGCGACAACAGTTAACTTACTGAAGTCTTTCTGCGAAGATAGTTCAGACGAAGCTTCCCAGGTTGAGGACAGTGTTCCAGCGGTTAGCTCTTTGACCACTTCAAGTGACAATGAGGAGAGTGGCAACGAGGACAGTGGTGATGAGTCTGAAGGAGTTGACGAGTATAACGACATTCCTAATCCTGCTCTTCTCAAAGGCCGTAAACTTCTTGTATAATCTAAATGTGGGCACATCGTTACCTCCTAGTTTTGGCTAGAGTTTTTTTGTACATGTTGAAGGCCTTTGGCAAGCCCGCATAGCTTCTTCCAAGTTTATCCATTTTTTTCCATGTCTTGTATAAGTGCCAAATGCTATCAGACATGTTAGTTATGTCTTGTATGTTTTTCTGTTGCCTATGCGCGCATAGCACCTTGTAGTTCTTCTTGAGTAATAACAAATAGATACGCCTAGTTTTGCCAATCTTGCTTTCATTTTTTGTGAAGATTTTAATGGTTCTTTAATTTTGTTAGTTTTCTTGTATTTCCTAGATTTTCCTAAAAGGTGACTCCAATTTTACAGCTTGTTTGGGTGTCTAGAATTCACAAAACAACAAAAGTTTTCTAATTTTGGACCAAAAAAGGGGTATCACAAATCAAAATTGAGGGCTGTTTTTTCAATTGACCCCCCAAAAGTAGCAAGTTTTAGGTTTTTTTAGGGAATCTTTGAAAGATTCCTTTTTGTGGTGCAAACGCAGGTCATTAGTGCATTTGCTAGGTCACCTTGTTTATTTGCTGGCAAGAGCTGCAATAGTAGGTTTGGTGGCGGCGGTAGCACAAGAGGTGGTGGTGGAGGTCATTGTAGTAGGATGTACAGTTGGTGTCGCGGCAGAAGGACCTCGAGAGTTTGTAGTACCCGCATCAGCATTTGGTGGCCTGAAGATCTGCATCCTTCCCCGGACCATCCTTGCTGTGCCTCCCTGTTTGCGGACACTCTTGACTTTCTCCAACTCACGCCTGCGGTCCTCCTGTTGTGCCGGAGTCAGATCTCCATCCACGTAGAAGGGAGTCCCCTTCAACTGCCTGCCTTGGCGCAGGATGGCTGCTCGCTCTTGCGCGTCTCTGACGGTGAAGATGACTATCCGGGGATGGTCAGGGCGCTGGGACCCATTGTGTGTCGCCCTAACAATGTGCACAGGCATGTGGAATGTCATCTGGGCCAGGATCTGTGTCTGGAGTCGGTTGATGAGGTGCTCTCCTGCCTCCTCTATCAAGCCATGTGCCATCACATTGTGGCCCCTGCGTCTCCGCTCCTGCAACTTTGAGGTGTTCGGGTTCGTGGTGGCTGCTGCGACATTCACTGTTTGCGATGTGCAGGGCATGGGTTGTGGCCTATGGTGGGGTAGGCCGCCTTGGGTGGCATCTTGCAGGCTGCCGGGTATATGCGTCTGTCATGTCCCATGTTGTGGCCTCTGCTCTCCGTAGTCGGGAGCTCAGCTCCTGTTGGAATTGCTGCTGCCTTGCCAATTCCTGTGTGCATCGCCGCAATTGTTCATGGGCTTCCGCATGAAGGCCCTTGCCTTGCTGGACGCATCGACCTTCCTGTGAAGCACTCTCAACTCTGACGGACTCGCTTCAAAGGCAGTCTGCACGCTTCACATAGTGGTGGCGGCCTCCGCTACCTCTGATTGGAGGCGGGAGATGGTTGCCCTTGTCTCCTGGTCAGCACGCTGCCTATCTTGTGCCATGGTCTCTATGATGGTGGGGAGGGAGTCCACACGAGCCCGCAGGTCAACAAGATCTTGCTTCTGTTGCTGTCTTTCAAAGTGTGCTAAACGGATGACGTCTTCTAGTTGTTGTGTACGGGTCTCCATCTCTGCAATCCGCTGCCTATCTGCTGCCAGTTGTCTTCTGAGAACATGGGGCGCCAAGGCCTGGATCTCTTCCGTCAGGTCTACAATTCGGGTCCTGTTGCATGCGATTCCTGCCTCCAGCAAAGCCGTCGTTTGTGCCTGGTCTACCATCGTGTCGGAACAACAATCAATCTCCTCGCGGGTCAATCTTGCTGATTGGTCCTTTGCCCGTGCTTCTCTCCTCATGGAAGTGGCCTCTCCCTTGTTCGGGGGCAGCTCTAGTATAACCATACACCCTTCTACTATTAGCTCATGGGCAGAGGGTAAACTAACATTTTTAAAAGGGCAACCCCTCGACACATTCACATCTTATTTTCTACTAATGCGTGAGTCTCGCAACACATATAGATTAGTTAAATAATAATAGACAAGTTTAGGTTCAACTCCAACATGGCCTCTGTGGAAGCACGCATATCGCAAGAGGTATCTCATCTACAGATAAGGGGCCAGCAATAACTCCTTGTATACACCTTAGAAAATTTTCAAAGCCCCCATCTAATATACTACCAAAAGAATCTCCTTAACCCATAAGTATACGTACTTCTGGGGTGAAAACGAAAACCCAACCTGTCATCATCCACCTAGATCATACTGCACTACAATGGTGAAGCCCCTTTGCATGATCCCTTTGCAACTCCCACCTCTGTGCCACGAATGTCGCCACATAAATTTCTTGTATAATGTTATGATATCATTCAATCCTTGGACGAGATTGGTAATATGGGCCAACTAAGTTTGGAGTTCCAAAACTCTTCTATACTCTCTAAAGCTCTTCCATTGATGTTATTCTTGTAGGTAGTTTAGGCTATTATGATTTTGTTCTTCTATTGGGGTTTGATTCCAATGCTAACTTGCAAGACAATAGACGTTATACAATCATTCTAGATGGTAGAATGAAGGATGGCCTTTACAAGTGCAGTAAAGGGAGATGGCTAGAGATCTTCCTCATTAATAATATTCTTAAATCTTAGGTTACAGAAATTTGCTATATATTTTAGCTCCAATCGACTTACCTTCATGATTGAGGAGAGTGAAGCAATATGGCATGGAGGAGGTTAAAGCACTTGACAGAGCAAGGATCATGTTAGGAATGGAGGATATTGTTGCATTCATGCGTGGAATATTCACTTTTCGAGGAAAGTAGGCAGAATGGAGTTTAGAGACACATGGGGGGAATTTAGGGTCGTCCAATTTGGATGAAGGGGATAAACACCCCTGAGAGCCCATTACCTTAGATAAACTGGCGAGCCCGGAGGGGCGAGCCAGTTTATCTGAGGTAATGGGCGAGCAGGGGTGTTTATCCCCTTTAACCGGGCAGGCAAGCTGCCTCATCCATTGCTGGATTATCAGAGGTTCGGGCAGGCAGCAGATGGGTTATCAGAGGTTTGGGAGGCTGCACAGCTCGATTATCAGAGGTTCGGGGCTGTCCAGATCGATTATCATAGGTTCGGGGATGTCCCTCCCAGAAGTCTGCTTGCCCTGTCCACCGTTGTGCACGCTGTTGTGCCTGGTATGCCCTATCACAGGGCATGAATCAATGGCCAGGAATGCTTGGATCCAAACGCCTGCCGGTTAAAGATGCATACCCCAATTTGTTTGGCTATCATTGGCAAAGCTGTTGTGAACAAAATAAAGATAAAGTTTAGAATACAACAATGATGTTTATTATTTATGCAAGGATTTGACTTTGGTGTTGTGGTGAGCGATTAGAAAGCGAGTGCGCATATAGTAAAGGTCTTTTCGTAAACAAGATAGATTTTGTGTAATAGAAGGTTCAAACAATAATAAATCTCAAAAATCTTGAATGGATTTTGTTACAAAACGGGGCAAAGTATAGAAAAATGTGGGTGACTTTTTCTTACGTGGCTCGTTGATAGTTTAAGCGGGCCGCAGTTTTGAAGATGAAAATGGCGGCTGCGGCCACAGCATACGACAACGGCGGCTGGGTTTCCTTTTTTGCCATTCCTTTCAAATAATTCATCCCCAAACACAAATGGATTAGTCGCTTAATTTTTGATATACATGTCTTCCAATTCAGAGGAAAGCAGCAGCAGCTCCTGTTCGTTCGAGGTATAGTTAATACGCAAGTTTGCATTAGCTAAATTTAGTAATTCAGTCTGTTCTATCAATTGATTCTTATCAAATGCAGCAGGGAGTTTCTAGGCGCAGATTCCGTCAAGCATGGAACGCGCTGCAAGATTTAAGAAATGTAGACATAGATACACTGCCGGATTTGCTAGAAGCTCAAAGTGGGAAGCTCAAAGTGCAGCGATCCAGACTAAAAAGAGAAAATAGCAGCAAACAAAAGCAAAGGAAAATAGTGAGGGCCGCCATAGCCCTGTCTGTGAAATCCAAAAGGATGAATGCGGTCCAAAAGCTTTACGACTTTTGCAGAAAAAGTTTGGGATCAGGCATTGCCGGGCCACACACAGTTCAAGGTGTGCGTGCGATTTTGGGTATGTTTTAATAAATTGGTTTGTGTTCTTAGATCTGGCTTCTACTTGCAAAGTAAAATGTTTTTGTTTTGTTTTCGTATAGATAGCATTAAAGCCAATGACGTTGGAATTTCGGAAGAAGAGGCATTGCAACAGAGTATGTGGAAAACAGTTTTAGCACCGCCCATTTCTTATCTGCACCTCCACGAATGTCGAGATTTTTCGGTTAGCAATTTCAAAACTCATCCGCCATAAAATTATATTCAATTTATAATTTATAAATTTTTGTATATTAAATTCTCGCTAAACTAGCGCCTTTCATTCTTGCAGATTGGAATATTTTGTATGCCCACATCCGCCATAATTCCTTTGCATAATCACCCCGGTATGACTGTTGTGAGCAAGCTTCTCTATGGTTCCATGCATGTCAAGGCATACGATTGGGTCGATCCGCTTGACGAGGATGCATCTGGCCGTAAGATTCTTTCTTGCACCCTAGAGTTTTTATGGATGATAAAATTCAATTCAATTCAAATGGATGATAAAATTCAATTCAATTCAATTTAACGTATGAACCAACGTTGTATTGCAGCTCGTTTGGCTACACTTGTCACAGACAAAGTGTTGTCAGCGCCTTGCCAAGCTTCTATTCTTTACCCATCAAGTGGAGGTAACATACATTGTTTTACTGCACTCACTCCTTGTGCAGTGCTTGATGTTTTAACCCCACCCTACTCCAAAAGAGATGCAAGGCATTGCACATATTACCACCAAGGTAATAATTTTTTTCATATACTTTATTTCACATTGTAAACCATTATGTAAACTAACTTTTATTTTGTTTGCATCTGGACAGGTTCATCATTGCCCGTTACTCATCACGATGCAATTGACGCATCTTATACTTGGCTTGAACCCTGTGAACCTCCAAATGACTTTGTTGTTAAAGGAGAATTGTATAGAGGGCCCAAGCTTAGGGAACACTAACATTCTTTGTAATCCCTCTCAAATGAGATTGGTTTTGCACCATTTGTTGTGAAGTCCTAATTTTTTAGGTATACCATAAAAGCTTCTTCCCTCCCATTCCAAGATAACAAGGTCCTATCGCATTAAGAGTTGTTAATCGTGATGTCCATGCCTCGCTCAAATGTAGAAAACAATTTCAAATACAAGCTTTCATGTTTGTGTTAGAAACAATCTAGGGAGACCACTTTGTCCTTTTTACTGCATCAAAAGAGAAGGCGCAAATAATAAATCCAGAATTGGTAATGCAATGTAGGTAGGGAAGCTTATGTTTTGGCTTCTTTGGCCATTTCGCCTAGTGTAGATTCTTTAGCCACAACTTTTTCTAGAAGACTTACAACTATATCTTTGCTCTTGACTCCTTGCAGTTGTGTCCACAACACAATGCTTATATTATTTTGTTTGGATTTCGAAGTTTTTTGTTGTTTTTTTCTAGAGCTGCTCGATTGTTCTTTTAGCACACCGTCTTCATGCAAAAGATTCAAGCACGATTTCATTAATTGGAGAAAATAAGCCAATTTTGAGAATTTTAAGCACACCTAATTTGCTCTAGCACGAATATCTAGCATTATAACAGGGGTTTTTTTTTGTGATTTTATACGCTTTTTGGCATGGTTTTTATATGATTTCATGGGCGTATTGCACGAGGCATACTAATCAGTATATCTAGAGTGCACACTGGATTCTCGTATTTGAATGGCATTTTATCTATGGTTTTGCAATGGTTTTGCCTTGTATGTTTTTGTTGCTTAAAAACTTAATTAATTTAATTTTATGAAGGCCATGCAAGCAACGAGGCTTTCAACTTTAGGGTTAACTTTAGGATATGGCTTCCACAGTTCGCGAGGATTATGAGCACGATGAGGCGAGCAGTGAGGTGGCAGTGGAGTTTAAATGTGGACATCTTGATGTTGGAATTAATTTGGAAATTTTAGCTTCACAATTGCAGTCTGCAGAGGCTTTGGAATGCCGGGGTTGCAACAAGGCTCCGAGTGGGGCAAATGGAAAAAAAGGCAAAGGGAAGGTATTGAAGAAGAAAGGGGCCAGATGTCAGAATGCTGGCAAGCTAAATGCACGAGCAGTCTATGGATGATGTTGTAGGCAACGGACATGCTCGATCCCATTTCTTGCATCGGAAACATCCCTTTGCAATGCAATGCAAAAGTGGAACAATCTGGTGTTTTAAGTGTAAAGCCATTATAATGGATGAGGCTGGCATTTTGAATACCCGATTAGTTGTAAAAGGCATCGGGCTGTAGAGATGGTTCAGTTTGCTTTTCCTCGAGAGGAAAGCCCTGTTATTTCTCGTTTTGAAACAAGGCCAGACGATTCTGGTGCTACATCTTCAGTTCAGTAATGCAAAATTTACTTGCCTTGAGCTACCTTCATGGTTATTTCTTTAAGGAATCGTTGCTTAGGGAAGGCCGGATTCCTCAGCACTGAGGAAATTCTTTCAAGAGGTTAGTGATAAGGACCTCACATCTGTAGATGCTAACGTGAAGGGGCGAAACAAAGGAGGTAAAGATTACAATCCTAAATCCCTCTTTGATGCAATATGTGAAAGGGCATCCAGATTCATATATGAGTTTCTTATCGTTACAGATAGACATGGCAGTCATGTACAAGATCATGTCATCCTTCTAAGCAGATCTCTAGCAATCCATCTTATAATTCTATCTCCTCATATTTTCCACAAAATGCAGCCACATTATGTGGCAGTTTTTGGTCCATTTAAGTGATATTTCACGAGAAATAGAGGTGAATACATGAAAAATGATGATACCTTGAAGTCAAATAAGATGCAAGTAGCAGGTATGTTGATGTAACTTTCGATTTCTAAAGCATTGTCTACAGGTCCTACACCCGAGGATATTAACACCTATGCTGGGTATGGAAGGTATTGCATGATCTTTATCTTGGTGGGAAGCTAACTTGGAATCAGCTATGTCTGTGATGTATATCATCTTGGTGGGAAGCTAACTTGGAATCAGCCATGTCTGTGATGTATATTAATATTCCAAATCATATCGGATCAACTGATCCATGGTGTCTTTAGTGCCAGGGTTTACAGCATTACTGGTTGCATACATATACCCAGATGTTATCCACTGTTTTATCTATGTTGATACTGCTTCCTAGAAAGCAAATATAGTGAACAGAACTTCCATGCATCCATAAATACATATTTATGGCTTAACACCTATGCTGGATATGGAAGGTATTGCATGATCTTTATCTTGGTGGGAAGGATATGGAAGGTATTGCATGATCTTTATCTTGGTGGGAAGGATATGGAAGGTATTGCATGATCTTTATCTTGGTGGGAAGCTAACTTGGAATCAGCTATGTCTGTGATGTATATCATCTTGGTGGGAAGCTAACTTGGAATCAACCATGTCTGTGATGTATATTAATATTCCAAATCATATCGGATCAACTGATCCATGGTGTCTTTAGTGCCAGGGTTTACAGCATTACTGGTTGCATACATATACTGGGTAATTTAAATGGAATGCTTGCTTCTAGGTTCTATGTGATGTTTTTTTGTTTGCACATGCTTAGTATCAAATTTAATCATCGAGCTTTTGGCACAACTTAGTCATCTTATGCTGGTGTTAAGGTCAAGGCTTTCCACATCCGACTCAAGTAGTTTATTTTCAACAAGGTTGTTTTTAAATAATAAACTGGTCCTGCATTTCCAAGCAATGTTGATAGGGAATCTATCTCTGCAAGAAGACCCTCTTATGGCCTTGTATGTGAAAGTAACATTTTTGGCCTTGCATTTTTTACTCTTTTATTTCTGTTATCTCACTATGCCAACCAACCCTTGCATGTTGCTATAAGCCAATATTATAGTTGTTTATTTCCACCCACGGGGCCATCAGGCCTATTAGATGTTTCAGTAAAAATACGACATATTATTAATTACACAATATAACATCAACTCATCCAAGTGTGATGTAACGTTGTTTGTTTTTGGTCCCGAAGGGGCAAAAACATTTTTTAACCTATAACAAAAACCATTACATTACACGCCTTAAAATTAAATTCCCCCTTAAACCCCCTTTTGTTTGGGTGCATATTCACACGGGGGGTGACGTAGGGCAGCGAGAGCCCTTATAATTATGTTTTGCACGCACAAAATCAACACCATATAGTATATTGCCTGAAATTTTATAGTATTTTGCAAATCTTGTTATACAATATAACAAATTCTGTACATCCATACCCCACAAACGAGGAACTTTGTGTACGGTGTAGATTAAGGAATAAGGGGTGAATATGCCTATCCAACAACTCTCGTTGCCCGGAGTCATCCCCCGTGTGAATATGCACCCAAACAAAAGGGGGTTTAAGGGGGAATTTAATTTTAAGGCGTGTAATGTAATGGTTTTTGTTATAGGTTAAAAAATGTTTTTG
This sequence comes from Isoetes taiwanensis, assembly GCA_021234155.1. Taxonomy (NCBI): domain Eukaryota; kingdom Viridiplantae; phylum Streptophyta; class Lycopodiopsida; order Isoetales; family Isoetaceae; genus Isoetes; species Isoetes taiwanensis. The sequence goes on along the minus strand of JAJEKV010000110.1, from coordinate 377,576 downwards.
CCCCTTCGGGGCAAAAAACAAACAACGTTACATCACACTTGGATGAGTTGATGTTATATTGTGTAATTAATAATATGTCGTATTTTTACTGAAACATCTAATAGGCCTGATGGCCCCGTGGGTGGAAATAAACAACTATAATATTGGCTTATAGCAACATGCAAGGGTTGGTTGGCATAGTGAGATAACAGAAATAAAAGAGTAAAAAATGCAAGGCCAAAAATGTTACTTTCACATACAAGGCCATAAGAGGGTCTTCTTGCAGAGATAGATTCCCTATCAACATTGCTTGGAAATGCAGGACCAGTTTATTATTTAAAAACAACCTTGTTGAAAATAAACTACTTGAGTCGGATGTGGAAAGCCTTGACCGTAACACCAGCACAAGAAACATGAGGTAATTAACATACACATATACATACAAATTATGTGTTATACTTGTACGTGTACATGACACTCGTAGAAGCTCAATAATGGCCCTACATTGTATAAAAATAATTCACATCAATAATTTTACTTCACTATAAAAACGGCTTGACTCGGGGGGCAGAGGTCATTCATCTTCCATGGCTTCCTCGATGCCTCGTCCAGAGCACATCCGCTCTTTCAAGTGTTACTTGAGCTACAATGATCTGGGCGAATGCGCTAGAAATGGCGTTAATCTTGATCCATGGTTCCTATCTAAAGCCGATGGACCTGCTAGTGCTTGCGGGAAGCTCATTCGTGTTGTGGTGCACATTTACTGGCTTCCTGATCAGGAGATCTATGAGCTGAATAGCATCACGAGCTTTGGTGTTGATGATGAGTGAATCTGTACCTGCTAATAATGTAATAATGACATGGGTATCTAATAACTAAGTAAGGATGTAATAGCATTCTGATTAAGGATGTAATATCATGTACCTTAACTGAGTATATTGTAACGATGTGCTATCCCACCTCCACTTTTTTTTCTCTAAGTAAGTCATTGAATTCAATCATAGCTAAATTAAGTCAAGCAAACATGTTTTCAAACATACGCATATTAGTATGAAATATGTATTATTCTTGTACGTATACAACAGTCTGATACACGCTCAATAATGGTGGTAAAGTCTACCCCAATAATTCACCTCAATCATTCCACTTCGCTATAAAAGCTTCTCACTTCGGGGCTAAATTTCATTCATCTCCCATGGATTTTTCGCCTTCTTCAGTTCACCACATTGAGGCGATCAAATGCTCAATGAGCCACTCTGATCTTGTTGGTTGCCTAGACAAGCATCTTCTTCTTGATCCCTACCTACGAAGAAAAGCTTTGGTACCGAGATTCATTGCCCTCTGTCAAATTCGTTATGATCCATCCGATTTGGCTTCCCCGAAAGCATGAGCTATGAGATATCAGGGATCACTACTACAGATCCTGAAGATGAATGAATCACCTGTTTGGCATTGTATAGTGTAAGAGCTCTTGTGTTGAGATGAAAAACGCAGAGCATAATGAATAATAACTAGTCTATTGTAAGTTGCATGTCATGTATGATATAGTAATTATGTAAAAGAGCATTGCATACCTCAAGAGTTCTCATCTTCGTCGTTAGCTTCTTTAGCCACTAATTCTTGCAACTGAGCCCTCACACTACTGGGGATCACCGCTGACAACGTCCTGGTCTCTACGGCCCAACCATAGTCTATTGTTTTCAAATGTTGGTAGCGTGGCGGGTCATTAGGATTCGGTCTCCAATTCTTGCTCCAGCAATCCCTATACTGCATTGCATATGAGGTACCCTTTCTGACAACAGGCTCAAACCAAGAGACAAACACCTCTTCATAGTGAGGGAGATTAGGATCCTCTACTGGGTCCTCTTCGGCAAAGGCCATCCACGTCGGGCAGTTATCATGTGGCCTGATCAGCAAGAGCATTCCTTTCTTGACATCTTGGTAGGGGTCGAATATTTCAACAGGGTTCTTGGGTCTACCAGAGAAAGGCCCGACATAATGAGATGCACCAATGTGTTCATCCACCATTAAGTTGTCGGGTTCTTCTAATGCAATTTGTCTCGTGCTGGGCCAGAAATCCTAAATAACAGTTCTACCGGGCTGAACGCCCCCAAGCACTCGCAACAAGGTGGACCAGTAGTCAATAACTTCATTCATATATGTGTTAGACCATGAGTTATCACCGGCTCTAGAAATAGCTGCCCAGTGCATCATGTACTTGGCAATTGAAGCTCTCAAGGCACCTATATCTGCCAAGCTCTCATATGGTCGCATCTAACCTTAGGTGACCCTCTAGGAATCATAGGTAAGTCTTGGGCATCCTCCTTCCAGATTTTGATTCCCTTTTCAGGTAGCCACTCCCTATGCCCTGGCCTCATCTTGTAGAACATTAGTGGCCATCCATCCTTCATGCAGAACTTGAAGAGTAGAGGTTCCAAATGATCACATAAACGGTCCTTCTTATCAGGGATAAAACCTTTCACGAATTCTTTCCAGTTGGGAACCTCAGACACAAGGTAGGGTGTAGGAGACTTTGAACTACACTGCCTGAAGAGTTGCATAAGCTCCGGAATAGTCAATGCATCTGATCTTCTCAATAGAGTAGAGTAGTTTCCAAAGAGGGCATCTATGTCATCGTGGGTGTGTCCAACCATCATGAATCCCACCGCACCGATCGAAGACACCTAACCGCACCAAGTATGACAAGTAAGAGAAAAGATACCTCGTTTGTTTTGTCCCGAGCAATTGTCTAGCTGCAAGTAAAGCCTCCTAGGCAACTTCTTCGCATCGAGGGACCCTTGATAGGAGGCATAAAATCATTTCTAGTGCCATTCACCATTTTTGTCCCGAGGGCTTCCGTTTCAAAATTGCTCCACCCCGTGAGCTTCCCCGATGATCTGTATTTCTCAAATGACCCCAGCTTGTCCTCGATTGATTCTCTAGTGTTTTCAAGGTATGATTTAAAGATCCCACATGAAAATTTGAATCATCGTGCCGAGGTCCAAATGAGAAGTGGCCCAAGGCACCTACACCATGCCCATGCATGAGAGCACCAGTAAGACTCACCTTCAACCGTTCACCTCTCCATACAGATTTTGCTAGCTTCTCCAGACGAGGAACCATCGTCTTATTCTGATCCATTTTATCATGTATAATGGTTAAGGCATGTTCAGGAGATCGATGAGACAAAGCTCTCCATGACCAGTAGAGACTCCCCGCAGAAAGTTGGTCATCATGTGAGATTTCCTTTCCACGGCAAGCTCTCTTCTTTCTCTTGGATCTCTAGTCTTGGCAAGCTTCTCCTTTATCACAATACAGGTATTACACTTAGAAAATGCTATCCTTTTGGCGATTGCTACCTCAGAGTGGTTCTCCTTCCACGTTGACAAGAAGGATGACGGAGAAACATGTTTTCCTGTCATCTCGTGGACGGTTATATCTACCTCTTGATGTATGTCCTTTTTAGTCAAGATGGAAGGTAATCTCTTCAAATTTTCTCTAGTGCCCCCACTCGTAACCTTTGAGCGGTGTGGCATAGTTTCAACATTTTCATCTATGTACATAGATAGCACAAAGACTTCCGCCCGAGTGTATGAGATCTTGGCTTCATGGACCCGAGTTTCCGCGGTTCGCTATCCCGCGTCTGCTCAAAAAAGCTTCCTCCATTTGTAAAATGTAGAAACCGGTATACCGTAAAGCACTATGCCATGCCTTCACACGACTTGCTTGTTGTTCAAGATTAGCTTTTTTCACACTTCCATTCTCCGAACAAAGATCTAGCATGTTGTACACAAAAAGTCGTGACGCTTCCGAGCTTTTCATGTTCCAAAAAAAGGTCCTCATGGCGGATACCTCTTTAATCGCGGAAATTAGCACAACATCTCTTCAAGCAAAGACATCGAGGACCTGAATCGCAAGATAGCTTCGGTGTGGTTTTCCTTTCACCTTTGTTTGGGGTCGGCGTCCCTCTCGCCTTCCTCTTCACCATGTGGTAATCGCTGTTTTTTGTTACTCCAGCCTCGGCCCGATGGCATAAGCTTCCTTCTCGACCTCTGTCTCCTTCACGGCCGTAACTAGACTTGAAACTGGAATACTATCTACGAGAACCAATGCTATTGGCCATCTCACCAAGTCATGCACCTGTGGCATTTCTACACAAGCCTGACAGAGCATAGAAATTTTTTCGCATGGGCAACAAATTCATAATGTAAACCCCTATCCATGCATCGCCCAACTTCATGTCGACACGACATCGCTTGGATCTCTGCGAAGACGATGACACCTGTAGCATAAGGCGCTTTGCGGCACTTCGTCGCAAGAACTCACATGTCTTTTTCCACTAGTTTATCCCCGCAAAAATCCCGCAATTCAATTGGTTTACTGTTTTCTTCACAAGCATTTACTGGGACTTGCCAATTTATCCGTTTGATCTGACCAGGTGGTGTGTTAACATCGGGTCCTGGCGTGATTTCATTCTGAACGTCGCTTTTGGACCAAAGAAGGAAGCTACCGACAGCTTCCCCTAGCTGGTTCAATTCCGGTTCTGGAAACGACAGTGGTATCTGCCCATCAAAGACAACGACAACAGAAACTACTATCAATTCGTCTGGCACAGGGACGTTGTGGTGATTTTTGAAGTTATGCACTCTGCCCTCAGCCACCTTCTTCCCCAACAGGTAGAAAGACTGCAGAGGTTCCATCCTAAAAGAAAGTCAACACTGCTCGTCAACATCGCGATGGCGATCCGCTGGACCTCAGATGTAGAAAACAATGCAAATTACTCAAGGACCGAAGAGACGACATAATACCTCAGGAAGATCGCGAAGGCGATCCTCTGGACCACATAGGTATGAATCAAACAAGCACAAGACAGAGGGGCCGGGGAGATCGCGAGGGCGATCCTTTGGACCTCTCTGGTGAATTCTTCAAATCTACCTAGATTCTTTCTCTAATCTAACTAACCTTCTTCAGCTCAAACTATTTTCTCTGACCATTTAAAAAACACTTTCCTACTGGACTTACCTCGACAAGATCGCAATCGCGATTAATTCGATGTAAGCTCGCGTCGCGTTATAAGTGCTACGCTCCGGATGAACGCAGTCACGATTCTTTTAGGCAGAGATCCGAACTGGTCCAACTGAGCAACAAATAGATATTTGAGTATCTCTCGCAAATCAAATGTTTACACAACGATTCTTTGCCTTTTTGTTAATTACAATGGAGATCTGTCGTGAATTGTCAACCTGGGAGCAGAACCATTAGCAGAACCATTATGTTATTGTGATATCCCCTCACTATCAATTAGTCCGAGAAATAAACAATTGATTTGGGCCTCGCTTACCAGATTATACAGATCCGTGAACAGCATATACCAAGAAAGAGATGGTGCCAATACAGTAAATAACATTATGGTTGTGAAAACACTATTATAACCTATACATAAAACAACAAATCGGAAATCACTCCTGATTTGGATAATTTCTAGCTGGAAAAACAGTAAGCCATTAGGATTTTGTACCCCGGTAGCTTAAGTTAGGCGAGCGCCTTCAAGATGAGACCTAGAGCCCTGAAGAACAGATCGAGCGCCTCGAGGAACAGAACGAGCGCCCAGACGAGAAGAACGAGCGCCTTCCAGAACACCCTGCTCGATTACAAACTGGAAATCCCGCCTTCAAGATCGAGCGCGAAATTCAGGCCCAAAATTTAAATTCAGTTGTCTTTTTCAGTCCTTCAACCGCGCTCCAGAGGCGTGTACATTTTGGTTCCGAGGGGCTTTTATTGCGCGGTGTGTTGGTACGGGAGGAAGGTTATATCTCTCACTCTACGTACACATTTTGAATTTAGAGGTCCACGTCAAAAAGTACCTCTTGTCCGGAAAATGCCACATTTAAAATAAAGTTGTTGGGTCTCTAGAAATAAGGGCGGCTACATTAATGGTGTGTAATTATGAATGCCGGCCGTATTAATGGCAGACATTTATGGCGCGGCAGGTCCCGCACGTGCCGTATTAAATTAATCCGGCTTGGATAGTAGTATTTATTTTCGCGATTTTGAGAATTTCTTTCCGCCCAGCGCCTTTGACGAGCGCCTTCCGCGATTCTCGCGCCTTCAGCTCTCCCGAGCGCCTTCCACCGCAGTCGTACAGAAGCCCTTTTTCGAATTCTTTCGGCGCTCGCAATCCATGGCACCAAAAGCCCATCTCAGAGAAGGTTAGTTCTAGCCCCCTCAGCTCAAGAAGATCGCGGGCGCGATTTCTTTCGATAATGCATGTTTAATTCTGTTGTTCAGCTTTTCGTAATGTAGTCATCAACAGGTCTGGAACTCAACAGGATTGCGGCGGCGATCCTGCTGAGTGCTCGGACGGATCGCGGCCGCGATCCCTGCTGACTGCTCGGTAGCATCGCAGCTGCGATCCTGCTGAGTGCTCGGACGGATCGCGGCCGCGATCCTGCTGACTGCTCGGTAGCATCGCGGCCACGATCCTGTTGAGTGCTCAATGGCATCGCGGTCGCGATCTTCATGAGTGCTCAACAGCATCGCGATCGCGATCTTCATGATCGCGGTCGCGATCGTCGTGAGCTCTCATGAAGATCGCGACCGCGATGCTGTTGACTTTACGGAAGAATGTGTGCATTAGGGAATACTGATACACCTCTTGCTTGCAGCTCTGGATTTGTTTCGCGGTCCAGACGTTGAGCCTACTAAGATCATCACACCTTCCAATGAAAGGAAGTGGTGCATTGAAATTGCACAAGCAATTCCACAGACGAAAGGCGACCGCCGTAAAGACCTCTGCTTGTTCCTCAAGACTGGCAAGAAAGCCGATGACATACAGCAGATAGGAATTGTAATTGCTATGTGGGAAGGAACAAAAAACAATGTCCAAGACGCTATTATATGCAGCGTGGAGGACACACAAAATTTGCAGTTCATTGAGTACGTCCTTAAATGGACAAACTATGATCCCTCGCTCATGACAGCTAGCAAGTTAAACAAGCCGACCACTGGAAAGAATGTTCCGACCATTGCGAAAGGATACGGCTGGGAACTGCAGTCCTATGTATCTCTGCCTCTGTCCGGAATAACTGGCAATAGGGATATATTATCTGGCTTCTCGACATGCAGAAAAGGTTTGCAGGCAGATAAGAAACCACCCAGCATTGCATTGAAAGCTAAACGAGATGAGAAGATGCCTTCCGTAATGGACACTAACTAGTTAAGAGCTCAGGCGAAGAAAAAGCATGTGAAGCCCGTATCTTTAGCAGAGGACTCTACCCAGCCCAGGGCCCTGTCTGTGGAGCCTGTTTCCACTGCCCAGCCTTCTGCTATTATAGATCCTACTCAGCCTTTGGCTATTTGTGCTCCCCCTATTATGCCGAAAGATACTACTGTCCCAAACAAGATATCAAAGTTCACAATCAACCTCCGCAAACTCAATACTTCTGATAGCGGAGAACCTTCTTCTTCCCACACCCCCCCTTCCGTCTCAGGTGTTCCATCGTCCAAGAGCTTAGCATTTTCCCTTGCTTCTGAACTGTCGACCGAGCTCAAATTCAATCCTGAGGAAGAACACAAATTGGCAGAACAAACTGCACAGAAGCTTGAACAATTCAAACGGTTCTATCCGCTTGGTGTGAACTGGTTTATGAAGATCTCCATATTTGATTGCGAGCCAACTCCTACTAACCTCACGCATCGAATGCGTTCAAACGACCATGTGCAGACTCTCGTGAAGAGTTTCAAGACGTATCCTACGGAGGTGCTCACACCGGCCGATGTTGTCCCCTTCGACCCCATTACCAGGTGATTGTTATTGTTCATGATTTCTGGTTTGTGGCCTACTAACTTACAAGTGCACATTATTTCAGGAAAAAGATCACGTGGAGTATAGAGGCTGACTTGAAGGGCAAGAAATTTTGGATAATATCTGGTAACCACAGTATATGTGCAGCTCAATTGCTATGCGGTGTTGTTGGAGAGCTGGAACAGCGGCTGGAGTTTGCTAAAGCCTACGCGAGGAGAAGAACAAGAGTGCTTAATGGAAACTTGACAGATAGAGAATATATTGAGTTGAGCATTCAGTGCAATGAAGTCATCGCTAACACTGTATATAGAGAGCCATTGTTAGAGAAGCTTCAACAGCTGCGGCATCAACATAAAGCGTATGGATGTCCTCCTCAAGGTCCCATTGGTACTGCCACCACCTCAGCATGGAAGGTACTTTTATTGTCTTAGCTACTTCCACGAGATAGCTACCACAATGTTGAAGGTGAAGGAGCTAAAGGACGAGAAGCAATTTATTTTTATGGAGGAGCGGGTGTTCAGAAAGTTAATGGAAGTGGCCAACAGATGGGTCAACAAAAAAATCTGTGATGAACATGGAGATTTTCCTGATAAGCCCTCGAAGGACTTCTTCAACAAAACCTGGTTAAGATACCTTCAAGGCATGTCTAATGCAGAGGTTTCTCAGCTTCTCGATGAGATTTTGGAAGGAAAGACATACATTAAGGTGCAAGGCGGATATCATGGCAGGTTTGATTGCAAGCAGCGCGCCATTGATATTAGAAGCCTGAGCTTCATGCGGAAAGAGATTTTGTCATACGCCTCCACGCTGCTTCAGAAAGAATTCACTTTTTGGGAAGAATTGCTTTCTGAATTTCCCCGCTTTCACGAACAAATGGATTCCTGGATATATCCGATTCGAATACGATGTAATGGAAATCCAATTATAATAAGGAACATGTTGTGGGTAATTTGCCCGTTGCATTTCTAGAACCCATTAGATCGATTTTGAAACCTGAAGAGGCTATCAAGATCAAGGAGAAGAAAAATGTTGTACATGCTATAACAAAGGAAGGGATTCCTACCTCCACTCCAGTATCTGAGAATGCAACCATGGTGTTCATAGACATTAGAGGATTCTCTGCATTATGGACGTGCAAAAAATACATGGAACTCTTCACAAGAATATCCAGCATGACAACTGCTAACATTTATCACCTTGTGATTCTGATGCGGTCTGTGAACTTGCCAGATTGCTTGTACAGCCAGAAACAGATTCAAGGCGGGTCCCATATTTCTGTAGGCACATATGACGAGCCAGGATGGCTGAACAAGAAAAGGGTGAAGGAATATCGAGATTACATCACCCATATGTGCATTAACGTAGCGACTCCCGTGATCAACGCCGATAATGCCGAGCTGGAGCTTCGCTTGACACAAAGCGAGCACCGCACTAAAGAACACGCCCTTGCCACCAATGCCCGCCGGTGGTGACGAAGATACCGATGAGAAAAATGAAGAAAAAATGGCGACTTATTTCACCTGGGTAAACCCGTACAAGTTTGTCGGAATGGAAGGTGACCACGTCTTTGAAGTGCCGCTGAAGACATCGTATGCTTACTACCTAGTTGACAAGCTTGTGCCCAAGGATGGTTGTGTTCTTGATTTCTTCTCGCCAGTAATCGCTTCCCGTGTCGTCCTTTAATGCGGGGAAAGAAAAGTATTGCTTTCGAAAGCCGTGGTAAAAGTATGCCGATTTCGAGGGCTTTCCGGATAAGCTCGAAAAACTGGTTGGACAGGTACTGGGAGACAGTTGAAGAGGATAAGGCAGAGAGCTCGCGGAATGATCCCCGGCGCGATCAATTTAAACATTACCCAGAGAACAGATATATCTAACATTGATGCAATCTTGGATCAAATGGATGAGAAAAGCTATGAGGAAAGAATGCAGGAAACGAAAAGACTTCTGAAGGCTATTGAGAAAGGTATTATTGCGCTAGAGCCCGTGTTTCAAAAATTGGGGGCTTTAAACAAACAATTTGATGCCTACATGCCTTTCTTGACAGGCGGGTCGAGTTTCGAATACGTAGGCATGGACGCGGACCCTGCGGATCAAGAGGGTGAGCCATCAGGTACACAAGAGCATCAGGTTCCACCCAAGAAAAAAACCAAACTCTTCCATGCACCCGATATCGCCTGTGCTGAGCAGAGTGGCGCATCTGTCGAAGGCAACGCCATGGATACTGAGACTGAAGGACCGGATCCACATGTCCAAGTCCTTGCACAGGCGATATCTGTAGAAATCCCAGATGTAACAGGCTATACTGAGATGGACACAGCAGAGGTTCTACAAAGGGGCCGGGAACATGTAGCTAGGATAGCTGCTGAGATAGGTGTTGTACCTGAGTCAGTATCGGAAACCCAGATGGACTAATTTCTGCCCCTCTGCCAAAGTATTGTACATTGAAATGTTTGAGGAATATAAATTACAATGCTTTGAAGTTTTCCACATCTTTGAGTTTTCTTACTCTTTGAGTTTTGTTTCTTGTCAAAAATGTTCGCCGCCGCGATCCTCATTATCAATTTCATTTCTTTTTAACCATGTGTAGAGCTTAACGGACTTGTGATATTACATCCATCGGCTAGCTAGGCAGCTTCAAATCTTCGCCGTGGCGATCCTGCTGAGTATTTTCACTCTTTCTAGTGGACCGCTCTTACTCACAAAGGAGCTTGGGATAGCCTTATACATGTCAAAGTCGGATACATCGCTGGTTGTGACCAAAAAAACAGCGGAAAAAACGTCAACTTTTACTCTGCTGCAACCATTTACGGTGTTTTATAGACAACCAAGAACCTATTTCATGCTAAACGAGAATTCCGAAATTCTCTAATTAATTAAATCACAGAATTTCTTTCTTGCAACTTCCATACCTGTCGAAGCAAGTAAAGAAAATCACTTAGTTTAAAGACTAGCCTTGCAAAATGTTGAAGTATTAATTTAAACCCAATATACAATGCTGAAATATTAATTTACTTCTACCATAGTACATGGTGGAATTGGAAAAGAATATGCTGCAGATTCTCCCAGAATAAGTGTACGTGATGCACACAAAATGGTTCGCGAGGGTGCTCTGTAGGCTCCTGAGAGTTCAGTTTCTTCGGCACACCTCAATGCTTTAGTGTTACCCAACATGTCTTCTAATGGCACGAGTGGGGCCGTCTCAATTGAGACAAACTTGTTCCAGTTTCTATTCCAACTGTAGTTGCCTCAACTACAGTTCACGATTCTGTCCATATGTCTAGTGAGATTGGAAGACGCGTTGAACATGTGCCATTGGGAAACTCTTCTGAGAGTGTCGCACCTCCAACGCACATTGGAGGTTCCTCGGGTCAGGTGGTGTGCTCTGGCCAATTAGTAATTCCAACACTTATTGGAGGTTCTGGGGGTCAGGCAAGACCCTCTTTGTCTGCTGAAGTTGCTGCTGGGTTAGTGGCTCCTCCAACGCATGTTGGAGGTTCCTCATGTCAGTTCATACCTCACGTGCCTATAAACTGCTTCTCTGGAGAGGCTGCACCTAATAGTGTTGCACAGACGGCACCTACAATACAGGTTGAAGGTTCCTTGGCACGGGCTACTCCTGGAGGTAGTGCTCTGATGGTGGTGCAACCTACACAAACTGGTGTACCCGCAGGGCAAGTGGTACGTCCAACACACGTTGGAGGTTCCTCAGGGCGGGAGGAGTCCCCCTCCCCCCACGACAACCTGGGGTGACATTCTCTTCCACCCCCCGAGCTGCATCGGCCTCACCTTGGAGATCATCTGACACAGTGACTCGAGTTACAGGTGTGTAGTCCTCTGAGTGGCTTTGCAAGGGCTTGGCGACTCCCGCCACCTCAGCTCGTGTCTCAAAGGCCATTGCCACCATAGTGAATAATAACAGGAAAGAAGTTGTGTCCTATCTCCAGCAATTTCAAGCCAAGCAAGATTCCAAGGATATCCAGCTCCCATCACACGAAATCTTTTACGAGGTTCAGGAGTGCAGGGCAACTTTTGATCATTTTGGAGCTCCAGTGGTGCAGATTAGCCATGAAGATCATCGACGACATGTGGAGCAGTTGGTTGCATCTTCTGTAGTCTGCCACTTCACTGGCCCTTTCTTGGATGTGAAGCACGTGGGATCTTGGCTGTCTGCGCACCTTGATAAGCTCGGGCTTCTTGCTTATCAATCTATCAAGCTTGCGGCAAAAGATCAACGTTGCTTTCTTTTGATATTTGAATCTCTTGAGCTGGCTGCTCAACTCATAGAACGAGGTGTTGATCCTCTTTGGAAACACTTCTTGCTCTACTAGTAATGGTGCCCAGCGTTGCTGGGCATAACTTCAAAACTTATAAATGTTTAACTAAGCTGTGACAGTTTGTATAAGTTGTAAGAGTCTAAGGAGTCAAAATCGAGTTTATTGTAATTAAGTAACGGTGCCCAGCGTTGCTGGGCATATGTTAGGACCTTGTAAATGATGTTCAAGAGAATGATGAGATGCCCTAAGATATTGGTTTTAGCTCAGTATTTCTTCCTTAATCAATAAGAATCTCTAAGACTTGAGTGAAATTTTGGAATAGTTTTTAGAAACATCATAACGTAGTCTCTTTCCTCTTGCTCCAGTCTTTAATCTCTGACAAATTATAACGATAATATTCTTTCATGTTGAAGTAAAGTACCCTCTTTGCACTTAGAAGATTATCTTGTTTGCACTTAGAAGGTCAAGGTAGAGAGATACACTATTGCTCTTGTTGTCCTTTTTGTGCATAACATATCCCTATCACCCCTTGTCTATGCCAAAGTCATGTTGTTGTCTGACCTAGCAACAATATGAACCCACCCTTAATATCGTAGCGAATGGTATATGTAAACATGAAATTGGGCATGAGTGTGAGTAGACATGTGAATGGGCATATCTTTGATTGTAAAATGTGAAGTCGTGTGGAGTCAATCTTCAATACGACTCCAATCTTCAATATGAGGAATTACATATGGGTACAATGCATGAAAGTAACCTTGCTATGTTTCTATTGCTTTGCCATCCTTTCTACCAAGAAGCATCTAAAAATTGGTTTGCCTTCACTTGTACCAAGAAGCAACTCATTGATTATAAAGGAGGATGCATTGTAATGCATATAAGGTGAAAAGGCCCTAAGCATTGTAATGAGTATAATGGTTTTGCATTTATAACTTCAAAGTGCATCCAAAATTAGGATGCATTGTCTAATACAAACAGGAACACATAAATCGGACCAAAGGAAAAATTCCAACAATTTTGTTTGTCGCCTGGAATCACATCAAGTCACTTGTAGCATTTAATGTTTAATGTTTAATGTTTCAAGGTGATTTTCCAGCATTGTTTTTGCTAATGTCAACCTATAGAAACAAATAATGAACAATTAAAATATAGAAAACAATTTATCCTTCAGATTATGGAGTTTCGTAGGGCTAAGACTTGCATTTTCAACATTGAGCCTCATAGAACCAACTGCACCGCTGTTGTAAGATGATTTTCCAATGTCCTCTTATCAAGCAGAATTGCTGACGTCAACTTGTAGAAACAAATAATAAACTATTAAAACATAGAAAACAATTTACCTTCAGAATATATGCTATATAGAATTTGCATATATGATACCTTCTAACAGAATATAATTAGAGATGATCGCCGCTTAATTTAGAAAGTGCACTGCCTTCATAATTCATGCATGCAAAGAGCACGCAAATACAGAGCACGAATTATTATGCAAGAAAATAATGCCATACGTTCCCCATTGAACTTGTTATGCCTAAAGTTGCCATGATTCTGATAATGTCATGATCTCATAGCTTTAATGTTGTGATGAATAATAAATCTAGATCTCGCCGAATTTGAATAACACTGGATAAGGCCTGCTAGACTGACATCTTTAAACTTTTAAGCAATTTTCATAATGCAACCTAAGCTATCAGTTCTATGTGACTGGAACAAAGTCGGATGAACTACATTATCTATCCAATGCAGGGGATGGAGAGAAGAAACATGGGCATTCTTCTGCCTAAAATAATATAATGCTTCAGAATTAAATGATTCAAAACGGCATGTGAAAGTAGAAATATCAAAACAAAAATGCAATATCCTGGCTATCCTTGACTTTTAGAAAATATGGAATTGTAAAGCTTTGTCAGTGCTTTATTACCTCATGCAAACCTAAATTTGGATGAAACCCCTTGCAGCAAAATCTAATGCGAGAGCCTTATCTCATAAAAGCTTCATCTCTAAAACCTGCATGCAAAGACAACGACCTTCAAGATTTCAAATCTGCCATATCCTGCATGAAAAAACCATAAAGCTCTAAGAAGCATAAAACCTACAATAGTCTAGTCCAATCAAAGAGAAGATTTTTGAGAAGTGAAAATTTAAGAAAGCGAACAAACTTACATTGAGCTTTCACTTGTCCAACTCCAATTTCTCCAATATGTTTGACCCTGCACAATTCAACTAACCATAAAAAGATTGAAAGATTGAATGATTGAAAAAATACTAGTTTTTGTGAGGTTCTGTTATAAAAGAAAATGCAAGACTCCAAAGAAATCATACCTCAAGTTTCATATTTGAGCAAAACTTCCAAATCCCAATGAGTTTCAACAAAGCCCCCTTCAAATGTCGTATGTGATCTGCAATAGCAAAATTGTCTTCAGCAGAGAACATACTTACAAAGTTGCATGAGGATTCAACAAAAAACGTAAGGCTTCACAGAAATTAAGAAGTCACTTGAAAAATTCATGGATAAATTCTTTTTTCACTTAAGAAGATAATTATAAACAATACTTACAGTTTTGAATCCAAATGCATCCATAGTAAAAGCCTTCTTCGAGCAGTTTGAATCTTAGTCAAGGTTAAGAAAATCTTGCAGTAAAATGGAACAAAATATTTGCAGTATCCGGAATCATCTGAAGCCAATGTTGAAGGTACCATACATGAGCTTTAGGGTTTGAAGAACGTTTTACATGAAGCGACAATCTAGACCTTAACACATTTTGATCAGATCCTCACCTCACGACTTTGGCAATGCGGCATACAGAAATAGGCATGGAGTGATAATTTGGCATACAGAATTGTCTGTCTTGCAGCCATCTGGATAGCGGCAAAGGTCAAAGAGCTGCAGAAAATATTGTTACGCTTGCCCAAAACCCATTCTGGCAGGGCGGTGTTCCATCCCAAAAATCCTCTCAGCAAGACGTTGCCCTGCAGGGCAGAACTTCAAGCTAGGAACTGGCAAAGGAAACAACCAGACATGAGCTACTCCCCATCCATCTGGCTCGAAGGAAAACTCCACCAGAGATTTGAGATCTTCTACCCTAAGCATCCACGGCATCGGACCGCAAGAAATTATGTGGACCGTCGAATGGGCCAAACGAATAAAAGCCGTTAGATCTAGGGCGTGGTCCATTACTTGCACTATAACATTATAATATAAAGATCAGCAGTATATTCCTGGATCCTTTTCAGCTAAGCCAGATGCCTTACGTGCTCCCTTCTGGTTTGCTATTGAAGTTTTCCTCCAGAGCTACTAGATTCCAAGTTTATTTGTGCCATTGTTAATGAGATTGGACTCCATTTGCAACACTCCATAACCAATGGCATCACTAAGATTTATGTTGCAAGGCCCATTCATCATGATTTGCCTCAAACAATTATTCTCCACGGGCCCATGTTCTTTCCGTTTAAGCTGTCCTTATTGAATGGTCCTAAGCTAGCTCTCATGTTTCCTGAAGCCCCTCTCTTTGCTCAATATCGCAGGGTTCACCAATAGGGCCTTCCATCTGCTCCTCCGGCATTCCATGCTCCTAGATCAGCTCACACTTCAATGGATGTCTCTCACACCCCCGTGCCTCCCCCCCTAGTTGCAGCTCCCTCATCTCAGTCTCTGATCGCCAATTGTTGAGTCTGGCTGAAATTCAGAGATCGCAAGAGCAAATTGAAGAGGCTCATAAACAGTACATGGACATTGATCGGCATGGCATCCACCCACCACCAAAACATCCACCGGCTCTTCATCAACCATGAAAATCAGTTAAGGGATCTAATTCCTCTGCATTCCAGCCCCTAGTTCTTGCTTCATGTACCACTGCTCCGCCCATTGCATTCCAATGTGGTCGCTTTGATCCACTTCAGTGCACAACAACCCCAATATTGAGTCCACATGTTATTTTTTAGTGTGTTTTTTGCCAAAAAACAACATAAAAAAACTACGTGGTGACTTTTATCCGACCTTGCTAGAAACGACGTGTAGTTTTTTGTTAAATTTTTCTACATATATGTTTTCTTGCAAAAAGTCTACACATAGAACTTTGTAAAAAATTATCTACACATAGGAATTAATATATTTTCTACATGTCGTTTTTAAAAACTAGTTGTTGTTTTTAAGTGTTACTTTTCCACAAAGTAGACGTGTGGTTTTTAATAAAACTTAAAAGGTCTACATGTTATTTAGCTATTGTTTTCAAGCATCGCTTTCCTACAAAGTAGATGTGTGGTTCTTAATAAAACTCAAAAAGTCTATATGTTGTTTTTAAATGGTGTTTTACAAAAAAAAAAAAAAAAAACCATCAGATTTTGATGACATGGAAATGACACGTGGATAGGCTAGAATTTGAGGAAAGGCTGTAGGTCCGGTAGGGCTGGTGTGCTAAAAAAAAAAAAAAAAAAAAAACTAAAAAACTACGTAGAGAATTTTGTCCGACTTTGCTAGAAACTACGCGTAGTTTTCTAGGTTTTTCTATTAATTTTATTGTTTCCAAGTGTTAGTTTCCTAAGAAAAGAGATATGTGGTTTAAGAAAAAAAATATGCTTTTATTTCAAAAATAGATGGTGTTTTTTAGTATTGTTTTAGATAAATTTATACGAATAAATATTTTCAGATGTTGGTTTTTTCAATAAAAGATATATCGAAACATTGAAAATTCGTATTGTTTCTACCATATATTATTGTTGGTTTTCAAGCAAGTGATGATTGGATTTGATTAAGACATTTGATTTAAGTGTAAATTATTGATGTTTAACATACTTTATGGCAACCATATACCTACTGCAACTATAAAAGATTTTATAGTTGAGTTTACAAGATAGTTTATAGATAGATAGATAGATAGATAGATAGATAGATAGATAGATAGATAGATAGATAGATAGATAGATAGATAGATAGATAGATAGATAGATAGATAGATAGATAGATAGTAGTTTTAACGTCACGCCACTAGGAAGAGTTTTAGAAAAAAGAGTTTATCCCAAAGAAGTTTTACAAGCATTGGATTTTTTTTTTAATGTTAAACAGCACATTGTGGAAAACTATACTTTCCCATTCAGTATTCAACCAACAAAAGTCTTCTCACATATGTCAACTAGCATGCACTTAGGCCTGCTCAGTTTAAAATCTGCCCAAGGGTCTGTTGCCAATTGGAGTGCCATATCTATAAGCATACGTCTGGCTACTAAATAGGAAAGAAAGGCCATGACACTGGATTTCAGAGTAGTTTTGATGCAGGTCCTGAAGGCTACCATTTGGCCAGCAACAGTCATATCCGGGTAAATTTCATCAAGATTGTTAAACATATACCAAATAGCCTGATCAAGCTATGTCATATTATCCTTACATTTTTTGGTATTGACATTACCCCTAGTAGGCTCCTAGATGCATTTGAAATATGGGCAGAATGTTCTCCATATTCGTTTAAGATAAAAGTCTCCTCTTGTTTCGCTTGGATATGCCATGTGCCCTTTCTGATTGATGTATATAAACTCTGTTTTATCACAAGTCTTGTCAAAAAACCTGTGATCTATCCGAAATTTGACTCTCTCTAGTATGACAAGTTTCTCCGTCTTGTAGGCAGCGGCCCTAGTAGCTGATAATTGAGCTTAATGTTTCCAAGAGTAATCCATGCTTCTTCTGTAATGGGTGCCAATGCTCCAAAGTTCTTGGATCTCCAAATACCTTGATTGTATAACACTGAATAGCTTTCCACGATCCTTTGTGGTATGATAGGGAACCTGTGACAGTTAGCCAGATTGAAGCTAAAATCATCTTTGTCAATCTTATTACCTCCTGTGGTCCTGCTTTTAAGAGTTTCTTTGTCCTTTTCTGAGAGCAGGTTTTCTCCAAATGGGTCTTCTTCTTCATCAACATCAACATTTAGGCTCTCTTCAAATGTTAATTTTTTAATTTCATTGGCCTTTTCCAGTGCTGTCAGGCCAGCAATAAATTGCTTATTGCTTTTATCTTCCTCTTGAGTCCATTGGTATATGAGGTCTGGTAGAGCTTCATACATGCTGTCAATACAGTTGACAATGTTCTCCAAAGTGTCACTATTTCTGTTAATGACAGGGACCTATTTTAACCATTCACTGAAACCCATATGTGATATGCAAGAGAACTCTCCAGGTCCCCTCAGGCTTTCTCTAACTTGTATATGTTCGTGTACCTTTTTATCTTTGATGCAACATATCAGGGTTTGTACGGCGTTGATGGGCATTCCATGTTACCCTCGGCATAACCAAGAGCAGTGAGTTCTTTGTTCCATGTGGGCAGAACCATTTTAAACCCTTCATCATCTGAAAGTTCTGTGTATTCCTAATACATGAACGTTTAAAATAACAAATCGGTAATGGTTAGTTCCAGAAATACGTATTAACAAAGCCTAGAATTCCCTCTTTACTGAAGGAAAATAGCATCACCAGTAAGACCAGTGAGTTCAAGTATCAAGAAAAAAAGCCGGCAAATCCTAGCTTTAGACAAAAGCCTAGCTAGAGTTAACGTCCGAATAAGTCAACCTTATTCAGCATGATCAACCCATACAAAGCCTAGGCAGTCTTCGATGGTACTCTAATTCCTTAGTTTCTTTCAAAAATCCTTTAAACAAACCATAGTATATCTTCCATATTAAAAACAAGACAGAAGAAACTCTCGATAACTCAAGATGCATATTTAATTACCAAATAAGTAGTATTTATTCTTTAAAGTCATTATAGAAGGAAAGACATTTTGTGCAACCAGTAGCCAGAAGATTTATAAAATACATATATATTCTGGCCTGAAAACTTATGATATGCATGTCTTATGTGGACCCATCACGCATTTGTAATACCAGGTTTTTTAATTAGATCTTAACATTTCATGATCTTCATGATCATACATAACGTTTATAATACATACCTGTTATATTAACAATCTGACCCTTAAGATGTAAAATGAAGATCTTTCTCATTGTATAATACAGTAAAAATATAGCCATGGTTCTGTAGAACAGGGGCAACACTTAGATTGACCAAATAAGTTAGAATGCAGACCTGTAATCATTTTTCATACTATCTTATGTAGAACAAACCTTTATTCAGAATATCATACACAATGTGAACTTAATCTTGCAAGAGTACTTACCCATTGACATACTATAAAAACCTGAAATAACAACCCATGTCTATTCATTGATATGATGGAAAAAGTCAGAACAGAGCTTTCATTAAATGTAACCCCTGTATTAAGTCTGTTATATGGCTGTAATAATGGATGAACTTATGCAAAACTTAGTGCAAAACCTGTGGAAGCAAAATATGCCTGGTTACATAAAATCTGGCCAGACTTTCTCAAGATTAACACTGTTTAGGTAGTCTTCATATAGAGTATATTATAGTAGAAATAGAGACAACTTAAGTAAACTTATAAAATGATGGTAAAGCAAGGTGTATGCTCCCTCTTTTTTGTCACAACACATTTTCTGTTCATCCCTTTGGTAAAATCCAGCAACTCCAGTTTGAATACCTTCTACCAACCAAACACCAAATAAGCAATAGAGCGACAAGGGAAGGAGAGTAATTCGTACCTGCAGCCAACCATCAAAACATTAGCAGGAAACTGGTAATGATTGAAGAGCCAAAAGGTACATGTGATTACAACCATCATCCAATTAAATTGGGATTATGTCAACTCCAAAATCACGCCAACCTGCTATTGTCTTCTAGGGGGTTTTTGTTTTTTTTAATCTTTTTTTTTGGACTTCAAAAATAACATAAGGTTGCGATTCACGTGTGACTTTTCATATGCGAATTGAAATATGCAGAAATGAAGAGCAAGTTGCTAACATAGATGAGACAAATATTGCTTGCTCAATAGATGATAATATTAGGTTTGATAATAACAAATTGCATTATTTGCGAGGCAATTCCAGACTCGAAATTATCGATACATGGCACAAATATCATACAAAAATATCATATATTCCAATAAAACATTAAGGGATCAATCCATGTTTTTCCACGTATTTAACAAGGTGTGGTTCCATGTCACCGTTCTATCCAGTTGGTGCGAATCTAACACTTCACCCACCATCATCCCCATAGCCAAATTATGCATAATAGACACAAACTTCACCAAAAATCATCATCCCAAAGTTTTTGGATCGTAAGATGGTGGATTCGGGGCTGTGTTTGATTGTAGAAGCATTTGAGAGCATCATCATCCACTATGATTATATCATCCTTATTCTCGATACCAAGTTCGGCCCATCATGTTACTCAAGTGTTTGATGAAGATAGGCTTGTTCTGTTGGATCCTTGGGATTAGTGAACTTCACACATTTGTTCGATCCCAAAGGGTCAACCAATTTCTACGCATTTCCCCGGTGCCTCCAAAGTATCCTTGATGTTCCTTAGTTTCATGGATGACCAAATACCAACTTCGAAATAACCTGAATGCCTCGTCTAGCATCTCCTTCAAGTGCGGCGATAGATCCACTTGGTGTTTGATTCTACCGGTGTCCGATGAAACCGTTCTCTAGCCACTTTATTTTTCGGAAAAGTCTTGCAAAGGACTCCGTTTAGGTCGAACACCACAACCTTCTTAGAAACGCAATGGAGGCTGAAACATCAAACATGTATCCGGGTCACAAGATACGATAACACAAACAATACAAACGCGCCAAGCATGATTTGAAATAGTCATAACCAAATCGCTCGGGCGTGATTTAGTTTGACAACGAAAAATAATCAAAGCACGCTTGGCGCGATTTAATTCAAAGGTAATACAAATTAAATCACGCGGCGGCGCTATTTCGTGGGCAAGGCCATACCTATCATCTTCGGGTTTTGTTTGCCGTCATCGTCATTTCTCCCCTCCGCCACCCTTAATCTTCGTCTTCTTCATTTGTTAGAATTGTTATTTTCTATTAGTTCCGCTGCGTCCTTCACAACCGACATTATTTTACTATTGATTTGGCAAACACGTGGAATCACTAGAGCCGCCTTCATTGCCTTCATTTTTAGGTTTCCACATCAATTATTTCATTGTTAACCCGTGAATCTACTCTATTGTTGCTTGCATCACCCGCAATGTGGGCAAGGATATTCCCTAAGTTCGCCGCCATCACAAAGACTTTGAGCAACCAGTTTAGCAGCTATTTGTTCATTCTTTGCTTTCCTTATCGGTGCTGATTACTAGTTCCCTCTCCGGGAGCAACGTCCACTTTTCGAATTGGACAAGTCTACGAGACTTTTGATTGCGATGATTTCAGGTTGCCATAAGGGCCTTTAGGAGACTTGGCAAGCACATGCATGAGGAATGGTTCAAGAAAGTCTTTGGCCCGCTCATCACTCACAAAGCAAAGGCACATCTTCTTGCACCCATAAGAGCCTCTCGGGCAATATAACCTCCAACATGAAGCTCCAAGCGGGTTGTATCAATTGGAGCAAATGCCTCGACGAGGTAAGCAGCCATATCTGGGAAATCCATTTTTATTTAAGGGCCCTTCTCCTTAGTTTGTAGCTCGTGCTTGATTTCCCCACTTAGGAGGGGGTCCCGATCCTCATCCTCTTGACTCATCCTTCGACCGATCCCGATCCGTATGAAAGAATATAGTTCTTAAGTCCGGATCATCTAGAAGAAAAAACATTCCCATGCACCGCTATTGTCACCCTTGGCCTTAGCAATATCATATTCCTCGTCGGCGACATGGATATCATAATAAAGATCACATGTGCCATCTTCCGTTACGTTATGCGGCTCATTATCCTTAACATCATATATTAGGCATCCCTCCCTAATAACTTTGAGGCACTCCATCATGAGCAGCCAGATAGTGCATGCGAGATGTGACTCACCAAGGACAAACGATGACAATAGTGAAGGACCTCTCGGTTGTCAATCCTATACAGGTGGTAAAGAAGCTACCGTAGTCCTTCGGTTCATGCCCATATCTCCTCTCCCACCCCTTTGTCCAACACAAAGAGTGATATATTTTTAAGGTCGGTTGAATCGGCAAGAGACCTTTGTACCCAATGGAGACCTAATTTGGACGATGTGTCGTCTTCTCTAGTAATCTTCTTCACAAGGGCCACTTTTCTTCTCAACTCAGCCAGATTACCTTAGGGGTAGAGTCTCCTTATGTTTTGTATTTTTAGCCTTCCAATTCTTTAGGAAGTCCTTTGACCGAATACAAACTTCTTGATGTCATCATTCTTGACCTTGTATTTGTCCAAAGAATCCAATTTCGGATAATGCCACATCCCCGATAGCCTTTGTAACTCAGCTCCTACAAATTGACTTCATTGTACGCATACATCCTTTACATGATTGCAGCACTCAGCAACGGACATCCTATCCTTGGTGAAAGCACCCTTCTTGTATAAGACTTCCTTCTTTAAGCACCGGTCTAAAACCCAAATGGTCTCGGCGTCGTCTAGCCCCCGAGTCTTTCTCATCTCTGTCACATTCAAGTCAAAGATGCTTACATCAACAGGAGGCACCCTACCCATAGTATCCGGCAGCTTCCCTTGTGCATAAGCGCGTCCCGCATTCATTCCACTTGAGCCATCTTTGCCTCCTTACAAAACACAATCTTATACGAAGTCCGTTGGTCCCGACTGCTTTGGATGAGCTTTCGGAAGGATCCGCAATGTCATCACCACCTTTTTCTTTGATTTTCTTGCGGTCTTCTTCTTCTCTGTATAATTGTCTCTGCGACGAGTCCGCTCCAGCAGCTTGAATGCCTCGGACTTTGACCCGCGCCAATGCGGTGGGCAATGGGCAGCCATATTCCACCCATCGTTGATTGGCGTGGCGCGGTTGTTCAACGTATGGACTGCAATAGTACGGACATTGAATCGGTATCATAGAATAGAAACACGCCGGGCGATTTGAATAGAATTGATGAAGAGAAAAATCATGCCCGGGCGTGAAATGAATAAAGTTACTAATGCAATTCACACCGGTGTGCTTTCAAATCAAACCAATTCACGCCCGGGCGTGTTTTCAAATCAATCAATTCACGCCCGGCGTTTTTCAAATCAATTGGTTGACTTGAAAACACGCCTCGGCGTGGAATTCGATTGATTTCAAAACACGCTGGCGTGAATTGGTTTGATTTGAAAGCACGCTGGCGTGAATACAATTTATGAAACCAGGTTGATTACCTTTTGTATAGAAATGTCTTCCCATTTCATTCAAAGTTGCACTAATCTCGACCAAATCTGCAGGTGAAGTATTGGCATCCAAGATCGACACCTCCTATATGCATAGTGATTGTAGAACACTTTTTGGCTGTTTGTTCTCGCCTTTGATGATGGCCTTTTGTGCCTCAACGGAATCTTTGCCCGTCGATGATGACATATTTAATATCATCACTTGATAATAGCTCCTGGACGTTCGTCCACACAGCAGGCTTGTTCGAGATCATATCCCAAGGTAGCACATCCGCTGGCATAGGCATTTGACCTGGATTACTAATCATGCTGCTCAACAATCTCCATGGCATGTCTTTGGATCATATCTCCCGCTAACATAAATGGAGCTTGGTGAACGGATGAGGGACTTCACATGGATCGCAAAAGTTTCCTTAAGACCCAATGGATAATGGTCGGGCCATACTTATTCAAATTGTTCATGGCCTCTAGTCTGCGCCACTCTGTCTGTTCATTCTCAAAAACAGAAGCCTCCATGCCTTCGACAACTGCAGGTTGAACATTCTTCCCTAGATCTAGGACCCTTTTAGAAGCTTTCAAGTCAGCTAATTCCCTAGCTTGCTGCAAATAGTGACTTGGTGTCGGTTTAGTGAACATGCCTCTACGCATACCAGAACCCCTTGGCAAATAGATATTGGCGTAATCGCTACATTGGTTGGCCAACCATACTTAAAACACGCCTCACCGCTTCACATCTGTCTTCATGAACGTATCCTTGTATGCGAGCTCTCTACAAAGAGTAAGTCCGAGCAAATCTTTCTTAACTTACGTGTAATCTCCAAGAGCAATTTGCGCTTGGTGTCATCCTCTTCCTCACAAGAGATTAGGATCCCTTGTTTGGCCATCTTGTTCCGCTTCCTTTTCCTCCTCGAAGAGAGTTAAGTCGAGCTTGCCATTTGTCTTGGCAAGGTCAACGTCACCCTCGTCCATTTCCTCTTCAGGGCAGGCAGGGTCAGTGGTTGCTATAAGAATCGGCCCTTCATCATCTAAGGTGAGATCATATGGTACTGCATCTGGGTCGTCTGCCCTTGCTTTCTTGGCAGGATTAGAACCCGAATTAGTAGGGGTTTTCTTCCTCTTGAGCACTGCAAATGAAGATGAGCACTTTTTAGAGTACTTTTCAGAACAAGAGATCACGCTTGGCGTGCATTTAAACCTAAATTAGTACAAATCACGCTTGGCGTGTTGGTATCTCCTATTATTGACCATGCTATGCGTTAATTTGAAACTAAATTATTTTGCATCCACATTTTAAGCTACATACCCTTCATGAATCCATATCTCCAACTGTCTAACACCGCTATATTCTATATATAAAACAGAGCAAAATTATGTTCTACAGAACGGACAATCAGAGCATTAACTGATGTTAATACTTAAAATTCATGCAAAGCATAATAACTCAAACTCATGCAAAGCATATTATCTGAAGGCAAGGAAATATCTCAAATTCATGCAAGCATAATACTCTCCACACAGTGTGTATTCTGTGGCAAATTAAATACCTTGAATAGGGTTACTCGTGTATTCTACGTGGTATTCTACGATCAACGCCCTCTCAAACTTGAGAAGAGCCGGGTTTAGAGATTCCTCTTCCACCGCTTCCTCTCCTTACCCGCCTCTCGACCTCGATTCGCTTTTAGAAGACATCTCCGAGTCGCCTAGTAACAGCAGTCGGAAGGTCGCTTCGATATCTGGCCTTTCGGAGTCTTTCGAAGAAATAGCTTTTTCTACCAGACGAGAAATAGAGAAATTTGAATTTCAAGAAAACACAAAATGCAGTTTTTGAAATATTCTTGACACATACAAATAATAATGATGAAGACCCGTCCACCGACTTCTTTCATTAAGTTTTTAAAATCCCACCAAATTTATCCCGCCTAAAACGTAGTTAACCTAATCTTTCTTCTAATTCAATTTTCCCGACCGCCGAGTTTCCATAGCGCCTTCACTTCTCAAATCAGCTTCGAGACTCAAATCAGCTTCTCAAGAATGGCTACTGAATTCGGTACTCATCTCATTCCAATAGCTTGAACATTAATTTCCAATAGTAGGTGTCTCAATAGCAATTTTCTCAGCGATTAATCGAAGATGAATGTTTCATGTTAACTACAAATCGAGAAAAGGAAAGTAGGATTATGCAAGATCGACTCCATCGATCCGATCGAGAAACTGTCATGGAATTCCGCCGGGGATAAGTATGTCCGAAGTTCTGATGGATTAATCACGCTATGGATGAAGCTTTACCTCGCAGAGACACCCGTGGGGATACAGTTGGAGAAAGTGTTGGAACATTTGTTGCATGGCCAAGAAACCGCTTAAAAAGGTATGTAACATGTATTACATTGTAGAAATATAGAAGTAGACAAAATTTGTTGTATTCATTGGAAAAAGATTACAATTGTATATAATCTGGATAAACTGGATAAACCAGACAAAATCCCAGACTACTGTTTCAAGCCCAGTCTACTGAGTAGCTGGGCTATCGATACTCCCATTTCCATTGCAGGGCATAGTGAATTCTTCTGGTAAAACCCCAGCAAAAACACCAGGCTCTAGCTCCACCACCCCCGTCTGCTCCACCTCCACCTCCTCGCTCTGCTCTGCTCCCCGCCTTGCTCTGTTGAACCTCCAATGCATCGTATAGCGCTGCGGTAGTGGTTCCATTGGTTGAGCCATCTCCATTGCATCGTTATCGCTTTGTGGTAGTGGTTCGTGTTGGGGCATCCGGGCATAGAGGCTAACCACTAAGAAACGCAGCTCCTCATTTTGAATCTCGAGCTGACGAATGCGAGATTCACTCTCGATCAATGCATGTACTGCATTCTTGAAGTGATTAGATAAGAGGGCGAGCCTCCGTGCGATTGCAAGGGCCCCAGAGCCCAGATCTATCATTGCCCCGCGCTCTCGCCGCCATCATCATTACTTGATCCAAGTACTCCGGGGTTGCAAGATCGGTGCTCCAAATTAACCGTGCTCGGCCAAGGTTCAACCGGACCGGAGATTGGAGCCGAAACCGAGTCGGGCCGTGTGATTGCTGGCCCAAATGTAATTTTAATCCATCTTCGCCACCAACCGGGTGATTAATGTAACCGCATCTATCAATAGGAAGTGAGCGAGTATCGGTTATTCACGCCTGGCGTGTTATATTTCTTTATTTATAAACTTAGAAACTAAGAGACACGCCCGGCGTGTTTAGCGTAAAAGTTGAAAGTAGGGATACAATTGTTTGCACGCTCAGCGTGTAAACTGCTATATAGGAAAAACTATACACGCTCGGCGTGCATTCAGCAGCCTGGCCTTTATCTATTTACTTATCTATCTCATGCAGGTTTTTTTTCTCCCTCCCTGCTGAATGCACGCCGAGCGTGTATTCATGTTGAAGGCCAAGGTTACCATAAAACACGCTTAGCGTGTTTCAAATATTATCTTTCAGATTTTTCTAATGCTTTCTACTACACTTATTCATAATAGAAACTTGCATGCAATAGCATGATTAATTCAGGAAGAGAAACTCAAGAATTTACTCGAAACAAAAAGAAGCAGATGAAGTTTATAAAAAACTATTCTGGTTTTCATAAACATCATCTGCTTCCTCTGCCTCGAGCAAATGCAAAAGCTTGTCTTCTTGGATTAAACCTGCCATTGAGATGCAACTTAAAACTAAATGAAAACTAACCTTGAGTTCTGAGGCTGGAAGGATTCGAAGAACGGAGGACTATGCTTGTGGTTTTAATTCGAGGCTTTTTCGATTCGCAGACCTTAGTCCTCTGCTTTTGGTTTTAATTTTGAGTCTCCGATTTCCTCTCACTTTCTGATGCTCTGAGAACAAAAGGCGAGTCTTTTAGTAAGTTAGGAATTGCCGAAACCAAACATCTAACATTGATGAATATAAATCTGCTCACCAAGATTTCGGGACGGCGGATCCAAACACAGCAGAAGCGCAACCGGCAAATCGTATGAAGGAAGGAAGAAAATGTAGGAACTTTGAGAGCGTAAAATGGATTTATATAGGCACAATTAGAAAAAAGTTAGCGTGAATAATTGATTGCTTGAATTAACACGCCTGGCGTACGGTCTTCCCGCCAGACATGACATGTATATGGTATATATGGAGAATATTGCATTTCATGCAATAAATTCTCACGGCATTTTATTCCATTTATTGCATTCGAAAAAATAGAATTTAGAAATTTTATATAGGCTACATTAAAAATGATTTTAAAGGCAAAATTATGAAGGCTAAAAAATGACTTGTAAGGTTGGGGAATTGTTTTAGGTCGTATAGGAAAATTTCCTATGGTTACTGTGACGAATCAGAGATTTCTCATGTGGTTGATTTATAGTGTTCCCGAGACTTTGTTGAGACAAAATTTGCAGATACAAAATTTTAGAGATAACAGCTTGGAGACAAAATAATTGGAGAAAACAGTTGGATTTAATTCAAATAATTTTATGTACAGAAAAGCTGTTCGAAGAACACTGTTTGAAGAAAATTTTATGACGAAAACTGTTTGATTTCATTCATAAGAGGAGAATGTCTGGGATGCCCAAGGCTTTTCACAAAATTACAGGAAAAAAAATGCCCGGAGGCGTGTCCAAAGCTTCTGTAAGCAACCAAAAAAAAAAGGGGCCGCCCGGGATCTGCATCATTGATCTTCCACGTCTGCAACAAAGAAGGAAGAAAGGTGTTAGAAAAGAAAGAAAGGTGAAAAAAAATAAAATCAGACATGCAAACCTGGCTCATCTCTCAGCCATTCTAAAAACTGGTCGAATTCTCGACCTTCCTCCTCATCCTCTTCCTCCCCCTCCTCCTCCTCTTCCTCCTCCTCCTCTTCTTCAGAGATTTCATTCTCTGTTTCAGGGTCAAGCCAACCCCGAAGCGAGGCCGGTTTCATGCTCTTGGGAGGACATCTCCTCCTCTTCCTCCAACTCCTCCTCTTCCTCCTCTTCTTGATCGGAGGAATCGAGGGAGCTCAACTCCTCCTCTTCCATCTCGAAATCAGAATCATCCTCCGAATCGAATCGAGGGAGAATTGGGCAAGGAAATCGATGAGCGGGGAAGAGAGGGGTTCTTCAACCCGCGTCTCTTTGACGAGACCTCGGGTTCTTCATGAAGCGCTGAGGCTGAACGCTTCATGGCGGGCAGAAAAAAAAAATTGGGACAGAATGGTCTTGAGAGCGTGAACCGGATTTATATAGGGTTAATTAGCTCTTAGCGTGAATAATTTATTGCCTCAAATAACACGCCAGCGTCATTTAAATTCCATGACTATATTATCTAGGGTATATTATTATGGATAATAAATTCTCACGCCTATTAGTTATATGTCTTTTCGTAATCATATATCCAAATTTTCGATAATTAAAATTTGGATATATTTATATAAATGTCATTTCCTTGTTGTTGCCATGAAAATTCTTGTTTTAAATGATTTCGTTTACGCCCATTGTTATTATTATATTAAACCTATTTCCAAGGAATTTCTTGCTTTTAAAAAAATTTGATTTACCTCTACATATTCCATAAATGTACGTACTTTTTTTTATCTTATGGTGTAATAATTTTTTCTTACTCATTGACTAAAAAGGGTGCAATTTGCCTAGGTCAATGGTGCCCCTCCAACTCAAGATGGTGAAAAGAGCAATATCAATGAAAAACCAACTCCTAGCAAGAATGTTGAAGAAAAACAATTAGTCCTCTATAGTAGGGTGCAATGGAGGAACAAGAAGGTGAGAATCATGCACAAGTGCAACAAGGAAATAGTAGGCCAAGGAGTCATTGTGCTAGCAGATCCTGGTCAAGCTGTTAATGATGAAAGGCTAGGGGAAGACAATATTGGTATTGCAATTTCGATGTTGGAAGACAACTGGAAAGGTAAAGGTTTGGGTGACAAGGAATGTTTTGGTTGTGTCAAGCAATTGGAGGTTCCTTGCATCATGGCATGGCCTATAAGTAGTGTTCAATTTGTGGAGGATTATATTTTTCCGTGAGCCCGAGGTTGTTGGGGACAATGATTGTCTTGATATTGATCCATTGGCAGTTGGAACTCTAAACCTAGGCAAAAGGGGAGAAGTATCAGTTGCCAGACATTATCCTAGCAAAAGAGCCAAGTTGATTAGTGACACCAAACGTGAGACAATGGTGAAGGTTAGGGGCTCAGATTGTTGTTGGAGTGATTGTATGCAATTCTTCACAATAGAACAATTGGTGGAAGCAAGAGCCACTTTTCAAGAGTACACTGTTGATGAGAGGAGGACCTACATGTACACAATCTTGAGCATGCACTTCAAGATGAAAGAAACCCAAACAAAAAAGATACCCTTTGCTAGGCAAATGGATATGTGCAAAAGCATGGCAGAGTATCCATGCAATTCCAACTTCTTCATGGCATAATTGGCAAAAAAAAAATGTGCAGAGGGGAACAGGATTGCTTTACATGGAAATAATGGTTTGTTGAGACCAACAAATAGGACCACGGCTGCCAGGGAGATATTTGAAAAATATATTGATTTCAATGCAGAGTCTATGCCACACAAAAGCGTAAGGGATGAAAAGGGAAGAGCAGTTGTTGAGAAAAGGTTGCCATCACATTGTACTCAAAAGAGTATTTTGGAAGAAGTGAATTCCCTACTTGAGAATTGGGAATTCTTCCAATATCCCAACCTAGCTTTAGTAGGTTATGGAAGAAGCATTTCAATCATGTCACCATAGCAACTTCAAACAACTTTGCAAAGTGCAATTTATGTGCTAAGTTGAAGGAGACTCTTGATAAGACTGTGCAACCTAGTCAAAGGGCTAGGATAAGGGGAGCATATGAAGGACCATATGACTGACCAACTATCATGTAGATCATGTTATTGGATGTGGAGGACTTTATCCGCATTGGAACCCAATAACTATTTATGTATTATACATGACAAGATGGACCAGCAAAGACTTGTCTTCCACAATTCAAGTACATACCAAAGTCATGTGGAAGATCATACCCTTCTACGATCTCAATGATCGGGGCAATCTTGCATGGGCGTAATCAAACCTACTATGGCCATTTTAGTTTGGAGTTGTGGAGTGATGGTCCGTGATTTTCATATTGGGAGTATCATGAGGTGTTTGAGAAACTATGAAAATGGATACAATGGTCACCTCCAGGACCTTCAGCTAGCCGGGCACTACATAGAGCATTGTTAGATGGAAACCCTAACAATATTGAAAAGTTCAAAGAAGGCAAGGTTTAGGAAGCATGGGTCTAATGAACATGTTGGAGCTTCAACTTCACGTGCTAAACCTCAAGATCTACCCAAAAGGTTTCTCTTGCAACTTGATAATTGTCTTTGGCCAAAATAAGAACAAGTGGATGTTTTCTTTCCTATCCTACTTAACAGTTGTGGGGATATTTGAAAGAGTTAATTTAGGGTTTCTTATGCCCGGCATACCCATGAGGATGTGGATGCATTATTTGGCAAATATAGTTGTATCTTGAAGCAAAAAACAAAGACCAACTTTCCTAGGCTAATGGAAATCTTGCATGAATGCACTACTCCAAACCCTATAGCTTCTCTCATAGAAGAAGTGCCCGATTGGAAGAGCTTTGTGGATGGTTATACATTGGATCTTGAAGGTCATTCCAGGCCTCTGCAGTTCACTTTTGGGTGAGAGATGGGATTCCAATCTTCCAATGGAAGATGAGACCTTCAGAGGATGAGTGGAGAGGAGGGGAGGAAATATGACGTAGAGATGAGAATGGCAAGCCTATGATACCTCTAGGTCAACCAAAAGCTTTAAAACCCATCAAGAAGTGAAGCAATTGGGATTGACTAAGGAAGGAATCCAAGACTATATAAAGCATTGGCAAACCAATCCGGATGACACCAACCGTGCCTTGGTGGCTTACCGGAAGAAGGTGATTAACCCGTTGGGGAGATAGACACATCCTCGGATGAATTGAAAGAAGGGTGGTTGCCTAAGACTAGGTGGAAGACCTTAGCAGTCTTTGAGGATTTTGATGACACTGTAAGTAGCATTCGCGCAAGCAATATGCTCCTCCTCCTTCCTCGACAAACACTATGTTGGTCCTAAGAACAATAGGCCAAAGTTTCTAGGCATGGATGCTTATGAACCTTCCACCGACTTGGAATGCCACCAATTTGTGGTAGTAAAGCCATCGATTTAGATACATATCCAAAGGTGGTTGGGGTTCACTATCTCCGATATTTGCAAAGAAGAAGGTAATATTAACTTCAACCATGTGCGGGTGGAATGGTGGTGTCCAAATTACATCGGTTGACCAACGTGTCGGATAAAGAAAGGTACTCAGATTGTTGGACAAAGAGATGGAGGAGAAATCCGAGTGATCCTGATCTTTGGCTAGACTATGAAAGTGTTTTGTACTCGTGGACTCCAAACACTATTCCAGCTAGAAATGCGAGAATTACAATACCTCAGGATGTCAGGAAGAAGGCTATGATATCATTGGGGGTGCTTGAAGAAAGTTGAATAACTATGTAAATTTTTGTTATCACGTTTTTATGATATATGGTGCTATATTGTGAAATATTGACTATTTTGTAAATAACATGATATTACGTTTTCATAATTTTGAGGTGAAATGTGTGAATTTGAATATGCTACTAAAAACATGCAATATGAAATTTGTCCCAAAATTAAGACATAAACCCAATTTAATTGAATGATGGTTTTACTCTCAGTTTAATATACACAAACTTAAGCAATTATTATGAAATATACCTGATCGTTGTCATGTTCTGATACAAAGCCCTCATTATCTTGTGTTTCTGGAACAGATATGATATTAGCCCCAGGTCCTGAACCATGCTGGATCTTGTTATGAATGGTATCTCCAGAGGGTTTTTTCTTGCTAATAGCTTCAACCGATTCATCCTTACTACGTTTCTATCCATGAGCATCATTATCCTTAGCCATCAGGTTACTGCTAAGGCTGCAATCCAAACTATCTTTGCACCACTGAATTTCCTTTTCAATGCATTCTATATTAAGGCGCTCAAGATCGGAGGAAGAGATAAAGTTATCAGGGTCTGAATCTGAGTCATTTGTGTAGCTATTAAGGTTATACGAAAGCAAGTGTCAAGGTCTAAGAAATCTGTCAGCTCTTCATAAATTACATAGTCTCGAGGCAATCTTATTCAACAGAAAATCTATGAATGGTAAAGCTCATGCATGTGGAATCCTGCCAAGTATTCATACCTAAGATCATTGGGAATGCGGACGCCTCTTAATGGTATTCGGCTGGTCATCCGGTCCTTGGATCCAATATCCGGCTGTGAACGATTATACTTCACAAATGCCTTTAGGGTAAAAAATAAAAACTGGTATTGTGTAATATAACCCTAAGATACCGTTAAACTTACCTTATATCACATATTTTAAGTCCTACAAACATAATATGGTATTCCTTACCATTAGAGGTCCTATTTAATTATGCTTTAGAGGATATGTTCCTAGGGGTAGGTTATACCAGTCAACATATTTCTTAAAAAAAAAAAAAAAAAAAAAAAAAAAACTAGCAAAAGGCACACCAGAAGGCCTTAGCAAGGTCAAATTTGTTAGACATTTAAGTTTGGAGCCATTAAGCTGTAGTATTTGGCAAGATGTAAGGAAATAAGGAATTAAGTTTTGTTTGTTTCTCCTTTTGTTTGAGGAACAAACTTCTTGGCCTTGTTTAACATCAGGTGTTTCATCAAAAAAAAAAACTAAAAAAAGACACGACATAGGCTATAGAAAATAAAGGCGTAGGGAAATTGGGCAAAGTAATATAAATAGAATTGTACTTCTTGTGGTTAATGCTGTAGAATGAAATGTTGGATCTACTCAATGATAGATTTATCACATTTGATCATTTTAAAGCATGGAGAGTGTTTCTTGCTAATTTTTTTCATTTGTGCATTGTGTTCAATTCAATTCAACTCTGGTGCAGAAAGGAGATAAATTAGTATGCAAAATCTTTGCTTAACTTGATGCCAATATGTTGATTTATATTACCCTTCTCTGATGCATCTGACATTTATGGGGATCGGGCTGTTATTTACAGGTTTAGATACCTGATATTTATTTCACGAAACCATTGATACAAATTTATTTCAACAGCAGGGCATTGCACATCGAAATATTATATGGTTGCGGGTGTTAAAATTTGCAACTGGACTGGAGTAGACTAATCCAATGGTCGAACGTGGTAGAGGGCTAAACGAATCAAAAAAGAGAAGATGAGCGAGATAGAGTGTGGCGAGAAGCCTGTAGAGCGAATGAACAGATTGCAGTCTTTAAAATCCAATGCAAAACTGTTTCTGCTTAAAAAGATAGAGGATAAATCTCCTTTACCAAAGGTTAAAAACAGAGCCTCTAATTGGAAATGTCACAGATAAAAGTGCAAAAATTCTGATAAAAATAGGTGTGAATGCTAAAGTCAGCATGATATTGAAATCTGAATGCAATAAAGTAGACAAGGAATCGACAAAGGAGTTAGTTGTCTGGCATTTCACAGTGTTTGAATTTAAAGAATTAGTTCAAAATACTCGTTACCAGGTAATGCTTCCAGACTGGCATTTTCTTTACATTCCCTTCTCAACCTGCAAGGAGAAAGAGGTTTGGATCTGATTTTTGGGCTTATTTAGCTTCTGAAGTTACTCAAGGACAAATACATATGATTCTGCACTCAAAAATCAGGTATCATATATGACTTAATGCAAAAATGATCTATGTTATGAGTGTTAGATATATTTGTGCAGATAGGAATGATTAGTCTGCTGAATCCCCTCAATAATGCCAGATTAGTTATGATAAAGTAATCTAATAATGTTGTCTATTATAGATTTATGGAGATGGACATGATCAATGGTAAGTTATGAAGAGAGATTCTCGAAAAATATGTCTAATGGTGAATGGCCTGTAAAACAAGAAGAAATCTATGAAAAATATAGACAATATTATAAGATAAATGGGCAGATCTGGATGATGACTTCAAGGAGGGTACATTAGACTTGTTCATAGCACAAGACAAATGGGCAGATATGGCTGATGACTAAAGACAATAAACTTGTTCATGCAAAAGTGTGCGCACTTAGTCTGCTGTCCAGTTAATATTCCTGGAGCCAACCACATATATAGCAACCAATGTAAAACGTCTAGGGGATTTCAAGGCCCATTGATCTGCAAAAAAACATTGTAAAGAGCAGGGATAAATTATTGATATTCTTGATAAATGGAAATGCAACGGCAAAAATCATGATGTCTTGGTTCTTGGAGGTTTGCTTTATAACCTCAACTGCATTTAATATAATCAGCACAATCTTTTGATAGCTTAATTCGTCCACATACATGTGATGTTCAATGTGGAGGCCATTCCACTATAATGATGGAGGACTATCCCATGAGAATAGCTGGACAATTGAGGCACCTTCATCCTGGAAACAATATCATGGCTTTCGGGATCACCATTGAACAAGAAGTCGAAACTACGCTTTATTGCACATCAAACATGACAAAACAAAGGTAGCTCAAACATGCCAGCATTCCATGAAATAATAACCCAGATGCATTATTAACTGAACTAAGCTTTTCAACATGGAGGAGATTTCTACCCAACTCTAGAAATAAAAATGGACCTGATACATGATAATATACTTTCTTTCCAAATGCACATTCAGCTTAGAAGAGTAGTGCTGTTGGATTTCGCTGCAAGTTAGTCTCTGCACAAGAAGGCCAACCATGTGTCTGTTTTCATGCTTTGCAGCACCAACCATGCCCATCACTCAGACTACTCTACGGGAGAGAATTTTTTGATGGACAAGAGATGTTCCTGAATGTAACAGCAGATGTATACTTAGACAATGGGTGCAGCTACAATAATTATGTTCTCCCGCTTCCAATGTTGCTCACTATACACAATGAGAGTAGACAGTAAGAGTTCTAGATTGCTTAGAAATATACCCACTTTAGCACAACAAATCGCATAAAATTTTATGGTAAAAGCAGGCAGGTCTATGACTAGCAGGAAATAATCCTTACAAATCTCTAAAACCAAATGCTTCTCTCATGAAATTTAAAGCAAGAAAAATATCTCTGATAAAGGAAAATCTAAACCAAGAAAGCTGACCAATATGTCCGTACAAACTAGGTCTGGATGTGTAGGCTTCATGACAGCATGAATTTCCAGGCAAATCAATGCCCCATCTTCGAATCTCCACTTTGATGCCAAAAAAATAATGGTTTATGAGGTAATAAGCTCGTCCACAGCTTGAATATAATAGAATCCGGCTGCTCTATGCGTGCTTTAGGGAGCAAGACTTAAGCAAGACTCTATGTTGATCTCGCAACATATGATGAGACTGCAGATCAAGGATGCATCTTGGAGCGCTACCACATCATGGCAGATTGTTTGCAAAGAAAATGTTAGAGATCAGCTTGAAGATTTGTTTAATACAACCACCAAGACGACCTTTCCAAGAAGAAAATGAGGTGTGGAATGTCATATCAGTGCAGAACTACAGAAGAACCTAATTCTGAGAGGCAATGTCAAGCATGATCGTGCGATCTAAAATGGCCAGATAATTACAAAAAATGAGAGACATTCTTACGTGCTAACAGACTAACATACATGTTTAAAAGGCTGTGGAGTAGAGGTTTTACGAGTCCTTCAGGGGAAGGTGAGTAAGAACATCTATCGTCCCATTAAGTTGATTTCGTTGTAAATGCCTGCGGATTTGGAAAATTCTGGTCAGCCTGATTTCATAGAACTTGTGCATGCAGGAGTAGACAAACTCAAGCCTTACAAAGTTGAAAGACTTGACAAGCTGCTGAAGCTGCCAGGCAGCTGACCAGTGAAATTGTTGTTTGACACATCAGTACCCAGAGAACCGCGAAGCTTGAGGTTGGGAAGACGTCAATATACATTGAAATTGATATTTGGTTAGATAAATAGTTGTGCATTGTGTTATACAACCTAATTACTTACATTGAAACAATGCTGTTTCCAGAGCATTGGACTCCTTGCCATAAATCCCCGCATGGGTCTAATTCCATCCCAAAAGAGGAGTCGACTTCAAACTGGCGTAGAGAGTCTTAAGAGCAACAACTGCAGAAAGCAAAGGACGCTGATTATGATGTTTAATTAACTTCTTACACCATGGAGTCCGGAAGTAAAATAAATAAACCATGGAGCATAGAAAATAGTTCGAGACAAAAAAGTGCAAATCCCAGTTAACAAAAAAGGATTGCCGGACGGGCAGAGGTGCGAAAATACGAGTGTCTTCAGGTTAGTTCGATGGCAATTCCGACGAATGAAATCTCCCAAACCTATTTTCCTAGCCTTTTCTAATTTAAGGTGCAGCGTGTAGCTTCTCGCTACTCGCTACGACAGAGCAGGGGATCGATGAAGAGCTATTACAGAGCAGAGGATCGACGTCGTTTGCTATCCCCGTTCTCCAATTTTTAAGGCTTTTCTAATTTTAATGACCGTGGATGAGAAAAAGCTTAGATCTAATGGTATATTTGCATGCCATCTCAGATTTGGCTGAGGTGGAAATGACACGTGGATAGCTTAGAATTTCAGGAAAGTTTTGTTTGAAAATTGATGAAAATTGAAACTGTCTGAAGGAAAAGACCGCACATAACAGGAAAAAAATCCTGAAACATTTCGGAGGCCTTCCTTTTCTCTCTTCACATCCCTTTCTCTCTTCACAAGATCGCAAGTAGTTCAAAATTGTCTGTGTCGGATGAACAAAATAATCAAAAGTGAAAACCTTGAATAGAATAAGAATAAGAATAAGAATAAGAATAAGAATAAGAATAAGAATAAGAATAAGAATAAAATAAAAATAAGAATAGTTTTTTATCGTCCACTGAGACCAATCGGCCTATGGGACCCAGAAAATCAGTTTGAAAAGTAGAAAATCTAAGAGTGAAAACCTTGAATAGAGTCAAAATCAGTTTGAAAAGTAGAAAATTTAAGAGTGTGCAAGTGGTATTTCATTTCTTGCACTATCTCACCTGTTAAAAAAATAAAAATCCTCTTTCGCAGCACAAAAGCACACAGGGAAGAGAAAAGGACGAATCCGTTGGCAGGAATCTGGAGAGGCAACCCCTATTCTTCAGCAGAAAAACCAACTGATCCACAGCCCCTGTTGTTGAGCTCTGTGGTAGAAATAATGGAAAATCAAGCATCAATCTGGCAAGCAAAGTTTTAGGCTTCAGTTGTTCAGATTCCGTTGGCAAGTGTTGTTTTTGCAGTTTTCACGACATGAGTGGGAGAAATGGGATTTTGCAAAAGTTGACATGGAACATGATGATGTGGCACTCTAAGTGGTGATGTATCATGCCAAGTTGAAATGTACAACCACAAGTGGCCAACCACAAATGTACAACCTTGGTTTTCATGGGGTGGTGTGGCATGTTTGGCCGACATGGTAAGATATGGATGACATGATGCCTAAGCATTTTTGCAAGAAACGGGGCAACTTTTAACGTTTTGTAAAGAGATTAGCAAGAGAATCTAGGGGCACCAAGAAAAAACTACTTATCTCACTCTTGTTTCAAAAAATTGGCCTATTCATTTTATATCTACAAGAAATTTGTCGCAGCGGCCAACATTTCTCTTTCTTGACCCCCCCACCCCAGGAAAGGGTGTGATGATGGGAGCATTTTCCTCAGCCAATTCACTTGCTAAACTGAATTTTTGTTGGATGCAGATAAAACCCTAGTTGTAGTGAATTAGGAGTTAAACATTATCTTAAACTATAAATCTATCTATAGACTTAAATTCCTTAACCATATTTGCCACACACACGTTATCGAAGCTAGATGTTGCACATTGGGTTGTCAAACTCTATGGAATTCGTTTTTAGTGTTGGGAACAAGTTAACACCTAGTTTTAATACACTCTGACAATGTTAAGCACCTTCCAAATTGGGGTTTATATATTGTGGTTTCGGAACAATTGTAGATATTGCCGACTTTATCAACTGAGCGTGGAAGGTGCCATGCCAATATGATACCCTTGTACCCTTGCAAACCTATGTGGTCCCATGCATTTTGAGCATTCGGTTATCGTTTTTAATTTTTGGATCCAAAATTGCCAATTTTTATTAAAAAGACCTATAAAGGAATAATAAAAAATTACATATTTCTTAACGAAGGGAAAATTTTTGGTGTTCAGGTACAACCCACATGGAGATATTTGTGGTCGTTTACTCTACTGATGTTGGGGGCAGCAAAGAAGCATGCATCGTCCAAACTAACACTTCCACTCTAAACAGAGCATCGAAACATCTTAGGGTACATTCAAACTATAGGGTTAAATTAAGGTAGAGTTTAAGTTAACAAACTAATTGTTATGCTAAATCAAGGTAAATTTTACGGAGCTTTCACACCACTTGTTATGTCAAGTAATAACATTACAAAACCTGTTAAAACTGGCTTCACATCTAATTTGTTATTCTATCTACTAACATAACGTAATCTGTCAAAAACTTTTTCGCACAAGAGTTCCTTATGTTAATTAGTAACACAAGAAATTTATCGTGGCGACCTTGATTTCTTTGATTCTAAAACCTGTAGTAATAGATTTGTATCAATGTGGCAGTGGTTTTCAAGCATCCAGGATAAATCTCGCGATTCTAACTATGTACTGCATAGTAATAAATTTGTATCAACATAGGAAGTGGTTACTGAGTGGATTCGAACTCATAATTCTAACTATATATTGGTGCCCAGAATATGAGGCATATACATTGGTAGGGATTTCTAGAGCTTATGTTAACTCCAACACAAACCAACAACCATGCTGAATGAATGAATGGGCCATAGGAGCCATCCTCTTTACTTTCAAATAAAAATGTACAACATGATCTTAAAACACTTCCAACAAAGTCTCACATGCCGACCGTCCTTTTGGACATACAAGAATAATCAAATACCACGAGACAAAGTCGTATAAAGGACTATAAGATAGTGATGAAGATCTTGAAGCGTTCACTCTGTCGTCTGCAAAACAACGATCCTAACAGAATAAGAGTTCATCAGACTCAAAGAGACAGCCACTCCGTCTACCGACAATCCATTGCCATGAGGCGCCTTGTGGTTACAAGCCCAATCCATCTCCAAGCCAAACGTTCATGAGGATAAGCGCATCCATGCCGATCAAACGCAATCTGTAACCTGAAAAACCACCAAATGCAAACATCCACTAGGTACGAGGCCTCTATCCCAGGCACGAGGGCAAATACTCACGAAGCGAAGGCCACCATAAAAAATGCACACCTCCATCTATTGCCCGATACGAGAACCACCCTCTCGTTGGCATCCCAGAAAAAACCACAATATCACCGCAATATCAAATACTTGGCACAAGGACCATAAGTTACTGCACGAGGGCTCAAGATTATCAAGAACAAGATACTAGAAGTTACTTCCTAGTAAGAACAAAGAAATGAGAGCAGAGAACAAATGACCAAACAAGGAACTATCTAAAAATACTTAGGAGCCCAAAGGCACAAGAGGGTGGGAGGGGGAGCAAGCGACCTAATGAGGAGAGGCTCGAGAACGGCTAATAGAGACAAAAGAGGGAAAACAGACTTAAATACTCCAAAGGGAACACTCTAAAGGGGACACGTCAACTAGCCTCAAGAAGTGGATTTATCTGCTTATCTCGAAACGCAGATAAATCGTACTTCTAGAGCCTAGTTGAACTCCAACACAAACCAACAACCATGCTGGAAAAAGAGGCAGTAAAACTAGATAGTGACCACATCCTTGCATCTAGAATGCTAGGAAGCAACCAACATGCCAGTGCAACCGTGACAACGTAGATAAGGGAAGAGAAACGAGCACAGATCTCATCCCTAAACTCTAAAGTGGAATTTAGTCTAAAAGCCAGATCCAAGCAAGAGGGCTGAACCAAAGAGAATCAATAAGCACACAAAATGAAATAAAGACAAACTAACTAACGAGTGCATGCAAGAGAACCTAAGGGTTCGAAGCCACTCTTAAATACAAAAGGAGCAGGGGAAAAAGCAGCAAGACATTGAGAGGGATCCACAAAGCAAGTCCCAACAACTAATAGCACAAAAGGAACACTAAAATAGAGATGGAACAAATGCTAAAAAGCCAAATGGAATTCACATACAACCTCCAACTGCAAGAGAGTAAGTATAAAAGAAGACATGTAAAACACGTTAAGAGCACAAAACTACCAGTATAATACCAGAAAGCTCCAAACTTCACTAAGGCCTAAGACTACAAAGCGTTAGAATAACACAGCCCAAAATAGAAACTAGATCAGTGCAACTCAAAGCATACTCAAACCACCACACAGATCAAAATCTACAAAACTGAGCTATGCATCCATAAGGACTTAGTTTGAGAAGGCAAACTCAAACAGAAAGCTTAAGCAAGTACACATCCTAAACACCCCCAACAAATTATGCACAAATTAAAGCATGCAAAGCATGGAATAATTTAAGGGCTAAACTTAGCTATTTGGCGATTTTTAGCACATTTTCAAAAAAAAAAAAGGCTAAAGTAAATGGAAAAAATTGGGAAAAAAATAATAATTTTAGCTTAACTTTTTTCGGGACTGCACCAACCTTGGAGCTCTTTAGCTAAGCACTAGAAAGTAAGAGAGTGAAATTTTGTATTGTTTAGCTAAGCCATAGAAAGTTTTAGAATGAATTTCGGGCTAGTTTGGCTAACATCATTCTAGTTTATATGAAATATATGATTAGTAGTTTAGTTTCTAGCATTATAAATTAATTTGAGTCCTAGACTTTGCTAGAAGTTAGCATTACTTTAGAATGTTTTCACAAAGAAAAATGACTAAAATAAGTGGAATATATTGAAAAAAATAGTAATTTGGCGTAATATTTTCTATTGGTCACACCATAGAAACTTTTGGGATGATGTTCGGGTTAGTTTAGCTAAATGCTAGAAAGTACGAGAGGAAAAATGTGTATAGTTTAGCTAAACCACAGAAAGTTTTGGTATAAATATCGAGCAAGTTTAGCTAAAGTCATTCTGGCTAATAAGAAATATACGATTAGTAATTTATTCCCTGATGCAAAGGCTAGTAAAAATGAAGGGAAGATGAGGCCACACCCCCAACAAATTATGCGCAAATTAAAGCATGCAAAGGCTAGTAAAAAATGAAGGGAAGATGAGGCCAAGGAATGAGAGAATCAAGCTATACGCCCCCGTAAAATACCCAAAACCTACTCAAATCAAAGAAAGGACAAGGCTAGTATGACGTGTACACAACATTACAAAAGGATGAAGGCATGTGATTAATATAAAGGCAGAAGCAAGACTTGAGACCGTGGACACAACTCAAGATTGACAAGTACAAAATGCAAGATCTATAACATGCTAGCTGAATGAACCTAGACCATAGAAACCATTACCAAACTTGGGAAACTACTAACTATAGTACCCAAACAACAAGCGTCCTTCCAAAGTTGCAATGCTAACATTTAAACTAAAGGCATTCAATTAAACTTACACAGACCAACCAACTCTTGTAAAGAGAGAAACTGGATGTCTTCAAACTTTACAAGGGACTAACTTAATAACAAATGCTAAACTAGATAAAACTGTGAAGCATATAAATGAGTAATGCTACATAGTACACATCAAAGACCATATGCCAATATTAGCCTTTTGAAGATCGAGTATAACTAAATGGCAAAGATGCAAAATTCAATATACCGAGGTCTAGAAGATCCAAATATATTAAAACTATGACTCTACAAGAAAGACAACCTAGAGCGGCAAAGCTGTCGATGCAGATCAACTCGAAGAATATGAGCACAACTAGAAGCTATACAGAGCCATAACATAAGATGAGTCATGAATAATAGCAAACCCTAAGGCGCGATCCTTAAACGTGTGAGTCAATGGAAAAACAATTAATAGACAAGGGTCTAGAAACCACAATGCTCGTGCCCTACAAATATGTGATATAA
Source organism: Isoetes taiwanensis (assembly GCA_021234155.1). Lineage (NCBI taxonomy): Eukaryota > Viridiplantae > Streptophyta > Lycopodiopsida > Isoetales > Isoetaceae > Isoetes > Isoetes taiwanensis. Next base: position 335,294 of record JAJEKV010000110.1, on the reverse strand, counting down.
GACACGCATAAGAAAAACTAAACCCTTTGCGACTAGGTTGCTCCACATAAAAGGCAACTTAGGCTAGATACAAACACCTATTCTTTGCAATGCGAGTGGTCCTATGCCACTAGACCAATCTATAGAAAGAAACAACTTGAGAGGTAAAGAAGGCCATAATACTTGCAAAACATGCCAAGAGAGCAAATGAAAAAAGTAGCAACTTGATTCAAATGAAATGAAGGAGGCAAAATATAGAGACTTCCCTAAGAACATAGAAACCATATTGGAAATACCCCCTAATAAAGGTCAATAGTGGCCTACACCCAAGAATCAATGCATGTGTCATCCCAAAAAAAGCAACTCTAAAGCACCACACCACACCACCACCATGGACTGATATGCAAAACAACCAAGCTTGATATCAACATTCAGGACATCTATAGACAATAAAGCAACTCATGTAAGGGTCTAAAAGAAAACAATACCCATTCCCAAGCCAAAGGCACATACGCGGCACGATCCACGTTAGTGTATGCACCTATAAAAGTCTACCTCAAGGGCTATTCCGCATGAAAAACTAGAGCTACCTCTAAACAAGGAGTAACCAACAAAAAGATGGCATGCCACCTACCAAATTAAACTTGCACAACCAATCCTACCTTATAACATGCCAAATACTAAAGCTTCAAGATCCCTATGACGCAACCAAACCATAAATACATCCTAGATGAACCCTAAAACTTGCGCCTACCGCAGCCATGAAAGGCCAGACACATTGCCACACTTTCTATTCCTAGACTTCTATATGACATGCTAGACTTCTAGATGGCAAGGCACTTCATAATCCTATAGAGATCTTTGTGTGTGATTACCCATAGTAGACGCTCTACCCACTCCTAGCATGGTCATGACGACCATCTACCATATACCCTGGACTAGGTCTATACTGTGGTCATATTTGCGTGTGCTTAACCCATGGTTGACAACTGCGAGACCAACAGAAACAACCGAAAACTTGTGCAGTGTAAAAATAAAACACACCTTAGGGAGAACAGCATCAAAACTAAAATGAGGACAAATCAAGACCATATGCTATACCATGTGCATGACCCCAAAATGAGGACAAATCAAGACTATATGCTATAACCAAGAATGTGACGCCTGAAGTGCATATTAGATGAAGATTGCCGCACTATAATCTCAAAAGAACAATAAAAGGAACTTTAAAGACAAAGATGAAATGCAAAATCAATGATATCCAAGTGCAGGGCTGTCTCAGCTGATATGTGGTTCCACAAACTTAAAAACTTCGATCATGTCAATCCTCAACACAAGAGCCACTTAAGCGCCACTTGCAGAATCACTAGACCTGACAGCGCTGTGCCAACATGATTTACACGTAGTTTTGAAATAAAAACTTATGGCCCATGCCAGATTGGAAGAACCTTGGTTTTGTCTTAGTTAAAACAGAAAACTAAAGCATCTTGAGTCCCTGAAAAAGCAAGAGACACTTCTATATCAACGGACTTATAGGGTTCTGCTCCTGCTGTCGGCAACTGAATGCTAAACCTGCGAACTTGAAATTGTGCAAAAACACTTTAGATACTCCTCAATCAGTTCCAAGGAAACCATAAGATGGCAGCTAAGATGACGCACTAAAATAAACAAACCAGGTCCTGAGGCTATACAACAACAAAATATTGTCTATATTCTAGTGGATGTTATCTAATGGTTGCCATAAGAACCATCATTCATTTAAATTGGACTTATGCCAGGATTTTGGACCTTTTTGGCATTGCTACTTTTTCCCGGGTTAATAAACTCGCATCAAGAATATGATTTTTTTTATGATAGCACAACATGATTGCATAAAAAATAGAAAATGTTTTACTTATGTATCTCTTCAGACATCATGCCAATTACTTCTCAAATGACACTCCTAGAGATACCATAGCTTTCTTCCTCACATCCAATTGTAATATCTTCATTCAAGTTCAGAGCCCATATGGCGAGAATGTGCTTATAGGCTCCAAATTCTGTATAAAGACTTGACCCTGACTGAGAATCCTAATTTACTCATATTGCACTTTCTCCTAGCATACGTATATAGCGCATGTTATTTCCACATCAAAACTATAGGTATCACAAAACAAGTATTAGTTTTCTAAAATTGACATGAAAAATTAGACTCATAATACAAAAATTGGTTGAGAAGAGTGAACTACCAACCAAAACACAAAATACTCTAAGCTAGTGCAATAGTAAGATGTAATATGAACTCGAAGCCACATGCCAAACTCCAAAATAAAAGTTCCATCTATTTCGAATAGGGTCTAAATGCAAAAGAGACAAAACAACTAAAAAAATGAATATTTTGGGCATATGCCATGAATGGTTTGAAAGTGTGTGCTTCGTGCTCTAAAAAAGAGGACCCAAGAAAATATCAATTTATCTCAATAACAACGTTTTCTTTTATGTATCAAATTTAGCCTACAACAATAGCCCAAAACATCCAAAAATATGGCCAAAACATCCACAAATAGGCTATGCACGCTTGGCGTGAAAAAGGTAAGTATACCTTGTTTAGGATTTCTTTTTTTTTTTAAACGTGAAGCTCCTACATTCTATTTTCTGTATTTAGATTGGTATTTTAAAGCTGCACATAGAAAAGTGAGAAAGATTTAAGGTCACGGATTTCTTACCTCGCTCTTAATTCGTTGCCTCGTTGCTTGAACACTTGGACATGTCGCTGCAGCTTTCTTTTGGAGCTCAAGATTGGTTCAGCAAAAATGTCGAAACATTCTGATTCATGCATTGCCTCACAAAGGCGTTTTGAAATTCTATCCTAATTCATTTTTTACTTTTCCTTTTGTGCTTCCCGTTGCAGCTTCTTGGTTGATCCCTGGTTGATCTGTGGCTTCCTCTTTATCTTTGATGTTGCAGATATGCTTCTCTGATACATAGTGCCCTTCCGATTCATATGCTCCTTCGTTTCATATGCTACAGATTCATAGTGCCTCTTCGATTCATAGTGCCTCCTCCGATTCATAGTGCCTCTTCGATTCGTATAGTGCCCCTTCGATTCATATGCTCCTCTGTTTCATATGCAGATAATGCTCCTTCGTTTCACTCCTTCGATTCATAATGCCCCTCTTGATTCATATGCTCCTCTGATTCATATGCTACAGATACGCTCCCCCCAACTCATAGTTCAAAAGTGCGGCAAATTCAAAATTCAAATTCCATCTTTTGCCCATTTTGTGTTTCTTTTTTGTGCTTTCTATAGCAGCTTCTTGGTCAATCCATGGCCTCTCCTTTAATCCTATCACGCTGCAGATGTGCTCATTGGATTCATCATGTGAAAATGAAGCAAAATATAGGAGGTTGAGAAAATATCTTCGAATGAACATGTTATGGATCGATTGCTTATGCCTGCAGAAAGCACAAAGCACAGCAAGAAAACACAGGCAGAAAGCAGAAAGCACAGCAAGAAAACACAGTTAGGGAGGACGATACAGGAATAAAACACAGTTGTGAAGACGATTTCTGCTTGTAAGTGATGCATTCATCTCCATTTAATTGTAAATATCGTCCTTTACCTCTGATTTGAGGAGCGGCGGTGTGCCACATTTGCGGCCGAAAGATGGCTCGAGGCGATTGAGGCGCAAATGATCGCGCCGATCTGAGTTGACATCCAGAAAAAAATGAGGCGATGAGGGACGATTGATATATTACCCTGAGGGCGGATCTGAGGGCGGATCGATGCAGCGGATCTCTCCACGGGAATGCTTCAGTCTGTTCTAGCAAGCAGTTTCTTCAATGCACAAATTGAAAGTAAGTACTTCTTGGACGTTTGAAGTTTACCAGCTATTGTCCTTTACCCCAAGCCTTCCTTCTCTCAATAGTAATCCCAGTTTTTAGTTTCTGAGTGAGTAATCATGTAGTTTCTGAGTAATCATGTAAGTAGTGGCAACAACAGTTAAGACTTTTTTATAGCCTTTCCTTTCAAAGCACGCTAAGCGTGATTGCTCTTTGCCTTTGCAACAAATCAAGAACTTTTCTTGAGCTGTATATAGAAATCAGATTCAAATATGGAGCCATCTTGGAGGTGCTTCACAAAAGTCTATTGTGCTTGAAATGCCATCACAGTTTTGGACCGCTAATAATCTGCAGTAAGAAATGCTTGTATATTGGCCTAATCTGTATTCTAGTGCATCTAAATTTTCATTGCTGATCTCCTCCCCTATAAATGATAAGAAGCTAGATTCAACAGATAGTGACAATTCTTGACTGGATAAAGCCTTAACTGCTTGCAAGCGTCTTGATTGCACTCCAGGGTAGCATTTTCTCTTTTAAAACACGCTAAGCGTGATTTGCTCCTTGCCTTTGTGATATTTTAGCTTAAAAAATCCTTGGCTATTTAGCCCTCATCTATGTTTACTCTCCCCAGCCTTGCATTAGATATGGGTTGCAAATAGTGGAAGAAATCGGCAACAAGTATCACCGTTCTCTGTGTTTCTTGGTTAAGTTATAGTGCAGTTCGGAAACAATTCAACAATTCCGGCAAGTTTACAGTGCATGTCGGCAACTATTTAGCAATTCGGCATTTCTACAGTGCAAGTCGGCAACACAGAATAGAGGTCACGTTAAATTCAAAGATACATGCGACTCCTTTACCTTCGTTTTTGCTTACGTTTTACACAAAGAATCATAATTTTATCCATCGGGCTATTTTTAGGTCACATATGTGGCCTATACAATCATTAGCAAGGAGGGCAAAAAATACGTCACCTTCATACATCCATCGTTCAGACTTACATGCCCTTATTTTTGTAGCCTCCTTAATCTTTGCCCCTCCTCACTTTGTTTACTAGTTAAATGTCTCTCATATTTCTTATTATTATTATTATTATTATTATTATTATTATTATTATTATTATTATTATTATTATTATTATTATTATTATTATTATTATTATTATTATTATTATTATTATTATTGTTGTCTATTAATTTGTCTAATATTATCTACGGTGCAAATTAGGACGGCACCAATTGAAGATTCATCTTGGTAGAAATCTCCCCATAATGCTTGCAACTTGCATATTGATTAAAGCTTTTTCGCAATTCAAAGTAAGTAGAATAGGTAATATTTTTTATGGGGTGCATTGCCATTTGACATTAAATCACGCTTGGCATGTTTTGCTATGGCTTATATATCAATGTTTCTTCATATCTAATATAGGATAAGCTCGAAAGAGCCAATGTATTTTGTAACATTAAATCACGCTTGGCGTGCTCTGCTATGGCCTATATACCAATGTTTCTCCGTATTCTTTACATTTATAAGCTCAAAAGAGCCAATGTATTTTGTAACAACTCCAATGTATTTTGTATTCTAAACGAGGTGCACCCTGGACTACCACAGTCGTCGGATCTCTCAATCCGACGGCCCAGACTGTATGTTGGAGCCTCTGGACACCTCTCGTTTCGATTATGCTCAATTATGATTGGGGACGCCTATGATTTTAAGATGTCGAATACGAGTTTGCCTAAGGTTTTGATGGTATATCGAGCCTCTATACGGTTTCGCTTAAGCTTTTAGAATATGAAATACGGGGATTCGAACCTCTACCAAAATAACTCAATGTCCTAATAAGACTACTTTAACCAATCTAACCAGTGAGCTAATGTGACTATTTTTTTATCTTAAATCTATGTTTTTTTTTATAATAACCCATTGAATTGTTTTAGGGATATGGTCTATGATTTCAAGAATTATATCTATATCAAATCCCCCTGGAACCCCCTGTTATTTTGCTACATATTCTAAACGAGATGCACCCTGGACTACCACGTTCGTCGGATCTCTCAATCCGGCGGCCCGCATCATATGTTGGAGCCTCTGGACACCTCTCGTTTCGATTATGCTCAATTATGATTGGGGACGCCTATGATTTTAAGATGTCGAATACGAGTTTGCCTAAGGTTTTGATGGTATATCGAGCCTCTATACGGTTTCGCTTAAGCTTTTAGAATATGAAATACGGGGATTCGAACCTCTACCAAAATAACTCAATGTCCTAATAAGACTACTTTAACCAATCTAACCAGTGAGCTAATGTGACTATTTTTTATCTTAAATCTATGTTTTTTTTTATAATAACCCATTGAATTGTTTTAGGGATATGGTCTATGATTTCAAGAATTATATCTATATCAAATCCCCCTGGAACCCCCTGTTATTTTGCTACATATTGGAGTGTCTAGCATATGGCAATTTAATCTCGATGGAACACCTTTAAGACTTCTTGTTGGCTTTTATTTTGCTTGTAACTGTAACATAATGAATGTTTGTTTTCTTTTTTACTTTTATATAACTACGTGCTTTTATATATACAATAATCATAGATGATGATACTCTTATATGTCTTTATAATCAATCTCATGCGTTGAATCACAATGAATGGTCTTGTGGTTTTACTCAACGAATGGTTTCGTGGTGCTATTTAAGTCCATTATTAGTGGGTTGACTGCTGATATAATATTAGCAAATGTTGTGAAAATACATCTAGAACTAGAGAAAACTAAGAACGTAGATGCTTATAATGAGTCCTATTTGACTAAAAAGGGTTTAGTCCCTTCGTGGTGGAATCTGCATATACAGTCCAATACTTTGTAAAAAACATTTGTGTATATGAATGTTTTGATGCCTTCAAATTCTAATCAAACATGACTTTCCTTACTATATTCAAATTAATAGTCAAAATGCCTACCGAATATGGGTTAAAGATTGTATTATTGCATAATATAAGATGGACCACCACAACACTACTTTCAAAAAGGGGTATGCAAAAGTGGCGTGCTTTTGGAACAGACATAAACCCAATTTAAATGAATTATGGTTTAAGAGCTTTCCAGTACAAACGTGACCATAAAACAGAATAGAGGAATCTATAGGACACTTGCATAACACTCAACTCAAGAAGAGTGGATAAAATAAAAATGCTGCAAACACGACTGGATCTTGATTCAGGATGGCTAGATGGAAGGATATGAAAAGCCTATCATCTTTGCACAAAGCGAATTTAAAACAACCACCACCAGCTAGGAAGCTAGGAAATCAGTGCACATTTAAAACAACCACCACCAGCTAGGAAGCTAGGAAATCAGTGCACTGGATAGCAATAGTTACTCTAATAGGTCAACCAAACCTGGAAGAGGAAAAGCAAATCGTTAGTGCAATCAGAATAAAGAGATCAGTTTTAAATTCTCATGTATCTTGTGCTGATCCATAACATGAACCTGGCACATCCCATTAAAATTGTCCAAAGACTTGACAAATCTTAGAGAAACGTACATGAGCCCATAAACTAGACAGAGGAACATGGGTACCAAATTCAACAAGCGCTGGTAGGATTCTGTACACTAGTGGCAACCCATTGCGATCCTTCCAGCTTGTTTTAAAGCAGTTACTACAGAAGAAGGAAGGAAAAAAGAAGGCTACAAAACTTGAACTAACATCAAAATAACACCATACACATGACAATCTAAGAGCTCTAGCTTAGGAAGCGAGCTGAAAAAGATCAAAGGTTAAAGAGCGAAAAACAGACATGGCCCAATGACAAACCATTGGGAAAAATACCCAGCCACAGAGCAGCATAATCTGCCTTCCAACCGCTCAAAATCTTTCGATCCTGATGATTATCGGAGTAAAATTTCCATCTATCTTATACTGACTCAGAAGTTGAGCCTGGCAGAGACAAGAGCCGAAGTAGCCAAAACAAACCCAAGGGTCTCTAAATCTATGGTTAGCAAATCATAATAGCAAGATGAAAAAATAATACAACTTACTGTTTAACTACAACTCACCGTTTATCTACAACCACAGGCAAAGCTTGCCTGGACCAAATCCACAACCAAATAATGCAAACAACGAACTATGCAGAGCAAGTCAGTCAAGAAGGCGGCCAAGCACAATGCTAGACGCAAAAGATCCAGTTAAACTAGGCGGGCAGTGAGCTCCAGTTAAACCAAGCGAGCAGTAAGCTCTGTGTATCGACAGCAGGGGCTGGGCAACATAAGCACAAGCCCTCAGTGAAACAATGGAATTAGCAAGAGCCAATCCACGGAATAAGAGCTAAGCACCACCCAGAAATAAAACAAATGCACAGACCAGGGTCCTACAAGCCAAATCTAAAATCGATCACGCGTCCAAGGATGTAAACTGGTTGAGAAGTGAACTACGAATGCAAGGAATAAAAAAAAAAAACAATTCAATTCCCGGGCACGACGCGGCGGCTGGCGGGCTAAGGCGACGTTTGATGCACAAGACCAAGGAAGCACGAAAAACCTCGAACCACAAACCTAAAACCAAACCCAACCGGCAAGCAAAGTGTCGAATCCAGACCGCCGAAAGGAAAGATGCATCCAAATGCCCTCAAGAAACAAACCGGTCGCAAACATACAGACCTGAAAACACTGGGCCTACCAGAGAGGCCGCCATAGAAAAGGCAGATTTCTGCTGGAGGACGCTAAACCTGAGTGCAATATGCCAGCAAGCGACCTAATGAGGAGAGGCTCGAGAACGGCTGATAGAGACAAAAGAGGAAAAACAGACTTAAATACTCCAAAGGGAACACTCTAAAGGGGACACGTCAACTAGCCTCAAGAAGCGGATTTATCTGCTTATCTCAAAATTGCGCCTAGATAAATCGTATTTTACCAAAACATATTAAAATATTTTTGTGAATTTTTGGTTGCATGTGAGTATTGCCTAAAACATGCTCCTCTTACCATTGTTGCACATTTTCTAGTATAACTATTGATCTAGACATTTCTCCAAAGGGATATCGATTGTCAGAATAAAAATATGGTTTTTACATTCTATGTATTCTACCAAAACATATTATTCGTAATGGCTTAGTAACCATTGAAATTTTTGTGAATTTTTGGTTTGGGCCAACAAGTATAAACTTGCAACAACAATTATGACAAATACTTAACTTCAGCATGGCAACAACTAGGGTTGGTACATTGTTTAGATCTAGATTTCAAAGATCTTAATTTTTGCAGATGTTATATTGGTTTTTAGTTTATTTATTTATTTATTTATTTATTTATTTTTGGAAGGACGACAATCTATTGTCAAGGAAAATCAAGATACATATAAGGGACCTGTGACATGGGACTCAAGACCAAGAGGACGAAATAATCCACTAAGCAAAACCACCTATACACAGTATATAATCATATTTCTTGTTCCACCTTGAGGCATTTAATGGCCTCATCACAATCAACATGATCTGTGACATCGAGATGATCATCAACAGACATCAAATTATCATGCCATTGAATAGTACGAGGTAGGATAGGCTCATGAGATGATATGGCAGACTTTTTCTTCACTGCCTTCTTCCAATTGACCTGTTGCCATGACTCTTTAGCGCACTGAAGATTAGGACCACCAGCCATAACAATCTCAGAAGCATGAGAAGCAGAAACAACAACGTGGAGAGTAGTAGGCAATATAGATGCAGCTAATGATGCTAAGGACGACACCATCGGAACTGTATGTAGAGCATCTTCTATAGCTGAGGAATGCATAGCAACCGGCAAAGGTTGATCATGAATAGATGAAGAAATAACAACGGGAGCTTGAACCTGAGAAGAATGTTAAACAGATGCCTGAGATGCACGACTACCTCGATGAAAGCTAGCAAAAGCCTCCTTATCAGGAAACAAAGAGGCTAATTCTAGACCATTTAGGAGCTTAAGATCCAACTTCTTATACCAAGGCTCACTCTTCACAACTATACAATCTGATAAAGGCGAGTCACTAGCATAGAAACACAAATCCTTAGACCATTCATGATGGAGTGTGAGATATGAACTCCAAGTCTCATTGCAATTGCAACTAGAAATTGATGAGACATTAGATCAGGAGGAAGATTAGGTAACGAGAACCAGCAAGGCATCTTTACTGCACGAACCATATCTGGTGTAAAGCTAGGAGAGTAATACTGATACATTATATATTCCCCATCAAGTGGATCGATCCCTCTTGATACCAAAGAATCCACGGCGTCACTACTTTCAAATATAATAAGAATAAAGTTTTTGTTAACAACTTGATGGATTGAAAAGGAGGAAGTTGAAGGCGTCTCAAAAGCCGAGATAACCAAACACGAAACCGTGAAAAATCTAAATAGCCACCAGTAAAATATCCAAGAACTGCATAGAAGATAAGTTTTCTGCACATTTAATTATGAGCTTGATGATCCACTTCAACCACAGGAATATCAGAAGCTTCAACTACAATATTCTGACAGTCAGACTGGTAAAATATGTCATTTGGAGACAATTTTTGTTGAAGTTGAACCTATGTGTCCAAGATTGCCGACAACTCATCCTTACTCCCTTTAGACAACACTTGTAAAGCAGCTGCTACCCTTGCCTTTCTGGAAGCATTAGATATATTCTTACAAAGCCCAATCACTAAATCTTTGATATGAAACTTTTATAATAGAATCATATGACTTCCAAGCACTATCATTTACCTGAAGCTGAGGAACTACATTAGGATTAGAATCTGTACCTGTTGGATAACTTCCGCTCCCTTACTCACAGCACCTTGCAAGGGAGGAAAATCCCTTTCTTCAAGAACCACTAGAGTAGCCACCACCGAAGGCAAAGAATTTGATCTCGCCATAATAGTCTTTGACTTTTTGACAAGTGGTGGTCAAGTGAACTCCTGTAAGTGGATAAGTGAGAATCTGGATCCCTGGAAGGGTGGAATTGCCATCATTTGACAAGGTGAGCACAAATGGCAGCATACGTCCTATCCACAAGATACCAATACGCCCTGAGGTTATCAAGTACTTTGTTATGAGTTTGCTCGAAGATGATCAGATCGTGTACGAGCGGTACATGAACCGGTTATTCTCATGTTATATAGAATGAAACCAATATCGATAGTTGGTGACAAAGCCCATAAAGTCGTACTTGGATGCACTGCATCACCACTTTGTGAATAAAAAGAATGAGTCAACCAGCAAGGAGGAAAAAAGAGAAGAGGAGGTGGCCAACAGCTAAAATAACCAAGAGGATCCCTTGACATGCATGGAAGACGAGGCACCAGAACAAGTGCTAGCAAGAATAAGCGAGCTCACTTACCATATTTTCATTAAATGCCTTGGTTCTCAACCCGCGAGTTGAGAACCTCACTAACAGTGCTAACTGGCATCATTCATCATGTCAGAGAATTTGCTCAAATGGCTTACCCAGATTCATCATCGTCGTTGTCATTATCGGGGTCGTCTGACCATGTTTCGGCGTCCGCACAACGAATTCAGGAACATGAAGATGAAAAAATTTAGGAACACCACTCTGACAAGAACCATGAAGCAGATTCTAAGAAAAATCTTGAAGCAAAAAGACAAATTGGGAAGTAGAATCCGTAAAAATCCAGATCCACTGTCAGAGCCAGGTTCGCCATAAAAAACAAAGGGTGCGGCAATCAGGATTCCAACCCTAGATTCGGAAGTGGATTACTGGTCGGAGTCGAACTCAAACTGGGATCCAGATGCACCGACCAAGCTCGTAATATTTGATATCAACGGTGTCTTCACAGCAATGTACCAGGATGTGGAACTGAACATCTCGCAAAAGCCAAAGAAGACGAACACTAAAATGGTGTGTCCTTGACCCCACTCACGTGCTATTATTATTGGTGCCTCCATCGAGGCTTTAAAGTGGCAATCTTGTCTTCAATGACGAAGAAAAATATCTCGAATGTCCTGGGTATTCTAGGGTTGCCAGCGACGAGGTTTAAGTTTGTATGGGGCAGTGAAAGGTGTGATCATGTCGCGGATTTGCCGCCTATTGTCACAAAAGAGAAACCTATAACAGTGAAGAAGTTCCAGCGCGTCTACAAGGCATTTCAGGAATACAACAAGCACAACACTATCATCATAGATGATATCACCTATAAGTGTTATCACAACTCCTATAACACCATCATTACCAAAACATATGACTATGAGGAGTTTGAAACAGATAAGTGGCTTGCACTTAAATTGATTCCTGTCTTGGCTGAGGCCCTTTCAATTCTTGTGGCGGCTGTTCTGCAGAATTATCCAGAGCTCAAGGAGGTTGACGAGGAAAGCAGCGGCATCACGGCAGTGATGGATAAGAAATTATATGGTGATTCACTTGAATGATATGGCTCTGCATGTTTCTATGTATATTGTGTAATGTTTTGTATAGAAAAAAAAAAGATGTATTCTGTTGCAAGGCGAGAAAGTGCCTTTCTGCTCAAAGCTACAAATATGTCAAAGCTCCTACTCAAAGTAACATTAATATATGAAACACCTGAATGAAAATGTAATTGGACTGTGATGGTTTGTTTGGACTGGCATTGCTAACTGGACTGTAATTGTTAATTTTGATGTTCTATTCTTCTAGATGACAAGGAGCCCGGTGTGCTTCCCACTCAGAACACACTCTTATTAGGGCTTTGGAATACGATCAATAGGAAACGCAAGTATTACAATAACGCAAGGGTTCCTGATGAAAGGAAGCCCATTTTCAAACTTCATGAGTCGCAAAGGATCTTGCAAGCAATGCATGACATCCATAGGGGATGGGAGAGAAAATATTTTTAACCCAACAATTTAAGAGAGGATGTGGGAGGAGGGTGGCGAGATTGGTTGGAAGGGCAAGGTGGTCGCCCATGAAGCTTCCCCCTCGTGAAGCTTTGCATCATCTTCACATTGTTTGGAGAGCTTGGAGAAGGCCCGAGCATGCTTTGGTCGTTGTTACTCAGATGGACCGTGTATCATCCTGATGTAACAGTTGTGACAGCACGGCCACCGTGGTCTCTTCGTCCACTGTAAATTACATTGTAAAGACATTATTTATGAAAAACAAGTCATTGTTCTATAGTTTCTCGACTCGCCATCCGAGATGAGGAGGCCATTTGTATATAAATAGATTTTTTTAGTCGCATCCCTTTGGATAGAAATGAAAGGTCCATCATGGTCTTTTTGTCCACTATAAACTACATTGTAATGTTGTCTTTTATTTCATTGAATACTACCACTTTGTTTGTAGAAAGTGAATTATTTCATTGGTTTTGTATGTGTTTTTTAGTTTCTCGACTCGCCATCCGAGAAAAAAAGACCATTTGTAACCCTCTAGTTCTTTTTAACACTAGAAAAAGTCTCTTATTCAAACAATCATGGAGCAAAAATCATTTGCACATGCTTTTGCCTTAAAAAAATAGGATTTCCAAAAAAAGGGGAATTGCATGAGTCCCTCTTTAATGTAACGCGGCTTATGTGCTTCAAAGCGTAAGTTTGTTCAATAAGGTATACTTTCATGTAAAAATGTTTGCTTCAATATGTAGCACAATAACAGGGGGTGACTTTTAGATTTTTATACGCTTTTTGACATGGTTTTTCTATGATTTCGTTGTTGTATTCGTTGAGGTGTACTAAATAGTATTTCTAGAGTGCACCCTTTATGGGCCGTTGATTTTCGTTGGTTGGAACAATCCGAGGGTTGTTGTCTTTCTCTGCATGTGTTTGTGCATGAACACTGCGCATGTGTATGCATGTGCATGTGCACATGCATGTGCATGTGTGTGCATGTGCATGTTCATGTGCATGTGTATGCATGTGCATGTGCATGTGTATTGTGCATGTGCAAGTGCAAGTGCATGTGCATGTGTGCATGTGTGTGCATGTGTGCATATGCATGTGTACTTGCCCTCTTGGATTCTTATTGCCGGAGTGGATTTTACTACCAGAAGATGGATTTTTTGCTCACTTACAAAGGTATTTGTTTTTTTCAGTTAGCATAATGTTTTTTTACAAGGTATTGGTTTCCTGATTCTACAATGTAGTGCTGCAAAACCCCCTTTTAAGCACGATATCATTAATTAGAGAAATTTGGAATTCTCGTTTAGCATGAAATAGGTTAGCGGGTTGCCATATAGTGCAAAAACTACTACCAATTGAGTAAAAGTTGGCGTTTTTTTGCACAAATTCTGCAAATGCTTCAGTCTTATTCGGAAATATAGTTTTTACTGCTAATGCAAAGGTTCACCGCGAGTATAACGTAGTAGGAGGGAGTGTGAAAACTTCTCGCGAAGAAGCCTTGAAACGCGATGTTTCGCGAGTGAAAGGAGACGAAAAGAATGTGCCTTTTATTAAAACCATATGAGAGCATTGTGTTAAAAGAAGGTACCGAGGAGCAAGGATATCACACAAAAAATTCAAGATTTAGAGCCATGTAATTAATTGTTACTGGAGGATCGCGGTCGCGATTATTTTTAGCATTTAACATATGGTAAAAGATATGGGTAAAGACAAAACCAAAGTTTTCAAACAAAAGTTTTCATTGAAGGAAGTAATATACAACATAATTACCTTGATTGAAGGAGATAATTATTCGATTGTGTTTCGGATACTTGATCGGGTATCACACCCATTTCATTGGCCATGCGATGGACATGCTCTCTACCCAATTCACATAGCTTGTGTTGTGTCCATCTCTGAATAACTCAGGACCTCTCGAATCAAACACCCATGGCGTTTGCGATGCGCCGCAGATGTGAATCGGGCTCCCATTCTTCACCGGCCCAACGTGATCGCCCTCCCGCCTATAAGTTCGTTTTGCAGTAGCTCCGCAGCAGTAGCATTCTGAGGTGGATGTGCCTCTTGCTGTGTACCTGATGCTCCTTGACCCAAGAACCTCATCTTGGTCAATGACCATGTGTTTGTTGGTGCCTTCCATGTGCTTTGGGTCTGTTTCCATGTGTTCTACGCCCACGTATTCAAACTTATGTTCGCCTGTCAAGAAAGGCATGTACCCATCAAGCTTCTCATTAAGTGCATGCAATTTTTGGAAAGTGGGCTCCAGGGCTTCTATACCTTTTTCCGTCTCTTCAAGCAAGCGCTTTGTTTCTTGCATTCTCTCTTCGTAGGACTTAGCATCGAGGTTTTCCAAAATGGAACCCAACTTTGATAGATCTGTGTTTTGGGTGATACTGATGTCGGGTTGAGCTGGATCAGGGTCAACATTCTCTGCTTTCGGCTCGTCCTCAAACCCATCGGCACTTGGATTGGCCATCTTATCAAAGCGTTTCAAAAAGAACGCCCTCGAAACGGCACACTTTTACCCGAACTTTGAAAGCCACGCTCTTTTTGCCTTGCATAAGAGCAACAAGAGAAGCCGCCCCAAAATTTAAAAAAGAAATCCGAAACACAACCATCGGTTGGCACCACCGTTCAACAATATGGTAGGCATAGGAGGTTTTCAAATTACATTTCAATACAAGATCTCCTTCCATTGCCGCCCATTTGAATCTTGGTTTGCCCGTAAAAAGAGTCTGATATTTCTTTTTTATCTTCTCGTCGGCATCCTCATTACACATTAGCGGCATTGGGAGGCAATGGTGTTGACTTAGGAGCCTTGCCGTGTGGATATAGGTGAAGCTCCAACTCGGTTGCACACAGGTGCTACACCTAACATCACTCCCATTAATGCACATATGACTAATAAAGTAATGATGTTCTTTCACCCTTCTTTTGCTCTCCCATCCCATTTCTTCATAGGAACCTAAAGATAGGTAGCCACCGCCTGAATTTGCTTCCGATCAACAAGCAATTGGGCAAATTCACTCGGCGCATGATAATGACCAAGTGATAAACTTTGGCATCCGTCCATGGTAGCTATCCTTGTAAATAGATCTGTGTATTTCTTGCAATCCCATACCTTGTTTATCCCTCGGATGTCAATAAATATCAGTGTCGCATTCTCTGACACTTGGGAGGAAGTAGGGATGCCATCCTTTGTCACTGCTATGACAATATTTTTCTTTTCCTTTCTTTTTCTAGCCTCTTCTGGCTTTAGAATATTCCTGATTGGCTCCAAAAGGCTACAGGTAGGTTACCTAGTGTATGATCCTTGTTATAGTTAGCCTTCACGCATCAGATTTCGGTATCGATATATCCAAGTATTCTCGCTCGGTGAAATCGAAAAGCCTGAAGCAATTCCTCCCAGCTATCGAAATCCTTTTGCAGCAAATTTGAGGCATAAGACAAAATTTCGCGCCTCATAAAAGTGAGGGTTCTGATGTCAATTGCCCGTTGTCTGCAATCAAATCTCCCGCTATAACCTGACTGCACCTTTAAATAGGTCTTGCCTTCTATAATCTCATCGAACAGCTGTGACAACTCTGCATTCGACATACCTCGTAGTAAGCGAGCCGTGTCTTGTTAAAGAAGTCTTTGGATGGCTTGTCCGAAACTCACCATGATCATCACCGAAGTTTTACGACTCACCCACGAGACCGGCAACTTCCATTAACTTGAAAACCTTCTCATCCATAAAAATGAATTGCTTTTCATCCTTAAGCTCCTCGCACTTTCAAGGTGGTCGCTGCAATTTCATGGAAATCCCCGCAGTAAGCAATTTCAAGGTCATCAAGATCGCGACGCAACTTGGCGAAGTAGAAAACAAATAAATACCTTCCAAGCTGAAGTTTTAGCTGTCCCTATAGGTCCTTGTGGAGGGCAACCATAAGCCTTGTGGCCGATGACGAAGTTGTTGCGCTTTTCAATCGGTGGCTCTACAGACACCGGTGTTTGCAATTACCGTTGCATTGAATACTCAACTCTATATATTCCTTGTCTAAGATTTCCGCTCAGCACCCTCGATCTTCTTCTAGCATATACTTTGGCAAATTCTCGTTGCTACTTTCGAACTTCGCCGACGAATCAACAAAGGAGTTGTGCAAAGACAAATATCGTGGTTGCCGAAATAATATAAAATTTCTTGCCCTTCAAATCTTCGGATTGCTCCATGTCACCCTCCTCCTGAAAAGATAGACAACCGCAGGTCAAATCTACATAACGAAAGTGTCCAAAAGATAAAGAATTAGTTACCCGGTAATAGGGTCAAACGGAACGACGTCGCCAGGGGTGAGGACCTCTCGTCGGGTATGTCTTGAAGCTTTTAACCGTAGTTTGAACATGGTCATTTGACCGCATTCTCGTGTGTCAAGTTTGCTGGTGCAGTTCACAATCAAAAATAGAAATCTTTGTAAACCAATTAACCCCCTAAGGGGTAGAACCTTTTGAACTGTTCAAGCTTCGAGTGGTTTGCTCTGCCATCTTATGCCCTCTTTGGGATTGAACTTCAACTCGACCGAATGGCAGTGCTTGGGGCCATGTCAATGCTAGTTTAGAGGAGGCATTCGTGAATCGGGGGTTTGAGAACTGGCGGTCAAGCGGGCCATACTCACGAGGTGTCGATTCTTAAGGCTAATTTTGAAAGGAGGGAATTTTTGGAATAAATCCACCCGGATGTATTGCTATCCGGGGCCTTCATAGCAATAGGAAGAGTAGGGTTAACAATACCTGAGGGGTTTATCGTGGATTGTGGTTCTTGAGCAATTTCTTTTGGTGCTTTGAGGTCTCTCCCAAAGTAGCAATAGGCTTCACACTCTTTTTCTTGGCCACGGCTCTTAGCCAATTGGTGTCCATCACGGAGGGCATCTTCTCATCCCCGAACCGCTTTCAAGGCACAAATGGAGGCTTCTTCTCAGTAGACAAACCATTTACGCATGTCGAGAACCCGAGCAATATGTCTCTGTTTCCCTTTATACCCGACAAAGAGAGAGATTCATAGGATGGCAACAACCAGCCATACCCTTAGCCGACGTCGACGCTTTTTCCTCGTATCGGCTTGTTCATTTTGCTTGTCATCATCAAAGACGGGTCATAATTGCGCCATTTCAAAATGTACTCCAGAAACTGCAATGCTTGTGGGTCCTCAATGCTGCATATGATGGCATCTTGCACATTGTTCTTCGTGCCTTCCCACATTGCCACCACTATGCCAACTTGTTCAACGTCCTCGGCTTTTTCCAAATCCAGAAAAAAGTAATGTGTCCTTTCTGCGATCACCCTTAATGTGCGGTATAGCCCGTGCAATCTCGATACACCATTTCCTTTCATTGGAAGGGGTTATAATACTGACCGCTCGACATCTGGTCCTCGGAAGAGAGCAAGTGCTGTAAACAAAAGCCTGTAGTGAGTGCCTGGTAGGCTGCATAATGTGGTGCAATAAAGAGGTTTAAACTACTGTAGAGAAACGCGACCGCGATCCTGCCAAGCAGCTAAAATAGAACTCCACACAATCGCTGCCGCTGACTTTGTGTAGCACTTAAGCACCGGCAAGAAAACATCATTGTCCGCAAACTAATGACCTACTACACTAGTACCGATGAACATCGCAATAAAGAAAATCTATGCTCACCCGCATCACGTCAGCGATCTTGATGAGCAGCTACACTTATGAAGACCGCTTATCCGAAATTATAAAACCAATCAAGCAAGACCGCGTCGCGATCTTGATGAGCAGCTACACTTATGAAGAACGCTTATCTAGAAATTATAAAATTTATCAAGCAAGACCCAGCATCAGCGATCTTGCCGAGCATCTATACTTATGAAAGCAATAGAAGTTCTAGTAGGCAAGATCGCGGCCGCGATCTTGCTGAGCTGAAATGTTAGAAAATACCTTCTCCGACGAGTCCTTAGGTGCCATGGGATCGCGGCCGGGTTCAAGATGAAATATGGGTTTTTGAGTGGGTCTGGGAGCCGGAGGTCGGCGGCGCTAGGCTACCGAATGAAATCGCTGAGTAGAAATTAGTTTTTGAATGTTTTGAGTTTCAATTTATAGAACGCGTCCGCGGAAATTAAATGCCCGCCCCTCATGATGGCGCTGCGTGAAAAACGCGTGCCGCCATAATGGCGCCATCGGCGCTAGTAATAATTACCGGCCGGCCGCCAGATTTATTCCCCGACATTAATGCGGTCGATGCGAATATACCCATCCGAAAGGCCAAGAACCCGCACGAAAGGTCTTTATCCACTTAGACGTCCGCGCTCAATTTGGTCATAATTTCGGACTGACACTTTATCCGACCATAAATGCCTCCAAAATATCCGGTTTACTTGACGGACAAATACGCAAAATTTGAATTCGAGAACAAACCAATTCGAGAAAGCGGGAAAAGCCAATTCAAATTTCATTGTTTTGCAAGATCTTCGAGGCGCTTGAGCCCTAAGGCCGGGCCAAGTTTGGGCAAGGATTTGCTTCGCAGAATTCGCATCCATTGAAGGCGCCGACGAGGGCGCCGATAATCCGCTTGCAATCCGCCACTACACACTCGAATTCTGCAATCGCATCAATTCGGGGTTTCTCCCGAGGTAAAAGGCCTATTCGATGCATATCCTCACCAAGTGAATCAGACGTGATCAGCAATGCAATCAATTTCAATTATAACCGCAACCTCCGAAGTCTCTGCACTAACATTCACTATGTATTGCATGGATTGATAAGATACCTCCCCGATACTTTGTTGCAACTATATAAAAATAGATGTTCTAAGCAAAAAACTGCGCACTCGGTGTGTTTATTATACAATGTAAACGTGTTTCAAGTATATACTTTCTTTCTCTATGTGGATGAAACTAAACACCGTTTTTATGACACTAAACACCGTGATACGTGAGGTAGGAGTAATGCCTTATTCTCAGTAAGTCAATCGCTTAACTTTGGTGCTCCACGAGATCGCGGTCGCGATACCTTCAACCATCTACACTTGCTATTGACCAAAGAACTCCCGGATATCGATAACTTAGAGTTGAACCCACTAGCTAGCCTCGAAATTTGATTTGAACGAAGTTCTTATTGAAACAGCTAGTGTGAATGCTTGCAACTAAGCCAGCGACCGCGTTCTTACCCATGCTCGATAAGATCGCGGTGGCGAATGTCGTGACCATTTCTTATTTTTTCAGTTCATATTTTTGTAGTGGTTTATGATCACGGTGCTTTTTTCTGCTCACTAGGATCGCGCGGCGCTTATTCACGACCTCTTGTTTGGAGGATGGCTGATGTAATTCCGCCAGTATCTGGCGGGGAAAAAGGTGGCGTAAGGAAGAGTCCACAATTTCGAAGCCATCACAATTCGACCGGTCCCGAGGGTATGGTTGTCGTTTCAATTGTGAATGTTCCGGATGGATTACATCGCTACCAATTCCCGAATTGGAAATAGAAAAAAATGGGTGAAGTCGGGGGGACTTTTGTGTTGTGGTACAAGAAGGACATTGTTGCTCCACTAGATAGACATGAGGAAGCTTGCACCCCACCGTGTCGATAAAAAGGATAGACCGGCGGGGCCGAGGGAATGAGGGGTTAGCCACTAATGAGACCGAATCATGTGCAAGGGCTTTCTAGAGATGAGTTAGTTGAGAAGGCGTGCACACTCATGCATGAATGCTGCTACATGGCTTATGCCTATGGTGTTATCGTTTTTGCCGATCCAAACCATGCTGTGTCTGACGTGAAGTTAGGGGAAGGCTCGATAGCTGCTACTATCATGAACATTTTTCCAATGCCTGAAAAGATCTCTATGCGCTGCCAGGCCTGTGCAGAAATGCCCCAACTGCATGACCTTGTGAGATGGCCCATAGCCCTCGTGCTCGTTGATAACATTCCAGTTTCTACTCTTGTGGTTGCGGTGAAGGAGAAGGATGTGGAGAATGAACCTTACTCCATTAGACCCGAAATTGGCATCACCAAAAAGAGACCTTACAGCATGGTCAATCGGAGACCCAGAACACGCCCAGCACAGACTAAATGTGAAAGAAAAACTAGTGCTGAGGCTATTCTAGACTTCAGGTCATCACTGTGCTGCATGAAACGATCTTTGTGCAAATTTTTACATCCCGTGAGATAGCTTGCATGAGAACCTTTTACTGGAACATGAAGTCCTCGGAGCGCACAACTTTTGCATATAACATGCTAGATCTTTGCTCTGAAAATGGTGTAGTCCGCAAACTGATGTTGAATAACAAACAGGTGTGCGTGAAAGCATGGCATAAAGCCTATGGCATTCCCATTTCCACTTTTTACAAGTGGAAGAAGCTCTTCAATGACGGCCACAGAATTGCTGAGCACGGAAATACTGGGTCTAAGAAGCCAAGGTCTCATACTTTGGCTGGCAATGCTGTGCTATCCATGTTCATAGATGAAAACGCAGAGACGATGCCACACCGCTCGAAAATTACGGCGAGGGGGTAACAGACAAAAATGTTAAGAGGCTACCTTCAGTCTTGACTAAGAAGGATATACACCAAGAAGTAGATATTTCCGTTCACGTAGATGACAAAAGCAAGCATATTTCTCCTTCGTCATTTCGGCTGCGCTTGGAAAGAGAATCATTCAGAGGTAGCAATAGATAAGAGGATAGCATTTTCCAAGTGTAACACCCGTATTGTCATAAAGGAAAAGCTTGCTAAGACCAGATCCCAAACGAAAGAAGGGTACTTGCAATAGAGAGAAAATCACATATGACGGCCCAGATTTCATGCAGGAGCCTTTACTGGTCCTGGAGAGCTTTGTCGCATAGATCTCCTGAGCACGCTTTAACCATTATACATGATAAGATGGATCAGAATAAGACCATGGTCCCTCGTCTAGAGAAGCTAGCAAAGTCTCGTATGGAGGGGTGAACGGCCAAGGTCGCAGTTACACAGTGCTCTCATGCACGGCCATGGTATAGGTGCCTTGGGCCACTTCTCACTGGACCTCTGGCCTGATGATTCTAATTTTCATGTGGGATCCTTGAATCATACCTTGAAGACACTGGAGAATAAATCTGAGGATAATTGGGGCCATTTGAGAGATACCGATGTCTCCGAAAGCAAAACCGGGTGCAAAGCAATTTTAAACACAGATAACCTTAGGACAAAAATGATGAATGGCAGTAGAAATGATTTTATGCCTCCTATCAAAGGCCCCATGGTAGCAAACAAGTTGCCTAGGAGGCTTTACTTGCAGCTAGATAATTGCTCAGGTCAGAATAAGAATAGATATCTTTTCTCTTACTTGTCATACTTGGTTTGGTTAGGTGTATTTGATCAAGTGCAGCTGATTCATGATGGTTGGACACACCCACGATGACATAGATGCCCCATTTGGAAACTACTCTACTCTAATGAGAAGATCAGATGCATTGACTATTCCGGAGCTTATGCAACTCTTCAGGCAGTGTAGTTCAAAGGCTCCTTCACCTTACCTTGTGACAGGTTCCCCGATTGGAAGGAATTCGGTGAAAGGATTTATCCCCGATAAGAAGGACTGTTTATGTGGTCACTTGGAACCTCTACTCTTCAAGTTTTGCATGAAGGATGGATGGCCACTAATGTTCTACAAGATGAGGCGGGGCATAGGGAGTGGCTCCCTGAAAAGGGAATCAGAATGTGGAAGGAGGATGCCCAAGGTTTACCTATGATTCCGAGAGGGTCACCTAAGGTCCTGCAGCCATATGGGAGCTTGAAAGATATAGGTGCATTAAGAGCTTCTATTGCCAAGTACATGATGCAATTGGGCAGGCTATTTCTAGAGCTGGCGATAAGTCATGGTCCAACACATATATGAATGAAGTTATTGACTCTTGGGTCCACCTTTGCTGCGAGTGCTTGGTGACGTGCAGCCCGGTAGAGTCATCATTCAGATTTCGCCCAAAGACTGTGGCAAAGTGCATTGGAAGAACCCGAAAAGAGTGTTTGTGGATGAGCACATTGAAGCATCTCATTACGTAGGGCCTTTCTCGGGTAGACCCAAGAACCCAGTTGAAATATTCGACCCCTACCAAGATGTCAAGAAGGGAATGCTCTTGCTAATCAGACCACATGATAACTGCCCGACATGGATGGCTTTTTGCGAAACAGGACCCGATGAGGACCCTAATCTCCCACATTATGAAGAGGTGTTTGTCTCTTGGTTTGAACTGTTGCGAAAAAGGGAACCTCATATGCAATGCAAAGATAGGGATTGTTGGAGCAAGAATTGGAGACCCAATCCTAATGACCATACGCTACCAACCTTTGAAAACAATAGACTATGGTTGGGCCGTAGAGACCAGGCCATTGTCAGTGGTGATCCCCAATAGTGTTCGGGCTCAGTTGCAAGAATTAGTGGCTAAAGAAGCTAAGGACGATGATGAGAACTCTTGAGGTATGCAATGCTCTTTTACATAATTACTATATCATTCATAACATGAAAGTTACAATAGACTAGTTATTATTTGTTACGCTCTGCGTTTCCATCTCAACACAAGAGCTCTTACACTATACAATGCTAAACAATGTGATTCATTCACCTTCGATCTCTGTAGTAGTGATCCCCGATATCTCATAGCTCATTCGCTCGGGGAATCCAAATCGATGGATCATTACACGAATTGACGCAGGCAACGAATCTCAGCCCCAAAGCTTTTCTTCGCGGTAGGGATCAAGAAGAAGATGCCCGCCTAGGCAACCAACAAGATCGAGTGGCTCATTGAGCACTTGATCGCCTCGATGTGGTGAATTGATGAAGGCAAATAATCCATGTGAGAGGAATGAACTTTAGCCCAAGTGAGAAGCTTTTATAGTGAGGTAGAATTATTGAGGTGAATTATTGGGGTAGACTTCGCCCATTATTGCTTGTGTATAAGACCGTTGTATAAATACAAGTATAATACATCTTTAGGTATGGATATATGTATGCGTACTAATATGCGTATGTTTCAAAACATGTTTGCTTGACGAATTTAGCTATGATTGAATTCAATGACAGCTTGCAGAATAAGTGGAGGTGGAATAGCACATCGTTACAATATACTCAGTTAAGGTACGTGATATTACATCCTTAATCGAAATGCTATTACATCCTTACTTAGTTATTAGGTACCCATGTCATTATTACATTATTAGCGGTCTTGCATTCACTCGTCATCAACATCAAAGCTCGTGATGCCATTCAGCTCATAGATCTCCGATCGGGGAAGCCGAAAAATATGGACTTTAACGCGAGTGAGCTTCCTGCAAGCACTAGCAGGTCCATCAGCTTTAGATAAGAGCCATGGATCAAGCTTAACGCTATTTCTAGCGCATTCGCCCAGATCGTTGTAGCTCAAGTAACACTTGAAAGAGCGGATGTGCTCTGGACGAGGCATCGAGGAAGCCATGGAAGATGAATGGCCTCTACCCCCTCGTGAAGCCGTTTTTATAGTGAAGTAAAATTATTGAAGTGAATTATTGGCGTACGATGTAGGGCCATTATTGAGCTTATACGAGTGTCATGTACACGTACAAGTATAACACAAAATTTGTATGTATATGTGTTTGTTAATTACCTCATGTTTGTTGGGGTCGAGTACTAGGTGAAAGTATTCGTGCTTGAGCAAATAAGGTGTGCTCAAAATTCTCAAAATTGCGTTAATTTATCCAATTAATGAAATCATGCTTTTTTGTTTCCTTCCTAAGATTTGCTGCAAATTCAAGTTTAGGCCCTCTGTTTGCTTCCAACTCTTGGATATTCCTGGCTACCGGATTGTTCATAGCAGCCAGCCTTTAGCTTCAATCAACAAACGGATTCTTATGCACACAACAGGCGGATTATTCCACGCCCTTTTCCATGTCACGCAGATCAGTCAAACAATGGCCACAAGAATGCATTTATATTGTAGGTTTGGAACTTTAATCGAACCATAAGGTGAATCATGCATTACCTTTAAGCTAGAGATGGAGCATCCAAAATCATATGGATTGATAAACAATGGTGTCATTGTGAAAGAGAAATAGTTGTAGCGGAAGTAACAATATGTAGCATAATAACAGAGGGTTTTTTTTTGTGTTGCAAACTTTATGACTTTCAGAATAATGGGATCAATCTGCTCTATCTTTATGGTAACTTTTACTTATGTTCTATTTGTTTTATTGTGATCAAATTCAAAAGCTACAGGTGATGAAAGCCTCAAATGAATTCTAGTTTTTTTCTGGTTTGAATTCTAAAATTTTTGTCACATCAGGGGGGGGGAGGGAGGGTGACATCCCTAAAGCCCGAGGGGGCCAAAAAAAATTTTTTGTAACACAAACCATTAACATCCAACATATAAAAATTAAATCCCCCAACACATAACAACCAACACATAACAACCATTGACATTATAACTACCATTGACATTAATTAACACAACCATTAGGTCCAACACATTTAAATTAAAATCCCCCTTAAACCCCCTTTGGTTTGGGTGCGTATTCACACGGGGGGTGACGTAGGGCAGCGAGAGCCCTCATAATTGTATTTTGCACGTACGAAATCAACACCATATAGTATTTCGCTTGAAATCTTATAGTATTTTGCGAATCTTGTTATACAGTATAGCAAATTTTGTACTTGCATACCCCACAAACGAGGAACTTTACGTACGGTATAGATTAAGGAATAAGGGGTGAATATGCCTATCCAACGATGAGGCAATGTCAAAATGTGTCGTATATTTTACAATTTTGTTCATAATTTTGTAGTGATTTCAAAAACTTCGATTACTCATCCTCAAAGAACATGTGGCCGCCATGTCAGCAAGGCTTGCTCTAGTCAATTTTAAAAGCTAATAATGTGGGCGGTAAGTTTTGGCACCAGTGGGCTATGAGAAACTAGGAAGGGTGCATCAATATATTTTCCTCATAGTATCTTATATTCCTAGGATGGGTCCTATGATACAACTAGTTGGCCGAAGTGAAGTGGTGTTCTCATTGAGCTTTGTAAAACATTGAGTACAAATAGATCCCTCACTAGGGATAGATAAATTTGGAAATATGAACTTTAAATGCTCCGAAACTAGACAATCATCGAGAGCATGATGAAACTGAAGAATACAACATAAAAGATGGTTTTATCCGCCACTTGGTCGATGCAAAGGTGAGAAGACTCGGTGACTGCTCCTCATCGGGAAGAAGAACCACGCCTTCTTAGGTTTTTGAGGAAACCCAAGCAAATAGTAGAAGCACGACCCCACGCACTATGGCAACCGCAAGACCTTAAACAATCCTGCAGAAACAAAGCTGAAAGAAAAATAACCCGTCAATGAGTTAGATGCCATAGGCAAGAAGACTCGGAGGCTCCAGGGCCACGCCGAGAAAGAAACAACAGCCGACCAATCGGGAACCGTCCGCAAAATGACCATCGCGGGAAAAAACAACCGATTAGTGCTGCCTCGGAGGCTACAGCGCCACGTCGAGAAAAAACAATAAATATATAATCTCGGAGGCAACAACGCCACGCCGAGAGAAAACATGAATAATAAATATTGACTCAGAGGCTACAAAGCCACACCGAGAGAAAGCCCCGAGGAAGAAACAACAGCCGATCAATCGAAAACCGTTTGCGGAATGACCATCGCAAGAAATGTCCAATTAGTGCTGCCTCGGAGGCTACAGTGCCACGCCGAGAGAAAATGAAAAAAGAATCATGACTCCGAGACCACAGTGCCATGCCGAAAAATAATGAAATGATAAGTAAGTCTCGGAGGCTACAATGCCACGCCGAGAAAAATGAAAAAATGAAAAATAAGAATGTATGCACGTTCATAAAACTAGAAAGAAACATGGAGGAAAACAAGTGTTGCAGAATGACCCGAGAAGTATAGACAAATAGACAAATACAGATAACCGACTGACTAACAGGAAACGAAGCAACTTCAATGATGGAACATGAAATGAGAAAACGGGAAAACGGATGAAATGACCAACAAGCTCGGATATGATAAAGGGAGAGGGGGGCGGGAAGCTTGTGGAGCTAGAAAAGAACAATAAGGAAAATAAGCTCAAGAGAACGCCGATGACTGGAAATGAGGAAGGAGGCGGTATAAATAGGAGGTGCAAGTAGGACGTCCCCATCCAAGGAATGTCGGTTCTATTGCTATCGCAATAGAACCGTGGCATTCCTAGGATGGGTCCTATGATACAACTAGTTGGCCGATAGAAGAGGAATATACTTCAAAGGAATGGAGCAAACCAAGACGACAAAGAAATAAAAGGCAAAATGTGAAACGAAGGAAAAATTGGCCAAAAATGATGAATAGAACAAATCAGGAAAAGGGGGCAACCTGAAAACTGTAAAGCAAGAATGATCGAATAACGGGGATAATCAAAGCAGTGGGCAAAGAACATGATATATGGACCCCAATATGAAAAAGGGAATTAAGTTGAATCAAGAGAAGACATGGTCAAAATAGATATGAAAGCTATGCATTCTAGAAAGACTAGCGTAATACACACATGATGAACTAAGGGAACTAATGGAGTTACTGGAATAGAAGAAGCAAGACAAAGTGGAGGAAAAACGAGGCAATAAGCAAAGGCAAGAAGGGCATGACGCAAAGGAGTTAAGGAGGTCAAAGTGGAGCACAAGGAAACAAAAGAAAGAAGAAACGAGGCAATTAAAAGCAACGGTAGAAAGTGCACTACCCAAAAGAGTTAACGGGGTCAAACTGGAACAGACAAAGAAATTAAAAGAGCTACAAGGACTCAACAAAAAATTGACAAGGAAAACACACAAATACATAAAGCACGTAGACTAAACGATACAGAATAGAACTTTTAGAGATATATGCACCAAAAAGGATCCAAAAAACTCCAAAACCTAAATATATCATTGCTAAAAGGGAAAAAATACGTCAAGGCATAGAGCAAGCAAGAACCAATGAGAACATAAAAAAGGAACTATACCTTAGAAAAATATAGTAGAGCAACAAGGAGAAGGTGGGTGAAGTAAAACAAAGGAACTGATGGAGTAAGTGAATAAAGTACAAGAAGGTAATGAAAAAATGATCAACAAGGCCAAAGAGGATGAATTAGACTAACAAACGGAGCAAACTAAGACGAAGAGGGCAATAGGGCAGAAGCAAACTGATGGAAGAATGAGCGAAAAAAGGATGCTTCGAATGAAAGAGACAAATGGGACAAAAAGAGAAAACATGGCTAAGCAAGGCTATTGGGGAAACTTGGATAACCAGGGTGACGGGCAAAAACATTATATATTGACACCAGCGAGGCAAAGCAATATTAAGGCGACTCAAGAGATGAGCTGAGCAAACATAAGAGAAAGAACAAAATAAGGGACAAAACGATTTAAAATAGATCTACGAAGTCAATGATTAAACGAAGGAGCGAGGATAAAAAGAATATGTGAAAGAGAGAGATAAATATTAAAAAATGATCCAAAAACGACTCAAAAGAACTAAGCGAAAATCTAACAAGGAACGCACCAGCATACATGGAGCAGAAGAATAAAGAACAAACCAACAAGAAGAAAAAAAAAAAACTAAATGAGAACGAAGACAAAATGACAAACTAAACACAATAGGAACGAACATAGGATCATGAAAAGGAACAAAAGATATGTGGAACATAGAGAAAAAATGACACGCAAAATGAACATGGAATAAGCTGTAGAAGAAATGGAATAAACAAAGCATCTAAAACCAACCGGATTGCTACATCTAAAAATAACATAATAGAAAGATAATGATCAAAGACGAAAGCAGAACTGGGGAAAAGAGGTCAAGGCACAAAGGATACCCATGTATAACCGATCAAGAATCCAAACACACCTAGCCCCTAACATGATAAGAGCCAACTGACACACAAGACTGAATGAAATCAAGCTTTACGAAAATCATGCTAACCAAAACTAGACCATTAGGACTAACAAAAATGCATGGAAACAAGACAAGAGTGCATGGAGAAGATCAAACGTCTAAAACAAAGGCTAGAACAACGCAAAGAACGTAACCATGTACATATTCATCGATACCTGAATGCGTCAACAAACATACAAAAGCTTGAGAGAAAACCTGATGAAGATTATGGAACATAGAATCTAGCAATCACGCCTAGAAGGAATCACCTCTGTGACCAAGCTGTACCAAAGGAATAAATAAAGGCCACGATACGAAGAACCCCAGCCATTAAGCTAGACAGCACACTCGATAGTAGCAAATAAAGGGAACCGACTAACCAAAAGATATTAAAATCATAGTCAAGCATATATATCATGATGAACGAATGAACCTCTTGCAGCAAGACAGAACCTAAATACAATAGTCTTAGTGGTCGTTTTCACATGTACATACCATATCTATAAAAGAAAGTATCTAAGGTACTAGAGCCGTCAAGTCAATGTAGACAAAAAACCTAAGAGATACTTCCCTGCAACCTTGCACCATATAAAACGAACGACGGCAAAATCTAGACAACTTATCTAAACATCTATAATCAAAAAGTTATTTGAGGAAATTGATAATAAGATCCCAACCATATAAAAGTCATATTCATGTTAAGCATGCGAGTACAAAAAATACCCATACGAACTTAGAAAGCGACATTAAGCAACGGACAATGGAACTACTCATGCCGATCTAAACATAAGCATCAAAAGAATAAAAACTTCGTGGAAACCACCCACACATCACCAACCACATGAAACCACAACCAGCAAATCCTCCAAAAAAGACAACATGCAATGGGGTATGCTAGACTGGCGCGTAAATGGAAGACGCGAAGGGTAGAAGCAAAGTGGAGAATAAATGTAAATGCCACGTTAGAAATGCGAGCAAGCTCCTAGAATGAGCAAATCTGAACTTCAACCCTGGCATGCTATCAAAAGGAATAAACTCAAACATCCTGACCTGGGCAAGAGAACCACCTCTATATGATGGATGAGCAAGAACAATGGAAGGAACTAACAAGGAGAAGAATAGAATACTAAAGATGGAACATTTCGCAGAGAACGAAAGATACAAACGTTATGAAAGTGGTCAACTAGACAACCAACCATGTTTGTGCCATATGCCAAATGGGCGCCCACATCAAAAAATAAAAATTACAATGCAAAATGTACCTATATAAAGAGCTAGCTTAGCAAATAAAACCATGTCTAAATGAAACAAATCAGCTGCGTGTTCCAGTGACTGAAGATATACGGTGCAAAGGACGCCAATATAGAGAATGCGAATAGAATTCAGGGAATTGCTATATCATGGACTAGGCATCAACTAAAAGTACTAAATGCCCAAACGGGATGCTCTCACCAAAAATGAAGCTCCTCGTGCAAAAATGCTCATCTGCAAAATGCGAATTTACCTGGATCCAGACAAAGTCGAATTGCATCGTCGAATAACATATGTAAGATGATGATTAAACTTCTCAGTCGCTTCCATGCAGATAAAAAACTTGGACCACAGCGAATGAAAAGAAATACGATTAGATGGCAAGGTTAGGTGTAAAGCATCACCTCTCTTATGAAAGAAAAAACTTAGATGTCATAATCTTATCTCAAACAATGCTAGAGCAAAAATTGAAAACCAAGTATATGAGAAACTGAAAATTTTTTGCCATGACCCATAACATGACTATAAAAGAAAATCTAGATGTAATAAGCTTATTTCAAACAAATGCTGAGGCAAAATTTGAAAATCAAATATATGAGAAACCGAAAATTCGTGCAATGACCCATAACGTGACTAGCGATGTTGCATTTCATAACCAAGACAAAAGCGAGTCCAAACAACCGAACCCGAGAAAATTTTGTGCGACAAGCCATTAGTCCATTTTGCAACTCTCAATAAACTAGACAAATCCCCAAAATGTATACCCAAAATCCAAGATCATTAATCAAACAATGAAAAACTTACAATCCCATTGATCAAACACTAGAAAGGTCTTCCGGCTGCGCACTTAAAACTGTAGCATTGCAAACTCAGCATCATGAACCATGGGTCATACATCTCGGGAAAACTTAGATTGTCTATCTCGGGAACCTTGGATCGTCTAAGCATAGAGCACCACTATCTCGGGAACCTTGGATCGTCTAAGCATAGATTACCCACTTTGAAAGGGACATGTGAAGCCTCTCCATGGATAGGATTGTGCCAATGCAAACTCGAACCCTCCAACCATATGTCTCCAAAGGGGAACAGCTCTACTGTACACCCAACCGCTAGCAAACACTGGTGCACGACGATCAACAAGGACAGACACCCCTGCAATCTAAAAAGTTGTATGGGCATAGCCCGTAAAACAACAGAAGAAATGCCATGAAGCAACAAATCGACTTAGAGAGCCTGTATTGTGGAACAGTGGTATTAAAAAACCATAAACACCACATGACAGCGGACCCAATGACTTGTAAATAAGACGATGAGACAATGGACAATGTAAACAACTAATATAAAAGGTATCGAGCAAAGAGCCCCATAAGTTTTGAAACATGCAAATAACGTGTCACGGAAACGAAGAATAAAAGAAAGTGAGATTGATCTAGGAAGTTGAGAACAGGGAGCCACAATAGTCTACAAGGGGCTTCCTAAGAGAAAAAACAAGAATGCCACCTAAAGCAAATCTAAAAAGAGCATACGCATAGAGCTAACTGACCTAGATCTGATTAAACAAACGTTGTGTTTTACCTCAAAAAATACAAAGGGGTAACAGGAGCCTGGTATCCCCACGCCATGGGAGGACAAGGGGAACCGACGCCGGGTATCCCCAGAAAACACGTGGTGATGACAGAGGCGGCAGGCAGGCCGATTGCGACGGCCGCTTGCGATGGCAGCACTCCAGCAGGGAAGAAGAAGGAATGTGGCTTGTGGCTTGAATAAATAAAACCAAATAGATTAGCAGCAGGGCAGAACAAGCAACCACAAGCTCAGCCAGGGAATCTTTTCCGATTGTTCTGACCCGAAAAGGAGAAACCACAAGCAACAGAGTCGGCCTTACCATCAATCGACAGGCTTCTGGCTATGGAGGCTTGAAGCAGGCCACAGAAACCACGAAATCGAACAGATAGAGAGCAGGGTAATAAAGAGAGGCTAAAACTCGCCAAATGGCGATTTTTTAGACCTTTATTAAAATTTCGTGGCTAAAGTTTATAAGGGTCATTTCTTAAAAAAAAAGAAAAAATTAGCCATTCCAAAAGGGGGAAAATTTCGGACGTTTAGGGTTTAGCCGAGATTGACTGTGGCATTGGCGTGCTGAATTGCCTTCCCTGAAGCTGGTTAGGTGCACCCAGATCAATTCAAATAGCCATGTCTAATCTATTCAGATACATCTTTCATTTAGAAATCGCCATATTGAAGAACCACGACCATTATACTATTGCAATGTTAAACATTGAAAAAAACTCCCACCTTTTTTATTATGTTTGCTATTTCCATTCACATAGCATACAATGTAGTTCGTCTGAATACGGAAGATTGTCAGACCTAACCCCATGGTTAGATATGCACCATCACTTTTTATTGTTGTTGGTACCCACAGATACACGCACATTATCACTTCTCTTTAAATATATCAACTAAAATACGCATGATAACTTGCTTAGTTCAACAGTTGCCGTTTAGCTACCACCAACAAAGACAAAATCGCCAACATAAGAATTTTCAAATTATACAAACTTTATAATTTCGCCAAGTGGGAAGAAACTAAAGGGCTTGACTGTATCACATTTCGCCAAAAAAAAATTGTACGGACTCTTGTTTTTATAGCTTTAGCCAACCTTTATTTGGATACGAAAACATTTAGGGTCCTTAAAATTTACCCTGGATAGAGAGGGAATGGCAGAGAAAACAAGGTTGCAAATTAAACGGGAGTGTTGCAGCACTCCCGTTTCAAAGATTCCCTTTAAAAAAACAACATGCTCTTAAAATTGGCCTTTTTTGGATAAACTTGAGAATTTCAAAAGGTTCAGTTTTTTTTTTTCCCTCATTTTGGCTCCTCATTAAGTGACAAGTTTGCTTTGTGCAAAGAAACACTCTTGAAAATGGCAAAATGTGTACATGAATACATAATCTCTGAAAGTGAGATATCAAAAACATCAAAATAGAGAAGAAAAAATAATAATTATTTCTTTAAATTTTTTCAGTAGATCAATTTGGCACCCTCTAAATTTGGTGCGTATTGAACAACACGCTTGTCAGATGTTGCGACTGG
Source organism: Isoetes taiwanensis (assembly GCA_021234155.1). Lineage (NCBI taxonomy): Eukaryota > Viridiplantae > Streptophyta > Lycopodiopsida > Isoetales > Isoetaceae > Isoetes > Isoetes taiwanensis. The sequence goes on along the minus strand of JAJEKV010000110.1, from coordinate 302,418 downwards.
GTATCTGTCCTAAGTTTCCACATTTAAAAAACAAAAAAATAATCAAGTAAATAAATGAACACTAGGACACATAAAACAAAAAATGTAAAAAGAAAAGTGTATTCTGGAATACACTTTTGCTTTTCTAAAAAACAAACGTGTATTCCAGAATACACTTTGGATTTTCAGAGAAAGCAAAAATGTATTCCGGAATACACTTTTGTTTTTCTGAGAAAGCGAATGTGTATTCTGGAATACATTTATGCTTTCTAAGAAATCAAACGTGTATTCCAAAATAACTTGTTTCGTATGTGTTAAGGTTTAGAGCTAGCTTACTTGTGCAATTCCATGGACATTTCTTACCCTATTCTAGAATACAAATCAAAAGCCATATTTTCAATCATCTGCTTCCACACACATTAAAATTGTCATCCCGCATTTCTAAAATCTTTGAAGAATGGATGGAGACTTATTGTGAACTGAAGAATGGATTGAAGAATGGATGATGACTTAATGTGGACCTGAGATATTCAAAAGTCTAAGTCATCGTTGATGTTATTTCCTTCTCTTTGTGCAAAAAAGGACATGGATGTAGGACTATATGCCAATGGTGATATATATTATGAAGAAAACATGGTATGTGCAACATTCATTAAAGACATGTGGGAGATGTGTACCCTGTATTAAGATGTAAACTGTAAAAAGAAGGAAAGAAGAAAAAGAAAATCAAAACATACTGATATTTTGTCAAAGTTGCATTCGTTCCAGGGTTGTACATGAGTTTTAAGTTTTGCAAACTCATTTGCCACGGAATTGTTACTTTTTAATCTTTAAGTCTGGCCAAAGCACCTTACGAAGACACAACTTAATGGGTTCGCATCATTCGGCACCAAAACTTTATTTTAAAGGCGTCACATAAACATTTCTCGCAAGATATTCATCTTCTTCAGAGCACTGGCCTGATTGTGGCTCCATAGCAGAATTGTCCATAGCAAATTGTTTCTTAGTCTCATGCTAATGCCCCAAAATAGCCACATGAAAACAATGAAGCATGTATTAAAGAAAAATTTCAAAAACAATGAAAACAATGATGCCTGTAATGATACCACATAAAAACAATGATGCTTGTGATAATGATGCTCTGAATGGAGACCAGAGCAGCATAAAAACTCAAGTTTATGATATCCACGACTCTGCCGCAGTAGCCTCACATGCCATGGACCAAATAACAAGGAGAGAAATATGCAGTAACCTCAGAAATTAATAAAACCTGCATGTTGAACCAGCAAATGCAAATCAAGGAAATTGTAGAATAAAACAAGCACATTTGTTGTGTTTTGCACATTCCATTTGCTTCTTCTCTTTAAAAAGCAGTAAAAAAAACGGCTTTTTATGAAATAAACAATGCCATCTTTTGAACTGAAAATTTTCCAATGTTGCTAATATTAGGCCTTTATTCTCGAAAAGGAACGGACTAGAGCAGTAAAAAAGGGTTCGCCATTGGCAGTTTCTCCTCTGCTAGCTGCTTCATATTCAAGCATTCTTTGCAACACATAATTTTCAAGTATTGTACATAAAGCTCCTGCTTAGCTTCCATCCCTTGTGTCAAAATCGACATTGAGGCATTGTATGGACTGTGTAGGATGCTGCCACATTCATTTTTACTTGGGCTTTAGCTTCCATCCCTCCTTGTCAAAATCAGCAGTGAGGTATTTTAATGTTTCACACATGTTTGATGAACAAAATGATGCTTTAGCTGTACTACAAAGTTAGAACTCAAATTAATCATTAGTCTTGGCTTTAAACAAACAATTTTACCCTCCTTATCCGGCTATTGAATGGACCGACGTTGAATCTGTCTGTAGTGTGTGAATCACGGCATTAAAGTGTGGGTCCTCATCTGTTTGGCGTGGTAGCAGTGGTAGCCTTCCGGTCTAACCAAATGCCAGATTCGAATAACCCAAGGCGCTGATGATACTCAAAACATTCCTCAAAGCCTGCTGCAGTTAGCTGTTGTGATTATGCGCTGTATATTTAACTTGCAGCTATGTTTGTGGTAAGTTACAGCCGAGCTTCCCACCGAGTCAGGATTCCTTTTGTAAACAGCTGATGGAACGTACAGGAACTATTTTATTGGAAATTATAACAAAGATAAGCACAGGTCATTCTTCTATGTATTCCTTTGTCGGAATAAGTTAATGGAAATTGTAGTGATGAGCAAAAATCGTTCCAACGGCCACAACCATCATCCCAACGGCCACAGCCATCTTGTGCCATCAGCAATCTTGTGTTGCTCAAGCGGCCCGGATAGCCACGAATACGACCACGACCCGCGTACCACGACCACGACCACACCCGGCCAAAGATAGCTAGCAAACATGCCCTAAATCCAAGACATTGAACCTACTCCAAGCTACCAGTGCAACATACCAGAGCCGCCATCAGCAGGCAGGCTTTCAAAACCCCAATCTGGAGCTGAAATAGATCACCCAGCAGGATCATCGCCTCTTTTGTGTAAACCAAATCCTATTCTGGAATACAAAGTGTATTCCAGAATATATTTCCCTCTTCTCCCGGAGCCGTTATCCGGTATCCCTCTATTTTATTTTCTTCTTTTACACTTTTAAAAATGTTCGAGTTCCTGAACGCCAAGATACAAGTCAAATTTCGATGCCCAGAGCCAAATTTAGTTGCCCACGGAATACAAAAGTGTATTCTGGAATACGAACGTGTATCCACACAAAACAATAAAAACAATTGAAAGGTCATACAAATAAATTGAATATGCTAGAAAAACAAAAAAGTTGCAAGATCATTGAAAATGTCGAAACCCCGAAAAACCCCAAGATCGCTGTTCAGTCTCAAAAACTCGTACAACAAAAGTGTATTCCGGAATACACTTTGGATTTCGAGCAAAACCAAAAGTGTATTCTGGAATACACTTTGACTTTCAAGAAAAGCAAAAGTGTATTCCGGAATACACTTCTGTTATTCTCGAATAGCATTAGTGTATTCCGGATTACAATTTTGGTACTTTGAAATATTACATCATTAAAAAATGACACATTGTAACCTAAAAGTACATTTTCTGGAATATAATCCAAGTTTAAAAAATGTTGTGTAGGACATACACTTAAATTAGTGGTTTTCTTTAAAAACACACTTCAGGTAAATTCTAACTGTTAGAAAAAGTGTCACTTTGACATAGTCAATTTTCTCTTTGCACAAAAAAATGAGTGATTTTGGGGGGGGGTCAAAATGCAATTTTATGACCAAAATAAATTTTTTTACCTCATTTTAGCCCCTTTTTTGAAAAAAAAAAGGAATCTTTAAGGAATATTCCTTTTGCTCCCGTTTCAATGATTTGCTCCCGTTTAATACGCAATCTTGTTAGAAACAATTTCTTACGAAACAAGAACATTCTGGATAGGGGCTCGCGAGATCCAGGGAGTGCGAGCCGACTTGCAGAGGTGAATCCGCCAGAAGGCAGATTACCGGAAGCAGCTGTTGCTTGCTCTACAGAAACACAGTTCATGAACATCCACCCAGATCAACTCTGCAAAAAAAACGTGAGAAAAGGGGGCAAAAATAGATGTAAAGAAATCCAGATTAGACCGGTAGCCACAAACAAAATAAAAATTGAAACAGAACAAGAAGAACCAGACAACTTGAGAACCGACATCCCTTTTCAACCTAAAAGCTAGTCAGACTCCAATCCGAGAATCGAAAATGAAAACAAAGAAAGAAGGGGCACAAGCAGAAGTACAGAAACTCTACCTGGATCGATGCGCCCTGGATAAACCTGGATCGATGCGCCCAGACAGAAAGGAGAATCGAAAGAAAGTAACGGGATATTATGCAGACAAACTGGCTCAACAAATCGATGTCCAAACCGAGACAACCCCACAGTTCTTCACGAAACTGTAAAACCTAAGCGTCCAAGAGAAAGAGAACGGATCCAAGCCAGCACAATCAAACCGCTTGTTGTCCCCGTAGGGAAAAGCCTTGAAGATAGCAAACTTGTGAGCGTTGAAGGTAGGAAGCGCTTGTGGAGCTAGAAAAGAACAATAAGGAAAATAAGCTCAAGAGAACGCCGATGACTGAAAATGAGGAAGGAGGCGGTATAAATAGGAGGTGCAAGTAGGACGTCCCCATCCAAGGAATGTCGGTTCTATTGCTATCGCAATAGAACCGTGGCATTATAATGTTTATACCGTAAGTCTTGGATTGGATCAAGCCTTAATTTGAATGGCCGAGATCATCTAGGTGCATCCAAAGGCCGAGATTTCTCGCATAACTTCCTAGGAACACGATTGCAAATTAAACGGGAGTGTTGCATCACTCCCGTTTCAAAGATTCCCTTTAAAAAAACACCAAGTTTCTAAAATAAGCCTTTTTTGATAGTTGTTGAGAATTTCTAGAGGTTCGCATTTTTTTTCATGCCATTTTGGCCCATCATTAGACGAAAACTTTGTACTTATGAAACAGAAATCATAAAAATAGCGAAATTTAGGCTTAGACTTGAAGAGACTGAAAGCATTACAAAAAACAAGCACCAGAATAGAAAGGAAAAAAAAGTACTATGTTTTTAATAAATTGTTGTACATCAATATTGAAGATTCATTGTAATAAATAATGATAATTTTAATATGCAGTAGTCAAAGATCTACATCATAGTCCTCCTCATTCTTTTTGTTGCTCTCTGCCATCTCGTCCTTCTGTTCTATCTGCTCCTTTGCTGGAGACTTGAGTTTTGTATCCTCCTTGTCCTCTGGAATGGTAGCTAAAGCTACTTCTTTAAGCTCTGCAAAGGTTGCCTCATCGTCTAGTGAGCTGGAGAATGGAGGCTGTATCTCTGAGGACGTTAGTTTAGCATAATCAGATGAAGACTTGGCCCCTAGCTCTTGATGTTCATCTGGTAAAGTAGGTAAGGCAGCCAGTCTCATCTTCACAAAATTAACAAAGATCCTTATCAATATCCACGGCTACGCTTCGCGGCCCTTCTTAAGTGCACATGCGATAGTAGTACCAGAACCAGAGAAAGCATCAAGCACCCAGTCTCCTGGACGCGAGAACATGTCCAGGAGATGGTTGATGAGCTTTTGTGGTTTCTGGTAGTGATTCACAATCCTGCCTTGTGCAGTTGGGCCCGCAATTTCGTAAATAATCGCTGGAAACTCAAGGACGTTTGAAAAGTTTTGACAGGCGGCAGTGTTGAAGTGTTCCATGGTCCTCTTCCCATCAAAACTCCAATAAGCTACATGAAGGTACTCTACCTTGCTAAGCAACCTTGGTCCTCCACCATGGTAGTTGATGTTCGCTTTTGTACCTAGTAAAACATTTAAAGTGATGTTTACTTAGCAAAAACAAGAACACACTTCAAAACCGTAAGGAAATACTATTCCTGAATACACTACGTAATCAAAGAGAAAAGTAACTGTATTCTGGAATAAGACTTACCATACAAGGTTTTCATATCCTGCCTGAACTGGAGAACCAAAGTGGTTTTTGAAAGCTGATTCTACCAAGCCAGACAGCATGCTCGAATGGAAAGTAACTAAACGCCAATGTTTAGCCGCTGATCCTGCTTGATTCCATCAATAAAAGCATTAAACTCTGAAAATTTGAAGGGCTGGTCGTCATATCTGCTGTCTTTAAGCTTAAACCCGTAGGGAAGATCAGCAATAACCAAAGTGAAGTCTTGTGGCTTAACCGTTCCGACTAGGTTCGTGCAATCACCATGAATGATTGAATATAAATTGTTTTGATCAAACATGCAGAATCTCTCGTAGTCGGATGGTTCTAACTCAACAGTTCTTCTTTCAGCTAACGACCTCTATTCTTGTGCTGTTCTAACCAAATGCATGAAGCCCTCGGGAAGGTCTTTGTTTTTCTTTTTGCTCTGAGGAAAAACATGACAACAACTGTAAGGAGATCGTGTGTGCAAAGGCGAGGAATGTTGAGAGTACTTACCCAGCCCTCAAAATTTGGTGCGTATTGCACAATTCGCTCGTCAGAAGTGGCTACAGGGTAGAGTTCCTTGCACCTTTCCCATGTCTCTACGTTTAGCTGCTCCATCAAACATGTTTGACATGTTATGACGTTCTTTTGGCTGCAAGACGTTAAGGAAACAATGAGTTAAAAAGTAAGAAACAAGGCAAAGAAGAAGAAAAACAAATAAAAGTCAAGCTAAATGTATTCTGGAATACAAACTGGTTAACTGGTGATGTTACCTCGAAACAAAATGCATTGTGTATTCCGGAATACACATTGCTTCTCTGAAAAAAGCAATGTGTATTCTGGAATACACAATACTTTTTTAGAAGAGGACATGTGTATTCCAGAATACACATGGCTTTCTTTACAAGGGCAATGTGTATTCCGGAATACACATTGCTTGTCTCTAGAAAAGCATTGTGTATTCCGGAATACACAGTGCCCATGTGAAGAAAGGTATGTGTATTCTGGAATACACTATCTACCCCGATGTTTTTGGGACTCTAACGTCTAAAGAGTAAAGTTTGTGGCAGAGATCTTACTTGTGCAATTCCTTTGACATTTCTTCTAGGCTAAACTCCTTATCAACAACTTTTTGGAGAAGCCGCTCCAGAATCTCTGTGTCGGAGAAGCCCTGCATTTCTCGCCAGACGGTAATGGTCATTTCTTTTTTGGGCACGTCGATGATTTTTTTCTTGGCTGTCTCCTTGCCCTTGCTCTTTAACTCCCCTCGTTCAACATTGAAAAAATCTCGATCCCGAGTTCCCAAATCTGCTCAAAAATATTTCCGCGGAGATAGTTGATTTGTTATTCTGGAATAAGTTTTGTTCTTACCTTGCCATCTCTAAAAGCTAATTGGAACCAGTTATCGTGGCCAATGAGAGACTGCCTTTTATTGGCCTCGTCATATTTCAGGCAGCATTCAATGGCACACGCCTCCTTAAGCTCCAAGGAAAACGCTGGCTTCTTCAAGTCCTCACCGTACTTTTCCTTGAAAATTACGTACTCCCTGTGCATGAACCGGATCTTGTCGACGAAGCTCATCTTTAGTTTATATTCGTTGTCAGCATTGTGGGTGTTGGCAACGATTTTCGCTTCTTCATCGGTAAGACCACAGTAGACAGCGCAGAGGACGGAGAGGTACCTCGGGTTCTTCTTCTCTTTAAAAAGTTGCCTTCTTGCCTTAAAGCTGTGATTGCCTCCCAAGACGTAGTGAGTGTAGGTGTCTGCGTTTTCTCTGTCATAGTCCTGGGGGGTTTTGCACTGCTCCCTGTCAACAAGGACAACTATTGGGGCCACATGAGCATTTGGATTGCTCCTTATTCTGTCTTTCAGGTTCCTCAAGTGATCGGCGTAAATTTTGCGAACCTGAAGTGGCCTTTCACCAGCTTCATTTTTCGGTGGAAGCTTCATACAAGTGACTGGCAAATAAATGACACCTTGCACAAACTTGTGCAGGTTAATCTCCTCCATTTTCTCAGATGTTTTATCAACTTTTTTTTCTTTGATGGCAACACCAGGTGCTTTGCCTTTCCCCTTCTTCTTCTTATGTGCCTCAGGAGCATCTTCTGGTGCAATCAAAGCCGTTTGCTTTTTTTTAGGCTCTTTAGCGGCAACGGTTATCCTTTGCCGCTTTGGTGGTGGTGACGGTGGCCTTTCTTCGGACTCTGATGGACTCCCAGATGGTGATGATGCACTGCTCGGGCTCTCTGGGTTATCCTCGGCCTCTTGTTCTGACTCGCTGTAGGGGAAGTCCTCGCTCGTTGTGCTTCGAACGTAGTTAATGATGGCAGAGAGCGACCTCTTGTTCAGGTAGTGAGCAACATACTTATAAAGAGGATGTGGATTTACTTTCGCAACTCTAAGGTAGGATTCATCAACATGAATAAAACCTTGGGAAGTCTGAAAAGATAGTCTCCCTCCCTGACCGGACTCCCCAGCTACCTCACTGACGGCCTGGATGGTGCCCATGCAGACAAATTCCCTTTCATCATACCTTTTGGTTCCAGGGCTCCGACAGACATGTAGGAAAGTCAGGGTGCTGTACTTTCCAGAAGTACCCCTTGTAAAAAACCATTGAGTTTGGAAGTTTTCGTAGATAGCAGGCGCAGCTGACTCCTCAACCCTTCTCTGTGGGTGCAGTTTCTGTGAGATTTTAAGGGGCCTCTTCTGTTGTTTCTTGCTGCCTTCTTGTCTGTGCAAATTATGTGTAAACACGACCTTGTTAGAGAAAACAGTGGCAAATAACTATTCCAGAATACGAAATGTCTTACAAAAAGTGAAAAAAGAGGGCAAAAAGAGGACAAAAATGCCAAAAAAGCACTACAATCCTGACAAAAAAAAGTGGTCTAAACAAGCTTTAAATGCAGCAAAAACGTATAGATTAACTAAAAAACGCATGGAAAAGTTACCTCTAAAAACCTAAAAACAAGAAAGTGTATTCCGGAATACACTTTCGCCTTCGCTCTACACTTTCGCCTTCCCTCGAAGGCGAAAGTGTATTCCGGAATACACTTTTGCCTTCGAGGGAAGGCGAAAGTGTATTCCGGAATAAGAAACAGACACATAAATGATTGTACCTTGTACTTTCTTACTCACCTCTCCATGTTTTCTCTATGAGTATCGGAATACAGCTCTGAATATTATAATCGAAGGCGCTGGCGCTGGCGACTTGAGCTCAGAGACTGGAATACGCAACTGAAGGCGCCGAAATTTCCTTTTAAAGGTATCATTTTCGTCTTGCTCTTTTTCTATGTGCTGCGGAATACGTTTAGCTTTACTATCCTACTCTTGTGTATTCCAGAATAGCTTTTACCTTGACTTTCACTTGATTAGTACTGGAACTTCTACTTGTACTACGTGGGCGTGTATTCGGGAATAAGAAAAGCTCTGCACCACAGAAAGTTTCTCAAATCTCTTTACTATTTTGCAGTTGTTAAGATGACGAACCGCTTCGTGAACAAGCTTCCACCACCATTTGTTGTCTCATGCTCGTCTAGTTCTGAGGACACGCTTGAGAAGAACGTCATTTCTAGTAAAGACCGGCATTCTCAGACTCCAACCTCTGCTTCATCGTTGTTGCTTCTCGAAGACACACCGAGTCCAGCACGTAACAGACTTCCACCACCCTTCCAACCGTCACCAAGTCCTGTAGATAGCACACTGGCATCTCCTTCCAAAGAATCACCACCAGTTCGGAGCATGTTGCCACCACCCTTTGTTCCATCCCCGAGACAACCTACAGAAGCTCCACAACAACGGGTGTTCAAGAACAAGCTACCCCCCCCATTTATTGCTTCGCCCCCTTCATCCAAACATACAAGGAACACAGAAAGTAAAGAAGACTGTGAGATTCACTACAATTTCTCCCACCAGGACTTCACTACAAATGAGGACGACGCTCGAGCAAGCACTCCTCTTCACACAACAACGGTTGTGACACATGGATTTGCAGAATTCCAGTCCGCTCTGAAGGAGATGTTTGCAAGAACTCCTTTTCAAGATGGTACAAGAACAGCTGATGCCACAACCTCTTATGGGCCATCACCACCCTTTAACATCAGACCCCGCCTATTCCTCGGGAACAACTTCACGCGGGTCTGTTTTTCCTCTACAAGCACACCACTCGGAGACGGAGGAAGTCACCCCGAGTAGAAGTTTCATCGAAAGATGAAGACACCAACGAGGAACAAAGAGATTACATGTTCTCCAGCCAATCTTCAAAGAAATTCAAGGTGGATTTTGGTTTGAGGGCTTGCTCCTCTGTAAGAAGAAGAAATCTTATGGATGAACACAAAATGAGGAGACTTTTGAGAACTAAATGCTGCTCATTGGGTTGCATCAGCAGATTTAACATGGCTAAATTACGAGCAGTTAGAGACAACTACAGCTCCATGACAATGGCAGACCAGAATGCTTACTTAGCTTATAATGTAAGACCGGACCGCACACCTTCTTGCACTACATTAACCGTCAAGAAGTTTGCCAGAAATGCTTTATGGTTGTCCACCGTTTAGGGTCCACCAGAATGTCTAGAATACACAAAAGACTGGACAAAAATCCAGCAATCAATGATCATTGCGGACCAAGAAGAGTTGTAACCATGCATGCCCTTGCTGCTGTGTCATGGATGGAGAAATATTTTAGAGAAACATGTGAGAAGCTACCTAACAGCAACATGTATCATTTAACTGATAACATCACCAAAAAAGATGTTTTTAATGACTACAAAGAGACTTGCACTCAGCTTCAGCACATCTCTTACTCACACTTCACCAGACTGTGGAAAAGTGAATTCGGTCTTGTGAAAATTCCTAGAAAACATAGAATGTCTGTTTGCTCGAGGTGTGCAGAATTAAAGAGTCAACGAGAAACTGCAAAGACAGAGGTCGAAAGAAGTAAGCTCATGTTCTCTAATCTCTCACTTGTTTCAGAGAAAATGCTTTAACCTGATTTCTTCTACAGATATTGTGCAACAGAACCTTGCCAGACATCGTGAACAACAAGCAGCAGAGAGAAGAAAGCTTGCCAAGCATAGAAAAAAAGCTCTTGAACGTCCACTGCAATACATGTCTGTTGTGATTGATGGAATGGACCAAAAAAAAAAACAACTCTACCACATTTCTTGAACATTCCTAAAGATGTGCCAGAGGAATGTTTTGTTAAGGTCCACCTTGTAGGAGCTATGGTCTTCAAAGGAAGTCTAAAGTGCAAAGTATTTTTGACGTATCCAAACTTGCATGGTGACCCAAACCTCACAATTACAGTTCTTAACAAGGTCCTGTGCGAGCAAGAGCAATTACCACCAGTGCTTTATCTGCAACTTGACAATACTACAAGGGAGAACAAGAATCAAACACTCTTTGCATACTGTGCCATGTTAGTGGAGCTAGGGATCTTTAGAAAAGTGAAGCTCGGTTTCTTACTTGTAGGCCACACTCATGATCAGATTGACCAAATGTTCAGCAGATTTTCTGTGCGCCTTAGAAGGAAGAAGGCTTTCTGTCTTCCTTCTTTAGTTCGAATTATTGAAGATTCTTACACTCCTACTCCAGTGGTCGATCTTCTTAAAGAGACTGCTGATTTCAGAGAGTTTATTTTCTCTCAACGTTCAAACAGAGAACAAGCTGTGAACAAGTTGAATGATCTCACCTTTCAACATCATATCAAGTTCTACTTGAAGGATGGCCAAAGCTTCTTACAGGGGAAGAAGTATACCACAACTAAGGACTGGAGTCCACCAGAGGGATTACGCTTCCTTAAATATATTCCAGACACTTCCATCATAGAACGTGCTGAGCAACTTCCTCTCAAAAATCCTAAGGAGTCCAAGCAGAAGAAAAGTACCCCAGAGTCATCCTTAAAAGCCATTGAAAATGGAATTTCCTCAGGCTTTAAGTACTTCTTAGAAGAAGATCGGATGTGGTGGAGTAATTTCTTTCTCGAACAGAAAATTGTTGTACAAAATATAGCTCTAAGACAGTTGCAAGAACCATTTCAATGGCCTAACACCTTCCATCAACCCCAGCACCAAGCAGGTCCAAGCAGTGCTACATTTGCACCTACAGTAGAAGACGAGGAGGACCGAGTCATGTACCTCGGACCAAGACGCAGGAATGAGCCTCAAGGTAATATCACAGAAATTACCAAAGGTATGCTAATTGCTCTTCCGACTGAGGAGGATGACAAAGGTCGACCGTTCTGGATAGCAAAAGTGCTTGACACAGTCAAGGAGGAAGGCTTAGTCACTAAACTCAAGATTCATTGGCTTGCAACACGCTCAGAAAATGCTTTTGAAGGTAGATAAGGAAAAGGGAGAAAGTTCAAGAAGGTGGGTTGTAGGGACGAGCTGAACCTTAATGACGTGACTATATTGTGCTATGATTTTAAATTGAAATCTGACAATCGTCTACGCCAGACGACTATCAATTTGCTTAAAAAAGCTTGTAATTACGAAGAAGATGATGAAGAAGGTGGTGACAATGCTTCACCGTCTGTTGATAGTGATGAGGAAGATAACTCAAGCACTTCCTCGAGTGACAGTGAAAGAAGTGAAGGTGATGACGATGGCATAAATGAATATGAGGACGTCCTGGATCCCTCTCTCATCACTCCTCACACTTTTGCACATAACTGAGTCTTAGAAAAAGACTGTAAATTTTGCATGTGAATATGAAGATTCTATCTTCAAATTTTGAGAATACTAAAGTTTCAGTCACATACTTACTTCAATTTTTTGTTAAATATTTTATCCTCTGAAATTAGAGTTTCTCTCTTAAAACATACTTTAAGAACATTCTATTTGCTAAGAAAAGTGACACTTTAAAAAAGTCAATTCTTTCGTTGCAAAAAAAAATTAGTCATTTGGGGGGGGTCAAAATAGAATTTCATGCATCTTTTTTTTTTTTAACCTCGTTTTACCCCCTTTTTTGAAAAAAAAAAGGAATCTTTGAGGAATATTCCTTTTGCTCTCGTTTCAATGATTTGCTCCCGTTTAATACGCAATCTTGTTTAGGCCGAGATTTCTCGCATAACTTCCTACTATGATTGGACTTATGGGGAAAGGGTAAAGGAAAGGGGGGAAAAGGAAAAGGGAGGAGGAAAGAGAGAATGTGAAGGGGTAAAAAGGCATGGGAAAAGGGGAAAACAAGAGAGGGAAAAGGGTGGGGATAAGAGAGGAGAAAAATGCATGGAAAAAGGGAAAGGGAAAAATCAAAAGGTAAGGTGGAAGGGAACCTGAGAAAAGGGCATGAAAAAAGGGGAAGAGGTAAAGGGGAAAAGGGAAGGGGAAGTGGCATAGGAAAAAGAGAAAGGATGGTAAAAAGAGTGAAGAATGGGAAAAGGAAGGAAAAAAAAAAGCATGGGAAAGGGAAAGGGAAAAAGATCATGGAAAAGACGAGAAAAGGGAAAAAGGTGAGGAAAGAAGAAAAGGGAAGGGAAAAGGGGCACTGAGAAAAAGAAAAGAGTGAAAGGTTGGGAAAATGAGAAAAAGGGTAGGGAAAATGGGGAAAAGGAAAGGGATGTAGAGATGGGAAGGGAAAAAGGGCATGGAAAAAGGGAAAGTGAAAGGAGAAAGAAAAAGGAAGAGGCAAAGGAGGAACTAGAACCTGGAAAAAAGGGCATTAGAAAAAGGGAAGAGGGAAATGAGAAAAGGGAAGGGGAAAAGGGCACAAGAAAAAAGGAAGGGGAAAAGGGTGAAAAGGGAAAAAAGGAAGCAAAAAAAAGGCATGGAAAAAAGAAAAAGGGAAGAGGGAAAAATTGAGAGAAAAGAGGAAAACGGGCATGGAAAAAAAGGAATGTGGGAAGGGCATGGGAAAAGGAAAGGAAAGGAAGGGAGCAAGGGTGAAGGAAATGAAAAAAGGGCAAGGGTAAAAGAGGAAGAGGGAAAGGATCGAGAAAGGAGGAAAATGGAACAGAAAAAGTCCATCAGGAAAAAGACAGAGAAAAGGAAAAGAGGGAAAGGGTCAAAAAAGGAGAAAAGGGAGGAGGGAAAGGGGAATAGGAGAAGGGTGAGGATCAAGGAATTGAAAAAGAGGAAGAGGAAGGGGAAAAATGAGAAAAAATGGAAAAGGAAAAAGGAAAGTGTGTAGAAAAACGAGAAAAAAGGGAAATGCGGGATAGAGCAAAGACAAAGGGAAGAGGAAGGATGTCGAATACAGGAAAACCATCTTAAAGCTCAGCACTGCTGGGCTTGGTTTCTATTATATTAGATTTATGAAAAGGAGTCTGAGCTGAGTAGGTTTCCGTCCACACAAATTTCCAACTTATGCCCAGCAACGCTGGGCACCATTACTAGTTATTGAATAATGTGGAGGAGGTTTGGCTCAAAAAAGCTTGCACTAGAGTATAACACATTTTGCAAGCATATGCCATTCCAATGAGAGGACAGACTAAACTTGTGATATGCAAAGCAGGGCAGGGCTATCTAGTCTCATTTCGTCTTCATTTTACAAATGTAATCCTCACTTAGCATGCAAGAGCAATTGTAAAACTGCATATACAAGATCACTTGATGACATATTTATTATATGTGGGAGCTAACAAGCCTTCAAATCTTGAGCTTGAATACTGTGCCTACATATCTGCTGCTTCCATTTATATTTGTCTCCCTTCTAGTATTGTTTCTGTTTCCTTTCTAGACAAAATCAGACCATAAGTATGAGATACAATGCCTTGAAATCTTGCCTCGTTCTATCTGCAATCCTACTCTTGTTCTCTCTCAAATTCAGCTTATCTATTACATTTCAAGTCCATTTTACAAAGTCATCAAAAACCATTTTATGTCTTTGAGAGCATCAAAGAATCCTCCACCACCACCAAGTCATGGAACCCTCAGTCACAACCATCTCCCCCATGTTCCAGGAACGCACCATGGGAATTGTAGTTCAAACAACCAACATATACGGACATAATGGGGGAAACGTGCAGCAATTCCTCACCAACGCGAACAGCACAACATCCCCTACCACAACCGGCACCAACAACGCAATGAAAACCACCACGACCATCCTCATGGAAGATTTCAACATTGCAACAAAACAGCACTGTTGCTAACCTCCACGTCACCATGCCCCCACATGCTCTACATCACTCCTCAACAACATGTGGACAGACTTCACGCTTACGTTCTGTGACATCGAATACTACTACTGGGGCGACCACATAGAGACATACATAGCATTCACTTGAAGAAGTCTACAATGTCTCAAATGCACTCAATGGGCTTAGGCTAAGTAGTACGAAGACATCGATAGTTGCATGAACTAACCTGTTCTGAGTTAAGAAAACAAAACCATGTGCTTGTACCATTCACATGGCTCGATATAAAACAAAAAACCTCAAACAAAATGACCCAAACAAAAACCAAGAAAACACACTCTCGGGTTACCAGAGGGCAATCCCTCGTGTGCAGCATCTTGTTATTATGTTCACATACTTCCTTCCCTGGCAGCCTCCAAAGTTAGTGCTAGGTTGTTCATGTGGTAGGCAATGTTTTACACAATAGATTTTAGACACATAATAGATGACTGTTTGTTAGTTTGCATTCCTAGATCATCTTAGGGTGCTTTCCCATGGATGGATGGACCTGGATGAGGTCAGACCCAGGTTCAAAAGTAATCGTCGGGATTACTTTCCAAATGACGTTCTTAACCTCAGCCACTCAGGTTCTTAGCTCATGGGAACATCGGAATAGCAGATCAGACCTTCAAGAAACCTGGGAACATCAAGAAACCTGGGAACATCGGAATAGCAGACCAGACCTTCAAGAAACCTTGAGGTTTTCTGCCCATGGGAAAGCACCCTTAACCATGTTCTTCCTAGAGTAGGATTGGCCTACCCTTCTTTTTACCTTCCTTTCAGCTATCAAGCATGATAGCTATTCGAAGCAAGCGGCAAGTGCGTGATGGTATGGGTCCCCTATGGTATCAGAGCCTCCTTATGGCAGGTTAGACCTTAAAGCAGATTAAAATGGAAAATCAAAAGGAAAATGCCTTTACCGTTGGAATTGAAACCTTCCAGACTCGCCGACTTTGTTTATGTTTTTAAATGTCTATCAACAAATCTATGAGAGACCTGCAAATCTTGCAAGAGGGTCAGTTGCAGACGAAATTCTTGTCGTCGTTATTGCAAGACTAGTGCAAGATCAACTGAATTCCGCTGGATTTTCCTTAAACAGGTTTATTTCTGTTCTAAGATCAGTTAAGGATCAGAATGCTATGTCTCAAAAACCTGATTCTGCCAAACGCAGCGATTTGTTATATGAAATTTGTCAGAACGCTGAGAAGCCTGAGCCTTCAAAAGCATTGCTGAAAGTCATACATCATTTATCTCATAATCTAGAAGTATTGTGCCTGGATCTAGAAGCACCCTCAAAAATTCAAATTCCCCTTATCTTTCCTTTATCTATCCTTAAGAGCATCTGCCCCCAAAAAGAAGCCCATTCATGGAGCTTCAACTTATTTTTCCCAACTAGTTCCTTCTCATCCTTGCTCTTGATTTTCTCAAGAAGTTACCTCGATCATCTGTAAAGTGTTATATTTAATAAATAATAATAATATGGCATCAATAAGCATCAACATCTTAGAAATAGTCAACCCGGGCATATCTTCAAGGTAAAAAGGAATGGTAACTCCATCTTTGTTGTCCTTCTTTAGCTCGTCCTTTGTATATACAATTTCCTCACTCTAATAGGGCGTGGAACACTATAGAATAGAACATTTTATTAGGTATATACCTTATATCAACTCACTAATATTGCATCTTCATTGGGAAAAACTCCTAAAAACAAGGGAAGAGAACTGACTATGAATCTGAAAGTAAGCATTTTCTCGACAGGCAAAGCATATAGCAATTTCATGAATTCGTAAAAATGCTTATCCGTCGATGGGCCTCCAAGTTCATAGGTACATCCTTTACGGTCAACAAGAGATGTAACCTCTTATCTGCCGACATCAGTTAAACACAATTGTCACATCCTCTACTATCAAATCTTGTGGATCTGCCTCAAATCATCCCTACATATGGCAAGAATGAATAGACTGCCTTCATTGCGCAACCACTTAATTTAAACCTTAAATCATCTCTCACCATATAGCGTGTCGCCACATCAAACATATCATGTGAAGGAGAAGATAAGTACATCTCATGCATCTGCACTTGGTTCTTTCTAGAACAATGAAATATTTATTAGTGAATTCGAAAGAAATAAGACAGTTTCATCCTGCTTTGTCATATCCTAATAGCTGCACGAACTTTCCAATGAGAATATGCAACCATTGAAAAATAATCTAGAAATAAATTTACTTTTTATAGACATTTCCATAATCTGCAGCAGCTTCTTTATTATGGCATGGCTGCGACAAAAACATGTCAAAAATAAATACATTGATACATTTAAATCTACTCATTATATAAGCCGGATGCTGCAGGCACTTCAGATGTTAACTTGGTACCAGCGGGTACCAAACCAGGAGAACATTTTTTATCATCCTGTATGAGAACTTCCAGAATTTGTTGAAGTTGGTCGTAACAATCCATAACAGCATAGAGCACGTAATTTTCTGCTTTGATATTTTTTGTCAAATTTGGAACCTACTTGATGCTTGAGCCATTTGTATCTGAACAGTTATTTACAGACAACTTACAAAATACAAATCTGTGGTAGCTAAGGAGGGGGACAAAACTGAATCAGGACACCTTCCTTATTTGGCCCCCCTTTTGATGTGGCATCAAATCTGACCCTCCAATTCAAGCATTCAACAGTCAGATCTGATGCCACGTCAGTAGGGGGGCCGAACAAGGAAGACTAGCCATTGAGGAAATAGTTCAGAAGACAAATTCTGCAGTAAAGACTCTATGCTATTCATATCTAAGACTTGTTTTATTAAAGATTCTTAATCCTGCAGGTTATTCAAGATTTCAAAATAATATCCAACATCATATGATTAAACACAGAACTAGTATGTTTTATCTGGAATTCCCCTATTTTGTACCAAACCTTCCGTTATGCCATTGGTTTCTAAGATTACTTCGGTCTTTCCATGAAAATTATCAAATACTATGGCACAATTGCAATTATCAAATACGATGGCACAATTGCATAAACTTTGATTTATCATGACATTCATTATCACACAATTACCTGATGATGCAGGATCATAAGCACGAAAACTGCATACTTGAACTTACTCCTAGGCAGAACTGCAAAGACATTTGGCTTCTTCATCATCTTTTTTATATGCAATCAGCCACCAAAAGTGAACAAAGTGAACAGGATGCAGATATAACGCAATACACGTGTCAAAACAGGATGGAAATTTGTACTCATGCAAGTAGGCACAAGGGAAAGATCAATCCTGCGACATGAAGTATCCCTCCCCCCCCTCCCTTTTACGAATCCGGCCCCCTGCTGCCATAGTGAAATATACCAATGAAAAGCACGCCAGAAGGGTTTGGCAAGGTCAAAGTTGTTAGGCATTTAAGCTTAGTATCATTCAACTAGGTAGGTTTTTGCAAGGCCAAGTTTGCCTTTAGGCTTAGGTTTTTGCAAGGTCAAATTTGTTAGGCTTTCAAAAACAGTGTCATTCAGCATGGAAATGGCAAGGTAGAGGAATATTCCATATCTATATCAGTTTGTGAGTGCAATGCTTAAGAAAGAAAGAATATTATACGTTTTCCTTACATTTGAGTATTAGTAATTTTGGAATGATGTTTGATCTAGTTTAGAGAAGTTGAAATACATTGTTGCTTCCTTTGAGATACATTGTTTGCTTCCATTTCATTTGCTGGCACATTGTTTTGTGTTAACAAGAACGAACTGCCATTAACTATTTTCATTTTTAATAGTAATTTAATATCAAGAATTGAGATCCAATCACAATGGAATGCAATCCAAACATATCCAAAACTAGATTGCAAAATAATTAAGAATGTAAACCATACATAAAGTAGCTAGCAATATAGTTCTATAGTCGAATTGTTCAAACAAGGTGTGATGTAAAAATATACATGTTCAAGATACTCGCGAAGCTCATTGATCACGTGCAAGGGGTTCCAAATCTTAATTACATTGTGGCTTGCAATCTAGTGCAAGGGGTTCCAAATCTTATTTACATTGTGGCTTGCAATCTAGTCCACTGAAACTTGTTTTGCCTTGCATTGACATTTTAAGATAACTTGAAGAGGAGATTCAACTGAGACATCACATTAATAATTCTTCTAGAGAGCCCACATGTTCATTCCCCAAAAGGAGTAAGTTGACTTATCTATCTAAATGCACCTCATGCTAAAGCTGAAGAGCCTTGGCTCCATAGCCATGGTCTGTATAATGGCCACATCTGAGTACAAAGATGGCCACATCTCACAGGCCGATGTTATTTGAGGCCATTATCTATCTCTTGCTATTGTCCATGCAACTAACCGCCTTTGCACATATACTTGGACTCCAGAATGTGGATAGGCGAACCATGTGACATGAATATGCAAGAAGACAAATTGCAGCAAACAATAAAAGGACGGAGAAAAGGACAGACGTAAATGTAGTAATACATTCGTTTTCTAATAGTGAATGAAAATGCAGGGCATGTAGTGAGTAAGACCCAAACCTTATAAAAGGAAGCCTAGGATCAGGACATCATGTTCCAATGGGCAATCTAGCAGAAGATGAAGATGCCGCCAACGCACTAGCTAGGCTAACATGTGAAGAAGGAGTGATAAGGGGGTAATGGAATCTAAGAAGGTGAGCTACTGTATTATAAGCTCGTGCTGCTGCAGCCAAAGGAGGACTTTGTCTCACCCCCCTTCTAACTTGAACAGTTCATCATTGTTTACAGACCAATTCCTCTAATAAGCATTAAGGTTCTATCATCTTGATCATATCAGCATGTAGACTACAAGCCCATTGAGTTGAAGCAGCAATGAAGACCATCTACAATAGCTCTTGCACAAGTAATATTGGGGCCTAGTTTGTTATATATTAGAAGTCTCTTTTGGTCCTGCATGCATGCTAGATAGTTTGTTTGGCTTCTAAGTATGCTTAATTACCTGTGGGCAACATGGGATTCTTATGCATTCATGCAATACCAAACAAGCATTCAGCTAAGTAACATTGCTTCAATAGCTAAATTACTGTAGCTAGGCATGGTTTCGTTTAGGATAGAGTCGAGACATAGTTTCTGAGTCTAGACATATGTAGCTTGCAAATTGCATCGCCTCTGACTCTATTGGCTTTGTTGTTCTAAGATAGAATAACAAGTTTGGATCTGAATCACATTTAGTCTAACATTTGGTTGTCCAAGTCTAACATTATCCTATGTGGAGGTTCAAGACTATGCATGTTCTTCGTATCACAAGAACATGACAAGGCTGTACGCAGAATTGTTTCGATGGTTATAAAATCTAGCTCAACTCTAACTACCGAAGAAGCAGATTTTAATATAGTAAAAGAATAATCCGATGACAGTAGCATGGGCTATATAAAATATCCGGCAGAATTGTACATATGGCTACTGCAAAGTGCTCCACTGTCCATCTCGAGTGCATTCAGGAAGCTGCATCTGTAACGTTTTATAAGCCAAAAAAAAATACCCAATACAGTGAAGGAACAGTAAGGTTGTAAAAATTTGGCAGGGAAATCATGAAAAGATATGATATTTGCTTGTCCGGCATAAACTCTGGCATATTTGCTTGTCTGGCATAAACTCTTTCTAGCTCCATAAACTATGTGCTAGTTGCTCTCCGGCTGCTCTGTGTGTGCTTTAGGGAGCAAGACTTATATAAGTTGTTTATTACTTTTACTTCATTTTTTGCCAGATTCTAATTCAGCATCAAGAGCCTTCAAATCCGACAAATACAAGTCTGGAGGGCTTCCGACAACATGCAAAACTAGAAAAGATATCATTGTAGTAGTATTCACTTTCTGCATATAATTCGATATCTTAAGTGGAATATGTAATGTAGAATTCCAGGTTTCCTTGAGAAAACTTTGCATCCCATAATATGACACCTATGATGAATCCAATATGAGCATCAATTAATTACTCTTACATTTGAACCACAAGTTTTGCATGTAGATACTCTTCTGATCTTACCCATCAAGTTCTTCTCAATGTCCTTGGTATTGGCCCCGCTCTTCTTAAAAGACTGATGCCCACAGATCTCCTTTTCATGAGAAATATTGAGCACATTATTAATCTTCACGAAACAATAAGAGATGTCCACATGACATGCACCCTGGGATTTCTATAATAGGTCTTTTGATTTAAGCTATACCTGGAGTAAGGTGGAGGTTGTCCAAAACAAATGAACTACAAAGTGCTTCCGCCCGAGAAAGGTCACCCATTTCTAATGCAAGTCTCACCTGCACTATGTATTAATGTAAGGAACGTGTCGTGAACAATAAACATGTAATCTCCATATGATAATATATTGGTTAACATAAACAATAAACATGTAATCTCCATATGATAATATATTGGTTAACATACCACATATTCCTGCAATCAACGATCCTTGCTATTTCCTCTGCAATCTCCCAAAGACCCTTATGCACAGGCTTCTTTACTGACCTACCAGTAAAAAGGATGTTAAGACATAAGATAGCCCTTGCTTCGTGCAAGCTTCTTTACTTACCTGGCATGCAAATAGAATCCTAAGAACATATGATAGAGCACGTAATAAATTTTAATAACAAGTATACAAAGGATAGCAAACATTCTACTCACAATGTGCAGAAAGGCTTGGAATATTTAAATATTGGCTCCTTTTAAAGATAGCCACAACCTCATGCTAGCAAAGAAAGAATATAAAAAGGCCAGGGCGTAAAGGATTGGAAGATCAGTCCTAAACAATGGATTTGAACTGGCAGCAAATAATGCAACAAATTCTCACATCAAACTGGCCCATTTCACTTTAAACCTCAAATTCGCTTAAGCAAGGATATTTAACATGGCATTTGGATTGTTAGACATAGTAGGTGCACATGGGCTGTCATGTTGACAAATATAGGGCTTTACTAGCCAATTTTCCCCAAGTAATTCTATGTACCCAATGGTTAGAGGGACTAATGCAAATATCCAAAGCTGCAGTAACTCAATTTGTAGTATAAGAATAATTTCAGAAAGTAGAAACTTGACATTGGTGAAAACAAGTGGCACTGTCCATACATTTTGATTCAATATAGCACAGTTCGGATGCAACTTGGAAGCTGGAAAAAGAGAATCCAAGCCTTAAAAAGCCATTCTAGTATGTGAAATTACATAGGTTGGACTTCCTTTCTCCTACTTATGGCAGCTGGAAATCAGGATGAAGGTTTCAATTTACATGTTTATAAGTATATATGTAAAAGCAGTTTCAAACAACAAAAGCAGAAGAGTGTCTAGCACAGATAAAGAGCTCTCCCTATGTCCTTGCAAGTCTTCTAAACCTTGCAATCATGTTTGACAAGAGAAAGTCAAGCTATCCCTACAATTTATCTGATATTAAGACTTGCGCAATTTACAACATTCAAGCCAAGAGTAATACCTGACTCTGTACAGATAATATGCATCAGGAAACTCCTTATGCAACTTGTAACACTCCACAATTTTATATGCTATCTTATACATCCCGTGTCCATACATTGTTGTACAAGGAAGCAGCATGTTTCAGCACCCAGATAAGCTGCCCACAGGCCTGCTAAATCTGCTTTTCCTGAGAAGTAAAATCTTGCATATCAAACTGCTCCAAAAGAGAGACTGCAGAGTTATAGGAGCGCTTCTTTACTAGGTCTAGAATAAATGATTCTAGAAGAGATTTAGTTTCATTATGTGTGTCAGCTTTATCAAGCACTTGTGCATCAAAACAATCTGCGATATCCTTGACTTTAACTCCAAAAACAATGACAAGCCTGACAAGAACTCTTTCATCCATATTAACCTGCCCACATATCACTTCTTTAAACAATGCAGCGGCCAACTTTTTTGAAAGGAAGGTATCCTCATCCGTTTTAAATGTCTGTTCAAGTGCCCTAAGAGAGCGTAGTAGTAAATGGCTAAGGCCTTGACCAAACTGAGGATCTGTAACCAAAGCAAGCCCTTAGACAATGAACAACAAAGGTAGCTGGTTCAGGCTGAGGTGCAGCTTC
Source organism: Isoetes taiwanensis (assembly GCA_021234155.1). Taxonomy (NCBI): domain Eukaryota; kingdom Viridiplantae; phylum Streptophyta; class Lycopodiopsida; order Isoetales; family Isoetaceae; genus Isoetes; species Isoetes taiwanensis. The sequence continues at coordinate 279,821 of JAJEKV010000110.1, read as the reverse complement.
CAAAGATCTTGTAACCCATCGAGACAATGCTTCAAACTTGGCATCAGCCTTTCCAACTTCGTTCCTCTGGGTACAAATCAAGCCAACACTTCCTATTCACTTCTTATTCACTTTGATCTACTATTATTTTTTGGGCCGTTTAAGTACAGATCCGGTGATCTTAACATATGCCCTTTTCCTATTCTTTTGCTTGTTCTTGACTCACTGACTATGAAATCATAGCCATACCTGGATGCATGCCCAAAACTTAACCTATTCTTCCATACACGATGCTTGGCCAAATCCATAATATGGACGGTGCTCCACAGTATTCAGTAAATCGGACTAGAAGAAATAAACAGAGCGATGGCAGTAGCGTATCTCCAATGCTTCCATAAGAATGATCTCCACTTTCGATTTCACATAAGAACTGCATGGTTACAACTTTCTTGTGAAATCAAAACCTCAATAGAATCAATATGTTACACTGTGTCGATTTTGAGAAACACTAAGGAGGGTGCAGAAAGGTCGATACAAGTCGTGAATTGAAGCCATGCCAAAAACAAAACCTAGAAGGGAGAATGCTCTCGGGACGTCTTTTCATATCCCGTGTCAAAATTTATGCCATTTCTAATTAACCTGGCCATCGATTTAAAAAAGTGGAGATCTAATGGTGCAGGCTCATGCCACTTAAGATGTGGCTTAGGTGGAACTGCTACGTGGATAGGTTAGAACTGCAGAAAAGGGTGTAGACTTGGTAGGGCTGGTGTGTTAAAAATAAATTTTTTAAAACAAATAATTTTTGAGTGTGCCGGAGTTACCTGTAATGCGAACAGAAAACGCAAGCAAGGCGACTTTGATTCTGGATATGGATGAAACACTAATCAGCATCTGTGATTTGAGAAGCACCTGTGATTTGAGACGCTGCAGCTCCACTATCCATCTTTATGATTTTGTGGTATGTATAAAGCATTCTGAAACTTATACAGAAAAGTTAGCAGTCAGAAAGAGACCTGGACTGGATTTTTTCCTTAAACATCTGGTGTCGTGGATTATCTTGATCGCAACAATCTCCACCCTTAAATCGGCATCTTGGCAGCAGAGGTTATCTCTGATAATCCATTGCTCCTGAGTGATTATCAAGTCCACGGCTGAGATTGAGGAGATTATCAAATCGATGGTGATAATCCCCTCCACCAGATGTTTAAGGGAGGCCAACCCTCCTCTCTCGATGATTATGGCAGATAACCCTCTCGGCCTGCCGGCCTCGAGGGTTATTTGCCATAATCATCTCAAGAGGAGGGTTATCCTCCTCTTAACGAAATGGATGCTTGCTATGAGCTTGTAATCTTCAGCTTTTCTCTCCGTGCTACTGTTCATGCAATTATGGACAAAATTGACCCCGGGCGCGGCTGACTCATAGCGGGGGGAGGCTGGGGTGGGGATTCTTGACCCCCCAAAATAAACCCAATCGACACGATAATGCAAGGGTTGCCCCTTCCATCAACCAAAAACGATTATGATAACCTTCTGGATTGGACTACAGATTGAGATTGTCATTTTCATGCTGGTCCTCCGTGTCTAAGGGCCACGCAACCCACATATTTCTCAATGCCATCAACATCTGCACCTCAGGCCTATCCAACACAATGATCATGGATGGCGCCCAGGGTTCGAAATTAGAATTTGCCCCAACCATTAAAAATGCCTGCTTACATTTAAGGCTGCCGGAAATACATGAAATTATAGTGTATTTTCCCAGAAATCCTTAGAAATTTCTCCGAAAATAGCCTGAAAAAACGCCGGGAATATTTTTTGGCTATCGGAAATTTTTGGAAATGACCGGATTTTTAAGGGCAGAACCCCCCCAATTTCGAACCCTGATGGCGCCACTCTCCCTCTCTCTTGGATACATAGGCCACTGCTTAAATCACTTTCTTACTGAGGCTGGTCGTGCTAGTGGTGGAGCGCTCGAAGAGGATCTGCAGACTGTGTCACTTGAATGTAATTGAGTCCGAGGAACATTTCATCTTCACATGTCCTGTCTATTATGAAATACGGGGCAGATTCCATTGCCTATTTCGGGAACCTACCTCCCTCTCCAAACTGATCGCCTATGAGGACCAGAAATGTATAGCTCTTTTCCTTCACCAAATGACTGCGCATAGAAGAACTTTATTGAAGGGGCAAGCTGGGGGAAGAGTGGGACATGAAAACGATCCTACACAAAGGCTGATCACTGTCTTTCTCATTGGAGGTGATAATGATAATAAACGGAAGGCAGGTTCTCTTCCCGAACCGATCTCGAAAGGAGTAACCATGAAAGTGTCTAGGAGAAGAAAGAGGACAGTAAAGGAAAAACATAAGCAGTTCTTCAAAAGAGAAAACAAGTCTGGTATCACTTTATACTTTGGGCCCGTGGCCAAGAAGACAAAAGTTTCTTAACTTCATTTGTTTTAGTTTTCTTTTCCTTTTTTAAACAATATTTCTAGGTGGCTGCAAATGCGCCCCTAGCTGGACATGATTGATGTATATATGGTCTCATAGACCCAAGCGGTCTTTCGTAGACGTTAATATAATCTTTCTTTCTTTCTTTCTTACTTGGCATTCTTTAAACAAAATCCCAACCATGTGCGGCTGCTCATAGTTCAATACCATATTAGAAATGTCCTTTAAACCTAGCATTGCCAAGCCCACATGTCTCCAGATGGGCATCCAATGTTTCGAGTGCAAGCACCTTGAACGGAACCTTCTCCAAAACCTGCAAAGTGCATCCACCTGCATTTGCAAACATATTACCATCAGACATGTAGATAAAACTCCACACACTTTAAGTTATGCTACAACAGATCTTAGAGAGGTATTACTAGACTTATATGTTAATGGAGGTTGCAGTTTAAGATACTGGCCACAAAAGAATTGGGGACTCTCTATACCGAGAGCATATATAGCTTCCAAGTCATACAATGGGATTTCAAAGAGTGATGATTTATATAATGTGAAAAGAGGCTCAAAAGCAGCTGATAGGGACAAAACAGGGGTAGATGGGATTAAATGCTCTTATAAAGAACCCTCACCTAACCTCAAGAAGCGGGTATATCTGCTAATCTAAGAACACATAAATATCTTCCACTGTAGCATTTAGCATTTACTAACTGCTGGTATGATCATGTACATTTATGGGAGTTCTTCTAGGGCCTAGATCCATCCCATGAAAAATTATAACAGCAGATTATACCTCTACCAGTGTTGTAAAACAACACAAAAAGCTTAGATAAACATCATGCAAATTGTTAGTTGTAATCTTCACAAGAACACAACCCTTCCTTGAAATAATGGATGCAATATCTATCTTTTATGATAATCTCTCTTCTTTCAATCTTTGATATAATCTTCATAGCACTGTGGCAGTCCGCACATACTCTCAGATTCTTTGTCGCCCGAATGGGTGTGCCTTCAGGGGTACTAAGAAGCCCAAATGCAATAGCTAGTTTCTCACAGTGTCCACAAAACACGTCGTCCAGTCTCTCTTCAGACAGTTGTGATGACAACAAGCTAGCGTGGCGAATGTATCCTTGCTCTTTCATCTGCTTGCTTATCTTCTTTAACATGGCATAAATCTCATCATTTCGTTCATGAGTACTGGCTCCAACAATAAATTCATGGACTGTATTGTCAACTTCAATCCATGCTTTTGCAGGCTTTTTCCAAGCACCTGCACATTTTCTTAGATCCTCTACTCTCGTAGCATCTTTCCACATGTGAGCATCAATATAAATGTCAGCCATGAGTATATAAGCTGCTGCATGGCAAGGGTCTGCTTGCACAAGTAGTTCAAAACATTGTTTACCAATGTCTACATTTCCATATGTCCTGCAGGCAGTCAGCAAGGATATCCATCCTATGGTAGTCAGCCTAACAGCTTGCACAAAATCATCTGCCTCAACCAAGCGTCCAGCACGGCCAAGAAGATCTGTCATGCAGTTATAGTGGTAAATATCAGGCTCAATACCATAATCTTGTCTCATAATTTTAAAAAACTGGCACCCTTCATCTAAAAGGCCTGCATGACCACAAGCAGTAAGGATACTGGTAAACGTAACATCACTCGGCCTGATGCCTTGTCGTTGCATGTCTTCAAAATAATGCATGGCAAGCCTCACATCACCAGTCTGAGCATATCCTGATATTATCGCAGTCCATGATATAACATTCTTTGTTGACAGTCTACAAAAAACCTTATGTGCCGCCTCCACACAGCCACATTTGGCATACATGTCAACTAGGGCACTACCAACAGCAAGGTCCTGTTCAGAACCCCCTTTGATGATCTGGTCATGTATTAGCCTGCCCCGCTCTAACGCTCCTATGTGACAGCATGCTTTAAGGGCACTTAAAACTGCCGCTCTCTCTGCTTTTATACCCTCATGTTGCATAAATTCAAAAAGATTCAGAGCAGGAATTCCATATCCATTTTGGGCATAGCCTGCTATTAACGCAGCCCAGGATACTGAATCTTGACTTGGCAATTCCTCAAATAACTTATGCGCCTCATACAAACTTTGGCATTTAGCATACATGTCAATAAGTGTGTTACCAATAACCCTATCCCATTGAAGGCCGTAGTTTGTGATCTTTTCATGTATCAGCCTGCCTTGTTGTATGGCTCCTAGACTGCCACATGCTTTCAAGCTGCTCAAGAATATAACCAAATCGGGATCTATGCCATCTTGCTGCATCTTCTGAAAAAATTGCAGTGCACGCATGCTATGTCCATGTTGCACGCAGCCAGTTATCATTGCACCCCATGACACCACATCTCGACATTGCAATTGATCGAATTCTTTACCTGCTTCATCTAAACTCCCACATTTGGCATACATATTCACAAGTGAGTTTCCGAGGGTAACATCGTCTCCTAGGGCATTTGCTATGATCTGCTCATGTACTAATCTACCCTGCTCTATGGCTCCACTGCTGCTGCATGCTTTTAAAATACTTAAAAAGGTGACTCTTCCTGGCTTTATGCCTTCTTCCTGCATTTCACCAAAAAGCTTTAAAGCAGAAGCACTATACCCAAGCTGCGCATATGCTGCAATCATTGCACCCCATGATACAACATTTCGATCTTGTAATCTTTGGAATGTCTCTTGTGCCTCTCTTAGCCTCCCACATTTTGCATACATGCCAATGAGAGTATTCACAACTGCAATATCCGATTCAAAGCCTGTTTCTTTAATCTGGTTGTGTATTAGTCTACCTTCTGGAAAAGCAGCTTTTGACATACAAGCTTTAAGTATAACAATGTAAACAAAGGTTTCATTTGTCATACAAGACTGCTGCATTTTATGGTATAAATCAAAAGCATTTTCTCCGTGACATGCATTTGCAGAAATAATAGCATTCCATGTATACTGACTTGGTGACATAACTTTACCAAATGCTTGGTTTGCTTCCAGCAAGCTTCGGCAAGCAATACCGAGTGAATTTAATCGATTAAGGGACATAAGCGATTGCAGCTGCTTTCCACACACTGGGCTTTTTCTTTTGAGAAGCAAAAGATAACGAGCTATATCCTTGGACATAAGAGCACTGTTCTGCTCCATAATAGTGGTAACCCACAGGTTTCTTGAGCATTATATGATGCACGGAACTCTATCAATGAAGACCACATTGACGATTTCCCCACCAACTGCATAAAGGAGAAAGTGTAACGAAACCATACTTGAAGACATCCATAATACGCCCTTACTCCCACTGCCCCGATCGGAGGACAGTATAAATGTCTCACTTCGGTTTGCCCCGGTGGTTTCATTCTCTTTCTTTTTCTGCTTTCAAGTGGCAGGGGCATCATATGCTTTCGATCTTCACAACATTCCCCACACACCGTAGATGGTTCCTTTAATCGCCAATCCTCTATAATCGCCAATCCTGACCATTGAATAAGGGCATATTCCCAATCATATGCCCTGTCGCTAAACCTGAGCCCTCCAGTCGAAGTCAAGATGGGGTCAAAACCCCATTTCCACGTCAGCCTAAGGTTAATGGGAACGTATTGAATTGAAGTCAACTATGTATATACACAGAAGATACAGTTACAGCAGCATGTGTCGTACAAATGAAAATTGTGCACAACAACCTGCTGCAGAGCCTGCTCCACTTCCACATGCACATACAAATACTAAGTACAGCCTGTGTGACATACATTTACTGCAACAATGATATCAAGCAGCTCCAAAAACAACCCTGCGCACAAGCTGCAGAGGAATCTGCTGCACCTGCTACAGCAGATTGACAACAGAATAAACAAGGAAACAAAATACTGAAGCACGGGGAGTTGAACCCCGCCGGCCGAAGCCAGTACCGTCATGCTTCACCAGCCATAATGAGGCTCCCCAAAGGGCTCCCCATTATGGCAGGGGGCTAATCCCATGCAAATGATCCAGCATGCAGATGCATATGCAATTAACTTGAAAACAGAAGCTAACGAACACATTTTTTACCTTTTGTAATGCATTATTCATGCTTCAACCACACCATGCAATGCACCTACATGAAACAAAAAACAGCAGCAAACAGTTCAAGAAAAGAAATCACATCAGTTGCTTGTAATGTTCAGTGCCTCCGCATGCCGCCTCGCAAGCCTGCCCTACGCCTGTGCATCTGTTAGAGTGAGAGAACATGAGAAAGAAATTGTAACATGACAAACTACCTATCAATGTGCCTCAGTTCTCGTAGCAGAAGTGCCCGCGCTAAATTCATATGGCTTCTCAGAGCCTCCCTCTCTCTTGTAGAAACAGCCACCTCGTCCCACTCCATCGAGCCAATTGTCTCTTCAAGTTCATGAAACAGACGTCCCAACTGCATCCTCAACAATCGCACGGAGGCTGCCACAGTTTCAGCAAGTGTGTTAATGTTGACGACACTAGTGAGCAATTCCGATGCAACGTGGGCATGCTCAGCATGTGGAGATGCTATGGTAGGATGTGGCAACCCATTGGAAATTAGAGTTTGAACATTGGGAGGCTGAACAGGAGGAGCTTGTGGCAATGCTGGCTCAGGAGGCCTATCAGGAGGAGCCACTTGTTCGTGACCATTTTCCATGTGAGCATCAGAAGACAAAGGCATGGGCAACTGCCTGCAAGCATCACAGATCAGTACTCTATGAGTGCATGAACACAAAATGGATGAACACACAAAGTCTTACACAACATAGACAATACAAGCTGGCAAAGAATACAAGAGAATTAGAAAGGAAGTCACACACAAACTGGACGATCAATTAACAGCCAATGTATAATCAGCACAATCCAAAGAAATGTAATTTGGTTGCAGAGGTCTCCTCTATTCCAGGCCTGAATTCGTCATCCGCAATGTCCACGAACCCCTCATCCCCATCTCCAGGACTTGGCACATCATCATAATACCTCTTACGTGCCTTTCCTATGCGCTCCACAGGTTGCATACCTGCAGGGATATTGAAAATTACACATCGCACATCACTAGGCATAGCCTGCGAGGGATTAAGGGTTATCCTCCATGCTGCCTTCACCCTATGTTCTGAAATAAAAGCACAATTAGTAGGCAAAATCCACTGACTAGACAAAACAAACTTGCCAGTCCTAAGCATCCGGCAAACAGTATAGACTAGAGAAGCAGATAGTTGCTTCCTGCCATGGTATTTGACGAAGTGATGGGCCCTGTGCAACAAATTCCTGTTATCCAACACAACCACACTTTTGAGGTCACCTGCACCGTGAAGAAGGTAGAGATCCTTCCCCATCTCGATTTGTCTCTCAGAGACATTATGCAAGCACACTTTGAAGTGCACTTTTCCAAGATCCTTCAAGCAGTATCCCACTAAGCCCTCAAAACAATGCATCCTGGTGTTTTTGAGAGCTTTACATATGAGAAGGATGCCAGCAGGCCTTTGGGCTCCCCACCCAAAGAACTTCTTAATGGCGGCATTCACAGCACGAGGGGTCTTTAATGTGCTCCTCAACACCCCCTGGCAGTGCAGATGGTCAAGCTCTGATCCCCTTTCAAGAGCTACAGCACCAGCCACAGTCTGGGTCTTTAGGAAATCTACCAGCTTATCAAACATGGCCACAGGAACATCAGTCCCAGCATAACCCAAAGTGAGGCTCACATCCAAAAGGCCGGTTCCCTCATCCTCAGCTTCTACTCTACCCCTGCCCCTGGATGTGCCCTCCCCATCCCCCACAGAGAAGGCATCCTCAACACAAGGAAATTTACCCTCAGAACCAAAGGCCTGCTTCCTAGATCTAGCTGCCCTCTTCAACATCTTACCTGGGTTGCAGAGTAGCACAGCCGAAACCACGAACAACACCACAATCAGAAGATGCAGCTACAAACAGGCGCACGATGAAGGCAAGAACTCCCGGAACAGCACCTCATGCACAGCATATATACAACCGGAACTGCAGAAAAACAAGGAGCAGACTCACCTCGAACATAAAGTAGAACAGAAGGAACTCCATGACCACTGCAACCATGAAGCCGGAACTCCCTCTGCCCTTCTGCATCCGCTCCACGCGCACAAGAAGCCATCGCCACGACTCCACTTCTGGAAATTAGGGCCGCCCCAAAAAAACAAACACAGCCCATTCGACCTTCGCTGAACCAAACCCCAATTTCTGAGTCAGAAAAATACCAAATTTGCATACGAATACAGGCCTTCACCATGCAAAATCTTAGGTTACACGGTTCCCAAACAACATTTTGGGAACCTAAAGCATTCTAAGGGCGAAATCACACCTGCGGCCGCTCGAGTTTTAAAAAATGTGAGAACCATATACAGCATGCCATTTGGCATGGGCAGGCACATTTCTTATCATAATATCACTGCCCAAAACCTCAAAATTCTTGGCCGGAGACGAAATTCCTGGTCGGGGGATGATGGAATAACAGCCTGTACGACACGTGTCATGCCATGACTGCTCCAGACACACACGCTTTGCAGAACGGCGGTTCAGGTGAAGCCAATAAAAGGGGAGAAGTAGAATCGATGCAGACGGTCAGAGAGAGAGAGGTGGAGGCAGATCAAACTAAAGGGGGAAGCCCGATTGGTTTTCCGAGTGGTCGTTTTGGCATAGGAGCAGGAGACGAAGTCACCAAATAAACCTGCAGGTCTAATACAGACCGGATTATCCCTTTGTGCAACTGTGCGTTTGAAGCAGGCGGACTGGGCTGAGTGATTGCAGAGACCTGCAAGCCGATCTGGGTGTCTGCAATAGTTGAAGCCACCAGCAGAGAAGCTTGGGCTGTCGGAGCAGCCAGAGAAAGGGTAATCGCCTTGGGTTATCAGAGAAATCCCCGAGGGAGATACAATTCACCAAGGTTCAAAGTTATCAGTGGTATCAGAGCCTTATCATGGCCAGCAGGCTTGCATTGACGTACCTGAGCAGCACCAAAGTTTTCGAGGGAGATGAAGCCGGATTTCAATTGTGGAAAGCTATGATTTCACAAGCTCTCAAGGTTGACAAGCTGTGGGGTCTTGTGTCAAAAGGAAAGTCACCTGTGACACCAATCAAAGTAAAGAGAGAAGCTTCTGGTTTTGCAGAAGAGAAGAAGGAAGTGATCTCTGAGGAAATTCTTATAAAGATTTGGCTGTGCTAGTTAGGCGTACTTCTGCGACATTTGATAAAGCTGTAGAGGCAATAAGAACGGAAATGGAACAAGAGAAGATTGCAGAGGTAAGTGCGAGGGAGAAATCTCGTAGGGAGGAACACCCCACTGTGTTATATACAGGTGAAAGAAGTCGGGGCCGAGGGCGAAGCCGAGGAAGAGGAAGAGCACAAATTCAGTGCTATGGTTGTGAAGAATTTGGGCATATAAAAGCGGAGTGTCCCAATTGAGAAAAATGGGGTCGTGGACGAGGGTCATATGCACGAGGAAGAGGTCGAGTATCATCTGTGGCAACTGTAAGTGAACTTGATTATAGCAGTGAAAATTTGGCAACAATGGGAGTGCTTAGTGAGGATAAGGTAAAGAAACTAAATTCTAAGGATGTAGTGTCAAAAGTTACTCTTAAAAATGGTTTGGATAAAACTGACACTTTGACTTTAGATTCGGGAGCTGAAGTCTCCATAGTCAACTCACCTGATTTGTTGAATAAGGTTGAGCTGAGTAAGGGTGATTTGAGGGTGCAAATGGGAAATGGCGCAACACAAAAGGTGCGAGGAAAGGGGGAGTTGCAGGTATCAAGAGAAGGCAAGGAAGTTTTAAAATTGCCAGATACTCTATTTGCTCCAGAAATGTTGTTTAATTTGGTTTCGGTTGCAAATCTTGTTGATAATGGTTATGATTTGCTTTTTCATAAGCATGGATGCAAATTTATTAAAGATGGTGTGAAGATATTTGATGCTGATAGAAGAGGAAATTTGTTTGAATTTGACATCAAAGCAATCAATAAAATATCTCCAATAGATAAACTGCATACTTGGCATTTGAGGTTGGCGCATACAAATGATAATAATATTAAAATTGCGGAAAAACACAATCTTTTGGATGACTTGATGTCTGAGCATGAAAGTCATGATGATATTTGTGAGGCATGCATGTTAGGGAAGCAAAGTAGATTGCCTTTTAGAAATAAAGGCAAAAGAGCACACAAATTGCTTGAGTTAGTTCATTCAGATGTTCGTGGTCCAATGCAAGTTCAAAGTCTAGGGTCAAAATCTTACTTTGCATCATTTATTGATGACTATAGCCGAAGGACTAAGTGTTATTTTTTGAGGTCCAAAGATCAAGTGTTTGATGCCTTTAGGCTCTATGTGGCGGAGGTTGAAAGGGAAACGTCGTTGAAAGTTAAATGCTTGAGATCCGATCTTGGAGGAGAATATAGATCGGATGAATTTTGCAAATTTTGTCAGGAGCATGGGATTAGAAGACAGTATACATGTCGGTATCGCATACCCGCAAAGAAATGGTGTAGCGAACCAAAGAATCGCACCGCCATGAATGCAAAGAAGGTCCATGCTTAAGCATGCGGGCCTACCCAACAACTTATGGGCGCAAGTTTGGCAATCAGGCCGCTTGTCACATTCGCAACGGGCTGCCCAAAGTGTTGCAATAAAGGAAGCAAAGCGAAAAACATATCAACAAGTTTGGACAATACTATTGGAGGCCAAAGGCAATTTAACATTTGTAGAAAGCTTTTAAGGTGTACTTTTTTTGATACAAGGTGTCTAGCCTATATGTTGGTTCCGGAGGAACTCAGGAGGAAGTTGGATGATAGGAGCATATGTACGTTTCTGGTTGGCTATGATGAGGAAACGAATTGTTACAGGTTATATGATCCAAACACTCGCAGAATACACGTTAGCAGAGATGTGATATTTAACGAAAACATCCTATACAAGGATAGGAAGCTGCTTAGCAAGACGGAAATGACAGAATGGGTGCCAGTAGAATATTTGGAAAATGATTCAAGGGCAAATAAAGAGACAATGCACAATTTTGGGGAGACAGTAAGTTTGCCCATAAGAGATGAAGTTGACCTTGAAGATGATGAAATTGAGGATACAAGTGAGGAAGAGGACACAGAACCAGATGTAGTGCATGAAGTTGCAGAAACTGATAGTGCGCTACATACTGAGCTAGAGGAAGTGCGTGAAGTATTAGAGCCAGAGGAGGTGCATGAAGTCTTAGAGGCTGATAGTGCACCGGAAATTGGACACCAGGAGGAGGAGAGCGGTGAAGCTGTAATTGAAGAAACCAGGGGGAGTACAAGCAGGACTCGTCGCAGTGAAGTAGAACGTCTCAAATCTCAGCCTCCGTTTGATACAGAAGGATTTGGCAGAAAAGAAAGTGGTAAGACAACAAGACCTCGAAAGCCTAAGATCTTGTCCTGTACTTTAGAACCAGAAACTGTGGAAGAAGTAGTAACGAGGCCGGATGCAGACTTGTGGAAAGAGGCGATGAGGAATGAACTAGATTCGTTCAAACAAACTGGAACCTATGATTTGGTGCCGAGACCAAATGGCAAAAATGTTGTCGGTAGTAAGTGGATTTTTAAGATTAAAAGAAGGGCAGATGGGTCTGTCGAGAGGTACAAGGCACGCTTGGTTGCCAAGGGATATACACAGTTAGAAGGAGTAGATTTGAAGGACACATTCTCACCTATCATTAAGATGACTAGTTTGAGAGCGCTCGTAGCCATTGCAGTACAAAATGACATGGAGTTGGGTCATATGGATGTCAAGACTGCGGGGACTTAAAAGAAGAAATCTATATGGAGCAGCCTCATGGATACGAGCAGGGAAGTAATATGGTGTGCAAATTTAAAAAGGCTATTTATGGATTGAGACAGGCATCTAGACAATGGTACTTATTCATGAACAAGTTTTTGATTGACAGTGGATTCATTAAATTAAAAACAGAAGGTAATCTTTACATGAAAAGGGAAGGAGATAAATGCTTGATGATGGCCTTATATGTCGATGATTGTGTCATAGCCAGTAATGACAAAGCCTTGCTGGATAAGTGTAAACTATTATTGAGAAGCCGATTTCAAATGACTGATCTTGGAGATCTTCAAAAACTGTTGGGAATGGAAGTAAGAAGAGATAGGGCACGGGGTGTGTTGTATCTCACTCAAGAACAGTATATCAAGAAGATGCTAGTCAAGTTCAGAATGCTTGATTGCAATGTAGCGAAGACACCATTGGCACTAGGAGTAAAATTGTCAGGAAAGATGTGTCCACAAACACCTGAAGAGGAGAAAGATATGAAGGGTAGACCCTATAGGTCACTAGTTGGCAGCCTGTTGTATGCTGTAAACAGCACAAGGCCAGATATTACTTATGCTGTTAATCTTCTCAGCAGGTTTTTAAATAATCCAGGAAGGGAGCACTGGATAGCCGCAAAAAGGGTACTCAGGTATCTGAAGGGTACCTCAACTCATGGGCTGTGTTTTGAAAGGGGCATGGAAGATAATCTAGTTGGATATGCAGGTGCAGACTGGGGAGGAGATACTGATGATAGAAAGTCCACTTCTGGATATCTTTGTAAGTTTGGAGGTACGGCAATATCATGGGTCAGTAAAAAACAAGAGTGTGTTGCAAAATCCAGTGCTGAAGCAGAGTATGTGGCAGTGTCTTTGGCAGTGTCGGAAATCATTTGGTTGCGAAGGATGCTCAAGGAATTAGGGAAGTCCTGCACGGGAACAACAACAATTTATTGTGACAACAAAAGCGGGATAGCGATGAGCAAAAATCCAGTTTGTCATTCGCGAACCAAGCACATAGAGGTTCATCACCATTTTATTCGAGATGAAGTAGAAAAGGGTGAAATAAATGTAGAATACATTCCTACTGCATTGCAACAGACAGATATGTTGACTAAGGTTCTTACTGAACCAAAACTTTATGTTGCAATGGAACAAGTAGGAATTGCGAGTTGTACAGGCTGAGGGGAAGTGATGGAATAACAGCCTGTACGACACGTGTCATGCCATGACTGCTCCAGACACACACGCTTTGCAGAACGGCGGTTCAGGTAAAGCCAATAAAAGGGGAGAAGTAGAATCGATGCAGACGGTCAGAGAGAGAGAGGTGGAGGTAGATCGAACTAAAGGGGGAAGCCCGATTGGTTTTCCGAGTGGTCGTTTTGGCATAGGAGCAGGAGACGAAGTCACCAAATAAACCTGCAGGTCTAATACAGACCGGATTATCCCTTTGTGCAACTGTGCGTTTGAAGCAGGCGGACTGGGCTGAGTGATTGCAGAGACCTGCAAGCCGATCTGGGTGTCTGCAATAGTTGAAGCCATCAGCAGAGAAGCTTGGGCTGTCGGAGCAGCCACAGAAAGGGTAATCAGCTTGGGTTATCAGAGAAATCCCCGAGGGAGATACAATTCACCAAGGTTCAAAGTTATCAGGGGGTTGCCCCTTGACCACGATCTTGGGCGCCGCCAGCTAAGTGCCAACAGTGCAGCAAGATATGGAAGAGCAAAGATTAGGGTTTCTGTTTGAGCGATTCAGGATGGATTTGAGTGTTTCCTTGCCGGATTTGCTCAAAATGAATCCAAATCGCAAAGGATGCTTGCAGAGGAGTAGAATAGCAAGAATCCGAGGAGAAATAATGCTAAAGTCGAAGTAGGCAAATCCCAAATTCGGATTTTTCTTGCTTGGAGAGGCCCGTAGTGGTTGATTCAGCAGCAAACAAACTAATCCGTTGATGTTTGGAGGGATCTGAGAATCAAATCTGAACAAGAAGAATGATTTTAGGGTTCATCCATTCTGGTCAAGTTTGTGATATGGCAGTTTGATCTTAGGCACAGGTGTGATCAGTGTATAACAAACCTTTTTTTTTTAAATAGAAAAAGCCTTAAGTTCACAAAACTATCCTATCCTATTTGTTTAAATTTGGATTTTCCGGTTTGGGGAAAAAGTTTTTGGTTTTTTTTAAGGTGGATTTTCTAAGGTTTTAATAGTTTTGGCAACCGGTAAAAAAATTTGGCAAACCAAAAATCGAAAGAATTTTTTTGGGTTTCATTTTCCTTTCCAATGAAAAAAATGAGATACCTGTTGTTGCCGGATTAGGAAGTTTTGTCTTGATCGGTCCATTTCTAATTTAATCTGGCATGAAATTATACGCATCATTTTCTCCTCTGAGTACCCTTGCTATAGAGGATCGTGTTCATGAATCGTGCAGATCGACTGCCATAGCCAAGATTGCTATCTTTCAAGCTCGGCGAGCAAAGCATGCACTATTTTGGCATGTTATTTGAAGAAAAAGGCCAATCCTTGATTTCGTTGTTAGTGCTATGGTCGGATCTGAGAAAGAATCGAAGGCATCCAAAGATCCATTGACTCCTCTTCTTATCCAATTCTAGCTAGCCAGAAGATGCATGCCACGATTGCTGAAACTCCAAGCTTTTTCGGAAGCTATTGAGTCGTCATATTGCTCCTGGCTTCTAAGAAGATGCCTGTCAGAAATGTGCTGGATCTTGCATGTGAAAAGATCATCTTGAGCAGATGCAAAGAGGTGCCGGTTAGTTTTATTTATTGAGATCCAAATGGCTTAACTGGCTAGGACGATGGGATATTGCTGTCTATGCAGATTTATTTGCAAGCAATCTTTTGCATTAATGCATCATCGTAGGAATGCAATTAGGAAGTTATGCATGGTATCGTTGTGTCTACAGGAATCTGTCTACACATATTCACTTGCATTAACTTATATTTTGTGGTAAAAAATGCGTATGTACATACAATAGATTCTCAATGAACATACAGAGAGCTTTTCTGTAACATCCAAGTAGATATAACAAATTATTTCATCTGTTGAATGGGCTAATTTGGGTTTTGACTTTTGTTTTTAACTTTTGTCTTGCTTGAGAAGATAGGAAATGAATGGATTATCTATGTGTCGACCCTATTTTGAAGGGCAAGGTGAATTGGATGTAATGAAAAGCTCATGTGGAGACTTATTAGTTGGCAGATCCAGAAAGGTATGTGGATATGGGAGCACAGGAATTAGACTTTATTTGATTGAGTAGGTATGCCCTCATTACTTCATCTTCATGTGATTCCAGTTGGAACCCAACAATAACTAACGATGGATCTAAACTACAAAAGTTCTTTTAGTTTAGCTTATCATCTAAAATGCATCCATTATTTCGTTAATCCTGCCAGCTGAGCAACCTCTATCATTTTTTGTTCTGGCTGGTGCAGCTAACCTAGAAGTCGGCTTTTATTCATTTCAAAAAGGAGAAGAAGAAGCTGCCTATATGAGAGCGTCCTTCTCAGAATGAATTATGGTAGATCCTCCTATACAGTTAAAAAACATATGTGATTTGCAATGATTAGAGATCTTTATGGTAATTATTTGAGTGGTATCAGTTCCAGATGGTTTTTCTAACTATTAGTCGGAAAGGGGATGGGGTATAGTAACTTACCATATGCATTGTCTTTTCTAGCATCCTGAAACTTTTTAAGCTGCTGGTGTTACCATTTAATATCTGGAAGGAGTGGCGCATGCAAGTCCAGCTTATTAATAAATTCCTAGATATCCATGTGAATTTTTTCCTTTACTTTGAAGAAGTTCTGTTGGTTGTTATTTCATTTTGAGCAATTGCAGAAGCTGCTACGTAGTGCTGTGAGTCATACTTGGAGTTGGCATAATAGCACACCTATTTGATTGCATTCTTATTCAAATTTACAACATGTTTAAGTATGGTTATTCTATAGTAAATCTGACATTCTTACGTGCTCCAAGATTTAGGTGAATAAGGATTTGTACCACGTTGTAGATTGATTTGTACCATGTTGTAGAGGATCAGAGGAAACAGAGTTGCAGCGATGGGATCATGTTGCAGAGGATCAGAGGAAACAGAGTTGCAGCGATGGGATGAGGATTCATACAAGTTGTAAGTTGTGTAATTATTCGTCCAAGACAGTAGTCAGTGAATGCACTCACATTTGTGGCTCATTATGGGCTAACTATATCCCTGAGATATTGGTAGCATAATCTATATTAAGCCCTGCTTTAATGCACCTGGAGCAAGGGAGGTAATAAGGCATGACTATGCATATTAATGGTATGAAAGTTCAACGTATTCCGGCTGTCCTTAGGTTATACTTATTGGAAGTGTTATTGAAAATATAGAAAATGAATTTTGGATTTAGAAACGATGGAGTAGGAAGTATATGCATGCATATATGGTATATAAATTGCCAGTAATAGGTGTAAGCATTAGATGAAGAGGGAATGAAGCAGATGTTGAAGAATTAAAGCAGATATATGATGTCTCCAATCTTAAAGACGATGCTAATGGAAACTTCCTGAAGCTAAAACATCTTTTTATGGGCTTTGCTTCTTGGATGTTTATCTCTAATGATAACAGAGTAAGCCGATTATTCTCGCTGATTCTTCGAGTTAATGTCTCTAAGCTCTACAATCACAAAATGTTATCTTGAATACACTTGCTTTTGATGCTGATCTGGCTGGATATGTGACATGATCCTCCCAAGTTTCTGATATAACGTGGATGGATGGTATGGGATGTTCTATCTCTGCAGTGCCATGGCTTGGTTTCAACAGATTTTCATGAATTTCTTCCAATTCCAGTGCTTGCGTACCATGGACACAAAACCTACCACACATGATTATATAGACATTGTAGCATGGTTAGCATGGCTACCACCTAGCTGATTTGATTGCGGAATTTGTGTACGTTAGCTTATATCCTGGTGTTTCCAATAACAGTATGTAACTACTTATGCTATTTCAGTAGTTTGCATTCATGTACTGTGCTGATTATAATTGTGCATATTTTGTGCAGGAATATAAGTTACTTTGAGGGTTTTAAACCTACTTTTTGCCCTTATTGTGACATGATACAAGGAAACAAGATATTCAAGTTGTTAAAACTTACTACTTGGTCCCATAGACATGGTATAAGGAAGTAAGACATGCAGGTACACAATGTATGCTTCTACTGTGTTTCTAATTTGCTTCACATCCATTTTCAGATCGAGTACCTCCACCTCCACCACCAGTCGAGATTGATGATCATGAGGAGTTCGGGGTTCGAGAGATTCTGGACTCCAAGTTTCTCCGTCGACGATTGTATTACTTTGTTGATTGGGAAGGTTACTCGCCAAGTGATAGAACCGCCTGACAAAATTGCGGAGTTTCACCAACGTTACCCGAACAAGCCAAGTTTGAGTACTCCGACCCCAGCTTCGAGGACTCGTCGCCGTCGTAGGAGGGGGATGGTGTGACGACCATACGGATATTCGTATCATACGATCATTATACTCGTATGTACAAAAGATGGTCATCACACAGATGCAAAAGGGTAGTTGCACAAGACAGGGTTTGAACTCGCAACCTTCCAGTTGCGAGTCATACACCCTTGCCAAGTGCGCTACCAATACTTGTTGAAGACATTCCTTCACGTCTTCCTCATATGTGGGACTATCTCTGAGAGGTTCTAGAATATTCTAGAACTTAAATGCATGCGCGACACTTGGCGTGATCTTATCCATTGGAGTGGTGCGATCTTGACCGTCGGCTTAGATATATAAGGAGGCACTTCCTTCTTATCCGTATGGTCGTGACAGTATGATTTGGATAACTCATGCCCTAGTGGTGTGGGCAACCCGTAATAGGGTTGGGGGTCCAGATGGTTGTCATCACACTCCTCGGTGTTCAGTCCCTTGCAGATCGAGTTCGGTCCGCTCCCAATTCCCCCGGTTGCAAGCCTTCAAGGAGGGGGGCCTTGAGGGGAGGATAGTGTGACGATTAACTATCAGGTCTGGAGCGTGTGATTTGGTTTCGTCTAAATCATCGTGGCCTTTTCGGTTAGGCTGCACGGCTACCACTCCAGAGGTAGTGGGTTCGAGTCCCGTCCAGACCCTTAAATGTGACACATATGGCATGTTTGAGACACCTTGGCATGTTGGAGCCTAGGTGGCATGTTTGAGCCACCTTGTCATGTTGGAGCCCGTGTGGCATGTTGGAGCCCACGTGGTTTGAGCCACCTTGGCATGTTTGAGCCTAGGTGGCATGTTTGAGTCAACTTGGCATATTTAAGCCTAGGTGGCATGTTGTGAGCCACCTTGGCATGTTGGAGCCTAGGTGGCATGGTGGAGCCCACGTGGCATGTTTGCGCCGCCTTGGCATATTGGAGCCTGTATGGCATGTTAGAGCCCGTGTGGCATGTTGGAGCCACCTTGGTGGCATGTTTGAGCCACCTTGTATATGTTTGAACCACTTTGGTGGCATGTTTGAGCCTAGGTGGCATGTTTGAGCCAAGTGGACAGAAAATTTGTCCATTGCACATCCTTATGGCAGAAAAAGATATGTACACTCAAATGATGATATCTTGAGTGTTTTTTAGCATTTCTGACTGATATTTGAAATGACTATTGGGGAACTTGTAGGAACATGTGGGAAATTTGGCTTGATTTGGAACTAAGGTGATGGAGAGAATTGGATATATTTTTCTCTCAATGAATTGTAAGAAAAAACCAGCAAATAATTTTTTGAATCTCGATTTCTATAAGGTTTTTGTTGTGTGCTTTCAACTCCTGCAAGTCTGAATGGGACCTGAGATCATGTGCATGTGCTCAAAAAATGGATTTGAGGCATAAAAAAGCAAAAAACTCTCTCTCTCTAAGACGTTAAACTGCCATACCCAAGGTCACGGGTTCAACGCCTCGTTGTGAAAGTGGCCATGCAATGTAAAGTTGGTGGGGGAAGGACCCACTTCAGCAATGTAAAGTGGTGGGGGGCGGGGACCCATTTGGGTGTGTTGTAAAGTGTCACATGTCCGATGGGGACGCCTTTGTATGGCGTGGCGTTAAAATCTCTTCTTCTTCTTCTTCTTCTTCTTCTTCTTCTTCTTCTTCTTCTTCTTCTTCTTCTTCTTCTTCTTCTTCTTCTTCTTCTTCTTCTTCTTCTTCTTCTTCTTCTTCTTCTTCTTCTTCTTCTTCTTCTTCTTCTCTCTCTCTCTCTCTCTCTCTCTCTCTCTCTCTCTCTCTCTCTCTCTCTCTCTCTCTCTCTCTCTCTCTCTCTCTCTCTCTCTCTCTGTGTGTGTGTGTGTGTGGATCTGGATCTGGATCTGATAGACTTGTTGGTCCCATGGATGTTAAAGTTAAATTCAGTTCAATTCAATTTTGGGATCTTCATAATGCCTTTGCATTATTGTTTTCTATAAGCATGAGGGATAGAGGGACAATAGATGAGATGTTGTATTTTTACACATGGCATGTAATGACAACATGAATACTTTATGGGGTGTCATATGGATGGGAGCAGTGCAATGATTGTATAATGATGCTTACAAAATTGGCTATAAAGAACCTCCTTAAAAACTACACTTACTTATAAACTGCACCTCCAAATACTACACCTCCTTAGAAACATCACCATCTCAACAAAAAAAAAAAAAAAAACACAGTTCCTTTAACAAAAAACATACCTCCTTAAAAAACCGCACATCCTAAAAAACGAAGACCACAGCTCCTTAAAAAAAACTACACTTACTTATAAATCACACCTCCAAAAACTACACCTCCTTAAAAACACCACTACCTCAAAAGAAAAAACCATAGTTCTTTTAACAAAAAACATACCTCCTTAAAAAACCACAAGTCCTAAAAAAACAAAAAGCACAACTCCTTAAAAAAACAACAATGGACATTCCTTTTCCACTTAAAAAACAATACCGTTAGTTAGTAAAACCACACCTCCATAGATCTACACGTAGGTTTTTTTGAAATCTCTGAATAAAGAACATGTGGACCTAAGAAAACTATACTTTTCAACAATGGACCAAAATGCGGGGTGAGCGTGTATTAACCAAGTAGGGTATGGGGATCTCGATTTGGAGTAGCTATGTTTCTGAATCGATTCTAAGAACTCTAAGGCAGAGGGAAAGGAAGAAAGGTTCGACAATTTAGGATCCCATGGGCGAGATTTAGTTAAAATCTAAAAATTCGGTTAGACCCCGCTGATTAGCACTATTATTTAGGGCTAAAGTGGCATTATTTATGCTACTGTAGCATGCGACCTGCCTAATTCATAACAAGCCAAGGGGGACGACTTACTTATGATGAGACACTAATTCACAATTGTCGTTTACTTCAACCATTTTTGTGATTCTTGCATGTAGACCTTGAAGATATTTATCAAAGACAAGACTTATGCAATAACGTTAATTATTAGAATACGGCATGGTGTCATTTCTATATCTCTTCATCCAGGAGGAACTTGACTCCCCTTGACCTACTTCCAGTATGAAAAGGTGGTTGTTGTCGAAGTGGACCATGTTCGCTAGATGGATTGAGGGGTGCTCGTGTAGCGGCCTGTGGCTGTGCATAAAGACCCTTTGAAGTTCACAGGTACTGGCTTGTCCATAGACCCGATTAATTTGACATCTCGTCATACGTTTTGAATAATCTGCTCGAGCTCTTCTTTGTCTGCCACTTAGATTCTCCCAAGTTGTGTTGTTGTTACATCAATCCACTTCTCAAGAATCACTTGCCTCTTTCTTACAAGCACAAGGGCAACTTCTTGCAGTATCCTCGTTGTGCCCTTTGGGGTTTCAATTACATAGTCAACTTCAGCAATCTCATTCACACCCATAGAGGGATGGAGGATCTTATAGAAGTCAGGATGATGCTTAGCAAGGGCGTACTATGCTGGCAAAAGGTGCTTGCACCTAGATATTATGCTTGGACAACTGCAGTATATTGCATGCATTTCCACACGGTATCTCAACTCTGGTGTTGACTCGGAAATGATATGAGGCACAATGAATTATTTATCCTCAAGACAATTGCACCACGGTGCTCATGTTCCAACTTGCATAAGTGTTTAGCTGCTGCCAAGCACTTGCTATCGCCGCGACGGACAAACCGCCCACTAACACCTAGAAGGTAGTTCAAGGAAACACTAGTAAGCTGAATTGAAGCGATATTGAAAATTATAGATGTTGCATACCAAGTTCTTGCCTCTATTTGGACAACTCCAACATTGACCACCTACGGAAGCCCCTCCTTCGGATAGCCAATCAAGGTGAATAACATGTGATACATGCGAATATTGAATCTGCGTAGTAGAAGCTGCACCTTTAGAATACGCCATTGCACTTCTGTCAGGTTTTTGGTGTCGCAATGGGAATGAGAGAACATTCTAGCATGTTTCTACCATTTGCCATTCCAATGTCCTTCAAGGACTCAGTTGTGACGTATATAGCTACATGCAAGCACGAAAATGAGTTGTACTATTAGCAAGTATTTGAGGGCCTACATGTCATACCTCATATCTTCATTATCTCTGTAAGCCTCTATAAGCTCATGCAGGTGACCGAGGTATTCCTAGTTGCTGGGGCAAGTCATCATGGTGGAAAGGTGAGCAAAGATATCCTTCTTACCTATTGAACCGGGTACCTGAAAGGGGACAGTGATTGAATGCTTCAGAATGATAAAATATGTACACATAAAAGAGGAATTACCTTCAGTAGCAGATACTTGAGCCACACTCATTTTGAATGGAACTAACATGCAAGAACATGACATGCGATCTGCAGACAATACATTACATAATATAATATGCGAAACATAATAATTATGTAGATGATTCACCTGTGGGGTCTCCCCTAGCTAGCAGTGTGGGTCTTGGACAATGACATTATTAAGTGCCGCTCGTTCTGCATTGTTAAGGTCTATGGTAATAGTCCTAGGTCGAATGCTACCCATGCGAGTGAAGACTGCATGTAGAGCCACTCCCAATCAAGGAAAAAATTAAGCATACTATATATTTTTCTATAAAAAATTGTTTGGCTATTTTTCAGAATTTTACAGTATTTTATGATATACATTTGGCTAAAGATATTATTATCATTACGTTTATGTGTGTTTGGACTTGCGAACATTTGAATTAAGTACTACAAACTTTCACTTGGCTATTTTTTATAACTAGAAAAAGCAAAAAATATAGGTTCTGTAGCTTTAGATATATTGTACTACAATTACAAATAATAATCAACAATGAAGGAAGATATAATAATATTAAAAAAAAATTAACAGAAGCTCACAACATAGCTTATAATATCCATAGTCAAAACTACATTCAATGCAACGACACCTTCTAGATATGGTGATCAAATTGCATTTATCTCTAACCCTTGAAGCAAGATGTTATGCAACCAACTCAGACATCTAGAGGGATATTAGCCAGCTCTTACAATTTCTTTTTGAAGATACAATGTGGTACATGTAATAGAAATTCATAGTTCGAAAAATTACTATCACTGATGATGGTAGTTGCAGATGTGTAAAAGTCTGTAATAAGAGTTCATTTTTCTTTGGCTATTAATGATTTATTATATAATTATGTAATATAAAGAAAGGCTAATCCCTTTTTCTTTAGGGAAAAGGGGGAAAATAGTTTGGATAATCCTTAAAAAATAATGGAGTACTTGTTTTAACTATGGCTATTTTTTCTTTTTTTAAAAGAAATCTCCATTCATAAAATTCGCCGCAAGAATTGTCGAGACCCCCTAGAAAATCACCATTTGGCTACTAATAGCCACTAATTTTTTCCATGCTCCCAATGCCATTCTTTCATGATGCTCGCCAGGCACAGTGGTGCACAACATGTAGAAAATAGGCACACCGATCCCATTGAGATTAGGAACATGTGCACCATATAGTGGACAACCATATATATTAGTTCTAAATGTGGACTCCATGGTCCAACCCACCTTTGGGCTGTATTTAATCGCTTGTTCCATGGATGACAACTATCCAAGGCAGCATTGCCGCGTCATCATGGGTGGGTGCATAAGGTTGGTGGTATATGACCTTTCTTGATCTGACCCAAACATCCATTCCACTCTCTACGGCACTGCAATCTGGACCAAAGAATGCTCCTACAACACGATAGATGTGATAAACCTAAAAACATAAATACTTATTGCATTTCTTCTTTATTCGATAATTGTACCATCTTATACCTAAGCGGTACCCAAGACGCCATATATCCTTGTGGGCCACCTTGAAGCAGTAAGTGGCTTTCTCAACCGTATGCTAGTTTGTACAACTCCTTTCCTCACTCAATCATATACTCTAGACAGTTTGAAAATCTCTTGTGTCTAGCAGCATGTTAGCTGTTGCTTCTACAATAGGGGGATGCAAGGGCCAGGACCATTCATCATCTTCAGACCACGGGTTGTGTCCATCGTGCCCAATACAAATGTATATTGTGGCAGAACTTTTTGTACTTAGATTGATCAGCATCACTGTGCGAAGATGAAACCCGCATCTCATTTTGAAGCTCTTTGTTATCTGCCTTCGATCTAGGCTCCCATGCCTATGTGCACTTCCTCATTGACGACACATTTAATCAACATGTTATATCATTCATCCAATTCCTAATATGGCGATGAAGCAATCTGGCCTTGTGATCTACCTGGAACTGCTCCACTTGACTATCTAAGGAGTAGTATGGCACTATCTCCTCATAATTGAATAACTCTTGTCTCCTTGCATGCTTCACAGGCCGAGAATTGCATCCAGATATTGCTCTACATTACCTCATATAATCTTCTACAATGCCATGAAACTTGGCTCCCATCTGCTATACCTTCTTAATGTTATCTAGTGTAGAGCATATAGGCAAGTGCCCTAGACCGCCTTCGACATGCACTCTGAAAATAATTTGCTTCACACATCCACGATGACAGGATGTAGATCCATTTCCCAAAGGTCAAGCACATGAGAAGAGGAGATTCTGTATGGACTTGCAACTTCTCCCGGAAGCTCAACCACCTTCCCATGATTTGTGTATCTCGTGCCTTTTGTGACTGGCGAACATACCCTTCGGGAAAATTTGGATCTGCTTGAAGGACATCTTAAATAGAGGAATGGAGGGAACTTGAGACCCAATGCACCATCAAATAGTATGAAGCTTCATTAAAAACGTAGCCCTTAGTTGAGGCGATTACAGGAATGTCAGGAAATGATTGAATATAGCATTCCTCTTCCAAGGGATCATGATAATCTACATTTGGTCGTGCACTGTCTTCATATGGTAGATCCTCAAAACTTGTAGCATTGTCAATATTTTCAAAAGCAAGATCATTTACAATTTCATCCGAATCATATAGAGATGAATCTATGGAGGCATCCTCCTCACATTGCTCAAACGCCTCAAGCTCTGGATCCATTGGGTGAATGCAAGCATGGAGTGGAAGTGCAAGAAAGGAAAAGTGATTCAAAAATATAGAGTATGCCTCAAAAAATTTAACCATCTTGTGGAAGCCCTTCCCATTTTTCAAGCCATTGAAAAATAAGAAGGGTTTCCAAATAAATTCAAAATTTGAGTTGTGAATCTTAGGGTGACGTGCAATATTTGATGGACGTGCAGTTTAATGGAAGGCGTCCGTGACCATAAAAGTTACATGTGAGAAAAAATATAATGTTAATTTAAACCCTTCCTATTTTTCGTCAAAACCCTTTCGGTTTTCAAAATGGAAACTTTTCCTATTTTTCGCAAAAACCCTTCCTATTTTCTAAAGCAAGGAATTTCCATGAAGAATAGAAAAATTGGAAGGAAACCCTTCCAAATAAGAAGGTCGGAAGGGTTTCCAGTGGGAAGGGTTTCTTAAAAAATAGAAAGTTTCCACCAGAGGTCAACCCAAATCGAGCGTACATAAAACCATCGCTCGACATCAGTACCTAGGTTCGCTTTGTAGTTTTCATAGAGGAGGATGGCCAGGCCCAATCCAGCCGTCTCACCAATGAATAGGTGACACGTGTCACCTTTTCTATGTCTAAATACTCTGCATTTCGCCGCTTCTTACTCCGCGTTCTGACTTTTTACACCACTTTCTAACTATTTATACTTGCTTTTCTGAGATGTCCACCTGCAAAAGGACATATTGCATGCCTAGATTGGGCCCAGTCGCCCTCTACATGCTAGGGAACCCACGGGTAGGAGAGGTTTTCCGGTGGGAAACTGGCAGGCGGCATCATCGCTCGGGGCCGCGAGGGCATTAGCCCTGAGCGCCGGCGCTGCCTGCTGGTTTCTCGTAGAAAACCCTCGACTGCCTGCGGGTTTACGCACATGGCCTACAGGTAGGGGGAAATTATGTCGATGGGCTTGCAAGGGCAATTCAAGTTAATTCAATGCAGATTCAAGCTGGTTTTTTTGCAGATTCTTGCGATTCAAGATCGTTCAATGCAGATTCAAGCTGGTTTTTTTGCAGATTCTTGCGGTTCAAGCTAATTTTTTGCCATGTTTCCCGTTTTTTTCTCTGTTTCCTCTATATGGAAGCAGCCAAGGGTTAGTTCTAAGTTGATCCGGGCATAAACTACGTCTAGATCCACAACTTATCAATTCCAGTGCCCTAATAGCTACCAGAGCTCCAGATTTTAAAGCCATTCTTACATCCAAAAAATTATATCGGCATAAAAGATGGCTAGATCTATAACTTATCCATTCCAGTGCCCCAGTAGCTAGCAGAGCTCCAGATTCTGGAGCCATTCTTGCATCCAAAACATTATAGATGGAAGGGCAGCCATCGCCAAGAAGGTAATGCTAACTTGTAGAAACACCTATTTTTCTTCCGATCCTCCATAGTCGGCATCCTCGGAATTGAGGTTCCTATTTTATATCCTTAAATAGCTCGCCTCAAAGCCGGAATAAACACTGTAGCGGCTCGCCTGGAGACTTGAAGACTTCGTAGGAAGGAGGTTTCTTGGCGGAGCAATGAAAGTGCCGCCTAAGCCTCCAATAAGCTTAAATACCAAAAAAAAAAACACAAACCGTAACCCACAAGAATTTTACCCTACCTGTGGGTTATGTGATGTGGAACGTGAAGGGGGACGGCATTCTTGCCATCCCCCTGACCTGCAGAATCCGAGAGGGCCGTACGTCAAGGTAAGCTACCAGATTCTACAGGTTTTTGGGGGGCCAGTTGCTATTCTGGATAATAATGATCCAATGAACTGCCGGAAACATAGCCACTTACCTGGATGTTATGTGGAAGGGCAACCACGAATGAATTTCGGACAGGGGGGCAAAACCGCCATCGCCAGAGCCCGCCACCGATGGCGGTAGCCACCGCCCCCTCGCTGTCCGGAATTCATGAGCTGTTGCCCTTCCACGACGTCAAGGAAAGGCATGGCGGAGATATTTTGGTGCAGATGCAGATTGCTAGCAGATAGATATGGCAAGAACAGAGTTATTTTTCTTCTTGTTTTTAGGCTGATCCGGTTCTAGAGCGTCCACGAAGCCCAAGATGAGGCTGATCCGGTGCTATGGCATCCAGGAAATCTTCATCAATGCTATGGCATCTTCAAAAATCTTCAGAAATCCAGGCTGATCCGGTGCTATGGCTTCAGAAATCTTCAGAAAAGCTTCAGCAAACATTTAGAAAACTTCGGCTATGGCTGCTCCATTGGTCATGCCAGAACTTCGGCTATGGCTGCTCCGTTGATCATGCCAGAACCGGCTATGGCAATACTCAGCAAAAACTCCGTTGGTCAGCAACGAACCAGCTGCAGGAGGTCATGCCAGAATGGAGCAGTCACTTTACATTCTTGGATAGAATGGTTGTCACATGGCAGTCTGCCATTGGCTCTCAAACAGGAATCAACACCAACTTTCCTTGACGTTGAGGGAAAGTCCATCCGGGCTTGATTCCAAAGGGAAAATCCTGCCGACCCGCGAAGCACAAGGCTGGCTTAGGGTGCTTTCCCATGGGCAGAAAACCTCCAGGTTTCCTGAAGGTCTGATCTGCTATTCCCATGAGCTAAAAACTTGAGTGGCTGAGGTTAAGAACCTCACTTGAAAAGTAATCCCAACGATTACTTTTGGACCTGGGTCTGACCTCATCCAGGTCCGTCCGTGGGAAAGCACCCTTTAACCCTCCGAAAAATAGGAAAATAAGCAGAAGCCTCTGGAAAATTAGGAAAATAAGCAGATAAGAAGGTTTCCGGGAGGGAAGGGTTTCCGAAAAATACAAGGTTTCCACCCGAGTCCAACCCAAATCGAGCGTACATAAAACCATCGCTCCGCATCAGTACCTAGTTTTGCTTTGCAGTTTTCGTCATGGAGACTTGGAGGGCAAGGGCATACATTTTTGCGATGCCGGGTATGTATAAAATCCACTGTTTTGCAGAAAAGGTTTCCCTTAGGACACCGTCCTTGGCTATATCATTGCCAAATAAAACTGGAATCTCTTCAGCCAAGCCAAATATACAGCTGCAGTAAAGAATGGCACAGGTGGAGACATTGACCGGAGATTTGAGTAAGTTGTGTGCAAAAGGAGTGCTCAATGAGGCGCTTCAGATTGCCGAGCTTATGCAAAAGCGTGGAGTACCTATATCTAGGAATGCTGCATACAGTTTTCTGCAGGAATGTACTAGAAAAAAAGATTTTTCAAGTGGCAGGAGAGTGCTATCCCTAATGATCCAAAGTGGGCTTGATTCTGTTCCGATCCTAAGCGACTATCTCATACGACTGTTTGCTTCCAGTAGAAGTTTATACGAAGCGAATTTAGTATTCAGTAAGATTGTAAACCCAAGTTTGTATGCCTGGGGTTCTTTAATCTCAGCAAACTCCACAATGGGAAATTGCGAGGAAGCTATTAAAATGTACCAAGGGATGCAACTATTGATGCCAAATAACTACAGTTATGCTCATCTTGCAATGCTCAAAGCATGTGCATCAAATGGTGCTCTTACATGTGGAAGGCTTATGCATGAACAAATTCTGAGATGTGACCTGGAATTGGATATTATTATTGGGAACACCCTGATTAACACATATTCAAAATGCAAGAGCCTGCACGAGGCTCGTAAAATGTTTGACAGCTTAGAGATTAGAGATGCTGTCTCTTGGGGTGCAATGATCACAGCTTGTACAAAGCATGGGCATGGACAATCTGCTCTTCAACTGTTTGGTGAGATGCAAGATGATAGTATAACACCAGATAAAGTCACATTTTTGAGCATCTCAAGGGCTTGTGCTAGTTTAGGTGGATTGGAGCAAGCCAGACTCATACATGTCAAGATCATTGAATGCAAACTTGACGTGGATCTGGTGCTTGGAACTGCTCTTGTTGACATGTATGCCAAATGTGGGGATCTAGAGGAGGCGTACACACTTTTTAGTAATATGAATAAACATGATTTGGTTGCATGGAGTGTAATGATTGCAGCATATGCTGAGAATAATGATGGAATTTCTGCCTTAGAACTTATGAAAGAAATGGAAGGAGGAGGCATAATGCCAGACAAAGTCATATTTCTGAGCAGCTTAAAGGCGTGCAGCAATATTGGAGCTATCCAAGAGGGAAGGCACTTGCATGGTCAGATCATTAAAAGTAAACTCAACGGCGACGTTGTGCTTGGGAGCACCCTTGTTGACATGTATGCAAAATGTGGAAGCCTGGAAGAAGCACGTAACGTATTTGACAGGTTGCATAATGATGATTTGGTCCTCTGGGCGACAATGATCGCAGGATATGCCCACAATGAACAGGGTACTCTGGCCCTAGAACTTTTTGATATGATGCAGCAAAAGGGCACCAGGGGACAACCAGTCACATGTTTAAGTGTTTTAAAGTCATGTGCTATTGCTGGCGCATTAGAACAAGGCAGGTTGATACACGACGGCATCATTGGAACTGGACAAGAATTAGATGTTGTCATTGGTAGTGCCTTGATTGACATGTATGCTAAATGCTGCAGCCTAGAGGAAGCATGCATGGTTTTTGACAAGTTAGAAGACCCAGATGTGGTGGCATGGGGGGCAATGATTGCAGGTTATGCGCAACATGGACAAGGGCTTCTTGCGCTGGAGCATTTTGAAGAAATGCAGCAGATAGGCATCAAGCCATTGAGGACAACATTCTCAAGCGTTCTGAAAGCATGTGGCAGTATTAAATCTCTTAAGCACGGCAGGCTGGTACATGAGCAGATATTGAAAAGCAGGGTAAAATGGGACTCATTTCTGGCGAATAGCCTTCTTGATATGTATGCTAAATGTGGGAATATGATGGAGGCGTGCGAAGTGTTTGACAATATGGAATATAAAGATACCATATCATGGAGTTCACTAATTGCAGGATATGCTCAGCATGAGCATGTTTTGCCTGCTTTAGATCTTTTTGACGAAATGCAAGGCCAAGGGTTAAAACCAGAGAAAGCAACATTTTTAAGTGTCCTAAAAGCATGTAGTGTAATGGGAGCCATAGGACAGGGAAGACAGATACACAAAGAAATTAGTAAGGATGGGTCTGAATTGGATCTTGTCCTTGGTAGCACTCTTGTGGATATGTATGCCAAATCTGGAAGCCTGGCAGAGGCACGCGAAGTCTTTGACAAGTTACATTCCCCAAATGTAATATCATGGAGCACAATCATTTCAGGATATGCCCAAAATGGAGACATTGATGTTGTGAGGCAGTGCCTTGAGCACATGCAGCAACAAGGTATCAGCCCAAACGATGCAATATTTACTAGTGTTCTTGCTGCATACAGTCATGCTGGACTCGTGGATGAAGGATGTCGATACTTCAAATCTATGAGAGATAGCCATAATATTGTGCCAAATATTTGCCACTATAACTGCATCATTGATTGTCTTGGCCGTGCAGGATGGTTGAATGAGGCTGAAGGATTACTTGTTAACTTTTCACCTGATGTCATTGGTTGGACTACATTACTCACTGCATGTAAAACATATGGCAACGTAGAGCTAGGAAGGCAATGCTTTGATTCAGTTGTCCAATTAGATACACAGAACCCTGGTGCATATGTGCTGATGTCAAACATCTATACCGATGCACATATGTGGGAAGATGCTGTCCATTTGGAAGACCTCAGAAAATGTGCAGGGGCATGGAAAAAACCTGCAAGGGCTTGGATTGAGGTAAACAATAAAGTACATGAGTTTGTTGTAGGAACAACGAGTCACCCTTATAGCAATGAGATCTATGTCATGTTAAAGAAGTTGAACAAACAAATGGAGGAAGCTGGGTACACGCCAAAGCTGCAGGTGTTGCCATTGTCAAAGAGCATGGAGTCACTCTGTGGTCATAGTGAAAGACTAGCTATAGCATTTGGACTTATCAGCACACCTAGCGGAACAACAATACGTGCTACTAAGAACCTTAGAGTGTGTATAGATTGTCACAATGCGACTAAATACATATCAAAAATTGAAAAGCGAGAGATCATAATTAAGGATCCTTATCGGATTCATCACTTTAAGAATGGGGATTGCTCTTGTGGAGATCACGCTTGAGAGAACGCACTATCACTTCCTTGGGATGGATATTTAAAATAGACTTGGCTTCACTGCCAAATTCGGAGCACCTTACAACCTTATAGCTTCCTTACTCGATGCTTTCCAAAATAGTTTATGATACTACAAAGCATTGTTCTCCAGCCCTCGATTATTTGTCTATGATATGGTGTATAGTGTGATCACAATCCTGTAGATTACAGACGTCAGGGCCTTTATGTTGATGCTAAGGTATTCGATTGAGAACCTATATTGTATGCCCCGAAACCTTTTTTTTTTTTGCCCTAAAGGGCAACCTTCCTTGGGAATGTGGTATATAGCGGCCCAATCCGAAGTCGCTCACCATCCAAGACACATAAGGTTCCCAAAACGCAATGCAAATGGCACCCGAGCCCCGAGAGGCACGGGAGGAGGAATATGCCTAGATATTCCTACACACCGACCTAGACCAGGTAATTTGCCAGTGGAGGTCAAGATCCCTCACAATCGGAGAATCCTTCTGCATGCTTGTTCCGACATATCTTATTCACGACTATGCTCATAGAAGCACTATTTCATTACCTGTGGACTTTGCTTTGGTCCATTTTGATCCTAAATTACCACTGTATAGTTATAGTATGGCGATTTGAAGTTGTGGGATTGGGTTTTTGTTACAAATGGGCAATTACAAACTTGCATCATTTGGTCCAAATAGCTCTTGGGTTTTGGAAAATCATCTGGAATGTGGACAGCCAATTGCCTGTTGCAGCTGATGTTCTATATCATGAATTCCGTTGTCTTTCTCAGTGAGAAGATGGGGGTGTTCCATGATCTTTTTGTGAGAATGAGTGGCATGGGAAGACTAAGAACCGTGGATGGAAACCTGCAGCTGAAGACTAGCAATCTCAGCGTCATCCACAAGCTTCCGTTTCTGCGCGTCACTGAGCTACGTTTGCAAATCCGTGACCTGCGCCTGTACTGTTGCGAGCTGTCCTTCTAAGACAGTGATTCAGGTTTCTCCCTGTGTGGTGGCATGCTGCTGACGGGTATACTCATTTTCTAATCCCGTGTAAAGAGCCTGAGTATCCACAAGAAGCTTGTCTTTCTCAGTGATTTTAGCCAGAAGCTCTGTGATGATGGCCTGAAGTTGAGCTTATTGTTCTTCCGTAGCAGCGCGTGTCTCCTGTTCTTTAAGGAGAGCAACCTTAGTGTCCAGCAAAGCCTCGTGCTTACTTTGAAGACTTTCTTTCAAGGTCTGGATCTGAGCTTGGGCAACCTGAAAGGCGTCAGAGGAATCCATATGTTCTTTAACCCCATTCATGAAATGTTCTTGCAACTCTTGAAGTTTAATCATGTAACCAACAACAATTTGTTCATATTGATACAAAGTCCTTCTGGTAGGTGGAGGAACAAGTGGCTGAAGTGGCAACCGGGGCTGTTGAACAATGTGAGTGGAAGAATGAGAGACTGGATGGGAGGTGGAGGCATCAGCGTGAGTAGACTGAGAGGAAGGAACGTTGATGACTCTGGAAGGTGTGGGTCACGGATCTTGCAGGCATGGAGAGGGTTGGCTGTCAGGGCGCGTCGAGAGATTTTTTCTTGAAGTTCCCTGACTGGAGCTATGACAGAGTGGGTGCAGTTGGAAACTTGAGAAGGAGCATCCAAGTGTTTGGTGGAGAGGCGACTGGGTTCTGGCAGACATTGGTTGATGATGGCTTGGAAATGAGCGCCCATAGCAGACTCAAGACAGGAGCCAGAAGATTGCCGAAGTCTGTCGACTTCATGGAGGAGACTTTGGAACAAAATTTGGGGCCAATCCACAAAACTGGTTGAATAAATGGCAACAATGGCAGTATGGAAAAAATGTTTGTTGATATGAGTGTTCTTGATAGAGTATCCATAGAACTTCCTCCACAAAAACTTGACAAAAGCGTCATGAGGCTTCGCTATATTGATGAGCTTATGTGTTGTAGCAGCATATGGAGCTTGATCATAAACAGTGACATCATGATCCTGTAAAGTGGCCCAATTTAAAGAAGGATCGAGGCAATTGAAATACTTGTGCCAAGAGACTCTGATTGAGGGTGATTCCTGTGTAATCCACCATCGTCTGATATCCTGCATCAGTCTTGATCAAATGTGCAATGGACTGCCGAAGCTAGACAGGATTGGGAATAGGGAGTTCTTGTTAGAAAAATCAAGCAACTTCACCCTTTCAGCGACATCACGACTAGTGCCTTCTAGGGGGTTTGTGGACAGTGGCAGTGGAAAAGCTCAAGATGGATGGGCGTAGTAGTTTGAAGTGTGGGCAACTTTGGGGAAGTAGCCATGGCGATCGACGGAAGAAGTTGAAGAGCGGAAGACGAAAAAAGGTGAAGAGCGGAAGGCGAAAAGCAGAGAAAGTTGTGAAGCTTTAGGGTTCGCATCTGTTCGGCTAAGATTTTTATAGGCAGGCAGCATGGATGAAGATGGGGCCCTGGATGGAAGAAAGATCCAGAAACAAAATTTTGATAAAGTCCAAAGAATCAACTAAAAAAATGAACGATGGAGATGGATAGGAATGAACGGTGTGATGGGACATCCTGGCAGTGTACGAATAATGATTTGACATAGCCATGGTTTAATGGATTGTAATTAAGAGAGCCAACTCGAGAGTCCGAATGATTAAGTGGAAGAGGTGGCAGAAGCAGCAGGCCCGAGAGAAGGTACCGCTACTAGATTTGCGGCGAGATATGGGAATCTGGAATTAGAATGTGCCGCGCATGTGGACACGTTAGTAAAAAATGATTGGGCTACCATGGCAGGCACCAGACGGCAGGGCTATATAAGACGAATGAGGAATAAAGCAAAAACACACCCAGTGTCTGCGACGGAGATGGTGAGTGGGTGCTTTTTTTATTGACCTACTCAAAAAATCATGTCGCGACATTGGTGCTGGTAAGGTGCTGATACCCGTCATAAAATTTTTTCGAGCGCCCTTCACGTTTCGTCAAGCACTTCACCCGCCATAGCCAGCCTTGAGCGGGAGTCAAGATCCATCATTCCTGCTATTTTTGGCCAAGTCATCGATCCCAAAATTTTAGTTTGCAATCTCCAATTCGAATTGGAATTTCCCCGCCCAAATCAAATGCTGCACCTTCGAAATTATGTCAAGTTTCACCGCTTTCTTGAAGCAATGCCTATGGTTCTTGAGTTGAGAGATGAATTCCTTGCTTCGTGTCCGTGCATTGTGCGCAATTTGATGCCCGGGATTGCCGGCGGGCATGCAAGAGTTCGTCAACAATTCCAAGCGATTGAGTGCCGCTCACAATTTGCAGAAAATTACCTTGAAGAATCACCTACACAAATCGAAGCTGGTACTCACATTGAAATAGTGGATTTCACAAGGAATGAAGAAACTACATTTGAAGCCGAAAATTCAGATCAAGAATTTCATCATGAAGATGAAAGACCGTGTATTCCTTGTTAAATGCCTCTCGCTATTAAATTGCTGAATTTTTTTGTTCTAAATTGCCGACCGATGTAATGTAATGTTTCTTTCAAAGGAAACGTAATTCATTCAATGGTGCCGAAGTTTATGGACTTTGAACATGATTTCAACATGTCGAGTATGCAATTTAAATTTGTTACTTGGTTTATAAAAAGTAAACCGACATGCTAAAATTACAGGAGAATATGGTGGAATATCAAATGAGGATGATGAAGTTATGGATGTTGGCAATGTCAGAGGTTGATCCGACCGTCATAATACAGCCTACTTGCTATAATAGAGGTATTTGCATTGATAAATTTCGCTCGATCAGAAGTTAGAATTGCAAAGCTTTGCAAACCAAGAGAATTATGAAACCGCTTTCAAAAAAAAAAAGACCGAAATCGGGAGGATTCAAAGACGTAAAAAAAGAGAAGTGGATGTCGAATCGGCAATTTAGGTGCGCTTGCAAATGATGCTACCGTTGGTAAGAAAGGTTCATTCAGCAGCTTGGAAGAAAAGAAAGTTGTCAAAAGAATTAGGCAAGCTTGTGAACTAATTGTGAGAGAATGCTACATCCTAAGAAAGAGTGGAAATTCTAGGGGTGCTAGAAAGTGGATACCGAACTAGATCTCTCAAACAAAGAAAGAATTAAACACAATGAAAACAATCATTAACAATTTGAGGGAGTCTTTTGCAGCTCATAAGTATTCAAAAAATACGATGTGTGGAGAGCAAGAAGTGCCGCAAATGACTTTTACAAATAATGGTGAAACTAACAAGTCCGCTTTTGCCAAGCAAATGAATCAATAGGAAGATTGTGTCGGGCTTGCAAAATAGAAGATTGGTCAGCAGAGCATGGTAGTGGACCATGGTCCATGTTCAAGAAGAATACTAGATTTGATGACTCTCTTATGATGAGAGGAAGCTAATAGTTGACTTTTGGAGAGATAACACACGAAAGTGTCTCCATGCAAGAAACATGTTATAAGGATTAGAGTGGTGAAGGATTCAAGATCATGCATCCATTACACTTCATGGAGGATACTCGTGTTAGTTTGATTGCACATGCCGGATATTGTCAGTAATTGTCGTAATTGCCGTAATTCTCACCAGAATTGCTCTAATTGCTCTTGTCAGAATTCTTGTGTCCGCTTTTGCGTGTTTCATTTTACCAAATTTTCGTAAGGGAGTATCCTAAGTTTGAGGTTTCTTTCTCAAGATTTCATGCCTTGAAACCCCTTTATGTCGAAAGTAAAGGACAGAGAGACGGCCGTTGTGTGTATCATATGAGAGCAGATTTTATTCGACTTGCAATGAACAAAGTAAGACATGATGAAAAAATTCATGGTCCAAATTGTAAATGCACGTGAAAGTTTGTGGTCCCGACCAACATGCATGGCAAGGAAGAGCACCTATGCTTCAACAAGTGAGCTTTGGAGGTCTCTTTATTTGTCCAAGAGATGAAAGTGAAGAATGGTATGCACATGACCCGCCTAACTCTCAAGTGCAATAGTTGTGGACCTAGCAAGTCGCCAACATGTCCAAAAAGAAGTGAATTTCAAAAATGGTGTGCGTGTGGAGTGGAAGACATATGACAAGGTACTAAGATTGTTGCTGCTTTTTATGCTTCATTATGGTGTAGCTTTATTCTTTATTTCAGATTTGTTGTAGATATATGAATCAGAGAAGAACCCGATGGCAAAGGTGGTTATAAGTTGGGAAAAACCACCACTAAACCGGTTTACAAGACCACAAGTGTCACCGATATTTTCCGTATCGCTAGAACAAAGGTTTGAAAGAATTCATTCCACACAACTATGAGGCTAGATGGCGTGCCGTGCAATTCAAGGAGTGTTTGGAAACATTTCCAAAGGATGCAATAGTTTCAAAGATTGATTTTGCTTGAAAATTACAGCTTCAAAATTCAGCAAAGAAATTCGTAGAGTCCGCATTGAGGAATGATCGCTGCACAATTTTAGTGCATATATCATATAGACATGCCACCAAAAGTGATGACCCTAAATTGATGAAGATGAGAGAAGAATCATCAAAGAAACTCACTTCTACATTTCGGATGACGGGGAACATGACACTTTGTTTATGCAACATTGTTTGAACAAATATGCAAAGATTTTTGTCCAAAGAAAACAAATCAAGTAATACAAATGACACATTGTTTGGTCCGATGGATGTTCTAGCCAAAGGAAAGGAAGTAGAACATTTTACTTTCTAGGAAGAAATTATCAAACTAGTGGCATCCCAATAACTTGGAATTATTTTGCTTCTTATCATGGGAAAGGTAACTTTCATTTTCAAGCACCTAGAGTTAATGTTCATTTCAAAGACTAACTGATAGAGAAAAACAGTGAACATGATGGTGCCGGAGCTGCCATTAAGAGAGCCCTAACTCATGAGATGTTAAAACGAAATTCAAAGGCCACTTAGAAATGCACATGATGTAGTGGTTTTTGCAAAAACATTTCAAAGACAACATCACAATGGAAGGCAAGGACGATACGTGTGTCTTTGTTGAACTGCTGGATTTTTATACATTCCAATTTGCCGAGCTTGTGAATGCTTGTGTTTGATGATTTTTTTGGGAAGTTGGCATAGGAGATGTTGATGAAGAAGTGAGAGGTATGATTGTGCAACTCTATCCGCTCTAGCAAATTTCATTCCATCGTGCCTACTCAAAGAACTCGACCGACTCAAGTTGCACATATGAACTTCACTTGTTTCTCGCCATAACTCACCGGTTAGGGAAATATGCAAAGTGTCCCTACATTGCTAGAATAGGCACGTGGTCATACTCAAATTAAAACCTATGGGTGCCGACTATGTTGAGGAAGTTGTTGAAGGCCCCTGCTTTTGAAGGAGATCATGAGTGGAAATCGATATATCATTGTTGTTGGAGATAACTTTGTCAATCTTGCCGAGCCTAACAACAAAGAAAAAAGTAGACTTTTATATTTTAAAATGCACTAGAACAAAGCATGTTATAGAGAAAGCATACAAGGATCCTTGGGGCAAAAGTTTGGTAGGAATGAAGTAGTTGTCATCGAAAATATTACAAGTTGATTAATGGTAACTTGTATGAATTGCTAGAACATGAGCCGAGTGTAGGTGTATACAGACCATTTGGTTCGGGTCGTTTAATTTTGATATGACCAGATTGAGGAACAACCTGCTTCAGCCCCCCACATAGTGGAAGATCAAATTATGGATAGCTTGCATCAAAGCACATCCATTTATGCTCAAGAAGTTTTAGAGTCTTCCCGAAATGATCTGAAAGGAAAGAATAAATCAAAAGCAAAAGCAGCAAAAGGCAAAGATGCTTTGTGATTCAAACTGTGAACCTTAGACCAATTTGTAAATTGTGAAACATATTGTAAATTGTAAATCATATTGTAAATTTGTTGTCATAGTTCATATGTAATCAAATTGGTTGTCAATCATAACCATAAACAATCATAAACAAATATGTAACCATAAACAATAAGGTTTTCAATCATAAACAATCAAGGTTTTCAATCATAAACATAAACAATCATAAACAAATATGTAACCATAAACAATAATATGTAAACAATCATATGCTAGATAGCTATCAATCAAAAACCTTATATTCATGTACACCTTATATTCATAAACCTTATTCATTGCTATTCTTCATATGTAAACCTTATTCATAAACCTTATTCATTGCTATTCTTCATATCATATAGACCTTATTCATTAACCTTATTCATTACTATTCCTATTATACATAAACCTTGTAAACCTTGTGTAAACCTTATTCATATGTAAACCTTATGTAAACCTTATTCATATGTAAACCTAATGTAAAAACCTAAGGTAAACCTAATGTAAACCTTATGTAAAACCTAATGTAAACCTAATAAAACCTTATGTAAAACCTAATGTAAAACTTATGTAAAACCTAATGTAAACCTTATGTAAAAACCTAATGTAAAACTTATGTAAAACTTATATTCCGTATCGCAAACCTTATATTAGTGTAAACCTTGCTATTACATAAATATACAAAAACATGTCAACACTATGGAACAAAATTGTGTTGCATGTATACAAGATCCACATAATATTTAAAAAAAAAACATCCTCATAATATCCTCCCGTAGATGCCGATAAGATGCTTGGTAGATGCCGAGAGACCTGCTAAATTCCGTAAAGTCTTGCCTTTTAAAAGCAAGATAATTTTCCTCCAATGTACCACCTCGAAGGATTTCTTCTTCAGATTCTCGCCCTACATCCCCGCGGATAAATCGCTCCTACATCCCGTGATAAATCTGCCCCTATATCCTCTTCAAAGATCATTGTTCTTTACATCTCCAAAGATCTTCATCTTCTATAGGCTCCAACCTTGCATCTTCAAAGAAGAATTTTCACAAAGAATGTTAGACACATTTCCCCAACAACAAGAAATCAATATTTAGTACAACTAAATTGAACATGGACTACTATTCAAATTTTCGATTAGACTTACCATTTTTCTTCAAAGCTCCAAGCTTGGTTCTTGCAAGGGTCTTCTTGTCTCCAGTTGTTGTCCAAAGGTCGGCGTGGGTCTTCTTATCTCAGAGTTGTCCAAAGGTCGGCAGGGTCTTCTTGTCCAAGCAAGATTAATTTAAAATTAATGTAACTTAAAGAGAAGTTATAATACTAAAACTAAATGTGTACCTTTTATGGGAGATATGTGAGCAAATTTAACAGACTCAAATTTTGTCAATATCTATAACTGCTCAAATAGAATTGAAGTTAGCACAAAACAAATACATTACAAGATACATTGAACAAAAACTTACTTGCAACAGGTTTCGAGTCTTTCTTGGTGCTGGCCCCTTGTCTTCCTTTTCTTAATTTTTGCAAATTTTTCTCGCTTTAAATTCAAAGACTTGCGTTTTATTGTACAAAGTGGTGCCGCTATCAACTTCATCCTTCTCGCTTCTTATCTTCATCATCGCTTGCATTTTCAGTTTGTTCTTCATCTTCATAGTTAGAGTCCTCTTCAATCACAATATCAATTCTTTGAATCCCGTTCCTCGCAAAATGTTGCTTGGGACTTCCTCTCCACAACAGGGGAACCACACAAAGGCATAGTTTTCAAAGACACTTGAAAAGCAAAACACATGGTACTTATGTCCACATTGGTTTATTTTAACAAACAGGTCATATTCTTGAGGAAAACAAAGGCCACATGCCCCCATACATCAATAGTTAGCAAAGGCAAAGAATACACACCCATACCCAACTCCATCCGAAGCTTTGGTGCTTTCACTATCTTGTCGCATGGCTGAAATATGCTTAGCCTTTGCATGCCACTTAGCCATTGATTCCTCAAAGGTATCTATTTCGACTTCATCAAAGAAATTTCTTTTACTTAATGTGTTCTTCCCCTTTAGAATCTATTTTCGTAAGTGTCGACTCCAAAAGCTCTCGCGATAACTTCTTCATCATTCTTTAGTTTTGCAATAGCATCAACTTCTTCCTCGAAAATTGCGCTCAAGGTCTTCTCGACTTCGCTTGGCCTCTATATTTTCATATATAGCTTTGCAAGCTATGTCCGCTCCAAAGAATAGCACCTTCTTTCCTCAACAAAGACTCTTGTTTTGATAATAGCAACTCCTCTCATCTCTTCATCTCAAAGAAGCTTACCCAAGTGATCCAAAACAAATGCTATTCAAACAAGAGTCGCTGGTCTCTCCCTTAGAAATCAAGGCCGATGTTCGATAAGCTTCTGCAGCAAAACTAGCCCAGTTCACTTTGAATTGCCCAGGGGTTGACAAAGCTCGTTGGGTATTACTCCAAGCAAAAGCTCGAGCAAAGGTTACCCTAACCTCATTGTTGATAGGCTTGCTTTTCCGATAAATCCTTTCCAAAGAGTCATGCAAAGACACGCAAGCAACCCGGGCCTAACAAATTTTAAATTTATCTTTCCTTTCCGGCGGTGGGCACCGCCAGACTTCAAGAAAATCACGGTCGGAAACATCCTTCGCCTTCAAATCCTTTGGCTTCTTCCCTTCATTACACAAACCTCTGTTTG
The DNA here is from genome assembly GCA_021234155.1 of Isoetes taiwanensis. NCBI lineage: Eukaryota > Viridiplantae > Streptophyta > Lycopodiopsida > Isoetales > Isoetaceae > Isoetes > Isoetes taiwanensis. The sequence continues at coordinate 239,535 of JAJEKV010000110.1, read as the reverse complement.
TGTGAAATTCATACTCAGTTCTTGCGAAAAGCAGCTCCTGATAACATCAAACAAACTTTTTTTAGTTCAATATCAGTAGATAAAGAAAAAAGCATGAGAAATAGAGGGATTTTTACCTCGCCGGACTTCAGCGCCATAGCTAGATGCTGGAATTCCTAAGAGTAGCAGAATGAACCGAACTTCCCAACCCAATTACACTTTCAATTCGAAAATCAAAATCATAATCAAAATGATCACGATTCGAAAATCCCTAGCTGCACCTAATCAATTCTCGCCGCGAAAAAACTTTTCGCAAGCAGCCCCGCACACACCCCGCAAAAAATGATGAAGGGCGTCCTTCAAAAATGATGAAGGGCGTCCTTCACGTCACGAGAAAAAGCTGAAAATAGGTGCTGAGCCGGTGCTGGAGCGTCGCGAAATTGGGTAGGTCAATAAAAAAAGCACCCGAGTACGATGCCGAAGAATTGCTTGGAGTGGATAACGTACCGCATGAACGATCTGGACCTGTGAAAAATGAAGAACCATGGGATTCCCATGGACGGCTGGCTGTCTGGGTCGGCCGATAATCCTGACCAAATGTCCAACTATCAGGACGTCATACTTCACCCCCGCTATGATCCTGAGCAGGGTTATATAATCCTGTGGGTTTGTGTTGCTCCCAACCCGGAGTAGCCATGTTTTTAGAGTAGGATTTTGTATATAGATTAAGGGCGATGCCCCCTGCGTTTAAGTAAGGGCTATGCCCAAGTTTTTGTAATCCAACTCTTTTTTGAATATAAGATAAGCCATTGTACTTAATTATGTGTCTCTGTGTCTTGAATTGTGTTTGAGCCGAAAACTATTAACCAAGGTAGGTAATGGAGAGCCATCTAACTCTGCAAGTTGAAACACACTCGGTTGCACTACTTGAATAATAAGGGCCAAGCCAACGAAAATCAAGCTTGCCTGGAAAATTTTTGTACCTAGAATCGTAAAGAAGAACTAAATCCCCTTCCTTGCAAGTTTTGGTTTTTATCTGTTTGTCATGCCAAAATTTTCTCAGTTGTTGCCTAGAAAGAACTCTGAGATACGCATCTCTGCGAAGTTCATCTAATTGTTGTAGTTGATAAACCCTCTCCTGTAGAGTAGCAGGAGGATTATGCATGGTAGCAAGTTGAAAGCGAAGAGTGGGTAGAACAAACTCAAAAGGCATTAAATCCTCTTGGCCATAGACTAATTTGAACGGTGTCTGTCCTGTGGCAATCTTGTAAGTAGTGTTGTAGGCCCATAAAACAATGGGTAATTTGTCCTACCAATTGCTGCTGGAAGCGTTACTGATTTTCTTAAGAATGTTGATGAGAGTCTTATTTGTGCTGTCAGCAAGACCATTGTCTTGTGGATAATATGGAGTACTCTTCCGATGATGGATATGCAAGTAGTCCGTCAGTTCTTTGATCGTATGATTAACAAAATGAACACCTTGGTCACTTACTAGTTCCGTGGGACATCCGAAGTGGGTGAATAAAACACCCGCGCGTACTGGCGGCGGTCTTATCTGGTAAGGCACAGGCTTCAACCCACTTTGTTGCATAATCAGTGGGAAGAAGGATGCAACGAGCACGGGAGTGTCGAGCAGGTGGATCCATGTGCCCAACAAATTCCATACTCCATTTGCTGTTGGGTAATGGCGTGGCAACGGGAGTTAAGGGTAGAGCGTCACGGGCAGTGGGCCATCCCACACGCTGACAGACATGACAATTGCGCGCATAAGCGTGGGCGTCTTTGAACAACGTGGGCCAAAAATAGCCAGCAAGAGAATTTTTCATGCCGCGTTATCACCACTAAAATGTCCTCCACCAAGGCCTTCGTGGGCTTGGCGAACAATATCTGGTACTTCAGGAGGAAGGACACACCTGCACAAAACCATATCCTTGCCATGATTGTAAAGATGTCCAGCGACCATTGTATAGTCACGGACTTCACGAAGGAACTGTTGACGGCATGAGCGTAGCTTCTCAGGAGAGAGCGTGGGGTCTTCAGATGGTAGGGCACCAGAGAGAAGATATTGTTGGTAGTCGTGGAACCAGTAGTGTTAAGAGCAGCCCCTAAGTAGATTACCTACGGGACTGTAAATTAATCACCTAGTTTCTTTATGAGCTATAAAAATGTTTCAGATGAATGAGAGAGATTATATTATCTATGATCTGATCTAGTCACATGCATATGATTGTGGTTTTACATTTTTCATTTGGACATGGATAACAACTGGGCAGTGGCTCTGACACCGGCGGTTCCCAGGTCTAGTTACTATTTTTTATACTAACTTAAGCTCCTGGATGGTCTGCAGGTACCATGCTTCTGCTCTTGAATGAAGTTTATAAAATTTACTTCTAAATGCATGGTTTTATGGTGAGATCTATCCTAAAGAAGCTTTGCTAAGTGTATTCAGATTTTATTATAAGATGTGATAGTATATCAATTCATGTGTAATAAGAATCAAGTTGGATATTGTTCATAATGAATACATGGAGTAAATGTTAGTGAACATTTTATGAATTTATATGGCTATCGTTTTGTGAAAATGACACACATGAAAACACATACAGTGCTTTGTCACCCGCCTTACACTTCTTAGTTGGAGTGTTAAATTCATAAAATGTCCATTTACAGTAACTCTCATAGTTTCAGATGATTATCCAGCTATCTATTATGTACTTATTCAATGCCTACTGGACTAATTGGGACAGATGTCTAGAATTGAGGCAACCCAATCTTCTTGGGCAAAGGACCTCATCCAACTTGGATACAATGATGATATATCTCCCCCCTCTTTACTGGTGCAAGTACTGCTCACTCAAATTCAATGTAAGGAGTTTCATGACTTTGTTATACAATATGAAAGAGGGTGTACAGATGACAATGAGTCACTAATTATAAATCTTGATGTCTCAATGTGGTTGGAGCTTGCTGGAAATGGAAAGCCATTGGAGAAAGCCTTAAGTTATAAAGGGCAGCTAATGTCCATTCTGAAGAATGACTATACACAGATGGAACAGTGTCGAAACACATTGAAGAAGTTTGAAAAGGTACCTGGGGAAGCAAAAGTAGATGGCATTATTGATGATGATGAAAAGCAAATAAATGAGGAGATTTCACCTGACAATTTTAAAGCATATGTCTATCCTATTATACCTAACAGATGTCTGGAGGATATGACTGGAGCAAAAAACCATAAAATGTGGACCATGTGGTCTCTCCAACTAGTTGCTCTGTTCTTAATTGATACCCTGATAACCTTGACTGCTGTAAATGGAAAAATGGAGTTCAAATCTATCTGTTACATGGAGGCATTAAACAATGTCAGTTCAGTGCAAGGTAAAATTATTCTGGAAGGTATTACAATGCAAACGTTTGATGCAGCAAGGTGTTCTAAACCTGTGAAATTATACAGCAAAGGAAAGATCCCGCCTCTTATGAAAAGGTCTCAGGAATATTACAAGTCCATCTGGAATTATAACAGGCCTTTCATAAAATGTACGTGCAGTCAAGATGAGCATTGCCCAAAAAGGAATATTATATGGTTTGACCAGGTTTGTGGTTTGTGACAAATAACATTGACACAATATTCAACACCTCTGATAAACTTGAGATCCAGTTTGTGTCATTTGCTAAGTGGCTGCTAAAAGAATCCACTGCAAAGGCAATAAAGGCAGTGATTGTATTCATGTACATGAGGGAATTTATGATCATTGCTGCTGAGGAATATAGTGAGAAGAAGACTAGACTGCTACAAGAACATGGGTCATGGGAAGGCCCTAAATACATTGAGCAGCTGTTCCTTCCTCAAGAATTCAGTATACAGTTGGCAAGATCAAATAAGAGGAGCACTCTAGCAAAAAGGTACCGTCTGAATCTGAATGAGACTCTAACTGATTTTGATGCAAATGTAGAACTTGTTGTGAATACACCAATATTTATGAGTACCAGGGGTCGTGGAAGGAGAAGAAGGTGTGGAGCAAGATTTTCTACCCCTCAATACTTTCATAATCGTGGTTACACTCCTTCTGGGACAAGCAGAGGCCATGGAAGACATGCTTATATGGCCTCAGCAAACCAGAATGCTGCATCTAGTCAAAACGGGTCATCAAATGAGTCATCTCTAATACCGGTCCCCTTGAAGCTGAAATACCAGTAATTGTTCAAAGTATGACCATTTAGTCTGTTTCTCTTTGTCAAGTTGCCTGCATAGCAGCATAGCAGGACTATCTGCATGCAAGGAATTTCAAATAAACTCTCTCTCTCTCTCTCTCTCTCTCTCTCTCTCTCTCTCTCTCTCTCTCTCTCTCTCTCTCTCTCTCTCTCTCTCTCTCTCTCTCTCTCTCTCTCTCTCTCTGACTATGAACTTTGGGTGTCAAAACCCACGGGCCTTAATGTAAAGTGGTTGGGGCAGGGCCCAACCCAGGCAATGTAGTGTGGTGTGTGGTCACATATCCAAATGGATCTTTGCCTAGTGGTGTGGCGTTAAAAATACTATCTATCTATCTCTCTCTCTCTCTCTCTCTCTCTCTCTCTCTCTCTCTCTCTCTCTCTCTCTCTCTCTCTCTCTCTCTCTCTCTCTCTCTCTCTCTCTCTCTCTCTCTCTCTCTCTCTCTCTCTCTCTCTCTCTCTCTCTCTCTCTCTCTCTTAGGTTGGCCACATGATCAAAAAAATTGTCTCTCGCTATCTCCGAGACAATTTTATCTGTGTATAAGTAGAAGATGGGAGATGAGCTTCTCTCGGGCCTTAACGTGGCCGTTTAAAAATGTTTCTCCCTCCCCCGCCGGAATTTTTCCCACCTATTTGTCTCCGGTGATCCATCCCATATGGGATATTTCTTTCCTCAATCGATCTTCAAAATGACAGATATGGGATATTTCGAGCTCATCTTCCCGCGTCCCATTTCCATTCGAAATCTCTGAAAAATCCATCCCTCACACCTTCGAGGCAGAAAATCTTCGCCTATAGCGTCTTTCAAGCATGGATCCGGTAATTTTAGGTATGATTGCAATGCTTCTTAGGGCTATTTTGCTAGGTTTAGCATTGCAGAAGTTCTGCTTGGATCTCATTCAAGAGAACGAACTGGAAGATCCTATGGCAATAGTCGAGGAAGAAGAGTTCGAAGAAGACAACACTAGTCTTCAATGTGTATGTTCAATATTGCTCTTGGCTGCAACCTCTCGACTAAGAAGACCACCGAGAAGATTTTGGGTTTGTCCAAGGCAGACCACACAATGGGATAACATTGACAATCATGCTTGGAATTGCCTTCCCTCATTTGAAGATGATATGTGGCATCAGTTCTATAGAATGAAGAGAAGGTCATTTGAAAAAAAATTGGACTGATTGTGCCATACCCGATCAGGCCGGGTCGAAAAGTTAGGCTCCTCAGAGATCCCGTGAAAGCAAAGCCATGGTACTTTACTTTCTTGCTCATGGAGAGATGCCATTGCATGTCGGCCAAAGATTTTATGTTGGAAAGGCCCGCGTCGAAAATACACCAAGAAAGTGACTTTAGTTTTAGCATCCAAGACTATGCTTTACAAAAGGTTTGTTGCCTTACCCTCGGGTCAAAGACTACTTGATATCATTAAGGAATTTGAAGATGCCACAGGTCTGCCTAATATTTTTGGTGCTGTTGATGGTTCTCACATATTTCTGTACAGAAAGCCATGGAGAAAAGACAAAGGGGATGATTATTACAGCAGACACAAGAGACATTCGTGCCTCATGCAAGGTGTAGTAACACACTCTCGAATATTTGTCAATGTATGCGTTAGTAGAACAGGTTCTGTGCATGATTCCAATCAGTTTAAGAAGAGCCTATTGTACAAGAGGCTAGCATCAAAACAGATTTTGCTGGAACCTATTGTTCAAATGACAGGAAAAAAGATTAACAGAAGAGGAGAATTACTGGATGCAGATGTAACAGTTAGTATACCTCCAATGCTTTTGGGGGATTCGGCTTATCCAAGCAGAAGGTTTTTGATTAAGGTTTTTCCAGATGGCACGGGTGCTTCTGGCAAGTTCAATAAGAGGATTTGCAAGGGCAGGGTTTGTGTTGAGAATGGTTTTGGTATAGTCAAAGAAAAATTCAGAATTTTGAAAGCTCTGCCTATTCATGTTGGTAGGGCAGCCAAGATTATTCATGCTGCCTGTGTGTTGTGGAATTTCTGCATAATGGAAGACCTGGATATGGAAATGCTGCCCTTAGAACCAGAATTGCCAGATGTTGCCTACTATGAGACAGAGGACATGAATAAGAAATTGAAGAAGGAAGGGGATTTGATAAGACATGTGACTTTTCAGAATATAGATGGTAGAAATTTAGTTTGATTCATTCCACACACCTCATCTTGTTTGAGGTGTTCCCATTAATTGAATGTATTCTGCCATTTGTGGAGCAGAAATATGCACATGAACTTTCATGGAATCAGTGAATTGAAAACAATGTTTGCACAAAGAAACAATGTGCAGCACCTAAGTACTAATGTTTGCATTTTGTGCACTTTACCTAGGTATAGCAAAAGTAAAACAATGTTTGTATCTTAAGAGATTGTTTGCAGACTTTAAAGAATGTTTGCAGAGTTTAAAGGAGGTTTGCAGACGAAAAATAATATTTGCACAGTGAAACAATATTTGCACAATGAAAATAAACAAGTACAATACTTAATATTCCATGTTTCAGAATTAGTAAATGAACATATACAGCAGAAAGTTTGCATCTGATTGAAATGAGAAGATTAAGAAGAAGATAATGAATAAGACAATGAAAAACGAAATGAACAAGATAATAGACAAGTGTAGAAGATGATGAGCTGCTTTTATTTCCAAAAACTCAGGTCTGTTACATGAACAAATATGGGAAAATAGAGTAGCCACAAAATGTTTGTGGTCCCCGAAATGCTAATAAACTACAACTAAACAATCCAAAACTCCAAGAACCTCCTCCACTTAACCTGTAACAACAGCATTTACGAAAAATGGGTTAGTGAAAATGCAGAATAAACACAACTGAAGAATATCTGTGGAAATCCGAAAACCTGTATTCACATTTCAATGATTTACAAAAATAAGACCATTTCATCATGGTCTGAGTCCAAAATAAGGCCTATGGCCGATTCAGTATCATACAATCTTTCATAACTTTGAACTAAACCACAAACGGAAAAAAAAGGCACTGAAGTAAAAAAAAAAAAAAGGCTGAGTTCCTGAAGAGGCTGAGTTCTTCAAAGCAGCAGGCTATTCTGGGCAGTTCTCACATGCAACTGAAGGAATCCGGACCTCCCAAAGGCACCATCTACCATGATACTTGACGTGCACAAGCTCAACGTGTGCTCTCTGGCGAAAGGGGGCTTGCTCAGCCCATGCAATCAACTCCGCTTCCACAAAAACCTCTTCCATAGCCATGTAGCCAAGAATAACTCTTTGGTTAACAGAGGCATGGAAACTCTTGTGCTGCAGCTCCACAATTTCGTTGGACTCCACTGTCATGCTGCTGGAAGCACTACTTGCTGCTACCGCCATATCAGAAGAGCTCGAAGAAGAGTACACAGGGAAATGGCGCCGGACCAAGACCTTGCGCCGTGCCATCTTCGAGCCCAAAACAATAAAGATTCTAGCGCGAGAAACGAGACATGCATAATGGAATTTAAAGAGACTCTGTACGAAACCTTTATGGTATTATAGTTTCATACTAGTCAAGATCAGGAATATTACTTCACGCTCATTTTAATTCCAATTGAGATCCCCAAACCACTTAGAAAGGTATGTTCCAATCATACTGAACCCGAACAGAACATACTCTTTTAACTAACTTCCATAAACTGAAGAACATAACAGAAACCAGAGAATAAAAAAATTGAAAATGACAGTGCAGGACAAAGGTCCATACCTCAAGATTGCATACTAATTTGTCTGTTTCGATGCAGCCAACTTAGCAATTTCCAGAAGAGTGTCTTTGGTCATTTGACAAATGCTTTCTGTCATTGTAGCCATTGATTGGGCAATTTTCAAAGTATTGGCAGACCTCATGGACTCCAATTCCCTGATCAGTTCATGTTTTTTAACAGATTCCTCCTTCATGAAATCTAATTTCCTTTTTTCATTTTCACCAAAGCTGGTAGCCATGTTTGATATCCCTGCTACAATTTCTTCATCAATATGAACCCGAGATCTCTTTTTAGTTGTTGGCTTACCACTAACCCCTGGCTGATTACATGCAGCAGACCGAGGACTTGTGTCTGAAGGATTGAAAGCACTTGGAGTTTCTTTGCCAGAATTTTTTTCTTGTGCACTTGAATTGTCTTTGCTACCATTTGTTTCATTTGCAACAGGGGACACAGGGTTATCATCTGGAACGTTTACAAATTCTTCTTCCACAAATGAAGCATTTGTTCCAATTGTCTCATAGAATGCATCAGACATGTAGGTATTTGGAAACATATCAGCATCCTGGAATGCCTCGGCCCCAAATTCCCCATCATCCCCTGCACCTGGAATGTCTCTCTCATTAGTAACTCCATGTTTCAGATCTTCCATAGCTTCAAACCAAGGCCAGGTAGATGGTTCTGATCCAGTTCTCTCGGATGCCTCTTTTTCATCCCTGAATTTGATCTGCAATTTATCCCACTTGTTCCTTAACTGTCTCAAATCTTCAAGCCCATGAACTGTGGGTTGTAATTTCAACATAATCTCTCTCCATTGCCCTGAAGAAAGATTAATACTACCATTATTATGAACCTTGTACTCCTTGATCAAAGCAAGCATGGTGGAGATTGCATTGTCCGACCAATCAACCGGAGTTTTCCTTTTCTTGGCCGGGTTCATAGCAACAGAATTGCTATCGTGCACAACTAAGGCTAATTCATTGGGGAGGGGTTCAGATTGAACCTCACGCAATCCATCTTCCTGCTGATCCCTCTTCTTTTCCCGTGCAATGCCATTAGAAGCCCGTGCACGTTCAGAATTTATCTCAATGGCCACAGATTGGGAAACTGATCCAGTCATCCTTTTAGTTCTTCTAGGAACCAATTTCTCGCTCCTCGGTGGAATGAAAGGCTTCTTAGCAGTCGGCATGGAGGATCTGGTTGCCTTTGTCATGTTCTTTAGAAAATTTGTGTCTGCTATTTCAATCTATTAGATGCTAAGAAAATGTCTATCACCAAAGCAATGAACGACATGCTTACCGGATTGAGAATTGGCGCTTAATGCTTACCGGATTGAGAATTGGCGCTTAATGCTCCGCTAGGAGGGAAGGAATTGGGATCTGATTCTTGGAGCCATACCTAGAACGGGGCCGGAATTAAGGTCGAAATTTCCGGCCTCCAAAAACGATCCCCATAATTTTTTCGGGGCGTTGGGCTTAACGGCCCATTAATTGATGGAAATGCCCCTAACAGCAGTTAAGGGCGAATTTACCTCTAAGTGGACTCTCGCATTACTCCCATTATCTCTCCTCCCATTTCGTCTCTCAAATCATCTCTCATGATCTCTCGGCTCTCATGTGGCCGACGCTTCTCTCTCTCTCTCTCTCTCTCTCTCTCTCTCTCTCTCTCTCTCTCTCTCTCTCTCTCTCTCTCTCTCTCTCTCTCTCTCTCTCTCTCTCTCTCTCTCTCTCTCTCTCTCTCTCTCTCTCTCTAAGTATCGACCGCCAGGATAGTATGCTGGAATATCAACACATTGAAACATAGCAAGGTATGCACTATGCTGGATTTTTTAGTTGATGTAGATATAATTTTCTTTTTGGAAACTTGTGAACATGAGGAGAAAGGTCTCCCAAATATTGCAGGCTTTACTTTGTTGCATTCTGTTTGGAATAAGAAAGGATGGAATCTTAAAGGTTCTGGGGGCATCGCTTGTTATGCGAGAATTGAAATTGCGCAGACTATATCGGTGTTAAAGCATAAAGCATCCGCACAATATATTTGGATTGAGGTACCAGGCAAGTATGGTAAGATATATGTGGCAGGTTGTTATTTTCCACCAAGGGATTCTCCTGTTTATAACAAAGAAAATATAGATAAAGACGATCCATTTTTTTATTTGGAACAGGATATTTTGACTCTAAGTTTGACAGGTGAGATTTTGTTGATGGGTGACTTTAATGGTCGTACTGGGAACCATCAAGCAGCTTTGGTGAGCCCAGATGGGGAAGCAGAATGGTTAGAGATGTTAGATAATGACGAGTTAGAGATATCAGGGTGGAATAGGATTTCAGCGGCAATTGTGAAATGGCCGACTCCACAAGGCCGTCATGTCTTGCATTTGTGTGGAGGTTTTGAGATGGTGATTTTCAATGGTACAGCTAGATATCCAGGTTCTGGAAAACGAACTTGTAAAAATGCAAGTGTTGTAGATTACATCATTGCTAAGCCGTCTTTTGCTAAACATATTGTTAGTTTGACAGTTGGAGATGAAAATGAGAACTCTGATCATGTGCCTGTATCCATAGAAATAAGCGTACAGTGTCAATATAGACAACGGGTGCTTGACTAAAGGTAAACGGATTTACCTAAAATATGATAAAGGCGGAGGAGTATAGTAAAATGTGTGCAAAAAAGTTGCATCCCTTGTTTGGCCTAATACTGATGCGAAAATGAGTGATGCAATGACTATGATTTTGACTCAATCTGGCGGCAGATTGTTTTATTTCTTATCGCCAGCGACAGGGGCTACCTTGCAATGCATGGTTTGATGCGGAATGCAAGCAACAAAGGTTAAGATTTAAATTAGCACAAGGGGTGAATAAGGTACATGAAAGAAAGGTTTATATTCAAATGCTTAAAAGCAAAGAAACGGCATATCTCGCACAAAAAAGAATAGGAAAATGGTGGAAGAGTTGTTGGCTGAACCTAAAACATTTTGGAAGAGACTTAAACCCGCGCAATATAGGGCTGATGGGTTGCATGTTGAGGCTTTGATAGCACACGCATGGAAGCTATATAATGTACACGGGTTGAAGGTACGATGGTAGAAGAAGCAGAGGATGTGCTTACTTTTACTATCAATGACATACAGGATGGACTTAAGAGGCTTGCTAATGGTAAAGCAGCAGATGCTTGTGGCCTTATGGCTGAAATGCTTAAATGGGCTGGAGAAGAAGTTGCAAATAAGATTGTAGATATGTTTAATATGGCAGTGAGAGATGGGTTTCCCATGTCTTGGCAGGTGAATAGGGTTGTGCCATTGCATAAATCAGGGGATGAAGCTGATCCAGGAAACTATCGAACTAGCATGGTTAGTAGTCTTTATGCAAAATTGTTTGCTTCCATACTTGAGCGTAAAATTAGCATTTGGACAGAAGAGCATAATGTCAGAGCAGTAGGGCAAGCGGGTTTTAGACCCAAGAAGTCCACCACTGATCATCTGGTTACTCTCCGGACTATGATGGATTCGGTTATTGGTAAAAGGAAACCTATGTTTGCTACATTTGTAGATTTTAGTAAAGCTTTTGATATGGTGGATAGGCGAAATTTGTGGCGCAGGATGGTGGATTTGAGGATCCCATCAAGCCTTAGGCATGCTGTAAGTGTACTTTATAAGAAAGTACTTGTACAATTATCATTTCCTTTTCTAGGATCATGTGATGAAGTGGTAGAAAGCAATATGGGGTGAAGCGGGGATGTCCGTTTGTCACCTACTTTGTTTGGTCTATTTATAGACCAGCTTGAAGGATGGATACGAGCACATGGAGGAGATGGTACACCTCTGAATGGGTACGTTTTTAAGCTTTTACTATATGCTGATGATGTGGTGCTGCTTTCTCGGAGCATAGAAGGGATGCAAACTCATCTAGATGTGCTTGCAAGATTTTGTGATGCTATGGGTATGCGGGTGAATCTGGATAAGACCAAGGCTGTGGTTTTTGGCGCGAGTAAGACGGATCATGTTCATTTCGATTATATGGGTAAGCAAGTGGAGATTATGGAGAATTATAAATATTTAGGCTTGATTGTAGATAAGAGCCCTAACCGGAATCAAAATTGTTGAACATAGAGTGAATCTTTGGCTTAAATGCATTATATGCCATGCTGCGAGAAAAGTGTGTGAGTGCTGATATTTGGAATTTTGAAATGAAGCGTATGCTTTATAAAGTGCTTGTGCAGACTGTAGTGCTCTATGGATGTGAAGTTTGGGGGCCTGGACTTGCTAATGACAGATGGAAAAAGGTGGAAAAGATACAAAAGAAGTTCTTTCATATTGAGTTGGGTACTAAAATCACGCAGACACCCTATGACATGATGTTAGTAGAGTGCGGGGATGATGTCACTTGAGGCTGAAGCTCTATGCAGGTTTGCTACGCTATGTGTGCAAGGTTTTGTATGATATGCCATCAATAGTTTGCCCGGACATGCTCTAGAAGAAACCAGGAATAAAGGATGGTATCGCGGATGTTACTAAGTGGCTTGTGAAATGGGGATGAATATTGATGAGTTATGGATGCACAAGAAAGATATTGATAGTTTGGGTTAAGACGAGTTTTCTAAATAAGTCATGGAGCGTGCCGGCTGTAAAGAAAGAATATTATAGGAATCACATGAATCCTTCTTTTCAAGAAGCACAATATCTCAGGGAACCCATATCAGTGAAGTACAGGCAAGCAATTGCTAGAATCCGGTTAAGCTCACATCATCTTGGTGTAGAAGTTGGGAGATGGGCGGACATTGCACATGAATATAGATGTTGTAAAATATGTGATGCAGGGGTAGTGGAGGATGAGGCGCATGTTTTGCTCTTTTGTGATGCCTATTCCGATATAAGAGCAAAGTATGGGATTGATGTGGATTCACTTAGTGATTTTTTTCGGTACCCAGGTTCATGTATTGGAGGGTGTATTGTTGAGATTCTTAAGCATAGAGAGGAATGGTTGAAAAGAAAAAATGTGGAGGAGATAGAGGTAGAGGAGCCCAGTGTATTATTCTCGAGGAGGATGCCTTTGGATGATTTGTTTTATGACTTTGATTGTGATGTGTAAACGTCTCATAGGCCTGGCGGTCTCGAAGACGTAATAATAAATTTCATTTCATTTCATTTCTCTCTCTCTCTCTCTCTCTCTCTCTCTCTCTCTCTCTCTCTCTCTCTCTCTCTCTCTCTCTCTCTCTCTCTCTCTCTCTCTCTCTCTCTCTCTCTCTCTCTCTCTCTCTCTCTCTCTCTATGGCGTTCCGGCCACGATTATCGGTCCCGGGACATATCTTTATCTTGCCCGATCAGCATTACCCACCACCGGTGGCGTGTCCGTCCGGGCGTGTAGCCAGGTGGGTAGCCCCTAGGGGGCAATGTATAAGGTATGTGCATTTATTAATGTGCACATTTTTCAATGTGCACATTTATTAAGGTGCACACCTTTCCATGTAGATGCATTTATGCCACCTAGGCCTTAAAGGCAAGTGGGCCATTCCCAATTATCCCACATGCCTAGAGGGATAATTGGAAACCCTAACCCCAATTAGGTAGGAGAAACTTTAACTTGCCATTTTCGTCCATAGGGTTCTAGAGCTCTGTTTTGGCTGCCCTAGGGGTCAAAACCGCCTCCCAGACTCTGTCTGAGCGAATTGCACCATTAGTTTCCCTTGATTCGAGCAGTTTAGCAGGATGGTCGAGTTCAGAGCAGGAGGAGCAACCCAAGGGTCAGGTATTTCGTCAATTTAATAGCCTAAACCGTCTTCTAGTCATTGAATCAGTAGGTTTAGCCTATTAAATTGCCCATAGCAGCTACCTAGATCTCTAGATACCAGACTCTAACTAAAGAACCTAACTCTATGATATAGATTAGATCTAGTTCTTTAGTTCTTCTGTGATGTATATGGATGATGTATCTCTGTGAACTCCTTGTATTGGGAAGGGGGGTAGAGACCTCAAGCTTTGTAGTAGATGCTCCTAGATTAGCCTCTCTAGCACACTATAGATGCGGCCTGTGCACAAGAGCCACACCTGCTTGTGGGTGAAGGGGCCAGACTGGTTCATAAAGAGGTTCGTGTTCTGACTCTTGAACGATCCCTCTGGTGTGTAACGTCTGCCGGGGATCATTGGGACTAGGTCTAATGGCTTGCCACTGAGTGTGGGCAAGGCATGGGCTCGACACCCGTGGGGTGACGCGTCACTCTCCAGTGGGTTCCAGTCGAATAAGGGCAGTGGCCCTCTAGTCTCCTTGAGTCAGCATGTAGATCTCTGGTGGGAGAGATCCCTACTTGCCCCATCGGAACTGGGGAGATGCAACCCAAGAGTAGCCCCTTTGGCTATACATCCGGCGGGCTACAGTCAGGTCCCAACACTTTTCAGCCTACTCTGCAAAGTGTGCACAGGAGGGGCGGATGGAGTGGACAACCCTAAGCCATGTTCTTATGCCAGCCAAATCCATTGCCATGAATTCTGTCCGCAATGAACTCTGGAGACCCAAGCCGTCAGTCACCCCTTCGAGTCTGAGCCTTGGGTAGGATTTCCCATATGTATTGTGCTGATCTTTGTCTATGCAGATGTTGATGGGCCACCCTTCGAGGTGGAGATGTGATGCTATTATATACTAACATGTATGTTTACGCTTCCGCAACTAGGTAGGCTCTGAGGGAGATGGGGTAAATGACCCCTTCACTCTTCCCACTGGAACCCGTCACGGTTGCAGTGTCATGTGGAGGGCCCTGTATCGGCATGGAGCTGGTATGGGGGATGAACTCCTGATTGTATACGGTGAGTGCACCGTATATGAGCAGGGGACGTCACAGTGGTATCAGAGCAATGTTCTTGGTGACCAAGAGCAAAGCACTGACCATACTCCCAGTAGTACTAACTTGATAGGATCCTCAAACCTCGAAAAATGGGAAATTTTTTTTTCTCATTTTTGTAGTAGATGCTAAGCTAGTAACAGTTAAAAATGAATGAAAACATAAAAAGACTAAAAATTGGTAAGCCAAACCTTCAAAAAGTAGGATGGTCTCACACGTCGCGCCAGGACAGATAATGAGAGGCTCATTTTCGGGCTGGGCGCAACGTGTGAGACATTCAGCTTGAAACTCCCTAAAAAGTCATGAATTTCAGAAAAATAACTTGATAATTCTAATTTTAAGCTAGGAATTAGTTAGAATTGCTACATTACATTTCTAAAAACATGCTTAGAAAGTATAAAATTTAGCATCAGAAAATTCCATGTCTCACACGTCGCGCCAGGACAGAAAATGAACTTTTCATTATCGGTCTGGGCGCAACGTGTGAGACCATGCTTGAATTTAGGTGTTCTAGGTGTTCCAGATGATCCAAAAAGATAGTTTGAAATTTGACCTAAAATCGGCCGCCTATAAATAGACCTAGGCCCCCCCCCCATTTCCGCGTACCCTGCTTAGAAAATCGCTCTCCCTCTGCTAAGGCGATTTTCCGGCGCCGACATCGGATTGACGAGCCGTCAAATATGGCGAGGACCAAACAAACCGCTAGGAAGCCCCGCCCAGGCGAATCCTCCAGCGCCCACAATCCTGCCCTCATACAGAGGATACTGCAAGAACGCCTTTTCAGGCAAGGCGAATCTTCATCGAGTGAGGAGGCAGACTCGGACCAAAGCGACGGAACAGAGGTCCTAGGCGACGAGCGCCCAGACATTATGCAACAAATCCTCGAAGAAGTCGCCGAGGAGGAAAGGAGGAGGAAGGAGGAACGGGAACAGCAGGGACAGCCGACCGTCGAGGAACAACTCGAAGCTTGGGCTCGTCTGAAGGAGGCTGAGGAGAGAGAGGAGCAGCGGCAGCCGAGGCTTAACCCTGCAGAAGAAGAAGACCTCGCGGCGTTCATCAGGAAGTATGAAGCCAAAGAGTGCCACTGAGAGAGGAGGACAAAGAGACAGGAGGAGGAGCCAACCACAGCCGGCGAGCCGAAGAAGAAGAAGGCCAAAGGCATAAAGGCGGGAAAAAGAACAGTTGTGAAGGTCAAGCGAGTGAAGGGTCTCGTCATCAACGAGCCATCAGGCGACCAGACCCCGCCCTCCACCGACGACTCGGACGAAGATTACGTCCCCAACACTGAGGGGGCAAGCTCTTCAAAACCCCCGGTCGTCGAGAAGGAAGTACCTCAGCAGGTGGCACCTGAGTAGGAGCAGCCCGGGCAGGCGCCGAAGCCCCCACCATTCCCGACATGGGATAGGGTCAAAGCCCCGCGGCCACAATGGGAGGCGTACGTGATAGACCCCGTCAAGGTCTATCAAAAGAAGATGAGGGAGCACAACGCCTACATGGCGAAGTGGAAGGCATACAACGCTTACTACCAGGAGCACAGGGTGAGAACCATCGAAGGCAGACACCCAACAAAGAGCCAGACTCTAAAGCCGCCACCACCCAAGCCCAAGCCTCCCAGAGCACCAGGAAAGAAGCGGACCGGCAGGAAGGAGACGGAGAGGAGAGCTCTTAAGGAGATCTGGCACTTCCAGCGAAGTTACGGATTCTTGATCCCCTGAGCACCGTTCGCCCGCCTGGTCCGAGAGGTCATCCAGGAATACAACATAGACATGAGGGTGACCGATGAGATGTTGCTGGCCCTGCAAGAAACAGAGCAGAAACTGGTGCAGCACTTCGAAGATTCGACGGCCTGCACAGTTCACGCGAAGAGGGTCACGCTTATGAGGCAAGACATGCATCTTGCCAGTCACATCAAGGGAGAACGCCCCTGAACTTTTTATAAATAATAGAAAATTTTGTTAATACAAAGACTTTTTGGTTAAATAATGTGTCTAATCTTGCTTAATTAGGTTAAGATATTGAATTCTGGCTTTTGTTTTGGTAAAATTGGACTTTTTGAGCAAAATTGAGACGATGTCTCACACGTCGCGCCAGGACAGAAAATGAACTTTTCATTTTCGGGCTGGGCGCAACGTGTGAGACCATGCCCCAAAAGTGCCCAAAACAGCTCCAAATTGACCAAATAAGGGGTCAATTCTGCCTAACTCGACAAGTCCAGTAGAATTAGACCCTTAGATCATCCAAATTGATCAAGTTTAGCCCATTTAGAGCCCATGTCTCACACGTCGCGCCAGGGCAGAAAATGAACTTTTCATTATCGGTCTGGGCGCAACGTGTGAGACCTCTCAGCATTTTCTTCACCATGCCATACCCAAATGATCTCCAGTTTCTTGCAATAGGTTCATTAGTTGATCTTAGCATGTTCAAACCCTAAAAGTAGTCTTCAAATTCTCATTTGCACCTCTTAATAGGTCAGAATCGCCCAATCCCAGTAAAATTCTAGGTCATCCAAAAATTAGGGTTTTTTCCTTTTCTATAAATAGGTCCCCCATTTCTCATTTAGCACCCTACAAGTTTGCTCTTGACTGTTTAGGTGATCTTCCAGCTCCCTGAGGCGCTTCTGCATCTGTTTGTTAGTCTCTCCTTCGCTAGATCAATGGCCACTGCTGACTTCAGGCGATGGTACAGCGCCAGTGCACATGCTACCGAGGCTGATGTCAATGACATATTCCGAGTCTTTAGGAAAGAAATAGATGTCCAAGCCACTCTGAATGCAACCCCAGCATATAGACAAGTTTTAGCAGAGTTCCAAGCCAGGGTAGGACCCTCCCTAGTGCAGCTCCCCCCTTGCACAGGCTATTTTGTTCCCCGTCCATCCCTTCAATCAGCCTTGGGTGATGTCCCGAACATCTCCAAATACTTGATCAATAAGGCACAGAGGCTGCTAGACTACATGGTCCTGACAGTTTACAGGACCAAGTATTTTTCCTACACCGCCGCCTTAGCCATTTTCCTCTCCCACCGTGCAGAAAACCCAATCGGGGGAACCTCTATTCCTCCCATGGAGGTGGACCCCGTAGCAGCCTCAGCAGAAGAACAGATGCTTTTGCAAATACGAGCAAGAGCAAGAAGGAAGAGCAGAAGAAGAGGAATCAGATGACGAAGAGTACACGGAGCTCGACCCGGAGGAAGAACGGCGGCAAGCAGAAGAGGAGCTGACCAACTTCGAGCGGAGCCGGCAGACCCTGAGAGTTGCTCCCCCACTTGGGCTGGGCATCACAAGCCTAGCCCCTATCATCATCGACGGTGAGGAGTATCTGCTCCTCAGCGACATCCAGAACCTCCCCGAATGCAGGGACAGGGAGCTCCGGCTTGATGAGTTGCTGCACCAACTACGGCAATCCGACTTGGACGACTTCATCGTACGGGGAGTCTCAAACTTC
The DNA here is from genome assembly GCA_021234155.1 of Isoetes taiwanensis. Lineage (NCBI taxonomy): Eukaryota > Viridiplantae > Streptophyta > Lycopodiopsida > Isoetales > Isoetaceae > Isoetes > Isoetes taiwanensis. The sequence continues at coordinate 221,360 of JAJEKV010000110.1, read as the reverse complement.
CCGCTTCAAGTCAGGGAAGCCGATACTTATGCAGGCGAGTCGACTTCCGACATCCAGGCCTACGGCAACATCAGGCAAATGATGGAAGCACGAGAGCTGCCAACGGAGGAGGAGTTCCTCGCCCTCCAGGAACAGATGGGGATCCGTGGCAAGACCACGAGCATCTTAATGCTGAGCCCCTCGACACCGCCCCCAGCAAGAGGAGCAGGAATCGACCTCAGGCGAGTCGACTCGACAATTGCGGACTACCAAGAAATGACGGAGATAGAGGTCGACGAATACGCCGGGCGGCATAGAACGGGAGGCCAAGCAAGCGGAGAATCGTCAGCGACACACAATGACAGGTCGTTGAGGTACTACCTTCCCCTGCTGCTGGATGGGAGAATAGCGGTGATACACCGCAAATTCAGTCCTCGAGGCGAAGAAGGAGTGTTCATGCTCATTGCACTCTCTGGCTTCGGCAGGCATGCTCGAATAGCTGCAAATGTCCACTATGCCGTCTTAATCAAGAGAGCGATGGCACTTGACTTCTTCGACTTCGCCGTGGCCTACCGACGGCAGGGAAGATTGGCAGTGACCGCGGCTTACACCTCCGACCGCAGGGTAGAGGAATTGGTGACTGCCTTGCAGGGCGGCACGTCAACCAATGTCCTCAGAAACTTGGGACGCTCGGTAAGAACGGCCCAAGTTAAGAAGTTTCTTGAAGACAACCCATCTTACCGGCGATTTCAAGATTAGTTAAACTCTTCATCCCGGACATTTTGTACTAAAATATTATATATAAATATAATTTCTTTTGCACTTTAAATGTTTTGTTGATGAATTTTATTCCCCAACTATACCAACAAACATATATAATGCAAGAGAACAAGTAAACTAACCATATAGCCATGAATTACTTGTGCATGCAGCTAGAAGCACAGGATCAGCAGAGCAACAGCGGAGAAACCTTAGGGAAGAGCAGAGTCCGCCAAGGCCACACCCGGGAAGGAGCCTGTATGGGGAATTTGGACCCATGACCCCAGAGGAGGAAAGAGGACGGACCTTGAGCAGATAAAGGCTTTCCTGGCCGCACAAGCAGGAGTTGGTTCGGAGGGCAATGCTCAGCCACCACAAGCATCAGCTCGGAAAGCAGAAAAGGACAAGAAGAGGAGCAAGAGGAGGAGGTCCCCCAGCTCGGAATCCTCCGACTCAAGCTCGGACTCAGACTCTGACTCCGAGAAAGAGGTGGAAGAAGTGTCGGACCACAGAGACGGTCGACAGAAGGAAGCTAAGGCGCTGAATTACCAGAAGAAGGTAGACTCGGCACTGGGCAATGTATGGAAGGCCCGGAAACTTGAACAATTCTCGGGGGAGAACAGGTCGGGATTAGAAGCAAAGGCATGGCTGGACGAAATGAGTGAATATGGCAACGCCTATGGCATGAAGGACAAAGATAAAGGTAGGGTGGCAACAGCCAACCTGAAGGGTGCAGCACGAATTTGGTGGAAGGGTCATGCCAAGGCCCATGGCTTAAGCAGGGATGCTTGCAGGTTCAGGAAGTTTGCTAAAGCTTTCAAGCGCCATTACGTCCCAAGAGAGCATAAGTCCAACATGATGCAACAGGTTTATAGGTTGCAGCAAGGCAACAAATCAGTCCAGAAATATACAGAGGAATTCATGAGACTAAGGCTTTATGTGCCAAAGTTGAGTGAAAAGCATGCAGTGGAGAGTTATATGAAGGGCTGAATGAGGAGATCCGCAAGCTTGTAAGGGCAATAAATCCTAAGACAGTATCAGAAGCAGAATCCAAGGCAGTAAGCTTGCAAGGGACGAGAGCTCAGAATAGCGGGCAGAGGCAGCAGTATTACCAGGACAAGGGCAAGGCAACAGGGAGCTATAGCCCTAGAGCGGCAAGCCCAGGTCCAGGTAGAGCCCCATATGGGGGCAACCAGGGGAAGCAGCAGGAGAAGAAGCAGGTGTCCTTCAAGGACAAGCAGGATTCCAACTATTCCAAGGCAGTGCGGTCCTTTTTGCAGGCAATGCCCAAGGAAAAGAGGCAGGAGTGCATAGAAAAGCAGCTTTGCTTCAGGTGTTTCCAGCCAGGCCATAGGACAGCGAACTGCCCCTACGTCATGAGTGCAGCGCTAGCGGAGTTGGGAGATTGGGACACTCTGTCTGACGATGACGGCGAAGCAGCCCGCGACTACATTCAGGGTGAGTGTCATATCTTTGCCGCAATAGATACAGAACAAGCAGAGAGTCAGTATCAGGTAATATCCACAATAGGGAAGGCCAAAGCCAAGTCATTCACAGTCCTGATAGATTCGGGAAGTAGCCACAACTTTGCATCCCCAAGGATGGTCCAGATGTTGAAGCTCAAGCCGTTGAAGTCCAAGCCTAGACCCATAGTGCTAGCAAACGGGGGAGTAAGGCAGACAGCAGGCAAAAGGATAAACTTCGACATTAATTTGCCAGGAGTCAATATCCAGATGGGAGCAGAGGTAATGAATATTGGAAAGTATGACCTAATCATTGAAATGGAGTATCTTGGTCCGGCAGGAGCCCTCATCGATTGTGGAAAGCGGAAGGTGATCCTCCCAGCACCAAATGGCAAAATCATAGAGATCACAGGTAAAGAAGTTGTTCCCATTATGCAGTGCATGTCTAGTAAGCAGCTGTTCAGATGCATAAAGAGTGAACATGTAGCATATATCTTCAAGCTTGAGATTCAAGAGCCCGAATCAGAAGAGGGTAGCGAAGATAAGGGGCTCAGCAAGTTGCCCAAGCAAGTAGCGCAGTTGATCACGGAGTTCCACGATCTCTTCCCAGATGAGATCAAGCAGCTTCCTCCTTATAGAGGAGTCGAGTGTGAGATAGCACTCGAATCAGGGACGAAGCCGACAAGCAAAGCCCCATACAGAATGACGACGCAAGAGCTGACGGAGCTAAAGAAGCAATTGCAGGAATTGCTCGACCTAGGGTTCATTAGACCTAGCGTCTCGCCGTTTGGAGCACCCATTTTTTTTGTAAAGAAGAAGGATGGTAGCTTGAGGATGTGCATAGACTACAAGCAGTTGAATAAGCACACCATCAAGAATAAATATGCGCTCCCGAGATCAGATGACTTGATGGATCAGCTCCAAGGGGCAAAGGTCTTCTCCCTTCCCAGATGAGATCAAGCAGCTTCCTCCTTATAGAGGAGTCGAGTGTGAGATAGCACTCGAATCAGGGACGAAGCCGACAAGCAAAGCCCCATACAGAATGACGACGCAAGAGCTGACGGAGCTAAAGAAGCAATTGCAGGAATTGCTCGACCTAGGGTTCATTAGACCTAGCGTCTCGCCGTTTGGAGCACCCATTTTTTTTTGTAAAGAAGAAGGATGGTAGCTTGAGGATGTGCATAGACTACAAGCAGTTGAATAAGCACATCATCAAGAATAAATATGCGCTCCCGAGATCAGATGACTTGATGGATCAGCTCCAAGGGGCAAAGGTCTTCTCCAAAATCGACCTAAGGTCAGGCTATCACCAGATCAGAATAAAGGAGGAAGACATTCACAAGACGGCTTTCAGGACCAGGTATGGGCACTATGAATTCACGGTAATGCCTTTTGGCTTATCGAATGCCCTAGCAACATTCATGAGGCTCATGAATGACATCTTCAGGGAGTTCTTGGACACCTTTGTGATAGTGTTCTTTGATTACATTTTGGTGTACAGTAGATCCCTGGAGGAACACGTACAACATCTAAGGAGAGTGCTCGAGAAACTAAGGAGGCACCAGTTGTACGCCAAGTTGTCAAAGTGCCACTTCGCAACGGGGAGGGTGGAATACCTGGGTCATGTGATCTCAGCGGAAGGAATTTCGACGGATCCTGCCAAGATTGAAGCCGTCATTCAGTGGCCGGCACCGAGGAATGTGCATGAGGTCAGAAGTTTCCTTGGCCTAGCAGGGTACTACAGAAAGTTCGTGAAGAACTTTGCTAAGATAGCGGCCCCGCTAATAGACTTGACGAGGGCGGAAAAGGTGAAAGATTGGGTAGACCATTGGCACAAGAAAGCCCAAGCAGGGTTTGAATTGTTGAAGGAAGCTTTGACGACCGCCCCCGTCTTAACCATGCCAGATCCAGAGAAAGACAAGTTGGTTGCGACAGACGCAAGTAAGATAGCCACAGGTGCAGTGCTCATGCAAGAAGACCGTGTGGTAGCGTATGATTCCAGGAAGATGAGTGACGCCGAAATGCGCTACCCGACCCATGATCAGGAATTGCTTGCGGTTGTCAGGGCATTAAGAATTTGGAGGCACTACCTCTTAGGGAGGAAGTTCCAATTGGACACAGATCACCAGAGCCTCCAGTATGTATTCACGCAACCACACCTTAACCTGAGGCAGAGAAGGTGGATGGAGTTCCTCGAAGAGTATGACTTTGATATAGTCTACAAGCTGGGGAAGCTCAACGTGGTAGCGGATGCACTTTCAAGGCATCCCCTGACAACTAGAGTGCATTGCAATGCAGTTTCAATGCTCTCCAGCGACTTTGGGAAGAAGATTGAAGAATCCCTGCCAACGGATGCGGAATTCAAGGAGGTATGGGAAAGCCTTTCTAGGGAGGCTAGAACAGATAACGAATGGGAAGCCTTCAAGCATTATAAGAAGGAAGGCAACCTGTTGTATCATAAGCATAAGTTGTGCGTGCCCGAATCATCAGGGGTAAGGAAGCTAATTCTTCATGACACGCACAACAGCCCAATAGCCGGGCATGCGGGTTTTATGAAGACCTATTTCAAGATTCGAAGCAATTATTTCTGGCCAGGAATGAAGAAGCAGATAGCTAGATACATTCGGGAATGCCAGTTGTGTCATCAGACCAAAGCGGAGCAGCTTCGAATCCCAGGAGCCTTGGAGCCATTAGCGGTGCCAAACGCTAAGTGGGAGGTCATCAGCATGGATTTTATAACAGGGCTCCCAAGGACGGTAAGAGGGAAGGATGCCTTGATGGTAGTGGTGGACAAGTTGTCCAAGATGGCACATTTTGTGCCTTGCAGGTCCACGGATACGGCTATGGATACAGCGAAGCTCTTCACCAAAGAAATCTTTAGGCTCCATGGCATGCCAAGGGAGATCATTTCCGATAGAGATCCGAAGTTCATGAGCGCCTTTTGGCAAGATCTCTTCGCGACAATTCAGACGAAGCTATCCTTGAGTACAGCTTATCATCCTCAGACGGATGGCCAAATGGAGCGGACCAACAGAATTTTGGAGGACATGCTACGAAACTATGTCTGGAATAAGCAAGGTATGTGGGAAGAATTTATTCACTTGGTGGAGTTTGCATATAATAGCACCAAGCAGGAATCGTCCCAAATGTCGCCGTTTATAATCAATTACGGCTATCAATGCCTAACTCCAGACATTTGGCACAATCCCGTGTCAAAAGTAGAAGTTTCGCAGCAGATGTTGGCCGATATGCAGCAGTTGGTGGAAGAAGTTCGAGGATATCTCCTAGCAGCAAGGAGTCGACAAAAGAGCATCGCCGACAAGCATCGAACAGTTAGGGAGTTCCAAGTTGGCGACGATGTTTGGCTGAAGATCAAGGTGAAGCAGGCGAAGCTCAGGATCGGGAATTGCAAGAAGCTTGCTCCAAGGTGGGCTGGACCTTTCAGAATAGTCTAGAGAGTAGGTAATCAATCCTACAAGCTAGATTTGCCAGCACACCTAAAGATTCATAAGGTCTTCCACGTGAGTTTGTTGAAGAAGCATACTCCAAATCCAGACGAAGTCTTGGACACTCCAACGTTGTTGAAAATGACGGAGGAGCAGCTGAAAATAGTTCCAGAATTGATTCTTGATAAAGCTTTCAAGAAAACAAGGAGGTCGGAGTTCCTCCAATACTTGGTTAAGTGGAAACACTTACCGGTGGAAGACGCGACGTGGGTACTTAAGAAGGATCTATTAAAGCAGTACCCACAGTTTATGGAGCAATGGGACGGCAAGGTCATCTCCGAAGAAATCGGCTCAGGCATGTCGATTTGTGTAGATTAATCCTTGTGTAGTTAAGATTAATCTGCGCATGCAACCTATGCTAGGTATGGGTTGCATGCGTTGTTACCGATGATGAGACCACTACGATGATCTCTAGGGCATGGTGTAATGTCAATGTAGGCATGACCGCGTTTCCGCTTGGATGAGTGGAAGGTAGATTAGAAAGTCTACTTCTGTCCCACGGAAGTAGACGACCTCGAGAGAAAGGAGGTCATTCAGGAATGCATTATAGGAAAAGCACCTCTAGCCCCATATATGCATTGATAGGAGGAATCTGGCCTTCACGCCCCATATACGGGAAGGACCTATCCTCCACGCTGGGCAACTAAAGGTGTAGGCATGAGTGGCATATAGGCATTATAGGCGCTGTCTCCTCGGCCACGATGGAAGAAGCATCCTCTTCTTACGCCGGGAGATTAGCCATGCATTCATGTAGATAGGTGGGGTGGTCACCATATAACCAAAATTTTATTAATAATTAAATGATACTAACGTAGTGTCGACCTGCAGGCCAATAGAGCGCTCCTGAGGGCAAGGAGGTCGAGCTACGAAGACTTGCAACACAAATTTTGTTGGAATGTGTTGCAAGGAACGAAGAATACCTCGAACGATAATTTAAAATTTGAATAAACTAGATTGTCGTGATAAGTGAATGATTGAATAACTTGTTTTAACGATGTTATGAATTGATAAGTTATTTCATAAGCTAATGACGTAATAATGTTCTAAAAATATTACCTTAGGGTAATCTTAATAAATGTGTACGTATTATAGTAGTATATTGTATGCATCAGGTTGGTTGCAGGTTAGGAAGATTCTGAGGTGGGGAGACCCACGATGCTGCGGACAGCATCATTTCAAGGTGGGGAGAATGTGACGTTCCAGCACAGTATACGGTCCCAGAACATATACTGTACTGCCCCGTCACGTGTACACGCCACCCCGACTGACGTGTACGCCGACGTGTAGCCATGTGGGTAGCCCCTAGGGGGCAACGTATAAGGTATGTGCATTTATTAATGTGCACATTTTCCAATGTGCACATTTATTAAGGTGCACACCTTTCCATGTAGATGCATTTATGCCACCTAGGCCTTAAAGGCAAGTGGGCCATTCCCAATTATCCCACATGCCTAGAGGGATAATTGGAAACCCTAACCCCAACCCCTTGTCTATTTAGGTAGGAGAAACCCTAACTTGCCATTTTCGTCCATAGGGTTCTAGAGCTCTGTTTTGGCTGCCCTAGGGGTCAAAACTGCCTCCCAGACTCTGTCTGAGCAAATTGCACCATTAGTTTCCCTTGATTCGAGCAGTTTAGCAGGATGGTCGAGTTCAGAGAAGGAGGAGCAACCCAAGGATCAGGTATTTCGTCAATTTAATAGCCTAAACCGTCTTCTAGTCATTGAATCAGTAGGTTTAGCCTATTAAATTGCCCATAGCAGCTACCTAGATCTCTAGATACCAGACTCTAACTAAAGAACCTAACTCTATGATATAGATTAGATCTAGTTCTTTAGTTCTTCTGTGATGTATATGGATGATGTATCTCTGTGAACTCCTTGTATTGGGAAGGGGGGTAGAGACCTCAAGCTTTGTAGTAGATGCTCCTAGATTAGCCTCTCTAGCACACTAGATTAGCGGGCTACAGTCAGGTCCCAACACTTTTCAGCCTACTCTGCAAAGTGTGCACAAGAGGGGCAGATGGAGTGGACAACCCTAAGCCATGTTCTTATGCCAGCCAAATCCATTGCCATGAATTCTGTCTGCAATGAACTCTGGAGACCCAAGCCGTCAGTCACCCCTTCGAGTCTGAGCCTTGGGTAGGATTTCCCATATGTATTGTGCTGATCTTTGTCTATGCAGATGTTGATGGGCCACCCTTCGAGGTGGAGATGTGATGCTATTATATACTGACATGTATGTTTACGCTTCCGCACTAGGTAGGCCACGGAGGCCGGGGTAAATGACCCTTCACTCTTCCCACTTGGAACCCGATCCACGGTTCTGGTGTCATGTGGAGGGCCCTGTATCGGCATGGAGATGGTTTGGGGGATGAACTCCTGATTGTATACGGTGCGTGCACCGTATATGAGCAGGGGACATCACACTCTCTCTCTCTCTCTCTCTCTCTCTCTCTCTCTCTCTCTCTCTCTCTCTCTCTCTCTCTCTCTCTCTCTCTCTCTCTCTCTCTCTCTCTCTCTCTCTCTCTCTCTCTCTCTCTCTCTCTCTCTCTCTCTCTCTCTCTCTCTCTCTCGTCCCTAGCACATTGAGGGATCTGTGTGTTGAACCTCACTGGGATCTTGGCATCCTAGGACCTTTGGCCCCTGGTGTATCCTTGTAGGGGCGGTGCTCCTGAAGAGGGCGTCGTATATCCCAAGAGGGATCTTGGCTTGTGCTCTGACGGCGTAAAAATCTCTCTCTCTCTCTCTCTCTCTCTCTCTCTCTCTCTCTCTCTCTCTCTCTCTCTCTCTCTCTCTCTCTCTCTCTCTCTCTCTCTCTCTCTCTCTCTCTCCATTTTCATTGGATATCCAGGACCATGATTGAAAGTACACTTGGGGTCAAACAGGGGTGTCCGCTATCCCCCACATTGTTTGGTTGGACTTTTTATTGATGGTTTAGAGGATTGGTTGCTTAAGAATTGCCCAGAAGACATGGAAATACATGGATATGTGATCCAGTTGCTAATGTATGCAGATGATGTAGTCATTTTTGCACGCTCTAAGGATCATATGCAAAAACACTTGGAAGGCTTGGCTGATTTTTGTGATCAAACAGGTATGCAGGTGAACCTCGAAAAAACGAGCATTATGACTGTAGGAGCGCTTAAACAAGAACCCATCTTCAGATATAAGGGAAGTGTGGTAAGTATATGTGATTCATACAAATATTTGGGCCTTGTATTTAGCAGGAATCATAGATGGAATGCATGCATCACACAACGAATTGATGGAGGACAAAGGGCTTTATATGCATTGCAGAGTATGTGTAGGAGAACACACCTTTGGTCACGGAATCTTAAGGTGAGACTCTTTCAGTCACTTGTGCAGAGCGTAGTCTTATATGGATGTGAAATTTGGGGACCAAGTTTGCCACAATGCTTATGGGATGATATTGAGCAGGTCTTAAAACATTTTTTTGAGACTGGAATTAGGAGTTAAAGCCCAAACCCCTTACTCTATGATGTTAGCAGAATGTGGTCTCATGCCTTTGGGAGGGGAAGCGATCCTCAGATGCATTACGTATTTTAAGAAGGTGTTACTCATGGATGACACTAGACTTACACGTAGGGCTTTGTTAGCCAGCAAGGAGAATGGTTTGTTTCAAGATGTCAAGAAGTGGCTCAATAAATGGGATATTTTTTTTTTTTTGAAGAATATAAGAATATATTAAACCACTAGAATGCGATCAAGTACAATGATAAGTGTGGTGCTAAGAAATGAAGCGCCCATCATGATCCACAATCTGTAGGAATGTCGACCAAATTTCCCGCTTAACTGTGCCAGACAAGCTTGAGACTTGGTACGCCAGCCTCAAGATCGGAACCAACCGAAAAGGGCTAAGCACTGCATTCTGAAAGACCTTCGCTCTCCGTCTTTTCCAAATCAGCCACAAAAGCCAAGCTCTGCATAAATGAAACGCCGGCAGCCTTTTGCCCACCGCTAGGAAGGACTCCCAAGAGAATCTTCGACGCATAATGAAGTCCCAAAGAGGGCTCTCACCCGGGACCAAGCTGCCCCTACCTCATTGCATGGACAAAGCGATTGCTCAATGGTCTCACGTCGCCTCCCACATAAAGGGCATGTTTTACGCTACGAGGCTTGAACACGTGGACTCGGACATTCACCACGAGGCTACGGTGCAAGATCTGCCACAAAAGGGTATGGATTTTAGGAGGAGGCAATGTATTCCACGCCCACTTCCACATGGCGGGCCACTTACTCCTGGAAGCTTAAGTGACCACTTATCCGGCGACAGCGTGTCTGGCGCTAGGAGCCCATAAGCCGATGCTACAAACCGAGATGCATCAAGTCCATTATCACGACTTCCAAACGCGATTGACTTGAGAAGACAAGCTGCAATGGAATAGCATTGGCAATTGTGGCCCAAGTCCGTATATCCCACCGCCCTTGCCAAATCTCTCCCTAAAAACTCCCATGGCGCCAGATGACCCTCCCAATACCGATCCGCGGATGGATGTTACCCTGCAGCAATCCATCCATGGCCTGACACAGGTGTAAGGAAGAGGCCAAGGGAGATCACGAGTCCAAGGGTACCCGAGAGAAAGGGCGATGAGGCTACCATACATCTGCTAGGGTCCAATGAAAGAGAACCTTGACCACCTTCCGGGCCTTGGGAGACCCTTAAGAAAAGGCGAAGCATGAGGGAATGGCCATAAAATCCTCAAAGCAGAGCCCACGGCAAACCGAGGCGGGAATAGCTGGCTTCCTAAACACAATAGAGTGACGGTGGATCGTGCCAACAGAGCCAAACACGGGACTTTGCTCCTGCAACAACCGCCGGATGAATTTTGACACGGAAACCTTCGTGTGCAGCGACATCAAGCATACCCAAACCCCACCTTTGTCATGGGGGCGCACACACTTCCACCATGCGACCTTCACAGTAGCTCCCTCCTCATTCCCTCCCCAAACAAAATTGCGAATGGTGTCATCCAACTCCTTAACCACACTTTAAAGCGCAAGTATGCGGAGGCTGCGTAAACATGAGTGCTTTCTGAGCACGACTTGGCTACCGAATCCTACCATGGTGGGTTTTTCAATAAATGGGATATACAATGGGATGAAGTGGTCTCGGTAAAATCGATTTAAGACAATGGATATCCAGAAGGTAGATAAGAAGGCGTGGTCCTGACCCAAGACCAAAATGATTTTGTATAAGCGAGAATATTAACCCCACATTGGAAATGGCGGGGGCACACGAGGGAAAATATTTCTATCCAAAAAGACATGCTATTTGCGAGGATTAACTTAGTTCACATCATTTAGGTGTGGAAGTGGGTAGATGGGGACATATTATTCCTAGAGATCAAAGATCTTGTAAAATATGTGGGAAGATAAAATAGAGGATGAGGATCATGCATTGCTTCGATGTCGGCATACAATGTATTACATTGATAAGTTTGGAATATACTACGAAGACCTGCCAACCTTTTTCACCCTAAATGGGGATATATTAGGGAAGTATTTGATTGAGCTTTTACGGTATACACTACAAAGGGATCGTCGGCGTCCAGCGGCGTCGCCGCGTCGATAAGCGGCGGATCCTCGTCGAATCCGGCGACATCGTCGTTCGGCGGCGATAACGTCGTTCGGCGTCGTTCAACGGCGATATATCGGGGGCGGCGTGTCGGTTACTGCGTGGCATGATGCTTCTGCCAAAGGCTGGCGGGCTGCGTGTCAAAACCGCGCCAAGCTAGGCGTCGTTCAACGGCGTCTCCGCAGAAGCTGACGTCGTCGCCCGGCGTCATGCGTGGAAATGGGCGATTACCCGTGGCGGCTGCGTGTCAAAGGCGGCGTCGGCGTGGCGTCGTTGAGCGGCGTTAATTGGCCCGGCGTGTCCGTGCACTGCGTGGCATGAATGTGGTGCCAGGCGGCTTGCGTGCGCGGAACCGTCGGCAAAACGTCGTTAAGCGGCGTGACCTGAAGGAATTTTTTTTTTTTTTTTGCCAAATAAAACCTAACCCTAACCCTAACCCTACATCCGTTATAAGTGGATCCATCGATGGCTTCTTTGTTATTCTTATCTTTTGAGTGTTCTTCCCTATCTTTGCTATAATGGTCCCAAGTTGAAGACCACCTTCACGATATGTTCCTTCTAGCGGTAATCCTCCTCCTACAAGGGAAGACAACTCCGGCAACCCCCGCTTCTCCGTGAGAACCCTCCCTTCACCATCGTGGCAAAGATGAGTGAAAAGGAGCTTCGATTGCACTAACATCCGGGCGTTCCATGCGAACGGCGGTAATGAATCACCGAAGGCCAAACAAAGAGAAAAACGACATTAATGGTGCGGATAATGATGCAAATGGTTGCATCAAACCATCACGTCCTCGGGATGGACATAAGTAATGTATAAGCTTTTTTTATGAATGGAAACAATAAGTTTTTTTTTGTATCTATTTGTGTTGTCGTTGTATAAGCTTATTTTATGAATGGGAACAATCGGTTTTTATTTATTTGTGTTATTTGTATTGTATGTTGTTTTTTACGTTATGTTAAACAATCACGGTTGGTGGATTTAACGGCGTTATGATCATTGGCGTCGTTAAGCGGCGTTATGATCATCGGCGTGGCATATGAGGGGCATCGGCGGCGCAAAGGCGGCGTGGCATGCCTAGGTGTCGGGGCGGCGTCGGCTTACGTCGTTAAACGATGTCACCGCAGGCGTCGATAAGCGGCGTTAAATATGGCGAGAACCGGTAACGTCGGGTTATTTACTTGTTATTTTCACTCGTTTGTTTCGGATTTTTTTGCGCCCGTGGGTCTTCATAAGGTAAGATCTCTGCTTTAATCTTTGTGGTTTTAGAGTTAAACACCTCCAAATGCTAATAGATTAGAAGATTGAATCTTGAAAGTATGTTAAAAACTTGAGGGATGCATGATCAAAGTCTTGGTCGGCTCCATCCCGAATGGAAGACTAGATGTATCGGGTTTATGCACCTCAGAACAGAAGTTTCAATCTTCATAGATTACAAAACTTGAGGGATGCATGATCAAGGTACTGGTCGGCTCCATCCCGAATGGAGAAGACTAGATGTATCGGGTTTATGCACCTCAGAACAGAAGTTTCAATCTTCATAGATTACAAAAGATTTGAAAGGTTGCGTGAATATAAGGTACTGGTCGACTCCATTTCAAATGGAGAGGACTAGATGTATCGGGTTCAGGCACCCTTCAATCAAATGCTTTCTAAATATCATAAACGTTGTATGAATCTGAATCTTAAGAATAAACATTTGATAAAATCATGAAAAAAACATGGATATTTATATTTATTATATTATTACATGGTTTTTTATTAATATTTTTATTGTTTACTAGAAAAACAACATGGACGAACGTCAGAAGGAATTTGAACGTAAAGTGAGGCCGAAAAGCTTTGAGAAAGTTACATGGCGACTTGCGCAAGAATCTTACCCCAACAATTGCCACAAATAGTCCAATTAGACCCAGTGGACCTAGTCTTCCTAGAGGCTGGGGTGGTGTGCATGAAATGAACACCGCCGATGTATGTACCATAAACATGTTTCGAATGATTAGTTAACTTTATATCTTGATGTTACTTTTTTTGCGTTGTACTTGAGAGCCGGTTATATTGCAATTGTTCGATGTGCAAAGGACAAATAAAGCGGATGAGAAAGACTGTCCTCGACCATGTTGACAAATATGGTGAATGCGGACAAATCCGGTGGTTTCGGGACGCACATGTGGGAGTATTCCAACGAGGTATAATACGAATCTTATGAACTCGAATCAACTACTCTCATGTACTTGAATCGATGTCTTAACTTAGTTTGCTTGTATTTTGTTAGGAAGAAATTGAGAATGAAGTGAGCTCGAAGTGGGGTTATGTTGTCATTGGAAGTAGATGATGTTGATACTATGAATGCGTTCATAGAAAACCCTACAAAAAGAAAGCCATCAACTTCCTCAAAGAGTATCCCATTACGTGATAGAACTCGTCGTGCAATGGCCGTTGCCAAGATTGGAGGGAATGACTGCATGGATCAAAATTGGAATGTACTAGATCATGTAGAAGAAAATAATCTTCCACCTTCACTAGTCCATTTGGTCCAGCCCTTTACAGATAAAGATCGTAAGAAATTCAATGCATGGCCTAGAGGCAAGCCAATTATTTATGGGGAGCAATTTACATATTGGGGTAGGCAGTACATGATTAAAAATAGTCGGGCCCCGGTCTTTGGCCTGGGATTATATATTATAGCGAATACAAAAGTCAAAGATGAATGCGATTGTTCCTTTAATGCCATATGTAGGTCCACGAATATAACTTCGGACACTTGGCATAAATTGAGTAAGCATCGATTAAGCATGCTCATCTATGGCCTAAATTCAAATGCACGAACAATATCCAAGCCCGGTGACTACATGAAGCTTCACATATATTGATGGTCGTCCTCGGTTGCATGGAAACCTTCTTTGCTTTTATTAATAGCTCTATCGAGAATCCACGAAGCTACCAATTGTGAATTTGTCGAGGCAAACAAAAGACCAAGAAGATTTTTTAGTAAAAATTGACCAGGAGATATATCATGGTTTATGCTATAAAAACTTTGTGTATTGGTGATGAATTGCTCATTGAATATGAATCACGGTGAGACCAATACTGGGAGGTCCTTTGATGATGTACTCAAATTACTCATATAATTTTAGGTGAATACACCCCCCCCCCTCCCCTCCCCGCCGCCCCCCCGCCTCCTCCCCTCCCCCCCTCCCCCTCCCCCTCCCCCCCTTGCTACCCGCTCCCCTCCCGCCCTTCCCCGCCCTTGCCGCCGCCCCGCCGCCGCCCCTCCTCCTCCGCCTCCTCCTCCTCCCTCCTCCTCCTCCTCCTCCTCCTCCCTCCTCCTCCCTCCTCCTCCTCCTCCTCCTCCTCCTCCTCCCTCCTCCTCCTCCTCCTCCTCCTCCTCCTCCTCCTCCTCCTCCTCCTCCTCCTCCTCCCTCCTCCTCCTCCTCCTCCTCCTCCTCCTCCTCCTCCTCCCCTCCTCCTCCTCCTCCTCCTCCTCCTCCTCCTCCCCTCCTCCTCCTCCCCCCCCCCTCCTCCTCCTCCTCCTCCTCCTCCTCCTCCTCCTCCTCCTTCGAATGAGATTGCACATATTGAAGATAAATGTGTATTATATCTTCAATATATGCTTTGATTATGACATAAAATTTTATATTTAGTTCGTTATTAAATGCTTAAAATTTAACAAACCACGGGCTCTCAATGTATGTATCAATCACGCATATATTTCGTTTTAATCGGCGTGCGGGGTAGGCAAGTGGATATGAGACCACATCCAAGCGTCTTGAATTGGCGACATCAAAAGTCATTGCGGATAGCGGTGTTAGAATACATTGAGCGGTATGGTACAAACATGGGCACAACGCATAATGAAGAGTACAATGATGAAGATGAGCGAGAATCTGATGATGAAGATGGCGACAATGCCCCTATGGGCGACTTCATGGAAGTTGAGGAACCCATAGCCAGACATGTTAGATGCATTTGGCCCAATCTTCGACAACGACCTAGATGATTTATATAAATACTCCTAACGATGGTCATGAAGATCACGTTTTATTGGGAGGCGCATAAAGCATTATATCCGGTGCAAGCATATCTAGATTGGCGACATCTTTATTGATATTAAACCTTCAAGCCAAATTCAAATGGAGCAATGCCGGTGTTACGGCTTTGTTAGAGTAAGTACAATTGCAATCACTTGACTTATTGAATTTGTAGTTGAATGTATCGTAAAATGGTACGTTTTATCTGAGGGTTATTGCAAGAGAAAATACTCCCACAAGGGAACACTATGCCCAAAAAGTCGCCGAATAAATAAAAATATATTGGCGACTCTTTGGTTTAGGGCTACCATAAGATTCACGCTTGTCCAAATGATTGCATGGTATATTATCCCGATGACATCTACAAGAACACGTAAACATGCCCTAAATGTGGTGCCTCTAGGTACAACGCATGAGATGCCAAGGGAAAGACCGTCCCGATGAAGGTGGTTCGCTACTTTCCATTGATCCCTCGCGCCAAGGCTATTGTTTCGATGTGAATCTCTAGCTTCGCTCATGGGTTGGTGTGCGCTAATGCATCAGTGACAATGTACTCCAGCGTGGTTAGTGACCGCAAGCAATGGAAGCATATTGATGAAACATGGCGGAATTTGGAAGAGAGCTACGAAATCTCCAGTTAGGGTTGGCAACGGATGGTGTTAATCACTTATGGACGTCAATCAGCCGCCAAAGTGGTCAACTTGGCGGTAGTGTTGATCAACTATAATTTACCACCGTGTGGTTCTTTGATGAAGACTAGCCATTTAATGGTAGTACTATTAGTTCGAGGACGAAGAAGCTCTGGGAAAGTCTAGATCCATATCTGAAAATAGTTATTGATGAGCTTTTGACATTGTGGAGTGAAGGTATTGAAGTTTCACGATGTCTCAAGAGAACTTAAGTGTGAGCGAAGATTTACCTTGAGAGCAATCTTAATGTGGACAACGGCGATTGGCCTGGTTTGTATGAACTCTCTGGACTCCAAGTGTGGGATATCGCGGCATGTCACTTGTGTGGGTTTGAACGGTTGAACTCTCGCCGGGTCAATTAGCATTGCACAAAAATGTCTATGCAAACTTCAAAGATATATCGCCAATGGAAAATCGACTTGATCGTAGGTCCAAGAGAAAACATTACCTTGAAGAGCCTCCCAAAAGGTTGACAATGAGAGATTGGGGTAACATGTGGGATGCAAAGGAAATAAGGTTAAGGGAATGAAGTGGAAAGCATCCTTCTTCCTTCTACCCTATTGGACGAAATTGAAGATCCATCATCTTCTTGATCCCATGCACATCTTTAAAAACGTTTAGAAGTCTATTTGGAGGCATGTCACCCATCGTAAGGACACGGGGATGCGGCACGAAAGATCTACAAAAGCTGGATCAAAATCTAAAGCATGGTTAAATGTCGAAGAAGGAATAAGGCCACAAGTGGATTGGATCGCGCCTAGAAAATGTATGAAACCCGTTCGAGAAGCGATCAAGGCAATAAAGACTCCGACAGGATATATGCATTCGTTGCGTAATTGTTTCTCTAACGAAGGGGAGTTAACTGGGTTGAAATCTCATGATTGGCATAAGATGTTGCAGTTTGTTATGCCTATTGTTACGAGGGGTCGCCGTAGGCGGTCCACTACGTGCAATATGTCTCCCATCGAGTTTTCGAGGTTAAATGCCGGATTTAGAAAACACTTTCGATGCTCAACTCTCACTTAACTTTTTTCTTTCTTAAATGATATTTAGATGGATTACAAGGAAGGAGATACCGACAAATGAAATTGCGGACATGCGAACTAAGGTCGTTGAGGCATGTTGTATGCTAGAGAAATAATTCTCAACAAGTTTTCTGGACATACAAACTCACTTACTAGTGCATTTAGTGGATGAAGTAGAGCTTGCAGGCACAACAAATCCTAGATGGATGTTTTTATAGAACGCGGCTTCTCAAGGTCCTCAAGGACTTCAGACGTGAAAACAAGGCCGAGGGGTTGCATGGCCGAGGGTTGGTTAGCACGAGAGTCATTATTCTATGTCACCGGAGTTCTTGGCCGATCTACACCCCAATGCTCCACGATTATGGACCGATGAAGACACTCCAACTATAATTGGAGAAGTTCCCCGGGAAGACCACGAAGAAATTGTTCACACTAGAAGAACAGGGCAAAAGTCAATAAGTTTCTCATCTACAACTCCACCCCATGGAGAAATGGATAAAAAATACGAGGAAGAAAAAATAAAGAGATGAGGAGAGAAGACGCTATCGACAAAAGAATAAAAACAACCACTTCAAAGGTCATCTAGGGGTTCCGCCAAAGTGAGATAAAACAATAAATGGCTGCTCGAACAACTAGAGATGGCAAAGGCAGCGTGGCGAACATGTTTCTAGCGAAGAATTTGCATATGCTAAAAGGCGTGTCACTATTTGTAAGTGCAACTTAATAGCATATAATTCACGAGTTTTGTTCGTTATTTTGAACATTTGTTCCTTTACTTTGTAGTATAATTCATATGCATCAATATGGTCTTACGGTGCTCACTTTCGGCGACAAAGTGTGGATCATGGCAAAGCGCCACTTATGATTGTGGTATATCAGCAAAGTTTAGTACAGTTTGCGGTGGTAGTCGCACTCCAAACCCAATCGGCAATGTTGGAATGGATTGGTACTATAAAGACTATCATGGAGGTTGATGTCGGTAGTGCATTCAAAACAATGTTGTTTGATGCCGAATGGTTTGATCTTGTGTCTTGGTGCTCATGCCACGATCACATAAAGATCCGAGTGGCTGTATTCACTAGATTCAACTTGTCGGGTATCGTGGTCAAAGACACACTTCGTGAGGTTGAGCAATGTGAACAAGTATGTTTACTTGGATGCAATAAAATTTATATATGTCATTAACAAAGGAACTAATGTAATAGAGGTTTTGTAGGTCATCTTCGTTCCGGATCCTTTGCAAGATCGATTGGTGGTTCGTAGTTCCATGTAAGGCTCGCTCCCACATATTTGAAGGTGAAGAAGAGATGGCGGTCGAATAGGGAGGTTGGGGGGGGGGGGGCACTATTGTCATGATAGAAGACTACCATCGATTGAACCTTCATTACTTTATTATGATTATATTTTTCTTCCCACATATGAATAAGAAAATACTTTGGCATGCGAATTTGTGTATACTACAAACCATATTAGGCAACATTAGTATTGCAACTTGAAGTTATCATAGACATTTATGCCAAGTTAATTGGCATCCTAGTATAGACCTATGGCTTGCAAGCGCCGATCAGGGCAGTCCTACATACAGTTGAGTGCACGCTTTATGTTTAATTAATCATAAAATGTGAAGATTCCCTTCAAAATGCAAGATTCATATACAAAAATCATATATGTATTCCCTTCAAAATACAAAATTCATATAAAAACCCATACACAATTCAAATACACAAAACAAAGTGGATGCGGTGCACATCTAGCGGTATATATCGGCATCGATTAATGATCCACTCGCGAGCTCGAAGGTGCTTTCGGCGGTGATTTCCTCCACCCGTCGAGAACAAGCCTCGAAGCATGAAATCAAGCCCTCCGTGATGTACATTTCCCAAAGGAATTCGTATGCGAGCACTTCCATGCCACAGATTTGATGCAGTGCGGCTTTTGAAAGTAGGGCTTGACCGTGTTTCCCTTCCCAAAGGCCCCCATCCTCTAGCATCACGGGCCAAGCACAAGCGAGCTCACCATGCATTTCTTGAGGCACTCAGAGTGCGTATTGAGGGGAAGTTTCCAGGCCTCCCGATGTCTGGCGAGGTCTTTCTTGCCCCCATCCGCTGCTTTGTCATGGCTTTGCTTGAACTCCGGCCTTTCTTGGGTTAGGTTAGTCTCTAGCCACTTTCGGTGGAGGCTGATTCGGGTGCTCAGCGGCTTGCCGCGGCCTGCAGTGCAGATCAAGCGGGCATGCATCGGGAGAAGCGGCCATGGCGGATGTAGGTGAGGAGCTCCCGGCGAAGGAGGAGGAGGAGGAAAGGCGAGGGCGCGAGGCTGGAGAGGTGGAGGACTAATAGGGCAATATATATGCATCTCATCATACGAAAACAAAACAAATTTAAAATGACGGCGTCGCAGTAGCGAGAACGTCGTTATAGAGCGTCGTTAAACGACCTCTAAACGTCGTTAAGCGGCGTGCAATACGTCTTAAAACGACGTCTCTTCCTTAAAAGTCATCGGCAGGCTTTCATTTTTCCCATTTCTTTTATGATTTGAGTATTCGCGAGAGCGTCCTCGGATCCTAGTTTTTCATTGCGATTATTGTGAGAGTTTTTTCTTTATTGCATTTGGGATACATTGCCATGGAAGGTATGTTCGGACGCTTGAACCCAGTTCGAGGAGGAGATGAGGATTCAAGAGCAGAGAGATATGGAACCTGTCTTCACAAGTAAGGCTACACTCTGTAGTTTATACACTTTATTGTATTTTATCTATTTTCTAATCTATAGCTTGGTGTAGGAGCCGTCGAGGGCATGAGAAGGAAGGGGAATCCTCAGTGAACCCCCTCCTCCACTCGAAGATGAGGACTATGAAACAACGATCCATCGGATGAAGGTGTTAAAGAAGTATGTGATTGGTGAGAAGGCCACCGACCAAATTGCTAGGAACCGGTGGAGCTGCCCTAGCACGATGGGGATAGGTTCAATTTTACGGCACGCGTTTTATACGGAATAATACATTATGGTTGTATGATCTGGCACAAATTTGTATTATAAAGGAAAAAATCTGGTTCAAAAACAATTCAAGTGGGAAGATTTTCATAGAAACTGTAAAAACAATAGAGTATATCAGCGTCTTGAAAAATTTTTCAATAAAACCTCTGTTTTGTACCTTGTTATATTTTCTCTTGAACCAAAATTTTTCACGTGCGAAACAAATACCAACATGATCTGAAAAGGACTTTTTGGACAGATATTTACGATTTGGATTTTAGCCTCTTCTTGGGTCTTCGCCATTTTGAATTGTTTTTCTTGGTATTTTTTGCCGTATTTTTTTGAACACCGGCTTGATTATTTGTGGTTTGGGATCTCACGAAAATGGGACTTCCATATTCGTCTTTCGAAAAAATTTTTCGCAGCTTATCCATCATTTTTCCAGCGCTGGTGATGTCGCCACTAAATTTATGTTTCTTTGTGGCTTTTTATTTAGCGTGCGTTCAAAAATTTTCCAAGCAAATTCACAAAAGGTTTTGCCCCAATTTTCGGCTCCCCTAAGGTATTTATAAAATGCCTTTTTTATTAAAAATCAAGTATTTTTAACTTTCGTCCCAAATTTTAATTTTCATTGCATTATAGAACCTATCCCAAAATCGGGATGAGGGTGCTTCTTGAAAAGATGGTCCCGCCTTGGAGGCACCACAGAAAACAATTAACATGATACTAAGCGTCGACATGGGACGGGCCGGACATACTTGACATGGAGCTATGGTTCAAAGGGATGGACAAGTGGAGGACTTCACGATAGAAACCATAAGCCAAGCTCGGGAGGGCGGACTTTGAATTGTTCAAGTGATCTTTTGTTCAATAAACCTATGTTTTGTACATTGTTATATTTTTCTCTTGGGTACAATCTAGCATTGATACATGCATGAACATGATCGAAGGATTCTTGAAGATATTTTGCATTCTTACATTGGATATCGCCTTCTTGATTCAATTTGCCATTTGAACTGAGGTTTACTGCGACATTTAGACTTGGGTTTGGTAGAACCCGACTTTTGAGATTATTTGTGGTTTGGACTCTCCTGTAGCTCTTACAAATGGGACACTTCCATGTTCTAAATCTTTCAAATGCACATTCTTAGAAGTTTGTGATGGGCGGTCGGCTTGGATTTTTCTCAACTTTGGAGATAGAAACTGACCACTAAATTTATGTTTCTTTGTGGCTTGAAAGTCAACCTTTGCATCTTCCAAATCTTCCAAAAGCGGTCTGGGTCAAAGGGCTTGCCCAAATTTCCTCTCCCTAAGGCCACGGGGAAGAATCCGCAACCTCCCTCTCGAACCACGATTTGGCTCTGCCAATGGACTCGAACATTGACATTGCTCTAGGAACCAAGTTAAGGTGGCGAAGACCAGGACTCGGCCCCAAAACGTAAACCCTTCTAGAGCACGGCAACCCACGGGGTTTTACGTTTGGAGGCCCTCTCCCTGTCCGGTCAGTAGGGACTTTCTTGGTGTCTTGAAGTGGAGTTGGGGTGTTGGCCTTGGGCCTTGATTTCCTAAATCCCTCCGGCTTTGCCCCGAATTTCCTCTCCCCAAGGCCACAGGGAAGGGCGGGCAACCTCCCCACAGGAACGCGATTTGGCTCTACCCAATGGACTCGGAATGCCGACATTGCCACGGGGATCAAGTTCCGTGGCAGAAGACCAGGACTCAGCCCCAAAACGTAAACCCTTCTAGAGCTTGGCAACCCACGGGGTTCGTTTGAGGAGGCCCTCTCCTTGTCGGTCGGCCGGGACCTTCTTGTGTCTTGAAGTGGAGTTGGGGTGTTGGCCTTGGTAGCCTTGGACCCTAAATCCCTCAGGGCTGCTTGCCCCAAATTTCCTCCCCAAGGCCACAGGGGCCGGTGGGCGACCTCCCTCTCAGGAATCGCGTCGACTCTGCCAATGGACTCGAGAACCCCGACATTGCCACAGGGACCAAGTTCCGTGGCGGAAGACCACCCGAACTCCAGAGCGCCCGTAGCTCCACTTCCATCACCTTTCGTAGTCAATTGGCCTAGGATGTGCATCTCGGGATCTTGTCGTGGAGGCGTGAGTGTTTCCTTCTTTACAAAACCGTGGTGTAACTTGCTCCCCTAGGGTAATTTCGCCATTCGGGGACGATTTGGCGGTCTCCTTTGCCATTCCGGGCATCCCGGTGCCCGAGCGACAAAAGCGATCACCCGGTTTCTACAAGGCCGACATCGGGGCCCCCATGGTTTGACAAGTTCTCCTGGGGCCGTCTGGAATCTTTTGGACCTTCGAAGAGGGGCGTAAGCGGAGGATCAGCGGTGGGATAGGGGAACCTGGCTCGGGAGGGTGGTCATTAGCGTGCGGCCGGGGGCTTGCCCCGGAAAGAGGCTGCCTCGGGGAACTTTTGGATCCCCCTCACGGGGTGGGACTCTCCCCTCTTGTGAGGGATCCACCTGCAGGGTCCCGCCTCGTTTGACTTGGGGAAGGGTGCGGCTGGGTTTGCCAGAACGGGCTGCCCACCCATGCTAATGCTAACCCGTTGACCTAGACCTTCTCCCGAAATTCGAAATTGGGCCGTGTCTTTGGAGGCCAATTAGGGATCCAAACCGTAACAGGAATTTATTTTGTTGCAATGCATTAATTGCGAATTCTTTAATGTCTTGCCACTGCAGCGCCCCGACTTCTACTTGCGGTCGAGGGAGGAGGGCAGGCCCAAACTCCGCTCGTCAGTTCCCCTTGCTCAGTATTCTGTCTTTGCTTCGGCCGAGTCCCAAGTGCACCTTGGACCGGGACTCGGCCCCAAAGCGTAAACCTTCTAGAGCACGGCAGCCCACGGGGTTTCGTTTGAGCCCTCCTTGTCGGGGTCGGCGGAACCTTGCGATGTCTTGAAGTGGAGTTGGGGTGTTGGCCTTGAGGCCCAGCGGACCCCTAAAATCCCCTCACGGAGGCTGCTTGCCAAATTTCCTCTCCCGAGGCCACTGAGGGGCCGGACCGAGGCCGACCTCCCTCTCTCAGGTCGCGTCTGATACGCCAATGGACTCAGAGCGTCGACATTGCCACACGGGGACCAAGTTCCGTGGCCAGGAAGACCACCGAACTCCAAGAAGCGCCAAAGTAGCTCACTTCCAACACACTGCGTAGTCAATTGGCCTGGGATGTGCATCTCGCGGGATCTTGTATGCGTGGGCGTGAGTGTTCCTTCTTTCTGCCAAAAACCGGCCGTGTAACTTGCTCCCCTAGGGTAATTTACCATTCGGGACGATTTGGCAGTCTATTTGCCATTAGAGACATCCACGGTGCGACGACAAAGCAGTCTTGCCCGTTTCTACAAAGGCTGTCATGGGGCGCCCAGCGGTTTGACAAGTTCTCCCGGACCCGATCTGGAATCTTTTGGACCTTCGAAGAGGGCCTGAATGGAGGATCAACGATTGGGATAGAGGCCGGGCTCAGGGAGGTGGTCATTAGCGTGCAGCCCGGGAGGAGGCGAGCGGGGAAGCGCCTCGGGGAACTTTGGGTCCGCCTCAGGGGAGTCCGGACTCTCCCCTCTTGTGAAGGATCCCTGCAAGGTCCCTGGCCTCGTTTGACTTGGGAAAGTGCGGCTCGGTTGCGCCACTGCGGGCTGCCCCGCCCGTTCTATCTTAACCAGTGACCTAGACCTTCTCCAGAAAATTCCGAAGAATTGGGCGTGTGCTGGAGATGAATTAGGGGTCAGGCGGCAAAAAGCCGGGAATTTGTTGGAGTGCAATGCATTATTCGGAATTCTGAATGTCTTTGCCCTTTGCAAAAGCGCCCCCGACTTCTACTTGCCACACTTCGGGAGGAGGACGGGCCCAAACTCGCTCGTCGGTTCCCTTGCTCCGGTATTCCGGCTGCGCTACCGGCGGTCCCAAGTGCAGCGGGGCCGGGACTCGGCCCCAAAGCGTAAACCCTTCTGGGAGCACGGCAGCCCACGGGGGTTCACGTTTGGGAGCCCTCTCCTTGTCGGTTCGGCGGGACCTTCTTTAGTGTCTTGAAGTGGGTGGGGTGTTGGCCGCTGAGGACCCTAAAATCCCCTCCGAAGGCTGCTTGCCCCAAATTTCCCTCTCCAGGTGGCCACGAGGGGCCGGACCGGGCGACCTCCCCTCTCAGGAATCGCTGATCGACTACGCCCGATGGACTCCCGAACGGCGACATTGCCAGGGACCAAGTTCCGTGGCGGAAGACCACCGAACTCAAGAAGCGCCAAAATGGCTCACTTCATCACACTTCGTAGTCAATTGGCCTAGGATGTGCATGGGGATCTTGGCGTGGGCGTGATGTTTCCTTCTTCATAAAAGCAAACCTTGTAACTTGCTCCCCAGGTAATTTAGCCCATTCAGGACGATTTGGCTAATGCTAACCCGTTGACCTAGACATACTCCGAAAATTCCGAAAAGTGGGCCGTGTCTTTGGAGGTGATGGTCGGTGGCAAAAAGCAGGGTATTTTACGTGCAATGCATTAATTGCGAATTCACGAATGTCGCCGCGCAGCGCCCCCGACTTCTACTTACCGCGCCGGAGGACAGGCCCAAACTCCGCTCCGTCGGTTCACACTCCGTGACTACCGGCCCAGGTCCAGTGCGCAGACCGGGATGGCCCCAAAGCGTAAGCCCTTCTACAGAGCACGGCAGCCCACGGGAGTTTCGTTTGACCTCTCCTTGTCGAGTCGGCGAACCTTGCCTTGTAGTGTCTTGAAAGTGAAGTTGGGGTGTTGGCCTTGAGCGGACCCTAAAATCCCTCAGGAGGCTGCTTGCCCAAATTTCCTCTCCCAAGGCCTACGGGGCGGGCAGGCGACCTCCCCTCTCGGAATCCCGTCGGCTACGCCAATGGACTCGAGCGTCAGGCATTTGCCCTGAGGACCAAGTTCAGGCGAGAAGACCACCCGAACTCCAAGCCAAAGTAGCTCACTTCCATCACACTTTCGTAGTCCAATTGGCTGGGTGTATGCGGAATCTTATGCGTGGAGGCATTGAGTGTTTCCTTCTTTTCATAAAACCGGCCAGGTGTAACCTTCCCTAGGGTAATTTATGCATTCCGTTGATTTGGCGGTCTATTGCCATTCAGAATCCGATTGCTAAAGCGACAAAGCAGTCTTGGATTTCTCTGGCCCGGAGCCTCCGGGGCGCCCAGCGGTTTATTAAAGTTCTCGGACCCGATCACGGAATCTTTGGACCTTCGAGAAGGGCCTGAGCGGAGGATCCAGCGATTGGGATAGGGAGCCCCTCTTCGGGAAGGTCAAATTATCGTCAGCTAACGAACCGCGATGTTCGACGCTAAGCGACGCTGGATTGGAACGCGTTTCGAGGCCGAACCTGCCAGCTCGTCGTGACGGCCTGAGGCTGTACGTCGACCCTCCCGCGGCGATGGCGCATGCGTCTTTGAGCGGCTGCGGTGTACTGGCTTCTTGAGACCGGTGATGTGCGGAACTTGATTTTAGTTTAATGTCGCGTTGCAGTCCGGTCGTCGAGGCTGAGACGGGCTGGAGGGTCGTATCGCCTGTGCCCTGGTTTGAAGCTTCGACGTCCACATTGCTTCGGCGGTAAACCATTGGTTAGAAAGAGGTTTGAGCGATCTTATTACGCCAGTTACTGGCGACGGGGGTAACGTCTACGGGCTATGACGTTAGAGCCGTTGCGAAAATAGAACTGGGACGGTCTGAACTATCTCGACGCAGCCAGTGATACAGGTCGCTTGAACCGGCGAGGAAACACTACAGGAGCACAGTACAGGTGTTTTCAGAAAATCAGCCCTCCCGACATTATCGCATGCACATCACCTTGACTGCGGTGGAAGTGAAACTGCAACGAACAATAGTATTCATGGCGGTCGAATAGTTCGGAAGAAGAAGGCGTCGTCCAATTTGGGGCAACGACCGGAGGACACAGGGTCGGCAGCGTCGGCACCTCCACTTCAGCTGCGGCGCCAGGTCGGCGTCTGACTGAACTTCCGGCGTGAAGCTACATTGGTGCGGCTCAGAAAGGTTTGCGGCGATCTGTGTTGGTTTGGCGGCGTGAAGCGGCGGAGGATTTGAGCCTGTCTCGGTCGGCGTGTGCGTTATGCTGATGCTCCATTGCAATAAATTCGGTTTTTGCTGGTGGTCCCAATTATCTCGACACCGCGACAATTTTTCAGTCTGGGCAGCAGTTAGCGACAAGTGGGAGACGTTAACGGCATTTAGTCAGGAAGATTTCGTCCCTGAAGTCGAACTTGGTGAGACCCCGTCTGTGGCGCTGTTTCACCTCCCCATTCCGGCCGTTGAATCTGGGCCCCTATGGGAAGGTCGCGACCCAGCGGTACATCTGTCGACGTAATGACTGCTACGTAAGTTGGGGCGAAGAATACAGAATGGCGAATAGGCTGCCGATAGATGGGAATGGCGAAAGGCACAGGGGAGCGAAGTTACCGCGATTAATTTTTAACGCTGCGCCCTCCCGCGGCGTCTAGCGGTAATGCGGTGTGTTGAAGATGAACTGCACAATGGGGGCCGGTGATCTTGACTTGCCGGTAACGTTACGTGAAGTGAGTGGCGACCAGAGAGAACCGTCGTCCCGAGACTGAAGGAAAGAGACAGCGCGGCGGTTGCAGGAATGCGGCTGCGTCAGCCAACTTTCCACTCAGGCTGCGGTGCAGGTCGGCGGGAATGCGGCTGAAGAACCTCCGGCTTTGCGTGAAACTACGTGGGTTTGACAGAAGAGTTTACTTTTTGAAGGCGGGAGGTCTGTTACACTGGTTTTGACGGCTTTGGCGGTAACGGCGGTACGTCTCGCGAACGAAGGCGCCGATGACGGGCTGTCGTCGCGGTGTCGTTGCTGCGAAGCAAATTCGGTTTTATTTTAGTCCTAATTGATCTCGGCCTGCTGACTTATTCGGTACCGATACCGTCGCGGTTAACGGCGTGAGGCGACCCGTTAGCATTTGTGCAGTGGCAGCCTGCGAGATCCCACAAGTCGGTCGAAGGATCGGCGACGCTTCGACTCCCAGACTTTCGCCACCCTCGACGATTCCGTGCGTTGAATCCTAAGATTTCACCTCTTTCATCCGTCGGTCGGGCGTCAACGTATCGGCGCGTAAAGCGCCGCTGTCGTTAGGGCTGCCGTAGAATACGCGGCGGTGGTGATAAAGTCTTCAGGGAGCTGAAGAGCACTCCGCCATCTGAGCAGTGGTGTTGATAGTAACGTTGGGGTACGACGCACGGTGGCTCGGTTACGGTCGACAGCGGGAATGAAATAAAGGCAAAATAAAGCACTGAAGAGGCACAGGGAACGGCGCTGCAGTCTTTGCAACTACGCTTCAGGTAGCGACTCTGCACGAAAGAAGAACCTCGGCGTAAACACATTGAGTTGCCAACTCTGAAGAGGTTTGCGTTTTTGAGGCGGTCGATGTATACGACCGCGAACGAACTATCATCCGTACAACAAACCATCGGCGGTTAAAATTCAGAGGGCTACCGTCGCTTCCAGGCCTGAAGAACCGAACGGAAGAGACACAGGGTCTATCCTTAACTCCCGTTGGCGTCTTAATTTTCCGGCATGAAGCACATGGTTGACTAGAATTTCATTTGAAGCGTCTGTCTTCGTACTTGTAGAAGCTGTCAATCATGCAGTCCGTGGCGAGAAACCAAGCTCGTTGGTGCAGAACTGAGAAGAGAGACTGAGGGCAAGCTGCGCTTGAATCGCATTCCACAAAACATGTTTTGCTCGGGAGTTGGAGAAAAAAAGGCGACAGCTTTCAAGTGCATTTTGAATTTAGAAACTGTATTGTAAAACTACGAAGAAGTCCAAGCCAAATAATCTCAAGCTGATTCTGATCCAAGGCGAAAAATAGAGCTCGAAACGGCGAAGAAAGCGATATCAACGAAGAATGTCCTCTAAATGCAGAATGTTAAACCATCAGCTCTTGGAGTACCAAGCAATAACAAAACTTATGGGCTACAGGCTAATCACTGGGCTGTTCCGACATATATACTGACACGCTTATGGTTTATCGTGAAGGTCCCCTGCTCAGCTCATGTCAATATGTTGGCGTCGACATGTCGGCAATATCGCGTTAATGGGCACTGTTAATCTTTTGACAAACTCAAGCACCCTCATCGTGCCGGTGGACTAAAATTATTTGACATTCTAAAGACAAAAATACGTGTTACAACCATCTGGTGTTGCGTATAAATACTCGCCGGCGGCATTACCCGGCGTCTGCCGAGCACCTTTCGCTGGCGTCGCAGCGAAAATTTTCCGCGTCGCGGTGAAAAGAATCAGCGGCGAAGACTGACGACATTGGCGTGCGAAGCCGTGATAGCGTGCGAAAATTTTTACGTGCGGCTATCGGTCTTCAGCGTCTTGGCGAAAGCGCGGTAGCGGTGTTCGAAAAATCTGGCAAAAATACGACAAAAAACAGATTCCGGTGAAGATTTTCGTGGTAACAACTTAAATCGCGTCGCGAAAAAGTCAGCGTGTTGTGGCGTTGTTTTGGCGATGCGAAATTAGTTTCGTCTGTGATTCTGAGGTTTACGTCTTGAAAATTCCCACCATGCGAATATAGTTGTTCGTCGCGAAAATCTTCGGCTTAGAATTGTTTTGTCCTTTTTTTGGTTTACTTTGCTAAATTTGTGTAGGTATCGCTGGTCATCATTATTAGGTATAAAGCGATGCAGTATTGATTCTATCCACCGCCGTCTTTGGCTGACTCAGCGGTTCCTAGCAATTTGGTCGGTCACCTTCTCACCAATCACATACTGGCTGCTACCTTCATCAGATGGATCGTTGTTTTGTAGTCCTCATCTTGAGTGGAGGGTTCCACCCGGAGATTCCTTCGCTCATACCCTCGGCGGCTCACCAAGCTATAGATTGAAAATAGATAAAATACAATAAAGTGCTTATAAACTTCTGAGTGTAGCCCGAAGGCGAGGTTTATCTCTGCTCTTGAATCACCATCTCCTCACTGAATCCCCGGTTTGGCGTGGCTTATACCTTCCATGGCAATGCTCCCAAATGCAATAAAGAAAAAACTCTCACAATAACGCAATGAAAAAGCAGGATCAGGATGGGTTAATACTCAAATCATAAAAAATGGAAAGAATAGCCGACCCGATGACTTTTAGAGACGAGGCGTCGTTTTAAGGCGATGCAGTCGTTTAACGGCGTTTAGAATGGATTGCGGCGTCTCTTGGCGTTCACCGAGCTAATGGTATGCGAAATTTGTTTTGTTTTAGGTATGGTAGAGATGCCATATATATTGCCCTATTAGTCCTCCAGCCTCTCATGCCACAAGCCCTCGACTTCCTCCTCCTCTAGCCGGTGAATATCCACCTACATACGCCATAGGCTTCTCGATGCATGCCAGCGATGCCTTTTTGGTCGCGGCGGTATTTGAACACTGAGCTGCCTCCGGTCGGTGAAGCCAGAGAGCAGACCCTAACCAAGAAGGCGGAGTTCCAAGCAAGCCATGACAAAGGCTAGCGTGATAGGGGCAAGAAAGACCTGCCGCTAACTTGGGGCGGAACCTTCCTGTCTGATTTCGAGTGCCTGAAGAAATGCATGGTGAGCTCGTTTGTGCCCTTCGCCTCCGCCGAGGATGGGAGCCTTTGGAAGAAACATTCTTTGAAACCCTACTCAAAAACTGCACTGAACTAGCGGGGAGCATCTGCGGGAAGTGCTTTCGATACATAATTCCTTGGGGGAAAGCAGACATCCGCAGGAGAACTTGGATTTCATGCTTGAGCTTGTTACGACGGGGTGGAGAAATCACCGTCGAGCACAGGCTTCTTGAGTGGAATCCTGTGAATCTTGATATATACCGCTAGATGTGCAGCATCAATGTGCACAATTGTGTATGGGTTTTATATAATTTTATTTGGAGAGGAATACATATATGATTTTTGTATATGAATGCATACATTTGAGGAATCTTGTACATGATTAATTAAACATAAAGCGTGCACTCAGCGTATGTAGGACTGCCACGATGGAAACTTTGCAAGCCATGGGTCTATACTAGGATGCCAATTAACGGCATAAATATGATAACCCGGTTGCAATACTAATGTTGCCTAATATGGTTTGTACACAAATTGGCATGCCTGTATTCATGTGGGAAAATACATCATAATAATGAGTTCAATCGATGGTGGTCTTCTATCCTTGACAATAGTCGCCCCCTCCCCAACCTCCCTGATTAGGTAGCCATCTTCTTCGCTATGCGGCGAGCCTTACGTGAACTCACAGACCACCACTGATGGCGGAGCGAAGATGACCACAAAACCTATTACATTGGTTCCTTTGTTAATGGCCTTATATAAATTTTTATTTGCATCAGTAAACATACTTTGTTCACATTTGCTTTCAACCCTCTGCGGTGTTAATAGCCGACCCGCGATGAACCGTTGAATCTAGTGAATCTGAGGCCACTTTCGGATCTTTCGCGTGTATTGGCATGAGCACCGTTACCTGAATGGGCATCAAACAACATTGTTTGAATGCACTTCTGAGCATCAACCTCCGGTAGTCTTTATAGTACCCGATCCACGTTTAACATTGCCTCGATTGGGTTTGGGTCTGCACTACCCGGTCGGCTTAAGCGTACTAAACTTCGGCGATATACCACAATCATAGTCGTTTGCCATGATCCACACTTTGTCGTAGTGAGCACCCGAGGAAGACCATGTTGATGCATGATTACAAGTAAAGGAACAAATGTTCAAAATAACAGGGCAAGCTTCGTGGGTGCAATGGTTACACTTACAATGGTGATACGCCTTTAGCATATGCAATTTCTTCGCTGAGAAACATGTTAAGCCACGTTGCCTTGCCATCAGTTGTTTAGGCATGTTATTTTATCTCGCTGGCGAACCACGAATGACACGGAAGTGGTTGTTTGGTTCTTTTGTCCGATAAAGATGGCCTCTCCTCATCTCTCTTTATTTTTCTTCTCGTGTTTTCAGGCTTTCTCCATGGGGTGGAGTTGTAGATGAGAAACTTATTGACTTTACTGTTCTTCTAGTGCGAACAATTTCTTACGTGGTCTTCCTTGAGAACTTCTCCAATTATAGTTGGAGTGTCTTCATCGATCCATAATCGTGGAGCTTGTTGGGGTGTAGATCGACCAGAACTTCGGTATTATTTCGTGCTAACCAACCCTCGGCCGGCCACAGCCCTACGGCCTTAACCGGCGTCTGGTAGGGATAACCGAGCGTTACATAAAACATCCATCTAGGATTTGTTGTACTTTGCAAATACTTCATCCACTAAATGCCTTGAAATGCGGTTTAATGGAAAACTTGTTTGAGAATTATTTCTCTCTAGCATACAACATGCCTCAACGACCTTAGTTCGCATGTCGCCAATTTCATTTGTCGGTATCTCCTTCATAGCCAATCCATCTAAATATCATTTAGAAAGAAAAATTTCAAAGTAGAGTTGAGCATGAGTGTCTAAATCCGTACGAACACAGGCTTCGATGAGCATATTGCGGTGACCCCTCGAACAATAGGCATAACAAGCGCAGCATCTTATGCCAATCGTGAGATTTCAACCCAGTTAACTCCCGCCGTTGAAGCAATTACGCCTTAGAATGCATATATCTATTCGAGTCTTTGTGCCTTGATAAGCTACCGGGCGGGTTTCATACATTTTCTGAAACGCGATCAATCCACTTGCTGACCTTATTCGCTAACCGACATTTAACCATGCTTTGGAACGATCACTCTTGTAGATCTTCTGCGTCTTTTGTCTGTCCTTACGTCGACGACATGCCTCCCAAATAGGCAGCGAAGCGTTTTAAAAGATGTGCATGGGATCAAGAAGATGATGGGTCACTGATACGTCAATAGGGTAAGAAGGAAAGAGGATGCTTTCCACTTCATTCCCTTAACTTATTTCCTTGGCGGCATCCCATGTTACCCAATCTCTCATTATCAACCTTTTAGTGATTGCAAATATTTTCTCTTGGACCCTACGATATCGAAGTCGATTTACCCGTGGCGGAATATCTCTTGAAGTTTGCGACATTTTGGCGCAATCTGGATTGGCCGTGAAATTCTTGTTTACAGTGACATGCCGCATATCCGGACACTTGGAAGGATCATACAATCAGACTGTCATTTCGTTGTCCCACGGCAAGATTGCTCTCAAGGTAAATCTTAGTTGACAATACTCTTGAACATGTGGCAATACCTTCACTCCCTGATGTCAAAAGCTCATCAATAACTGGCTTCGAATGCGGATCCTAGACTTGAAGCTTCTTGATCGCGGAACTATGGTACTACCATTAAATGGCTAGTCTTCATCGATATCCGGTGGTAAGTATGGTTGATCAACACTCTTGGCCAAGTTGATAGCGATTGACGTCCATAGTTAACATGTCGGTTGCAGCTATCGAGATTTCGTAGCTCTCTTCCAAATTCGGCCATGTTTCATCCAATATGCTTCCATTGCTGCGGTCACTGGCTCGCGAATTACGTACTCGATGCATTATGGCGGCACACAGCATAAGCTAAATTCGCATGAAACAATAGCCTTATCGAGGTCAATGGAAAGTAGCGAACCACCTTCATGGGCCGGTCTTTCCCTTAATAAATAGCACGTTGTACCACAAATTTGTTCAGGGCATGTTTACGTGTTCTTCATGAATATCATCAGGATAATATACCATGCAATCATTTGGTGTGATAGAATCTTATGGTAACCTAAACCGATGGCTGCCGTCTCTTTTTATTTCAGTCTTGTTTGGGCATAATTCCCCTTATTAGAACATTTTCTCTTCTGTACTTTTGTATAAAAGCAGACAACTACTTATTACATTCAACTACAAATTCAATAAGTCAGTGATGCAATTTACTCTAACAAAGCATAACAACGGCATTGCTCCATTTGAATTTGGCGAAGGTTTAATATCAATAAAGATATTAGTCAATCTGAATATGCTTGCACACGGATATAATGCTTTTATCGCCTCACTCAATAAACTTCATGACCATCGTTAGGAGTATTTATATAGTCATCTAGGTGGATTTGGCCGAAGGAATTGGGTAAATACATCTAACTTTATTAATAGGCTATGGGTTCCTCAACTTCCATGAAGTCGTCCATAGGGCATTAATCATGAAACAGATGGTGAAATTTG